>CM071955.1:13612500-14335000 GCA_036784905.1 Acrossocheilus fasciatus | reverse complement strand
AGCCACTTGACTTTTTCAAGCTAATGTCACAAGAGACCCGTTCAGCAGTGTCCTCCACCCTCCCTTACTTCCTTCTTGAATTTCGAACTTAGAACGTGAAAGAACCTAAATTCACCAAACCTGCTTGCATTTAAGCCCAAAACTCAGTCAGTGTGTATGTTATTGGAAAAATAATACAGGTGTATTTTTCCTCTTACCTTCCCAGGTGTCCGTAGGTGTATTGTGAATCTGCAAGCAGTAAAGCGATCTCCCCTTGTGTCATTGAAATGGCGCACTCTTCCAGAGCCTGTGCATTCAAAACATTCACATTTTAAACTTCAGGAAACACATATAGATTTTACTGCACATACATTGATTTAGTCTCAACAAGATAACTTAATGGAAGCAATGCTTATTTGCAGACTTTTAAGGCTTTAATGCAGTCTCAAGTGTCCAAACTAGTTGGCAAACACGATTGACCTTACTAACTTTTCACCGAAAGTGAATCAGCAAGGAGGTGACTTTTTCCCAGCCTTGGGTAAACACATACAGAACTCAACATGTGAAAACACAGGTTTAATCCCTATGGAAAACTCAGCAGGCAGCAGGTGCGAGGTGGTAGGCAAGATGCAGGCAGGTGTTCCAAGGCTTCTTATGAGTGTGTGTGTGTGTGTGTGCACGCGTTTTTGTGACAAATGAGGACATACATTTGTATAATGACAAGGGTATGACATGAAGGTGACTTTTCAGGACATTTCCCCCGTGTCCCAAAACGCTTATAAATCACACAGAATGGAGTGTATTGAAAATCTGAAATAGCACAAAGTTTGCTTAAGGGGTAGGGTTAGGTGTAGGGTTGGTGTAGAGCAATAGCACATACAGTTTGTACAGTATAAAAAAACATTTCGTCTATGGGATGTCCCCACTTTTCACAAAAACAAACATGTATGTGTTTGTGTGTGTGTGTGTGTGTGTGTGTGTGTGTGTGTGTGTGTGTGTGTGTGTGTGTGCGGCTGCCCCTCCTTTGCCTGTCTATGTGTCTCACCTGGTTGACATCTCCCTCTCCGATAATGAAGACCAGCTTGCAGTCTTTCTCCACCACAGTCCTATCCTCCAGCACACCCTGCATTTTCAGTGTGACCTCTTGACCCCAAGCCGGGGTCAGGACATTCTCGGGACTGGCCTGTAACACCTTCTTCCTTAGCAGACGGTCATCTACAGGCAATTGGGGTAGTGGAGGGAAAGCAGGGGGAGGGGAAAGAGATCAACAAGACCCTAAAGCAATAGTGTCAAACTTGGGGATGTGGTGTTAGTGAAGCTGGTTGACCAAGGAGGTCTTTCTGGTTAAGCAAGTTAAAGGGATTGTTCCCCCCAAAATGAAAATGCTGTCATCATTTGCTCACTCTCATATCATTCCAAAACTATATGACATTCTTACTTCTGTGAAACACAAAGAAAGATATTTTAAAGAATGTTTCAACTGTTTTTCTCAAAGTAATGAAAATCTGTTGGGTCAACATTAAATTATACTGACTTTTATTGTTTGGACAAAAAACACAGAGACATTATGAATAAGTGATGACAGAAATATCATTTTTGAGAGAACATCCAAACATCCAAAACACAACATGCTAGTAACCATCAATACTTGTAAAACATGCACTCTTAAAAACAAAGTTTTTTTATTATCATCTATGGTTTCACAAAGAATGTTTAAACATACATGGAACCTTTCCATGGAACAAAAAACTCTTTATAGTAGAACAAGGTTCTTCAGATTATTAAAATGTTCTTCACACTGAATATGGGGTCACTTTGTTTATTGTCAAAAAGGTCCATTGTTTATTGTCAATAGTGTTGCAATATACGAAGCACGTATAGCCCCACAGAAGTTACTTTCAAACAGCTTTCTGTTGGTCATCATGGTGGATCCCTGTGACCAACTTGAACCCTTTGCAAAATCTGCATTGGGAAATCTTTTGTCCTCATATCAAATTCCCAACTGTGAGAATTTGCCAAACAACACTTAATGTGACTGCACAGAAACGTTCGCTGAAAAGATCCTTTTTGATCCCAATGTTTCTAATATGGCAGAGCCTGGTCTCATAAAAATGCATATAAATAATATGCCAAATAAAAACTAAAACTCGTGGTATTGATACGCAAAAAATGGACTTTGGCGTACATATGATACAAACGTGTTTGACGTGCATATAATATTCAGTTTTTCGCATACATATGATATGAAATTTGTTGGCATGCATATGTGACCGTATCTGGGAAAACCCAGCAAATTTTTTTTTTTTTTTGTGATTTACTTTTTTCTACATAATAGAAATTTCATACATTCATAATGTACAGAACATTCAGTGAAAATTTAATATTGACTGAGTAAGGCCATATCAAAGATTGAAATCATAGTGAAATTAATGGTTGAAATCAAATTTTGATTCTTGTTATCTCACAATTCGATTTTGAGACTTTAGCTTGGATTTCACAGACAGTGTCACATATGATACGCATCTACCCCACAACCCTAATCCTACCCATCGCGTAGCATATACACGCCAAAGTCCATTTTTGCGCATAAATACCACGAGTTTTCATTTTTATTTGGCGTACTATTTATACACACTTTCATGAGATCGGGTTGTGTTGGCATCACTGTAAAAATCCTTTTGGAACTCAGACTAAACAAATATTTCATTGTGGACATCTTACCTGCAATGTCCTTCCAGTGATCTGCCAGAAACAGCGCCTCAAAGCTGGTGGTGGTCCACTCTTCTGTCTCAAAGCCTGGAAAAAGAGTGTCCACTGAGCTGTCTCTTTCTTCCACTGTTTCAGCTTCCATAAAACGAACTGTTTTCAAAAAGCTGGGAGTCTTTATCAGTTTTCTGCTGTCCTCTGTGCCTGATTTGTTGGTCTCAGGTGGGCTGGTGTGAGAATTTGAGGAGAGGGTCTCATTGGTTGGGTTGCTGCTTGAGTCATTAGCATCTGTTGGCATGTTGCTTAAGTTTTCAGCACACTTCATCTCTTCTGCCACTTTATTATCCATTTCATCTTTCATCTCACTTCTTTCTTCATCCTTGTTATCTTCCACTGCTTTCTTCCCACCATCCTTTCCTGTGATATTCATTCTCTGCAGCTCCATAATTGGTTCTTCAAACACCTGCCAAGGCTGCAAAATAGCTTCTTCACTCTTCACCTCCTGTTTGTCACTAACTGCTTTTACGAACATCTCAGACTCCAACGTTGTCTCCTCTGCTTCTTCAGCTTCTGGTTCCATGTCCCCACACGGTGCTAAGGATACCATTTATCTCTTCTTAAAAGTGCTGAATGTCTTCCCAGCACGCACCACACACCAGGTTTGTAGAAATGGATGTCGCTGCTGCTCAACTGCCAAACCGATGAGCACCTGTATCCATTAGTGACAGCGTGTAGTATTATCTAAAGCACAGCGTCCACATGGACTCTATTAGAATTATAATAGAAATGCATTGCCACACGACATAAATCCCATCTGTGGTCAGTACATTCCCTGCAGATTTTGTAAAAGGGTCCTCGTTGAAATGTCTGGCAGTAAAGAATGCAGAAAATGATCAATGCATGAGAATTGTGTTGAAATGTAAAGCCCTACTGGTCAGTAGAGTTGTGTGCAGTGATAATCTGCTGGATTAGAAGAGCAAAATCTAATCTGCCCCAACGTCTGTAAGCTTCTTAATGACTTCATCACGTCGTCCCATAATGCAGTTTCCATGAATGCATCCACCAATAAGAGGACTTCAGGGACTGGTTGCTTTTTTATTTATAATATAATGTAGAAACATTTCTCAATAAATACTGTATAAATCTAAATACTATTGCAATATAAACATACACTATACCGTTAAAAAATTTGGATTTGGTAAGATTTTTATTATGCTCTCTATGGCTGAATTTTTTTCATCAGAAATACAGTATAATATTGATATATGTATATATTATGGGTGTTTTTTATATTATTATCATCATTATTTTAGTATATTTTAATATGTCACGTCAACGCTGAATTTTCAATCTTCAGGGTAACATGATCCTTGAGGAATCTTACTGACCCCAAAATTTGGTGTGTATTCTAATCCAATTTTAATTATATTGGCAGAGCTAAATGTAAACAGATATTTGTCTACCTACTGATCAGAAGTACAGAGAAAAACCTTTGCTATATTCTCATGAAGAGAACGGGCACTGACCGAAAATAACACACTCTGAACAGGTTTTTCCAGGTTTGTAACATGCCAAGTGTAAACGAAACATCAATGAGCCATGCATAATTTCAAGACAAGACAAGCCTTTAAATGCCCTTACTTGATTGTTTTACACTTATTAAATCCACAAACACGCTCAAATATATATTAAAAACAACAATCAATCACTTACACTTGGCTGGCAACGATATCATTTAGCCTGCTTGTCCTTCAAATTAAATGTCAAAATATGGTAGTATATTAAGTGAAACATAAACATAAAATTATTGCGCCATTTAGCAGTGTGTCATTAGAGCATTCAATTTAAACTTAAATATTCAGTATAAATACATGGATGTGATTTTATATGCAGCTTTGAGAATGTTGATCTTGATTTTGTCTCTACAGATGAAACACACTAGAGAGTTTTACTTGCTTTCTGCATTCTCTAGAGGCTGCCGGCACTGTTTATGGCATGAGTAAGATTAGCAAAAAGGCCACATGACTGATTTCTTATTTAACCTGTGCTTTAATGGCGCTTGAACAGCTGTGGTGGAATAGTGTTCTTTTTGTGAATAGTCACTAAGCTGATGACCGAGCGACTTACTGTTCGAAACAATGGCACTGAATAAAATTGATTAAAAATGACTCATTGTTGTTGTTTTTTTTTATGTAAAAAAGATTAATGTTTGTTTATCAGCTTGGCTAGCTCAAAACTTACAACTGCAGAATCTTGGCAACCAGATTCTCTGCAAATGCCAAATATAAAATCCCCAAACATTTATTAGAAAAGTAGGTGGAAATTAAGGGAGTTTCAGAGAACAAACTCATTACAAATCAAGTCCTGATGAATGAAATATGAGGTATATTTTAAGTTATAATATTTTATTCATTATCCTGGATTTATCCTGGATGTGTTGACCATTTTTTTTTCTGTAAGTTGCTTATCTTGTTTAAAGTGCAACCTGACACTAGTGAATCTTAATCGCTACTTAGGTCCATTCCTGTAAGACTTAAGGTGTGGATCTGTTTGTCAAGTGCTTGTATACGTGTCTGTATATTTAATGTAAATTTACACAGAGCATGGAAGCTCATGGAATAATATTCCAAAGCATTCAGAGAGTCAGCGGCATTTTTTATAAACCACAATCCGAGGTAGCATATATTGTTTGTCCAGCCGGCTTCAGATGTCCCTGTATCTCAGACAGCCATATGGCAAGTAGAGTTTCCATTAGAGACTACGAGAGAGCTCCTTAATCCAAAGGCCCAAGCACCTTGTCTGTTGGGGATTATGTCTTTCCAATTAACCTAAATTCTGTATTTTTCCCCTCACTGTCCATTTCACCTCATCTGTTTGTAAGCTTAAAAGGTGCAGATGATTGCCTGGCTAGATTAAGCGAATCATTTTTCTGTATGCACATTATAATCTAGTTTAAAATGACAGTCTGAGCTTTTCCTCATCATTTTGTTCACAGAACATTTCTTTAATACCATGTAATTCCCAAGATTTGTATTTGCCGCTAGAATGAATTTCTCTCAGACATACCCATATTTGTTTGTTTTATCTTTGACTGATAACTGTTGTTTTTCAACTGACTGGTTTCAAGAGAATATTTTATTAGATTTGCAGGCAGAAAAGCTGATTTAACATGCAGAGTTTTGTTCATACATGAAATTGAGATTTTTTGGATGACTTCAGTGCCCAGGTATAATTTATTTCTGGTAATATTTATATACTGTAATTTATTTACAAGTTACATTTATTTGTATGCACGAAGACTGTGTACCTTCACAGGTGTTTATGAAGTTAGTCTGTTTCAATTAATTGAGTGGGCCGTGAATTTAAGAACTTCTCTATATACCGTAGTGGTCAAATGTGATGTCTGGCCTAGAAGAATAGAAATCTTCACCCTCCAAACATTTTATTATTAAGGATTTTGTAAGCATTTTGTGTAGTTGCGCTTGGAGTGTAAAACTAATGTAAATGTGTAATTGTTTATTTTGTAATAACGCAATGAAACATAACAAATTGTGTCATACAAAGACGCATGACACGTGCAAAACTTAGCACAGAGCAGAGTACTGCTCTGGAGAATATATATTCTGATATTTAATAATATAAATAACTAATTAATTACCGTAGTTTAGTTTTCTGTACTTGTTTGCAAAATAAAATATTCCATGATGAGCTGTAGTTTGTATATTTTCCAAATAATTGTAGCAGTTAAATATCTTAACCAAGTTAGGTTTTTTTTTTTTTTGGGGCAAATTTGATCTTGCAGGGTCATATAGCACTGCAAGAACATGGATTATTGTTTCATCTTTACTCTACTTCCACATACTGACCAGGAGCACATCCACATATTTCGAGACTTGACAGCTCATGGGATATGTCTTATTCAATATTTTAAACAGATTATTATTATTATTTTTTTTTTATTATTGAAATACACAAATTATGAGTAAAAGTCATGTTTAATATTCTTAGTACAGGCTGTCCAGTAGAACATAGGAATGCTTTTTATTTTTCTTTATTAAATTTCTTGTTAAATACAATAAATCGAACTTTATCATCCTAATAAGGTGAGTTAGCCTACTATGTCTAATTCTGAAATACATATGATTATTGTTTGTGCGTACGTGCGTGTGTGTGCGCGCGAGTGTGTCTATGACGTCCCCACAACGCTCTCTCGTAACCCCGCCCAGCGGAGAGTGACGCTTGGACTAGAATGTCGCCAGTTCACCTCAGTTCCAGACATGGCAGCGTTGAGACAGGAGCATCGGTATGGACTCTCCTGTGGAAAGATTAATAAAAGCATTCCCAATAAAACCATCTTTCACGTCAAGCTAACCGACACGGCCATCCGGACGCTGGAAGCTTATAAGAATCTCAAGGTAACGCATTTGGTTTTATTTCGTGTTTATTTGCTCCGCTGACCTCAATGGGACAGAAAGAAAAGTTCAGAACTCAGAACTTCAAAACATTTCCTCCCGTTAGTTGTTTGTAAAGTGTTGATTTATTTAACCGGAGTCCGTCGCTTTAAGTGCCATATGCTGTCTTACCAGGGACAGATAGTAACAGGAGGAAATCGGACACATCCAGTTGTTACTGTTCCCTTAAAGTTTGTTTCATTTAGTTTTGCTTATTTATTTTTTAAGCTGTTACAAAATAAAATAAAATGTAAGTCGTGTTATTTTTTTTCGTTAAGCCAGTTGGAATTGGCTTTACGAAATCTCCTGTTTTCCACTTTAGATTCAAAGTCGCCGCTTTATTCCTTCTGACAAATGATACGAAATGTAACATGACACTGTCTTAATGCTAAACACTGCATTACTTATTATAATTATGATCGTTTTAAACCGAAGATACATACTCATAACACTCACGGGGATCTTACGGTCTGAGAGGGGCTCAAGGCTCAAGCTCGATCTTATGAACTATAAACCTTGAGTAGCATTTAGCCATTTAAATAGCCATTGAGATTTGCTGCCTTTTTCATTTCCCCATCAAATGTTTTATCGACTTGTATTCGAGAGTAACGTTTCAATTTACTGCAAATGTTTAGTGAACTATCCACAAAAACAAAAGCGCATGTAACCTCGTATTGTCTCTATAGGTAGTGTTTAAGGTTAAGTTTATAATTGCTTCTTTAATTGATTAACTTATATAGGCCTATGGCAATTGCTCGACATAGTCAATTAAATCCAAATAATGTTTTTAAATCATTATTTACGTTGTTACAAACCTCTATGACTGTTTCTTCCGCAGAACACAAAAGGAAGATGTTCTATAGAATGACAGCCTCAGTCCTCATTCACTTTCCTTGTATGAAAAAACAAAACAAAACAAAACATGCAATGTAAGTGAATGGGGACTTGAGGCTGTCAGTCAGTAACATTTCCTTTTGTGTTTTATGGAAGAAAGAAAGTCAGGCGGGTTTTAAACAACATGCGGATGAGATGACAGAATTTATTTTGAGAGAACTATCCCTTTAAATGTCATGTTTGCCTCACGTACAGGTAATTCCTTGTAAGCCGTGTTTTTTGCCAGTTAAACGCAGTTGAGTAATCAATGCACTTCTCATTGTCACCGTCGGCTCGACAGAACAGATTCCAGTAATATCAATACCTCAGCGGTAAAACATGTACGCCAGCTGAACGGGGCACTTGGCCAGTTAGCTTCATCTCAGCCCAAGCGCTTGTAGATGGCAGGACGATAAAGGTGTATTTTTGTTGGCGTGCTCTATCCTATTGTTGTTAGTCCTTTAAACGCTTGGACGCCGTCCCGATGTCATCGCTCATTGGTCAGTCAGGCGGTGTAGAATGTCGTTTGATCCAATCAGAATACGAGAAGACTTCCTCGCGCTTGCAACAGGAGCTCGATAATGAATGTTCTATTGTCAATCATATGTGACCTAGTAGAAAGAGTGAAAAGTAGAAGTAAATGTGTTGGTCAGTCTTTTGTTCAGTTTCTATAACTGCCCCATTTGATATGCCAGAACGTTTTTAATAACTTTCAGTCACAATAATCCAGCTGACAGCTGAAATTTGGAGGACTTGCCTTAAAAATGCCTTTAAATTCAAAATGCAGTGACATAAAAATGCCGTCTGCTATGAATTCCTCTGTTTTTCATTTGCGTTATACTTCATAATATTCAGTTCCAAGCCTAGTTATACACATTACTGCATAAAATATAAATTGAAGTTTGTTTAATTTTATAGGTAAGAAGTAATCCGTTATCAGCATTGACAGTTTGGTCCCATGGCTTTGTGGTCAGTCTGACATATGATGACCTGGGTTTTGTTTTGCGTATTAGTATGTTTATTAATTGCAAATGAGGTCAGAAGAAAGAAAACAACAATAACAAAGATAATTTATCATGTTAATACCAAAGACACGGTCAAGTCAGGTCATTAGATACTTCAGTGTCCTCCTCTGAACTGTGCTCATTATGTTCTTAGAATCTTTCACTGCACCAGAATAAAAAACAAAAAAAACAAAGTTCAAGTTAGCTACAGCAGCCCCACCACCCCCTTCAGTAATGTTTAGCCACTAATCCGACCACATGACAGCAAACGCAGAACCAATAAGCCTGTATTTTTTAATAAGCAACTTGAGCTGCGCTGTATGTGTAGAGTGACATGACGGCCTCTCCCTGTAACATCCATAATAGATAAACATGCTTGTTGACTAAAGCTCCAGCTGTACCTTGAAGATAATAAGTGCTATCTTTTGACCTTGCTTAATGGTTTCGAGCTATGCTGGGGGAAGCTTCAGTTTTTTTCCTTCCTTGTTTCTCAGCAATTTACGTTAGTGATGCGAATGAGTCTGTCTTGTATATATGTCGTTAATGCTCCTGGACGTTGGCCGAGCTGAGTGTTAAAAGCTGAGCATGAGATGGTTATATAAAAGGCCTATTTGTACACACTTTATGTGGTGGACAAACACCACAGGGGAGATAATGTCCAGGCCTGCTTGATTTTATCTGATGTACCTTCAGAAAAAAAAGATGAAATGCTTTTTGTAACTTACCTTTAGTCCTAATTAGTGCTGAGAACTCAATTCAACATTTGGTGGCTAAAAGCTTTTCCCATGATGTTTGCCCTGTCCCACCCCCACTTCTTCTACAAGTCCTCACACACTCAGCATCATCACACTCATCCACGCCTCACACAATAACATTTGATTGACTCATGTAAGGTCTTTCAAGTCGAGATTTATTAATCGGACGCATTCCAGTGCAGATTAGCAAAGCCCGGCCTTGATCTTTAGGCTCGCACAAGCAGAACCATGACACTGCCGAGAGGCCAGTGACAGCCAGCCTTTCATTCTCTCAGAAACAACCCCCCTCACTCGCAGTCTGCATGAATTAATACAGGAGAGAACTGTGCCTCTGTCAACGGGGGCAACCAAGTAAGAGGAGACTGTAATTACTGTGAACGGAGGCTAATAGGTAGGCATGATATTTCACTGAAGTTAGTACCTAAACAGAGGTTGTGGAAATGCTGGCATTGTGGGTAAACAGTTAAGAAAAGGAAAACCCTCATGTCGTTCCAAACCTGTATGACTTACTTACTTCTGTGGAGCAAGCACATTGGAAAAATGTTTTTTGGCCATACAATGAAAGTTAATTGGGTCCAATTGTGTTGATTTGGGCCCCATTGACTTTTATTGTATGGACAAAAACATTTCTTCAAAAATCTGTCATTTTTTGTTTCATAGAAGAAAGTCACACAGGTTTGGACCAACGAAAAGAGTTAATGAGAATTTTCAGTTTTGCCTTACTTCACTGTAAGGCTGGTACAAAACATTTGCATTGTTTTTGTTAACGCTTATAATGCATTCAAAATCCGCATATGTCTTTCATTTGCATGAACTTGGTGGAACATAAGCTTATAAAACAGTCATAACGTAAACCATATTGTATCTGATCAGTAACGTCCCATTAATCAGTGAATGCTCAAACATGTCATTATTGAATGTTACTATATTATTACCATGTAATTACTGCATTGCTGCCTTTTTATTCATTAAAAAATATACATTTTTGTAAATTATATTATTATATGAATTGATAGTCGTGGTGCATTTTGCAAGTTTGATTCTCATACAAAATAAAAAAAATTAAAAAAAATGTATTCGTTTCGGGTCAAAAAGGACCTAAATGCATTAAGAGGGTTCCAGCCTAGAAATTCAGCTCAAGATAATTCATTTCCAAGATTTTGTCTTTGGTTTCTAATCCTTTATATAATAATAGTAGATGCTAACCAACCTCTTCTACCTTTTTTCTTCTGTCCCCAGGGGTCCTTACCAAATCAGCCGGCAATTTGCTTCAAGGGGAACCAGGGGGTAAGATGAATGTATTTTTCCTCACCCCTCCTGACGCCTAAAAATTGCAATCCTTTAATTAGACCTGATTGTTGAGTCGTGCAGCAAAAAACTCACGGCACCCCTCAGCTGCCTGCATACTCCCTCAATATTTCATGAGCTCCTAAACCATCGCCTGAATTAGAGAAGGAACTGTAGCTTGCAGTGACGCCACCCTTAGGGCCTGCCCGACTAGATTGGGAGCATTTATATAATTATAGCAGCACGCATGTTCATAAGCACAATTATGAGTCATAAATTAGGAAAGTGTCATCGTTTGGATGCGATTCCTGGGTTTCGTAAGGCCAGCGGTTTGGTTTTTATGAGAGTATTGTTATTTACAGCTAGTAAAATTGCCAGTGGCATGCGGTCACACTGTACGACCTAGGTGGATTTTTGGTAGGGGGTGCATTCCAGTGAAACGGCTGTAAAGAAAGATGCCTGTGTCTAACCGGATTAGCACATTCAGCCGTAGCACACCTCCCCATCAGCGCCTGCGTGCCACAATCACCCCCGTCTAAAACATATCCAGAAGCGGGACAGGAAAGGGACTCGCTCCGGACACAAACGGAAGACTGTACTTGCGGTCGGAAGCCCGGGAGAGGCTACTCAACACCCCCGAGCTGCTCGCCAGGTTACTGGGTCAGACTGGCGACTGGAAAGGCTTTGTCAAGAGCTCTGGGAAGAGGTGGGGGTGTTGGTTAACCCAAGGGAGCCTCTTGTGTCTCTATGCCTGTTGTCTCAGTGTAGACATGAAAGACCTGCGACAAGGAGGGGGATAACCATGGCCACCGTGTCTCCTAAAGCACCGTTCGACCCCCACAAATTCCACAATTATAGTATGCAAAATGCTGTCACATGTAGTCAAGCAATATCTGATCTAATGAAGTTTCTTTCCCTTTTCAAATTGGAGTAGCGTAGTTGTGTCAAGTGTGTAAAACTAGAATCCATTCTAATTGTCGAATTAGATTTAGTGATTATATCTTTAGCCTATTACATATTCAAATTGTCTGCACTGAATTTAAGCGTTCATCCCCTCCTCCTCAGATAATGGGCTGCTGGGCATTAATGAGGTGTTTGAGCCGAGTGTGTCTGTGTGTGTGCGCGCACATGTGTGTTTGTATGTGTGTCAGGGTGACAAATTAAGCTATTACAGCTGGGGGTAGGGAGTGATGTTAAGTCCACGCTACCGAAACCACGTTATCAGTCATTCTATTAGCCGTAACCTCGGGATGCTTTCACTTCAGTCAGGATTGATATAATATGGAGTATCATAGTTTTACAATGAATGGATATCTTTGAACAGCACTCGGGAGATACACGTTCCCATTTCTGGTCCTACTTAGCCAGGTAATTTTCTTCCACCTGCAGGAGGGCTCCCCCATACCAGGGAATTCCCATAAACCTTGTCCTGGCTTGTCTCCAGATCTTTGAGGTGCAACGTGGAAAAGTCAGGAAGTGCCCTGCTGAGGATTGTCAGCTGCCATTTTCTACTAACTTAGTGGAATAGTACACTCAAAAATTGAATGAAAATTCTGTCGTCATTTACTTCTCATGTCGCTTCAACCTCTTTATCACTTTCTTTATGCTGTGGAATTTAAAAGAATTTTGAGTTATTTTGAAAAATGTTGGTGACCAAATGGTTTTGGGTCTCGTTGACTTCTATGAGATTGTTTGGTTACCAATATTCTTCAAAATATCTTTTGTGCTCCACAGAAGATAGAAATGTGTACAGATTTGGAACGACACGAGGATGAGTAAAATGATGACAGAATTTTCCATTTTTGGTGGACTATCCAACTGGCAGTGCCTTGATAATGTGTGCTCATGTGGCAGTTAACAAATAATTTAGCCATCATTGGGTTTTTACAGATGGGGAGCTTTAATTTGCTCAGTTCTCTCCGTCTGTGGAGGAGGATGATGCAACTGGCGAGAAATAACACAAGAAAAGATGTTTAGAGTAGTAAAATTCCTTTCATATTGAAGGGAGTGATCCCCAATCCTGGAGGATTTATGGAATCTGAATGCCTTTGATGGCGTCACTTGGGATGTTCGGGTTCAGTTCGGATTCTCAAAGACTGGGATTTCACATCATGCAGCTCATTTTCTTTTGGTAATTGGATTTTTGCTTCACAAAATTAGTTATCCAGAGGCTACAAATATAGATGTCTGTCTCAATAAACTGAAACGGTTCTCACAGAGTAAAATATATGAAGGAATAATGGCAGTGTCCTGCAGTTTGACGAGCTATATCTGATTTTTTTTTCTATGCTTGTATTATACATACATTTTTATGATCTTATATTAATCGAGAAACTAAAACATGGGCATAAGTGAGAGAGCATATTAAATTACGAGAGCATATTATTATGCAGAATAGTGCACTGCATGTTGCATTGCACAATTTTCATAATTCTTTTATGGGTCAGTGACAAATTAGTATGTCTGAGAATGATGGATGTCTGTGATGAAAAAGAGAGAGCTTTCAAAAATCCAGTTAAAAACACATTTGCCAAGGTCTTAAATGTGTTTTTTGTATTCATGTTAGTAACATGTTAGTCAAAACGAAACTTCTGCATGGTTCTGCAAAATAATATGTTCTCTATTTAATATGCTCCCTCACTTACGACTATATATCAGTTTCTCTATTGATAACAATGCATGTATAAAATTATGTTGTCGTTAATCTAAAAATATCAAGCGCTGTAACCATAAAATAAAATGTAATATTTCTTGCATATTACATGGACCATATTCAGGGTGACACCATATTAATTTGATGCACCATATTAATTTGAGGCCTGAACTAACCATGTCAAAACAAGATATATAAAATTGTCATGTGAGCACCTCAATGAGTCCCATAGTTGATGTTTGTGTTATTCCTGTTTTATCAGTTGTATCAAAATTCATTTAGATTCAGAAATCATCATAGTTTTTAAAATGCATTGAAATTTTGATGTATTTTTGAGTAACATAATAGATCAAGACAAAAAGTGTCACATCATTGTCTCATTGTGTTAACTAAAAAAAAAACACCCGTTTATGATTATGAGCAGACGGTCCAACAGCAGCATGTATTTATGCCTCCCTTAAAGGCTTTCTGAGTGTGTACGTGTGTGTGTGTGTGTTCTGTGGCATTGGTTTGTGTTGGGAGGTGGGGGGTAAAACGTTTCTCTCTGAGATGTTCTCATGGTAAGTGTGTGTGAAGGTTTAGCTTCCCCCACCCGTCTGTCCCTCTCGTCATCGCTGTGATTGTCTCAACCTGATCCTCTCTTTTCTCTCACTGGGATTCACCAGTTCTCCATCTCGCACCTCCGATGAGTGTGTGTACGTGAGAGTGTGATGTTGTCTCAGAGAGTGTATATTAGAGCACATTAGTATGTATTCACAGGGTCCTCAATGGTGTAGCTTACTCACTAGATCCAGGAACGATGGAGCACCCCTATACTAAAATTTGGCTTGGGACCTGTGAATTTTGTATGTGTGGTCATTTCTGTTTGTGTGTCTTTTAGTTTCTGTGCTTGTCCAAGGCAGGGCCTCCGTGTGTGTGTGCGAGCTTGGCTTTTTTTCCTTCATGAAAGCTAATTAGAATGACAATAAGAGGAATGAGCGTAGAACGCCGAGAGTCTCTTGCAGCAGAGGCGGTGTGGGGGGAGCTGTCCCACGTGTGAATGAAAGGGCACACGCCGATTCTTTCATCCAGATGTGACGTGCTCGCCAACGTGCACAGGGACCCGAGTGCCTGTCTTGTCTGGGGCCCAGTGTTTTGACTGGCAGAGCTGTTTGCTGTTTTCTGCACGCTCTTGCCAGGCCATATTTTACAAGGTCCTTGCAAAAGCAGGGAGGATCTTCTTCTTTATTGTCTTTTTTCTTTTTTCCTCTTAGCGAGGGCCCAAAATTTGCTCAGTGCCAAATGTAAAAAGTTGCTTTGGCAAGTGCATAAAAGGAGTTGGTCGCCGGTTGGCTGGTTACTTTCTGCAATATATATCTTGAAACCCAGGCTCATTCAAAATACGTGCCTCTAAATACATTTCTGCAAGAGCATAATTATGTACCTTAGATGTTTCGCGGAAGTTTCAAAGTGAAACGTCCAGTGAGTGGCGCTGAAACAGGGTTCAATACGTGACCCTGGCACGTGTTTGTTACGTTGATATAGGAACGTATTGCTGTGTTTGTTACGTTGCTTTAGGTACGTTTTGCGGTGGTTCATAGTGTCTCTAAAAGTTAATGCTCTATCGTGTTCCCCTACACCAAAACCTACCCGATAATATTGTGATATAAAAACACATTTGTTGATGCAGGCATGCAATTTTAACTTCCTTATGCAGATTTGAGCAGTTTTGTTGAGCTGTAATTTCACGAGGTTCATACCGAAGCTCTTCACCATTCAAGTGCAATGCCGTATCGCGTGAGCTACCAAGCATATGAAGCTGGATATGTGACGACACGTCCAAAAGTATCATTTTTCAAATCTCGCAGCATGTTAAAATTGTTTTGAATTCATAACATAATATTCCTCAAGTAATTATGCGAAAATTAGGCTTTATTAATCGAAACTGTGGACCTGCAAATCATACTTTGTGTGAAAAGGAATAAAAGTTGAGTTTTACTGGCTCTTTTCTTAGGTACGTTTTTTTTTTTTTTCGCAAAAATGTATGCAGAGGCACATATTTCCAATGAGCCTATGTTGCAACCTGATATCTTGTCAGTGGTTTTTTTATCTTACAAAACTCAGCGTTCCAAATCCGTAAGACTTTGATTCATCTTTGAAACACAAATGAAGATATTTTTAACCCGAGAGATTTCTGTGTCCCGATTAAAAGTCCTTTCCAACAAAACTTTGACTTTTCAAAAAGTTCAAGCACATAATTCGAATTAATCTGAATGTCTTTTGAAGAAACGCAATCACTTTATATGATGGCACGATCTCTTTATATTGCTCAATAAGAGAGAACCAATAAGGGTTGTTTTTACATCACGCTAGTTTGATCTTCTACAAGAACCAGTCAGGTTTGTTCTCGTGCATCTAACAAGTATAGTTATGCTTTTTTTAGGTTATTTCTTCATTTGTGCATTGATGATGAATCCCCTTTATGCTGTACGAACAAAAATATAAGGAACATCATAAATGTTATAAATCTTGGGACATCCAGTTTATCAACAGACTGACACACAATGACCTGTGTTACATGTCAGAAAAATGCAAATATTGAAATGAAACTGGGAAATAATTTGTCATAGGGACAAAAATGCTTTCATAATGCAAAAACAGTAGTTTCATGCAAATTTAGGCCCTGATTTTAGCATTCTTCCCAGTGAGTGCTCAATGTTGGTTTATTTTTGTGCATGCCAAGATCCCCAAGTTAATCATTTTTGTTTTCAAAAATATCTTCCTGTGAAGATAAAATGTGATTAATGTGGAAAGCGTGTGGTGTGTATATGAAACTCTTCCAAAAATGTTGTACTGTACATCTCACAGCTTTTAAATGGCTGAGTGGAGCCAAGAATCGCAAGGGAAGATCACAGACACTTCAGGCCTTTCATGCACAAACACACACAGGGCACGCTCACAGTTCTGACGTGCCTGGACCGACTTCTGAAAGCTCTGTGGCTCTGTGTGTATTGCCTGTTAACAGGCCGCACCTCTAAAATGTTGTCTGTTTAGCATCTTTCTTTTGAATCCATAACACACTCCTTATTTGATGCTTAAAATCTCATATTATTGTCTCCTTTAATTTTATATGTTCATTTTTCTTTAAGCTTCTCTGCGTTGACGGGGATGGGTTGTGGCATTTTTCAGTCACATGAGTAGATCCATTGATTCCGTGCCTGCAGCAGGGGGCTTTGGCTCGGCCCAGCAGGATGCACTGCTTCTAATAGTTTATAGTAGTTTTTCGTCACATGGGTTATTTAAATCTTATTTGAAGAGCATTCATGGCCACGTCTAGCCGTCACGTGGATGTATTTAGAAACGGAAACCTCTTTCAGGTTTGTTTTTGTTCGTGTAGCTTGTTTGTCATGGCCATCCAGCAGACTAGAGTGTGACTGCTTGGGGAAGTGAGCAACGGTCTTGTAAATAAACATTGGCTTGAAAACATTCTGCATTTCAGGAACAAGTTGTTTTGACCAGTTTTTATTCTGAAGCTTTGAATGAAGACCTTTGTATGACAAGCTTAAAAAATAAAAAAATAAATAATTGCAACTTTATTTTTTACAATTGTGACTATTCACCTCAATTGCGGTCTCTTTTTTTCTCATAACTGCAACTCCATATCTGATTATAATAACTCAGTATCGCACAATTACATCTTATTTCAGAATTGCAATTTTTTTCTTGTAATTGCGCTTTTAATCTTATAATTGTGACTCCTTGTTTCACAATGGCAGCTTTTTTCTCATAATTGTGAAATTATTTTATATTTCACAATTGTGACATCCTATTTCGCAGATACAACATTAAAACTCTCAATTGCATAAATAAATCATATGGGTAATGCTATACAGTAAAGTTTTATTTGTCAACACATTTGAACACATAAGTTAACATGAACTAACAATGAAAAGGCATTTAATATCTTAATTTTAACATTTGCTGATATGTTATTCAAATCAAAAGTTATATCTGTTAATTTTATTTATTTAATGGACCTGAGGTAACATCAGCTAACGATGAACAGCATTTTAAATAATGTTATTATTTTATGTTAATGTTAGTTAACATTAACTTCTTGTAAATGTTACCATAATATTTTAAACTGTATCTCGCAGTTGTCTTTTTTTTACACCTGTTTTGTGAACGTTATTTGAAGAAATGACTTGTATGTGTGTGTGTGTGTATGTGTGCTTTAAATGTGAAATTTCTGTCCAGGCTTGATAATATACTTAATTGCTAAATGCTCCTTGAAGATTTATCTGATCTCCCTGCATTTTCACACCAATTCTCTAGCAAGTGTATAAAAATACAAATACTACACATGCTGAGCGAGAAGACTGCCTTTAGCCTTTCAAAGCTGGCGTTATGTATGAATTTTTGAAATGTGCGGCATCAACCAATCAAAACGTAGAGAACTGTTCCACTATTGTAATCTCAGAGGCCAGTGAGGCTGTGGACGCCCCCATAGACCTGCCTCTACTTAATTTGCGCAGACTCGTCACTATAGTAACTGATAGGCGAGTGGAGGATGGCTTCTGGCTGCTGTGTGAATGGGGTGCATATGAAAGCAGCATGCGGGGTGCTCTCCTCCCCCATTACCGACACACACACACACACACAAACACACACAGGGATGGTTATGGAGTCAGGTCGCCCAGTGCTTACTGAGCTTGACAGATTAGCCCTCAGGTGCTAGAGAGGAGAGAGAGACAGATTTTGCTTGGCATCCGAGGCAGTTCCTCAGGGGATGAAGCAGCCACCACAACCCCCTCCACCACCCCTCTTTCAGCTCCACAACTTCTCATCGCCAACCCCCTTTATCCTTAAACCAACCCCCATGCATCAACAGACATCCACCCCCTCTGATTCCCCCCCATTTAAATGTAACGGACTTCAGCCCGGTACCACGATAGAGTGATTTAATGCGAAAGACAGAGGCAAGCTCATGCACTGCATTTACAATCCATGACTCATCGCACACTCGTCGATCATATCACAAATGGTGTGATTGAGAAGCCCAGAGTTTTTGAGAATTATGACAGGGTTCCCATAAGGCAGCATGCATTCTGTGTTTCCTCTTAAATGCCACTTGTTAGCACTATTATTATTTCATCTCTGGAGTCAAGCTCGCACTAAAAGATTTGTCGACCTTTCATGTTTTAAATATGGGACTAGTCTGCAACAAAAAGTCTGGTTTGCTAACTCGTAGCACATTTTCACACTTGTGACATGCTTAAGTTTATTGATTTGAAATCTGGCCGACCACATGTCAGGTGTGCATACTGTCTTGACTAGTGAGAGAGTGGCGGGGAGGAACAGCCAATGAAATTGTGAGAGTGAAAAGAGGGCAAGAAATCCAGAAGTTACCCTTTTTTCCCAAGCACCGTCTGATTCATAATACCTATATTCGGGCTCTGTAAGAATTTTAGACTTTTATTCAGCAAAGATGTATTAAAGGGATAGTGCATGCAGAAATGAAAATTTTGTCATTAATTGCTCACGCTCATGTCGTTCCAAACTCGTAAGACATTTGTTCATCTTCGGAACACAATTTAAGATATTTTTGATGAAATCAAAAAGCTTTCTGACTCTGCATAGACAGCAATACAACTGACACATTCAAGACCCAGAAAGTTAATAAGGACATTGTTAAAATAGTTCATGTTACATTAGTAGTTCAACCGTAATGTTATGACACTACAAGAATCATTTTTGAGAGCAAAGAAAACAAAAATAACAACATTATTCAACAATTTTTTTACATTCTTTAAATTTCTTTAAAGGGGTCATCGGATGCCCGTTTTGCACAAGTTGATATAATTCTTTAGGGTCTTAATTAAAAGTCTATAAAATACTTTGGTTAAAATTTCTCAATGGTAGTGTAAAAAACACCTTTTTTTACCCTGTCAAAATCAGCTCTGTTTTCAGCAAGCCATTTTTAGTTCATGTTGCTTTAAATGCTAATGAGCTCTGCTTGACCCCGCCCCTCTCTTCTGTGGGGTGACGAGCAGTACTGTTTACTTTAGCCGCAAAACTGGCTAACTAGCACATTATTAGAAAAGGCGATTTGCAAAGATTCATAAAAAAACCCCTTATACTCACTTCTTCTGTAAATGAGGGTGGATCACGAATGATTCGGGCAAACATAGATGCATTTAGGCAGATTGGGGATCAGTGCACTCCCTTCAAAACGACAGTAACGTTAATCCTCTGCGTCTTCAGCAGCTCAGATGTCGGGAGTAAATGATGACTGCTATTTTCATTATTATATCCAACAACAAAGCACCTTAATTGCTTAATCTGAGACATCTTGTCTTTCCCTGCACTGGCATCAACACAATGGCGGTTGGACTGTTTACAGCTCACTCAGTTCACTCAACTCACTCAGGGTGGGTCTAAGGTAACACAGTCTTGTCAATCAAATATCGTGGGAGGGGCCTGTGCAGAATTACATCATTCTGACAGGGCTCTCAGAACAGCCTGATTTGAGAGAGGGGATTTTTAAAATTTATTTTTTTTTTAATTTAGTTTGACAGGGACATTGTACATTAATAAAACATTCCTGTAAATGTACCAGAATTAGCCAAAGGCTATTTTTCATCCGTAGTCCCTGGACAAGATGTTACAAGTCACCCTAAAGAAAATTTAATTAAAAATACATACTAGAAAATGTAATAATTACACAATACAATTATACAGTAGTCTACTGAAAACAATATAGGATCAATTAAAAACAATGCAAACAAAATACAAACAATAATAGGATGGCTAGCAGATATAAGATTCTAGTGTTGACAAATCTTACTACTGATTAACCAATTCTTCAATTGAACCCTAAATAAAGCATATGTGTCTAGATCTATTATAGTTGTCGGAATAGTATTCCATTCTTGTACAGCTTTGACAGAAAAAGCAGACTGACTAAATTTACTTCGTCTAAGCTGTATGATACAGTCTTCTCTTAATGCGCCTCTTGTAGAGTGATAATCAGTTGTTCTAATACGAACTAACTGACCAAGAGGAGGAGAAGATAAACCATAAATAATTTTATACATCGAGCATACATTTGCATACTTAATCATGTTTTAACTTAACAAATTATATTTTTCCAGTATTGGACAATGATGATAATGTACCGATTTCTTATCAAAGACTTTAAGTGTATGTTTATATAAGGACTCTAATGGTTTTAGAGTCACTGAACTCGCCTGAGACCAGGTGGTTAAACAGTAAGTCATGTGAGAAATAACCATAGAATACATATACATCTTAGCTGCCTCTAATGACATGTAATCTCTAATAAACTTAAAATTATAGAGATTAAACTTAACCTGCTTACAAACCTTTTTAACTTGAGCTTTAAATGTAAGTTTAGAATCAATCAGTATTCCCAGATATTTATATTGAAGCACTACCTGCAGCCTCACCCCTGACACATAAACATCCGGCTCTTTAATAATACTGTTAGACTTGGAGAAAAACATACATATTGTTTTGGACACATTTAGTTGCAAGCAATTCTCTTTTAGCCATGCTGACACGTTAACCATAGAATTCGCAAGTTCATTTGCAACTTGTGTCAGACTATTACCATGTATATAAATTACTGTATCGTCCACATACATTTGTATATTAATGCCAGTACATGAAAGATGAAAATCATTTATATACATAGCAAAAAGCATTGGACCCAAGATAGATCCTTGTGGAACACCAGTTGATGTACCTAAATCATTGGATAGGTGTTTTTGTACTCTAACACACTGAAATCTATCTGATAGATATGACTCTATCCAGTTAAGTGTATGTGATGAGTAATTAAAACAAGATAACTTAGACATAAGGATTCTATGATTAACAGTGTCAAAGGCTTTCTTTAAATCAAGGAACACTGCTCCAACTACACCACCTTCATCTAAGAAAGTTTTTTATAAAAAAACAATTTGCGGTTTCCGTTGAGTATTTTGCTCTAAAACCAAACTGCATTGGATGAATTGAAAATGAACTACTACTCAAGTAACTGCTAATCTGTTCTGAAACTAGTTTCTCCATAACCTTAGAAAGAGTGGGTAAAATACTAATTGGCCCAAAATTTGCTTTAGATTTTCATAATTTCTTTACCACAGAGTTCCTTAACTTAGTAAATCAATATCTATCACTACTCAATTTAGTTTTAAGTGAGGTTTTCAAAGCATGATCCCTTTCTTTCATCAAATTCAGAATGTCTACATTTATCCATGGGACCATATTCTTTTTCTTTCTATGATTAAATTTACAGGTATAATCAGTAATAATATGTTCTAATCTTTTTGTAAAAATCTTCCTCATAGTCAGTACCCAATAATAGATTATCCCATTCTATCTGCTGAATAGCACCTTTAAAGTTCTCTTGTTTATTCTTTGGTATCCAAAGAATTCACATTTATTAACAAATGAGCTAAACCTCTTCTTAGTTAGTTTCCTAGTTACCAGAATCATATTATGGTCAGACAGACCAGTTAACATATTACAGGATTTCAAAATTTGCTCAGTTCTATTAGTAAATATTAGATCAATTTGACTTTTAGTAAAATTAGTTATTCTAGTTGGTCCACTAATTAATTGTTTAAAATCAAAACTATCAGTTATCTGCTTAAATTCTTTCCTAGTAGATTTATCTTCCCAATTAATGTTGAAATCACCCATGATAATTACCTCCTTGTTAAAATTGCATTCTTTCAGTAAAGTCTCAAAATTTTCATAGAAACTGCAATTAGAAGAAGGGGGACGATAAATTACAATGAGAGTAAACGACATTTGTGGAGATAAGACAATGTTTAAACCAATGCATTCCAATTACTGGCAATTCACCCACTGGATTTTGTTATACTGAATAGTATCCTTTATATATATATATCATTACTCCATCACCCTTGGAACCTTCTCTATTCTTTCTAAAAACATTAAAACCAGGCACCTGAATTACTGCAGTAGAAACATTTTCGTGAAGCCAAGTCTCTGATAAACAAAGAATCTTAATTTGAGTTAGTAAGAGATGATGAACTTGATCACTTTTCGATTTAATACTTCTTATGTTTAGATGACCACCTAAGAGATCCTTCATTTTAGCTTTAGGATCCCAAACTATTCTAGATTGATTATCGGAATATTTTCCATTTTTTATTTTTTAAGATCACTGGATTAATCACTCTCTTATTTACATCATTCATCTTTGTCCCTACTCCGCGTATATTATCTAACGTTAAGTTCAAGTCAATAAAATCAGAAGTACTCCATGGATCGGCATCTCGTCCACTCCTCCAACCGGCCAACATGAGCGAGCCCACCGACAACCCCGCCGAGCCAAAGATCTCCACGCCAGCACCCGAGCTCAACTCCGTCCTGGACAGCCCCCGAAGCACAGGCTGTGGGCCACCAAACCAGTTATCAACAGGCCGCTCGACTTCCATGAACCCCACACCAGCAGCGACGTCTCGGAGCAGGCCCGACATCCACAGCAGCGCCCATCAAACCAGGATTAGTTGGTTGAGTGTAATCAGACGGTAACTCGCCACAAAAAGTGCGTGCCTGTAGATTAGCGGTAGCATGCATCGCACCCTTTGAGACACGATCCTCCCACTCCGCCCCAACACGACAAGGACCAGGACACGGACAGGAACTATCGTGTGACACTGAAGACTGGAGTAATGGCTGCTAAAAATCCAGCTTTTCTGTCACAGGAATAAATAAATAAATAAATAAAAATAAATGCTGCCTTGGTGAGCATAAGACTGACCCTAAACATTTGAACGGTAGTGTATTTTGGCTCTTACTCTTCTGTTTTGTGCATATCTTTGCATTTCCGTTTGATTCAAAATATATTTTATAAAAATCCAGAGTATTTAAAATCAGGATTGATTTGATTTGGTTACTAATGCAGTCCAGTCATTTTTGGATTTGTTTAATACTTCCATGAATGTATCTTAAAGATAAGAAAAAGAAGACAAACTGCTTCAGACTGTACCAACAGTTACTTGAGCTTCATTCTCATAGTGTACACTTTACTAAACACACAGTTAGATATTGTGACTGTGGAGTTCATGATTCACAGTTCCCATAATTCTTCCATCTTGCCCTTTATGTAGTTACCATTAGCACTGTATTCTCAAGCTCTATCTCTCTCCTCTCTCTCACTCTGTTTTTCTTTCGTCCCTCTCCCCAATGCCTCTTTTTGTTTTTTTTCGGATGAGTGGCTCTGTCCGTTTCGGATCAGGGGGTCATGTAGTTCCGTTTGTCGGTCCTAGGCAGGGATGCCCCAAACCCCACCCTTCCCCCATCCCCTTCCAACAGGCCACACGTTCCTGCTGCTTATGAATAATATAGGCCGAACTCCATGCCATCGCATGTGGCGGGAACAAAAGACGAGCGCCTCACAGGAGCCGTAGACAAGTGCGCTGCGTGAAGAGAACAATGGCGATGATCGCGATGAAGGCTGACTGTAGAGTTGATGGAACCAGCGGAACTAATTTAACCAGGCCAAAGAAAACTAAGCTCTGAAATGGAAGGTGCTCATTACATGACTGGTCAAAGTCAAAGAGTCATAGCTAGAACTATAATTGCCGTAGCAGAGATAAAAGCTGCACGATTTTGAACTGCTAGAAACTTTCCGTCTTTTCTGACACGTAGAGATGGTTAAACAATAAGTCAGCTGGCAGAAGTTATTGTTTACTAGGTGGTTGTCAGTTTCAGGACTTGGCTTGAAAAAATTATGCCAAGTGTGAGGACGAGATGTTCTGTTTTGTCTCTTACACTGACCCAACACGACTTAAGAAAAGGAAAAGAAAACACCACCTGAAACAACACGCCAGCTTCTCTTCTTTCCAAACAGATGTGCACTTCGTAGGAACAAAACACAAGCATTTAAAGTCATAAAATCTCATGAGCAGAATTTTTTGAGTACTTTAAATCTGGGGTGCAGTGCATCTCGCCACCTCATAAAAACATTATAATGTTCTTAGAAAGAAGCAGGGTTGTTTTTTCCATGGTTGCTACAAAGCACGGCCTTTGTCTCGTCCCCATTGGCCACGGCCCCCGCTAAGTCATTCTGTTCCAGCCCAGTTCACACCTTACAGCAGACTGAAAATATTTGACATCTCCAAACACACATGGCACCGTGTGGCAGATGTGGCAGAAGATGGACTGCAGAGGATGGGCTTTCTGCGCCCTTGTGGCTTATTTAGGAATCCTGTCAATCTGATGCCATTTGGATGTTGGATGAAACCCACCTGTGTGTGTGTGTGTGTGTTAATGTTATTGACAATGGAAAATGTTTGAACAACAGTATTGTTGCCTGGCACAGTTACTTTAATGAACTGCTTACTGATTGTAAGAACACTGGGTCTCATTCACTTATAATAGTGCAATTATTTTGTATTTGATGGATTTGATTTTGAAAGAAAATACTTTTATTCAGCAAAGACACATTAAACTAATTAAAAGTGATGTTTTTTTTTCCTATTTCAAATAAGTGCTGTTTTTTTCATCTTTCTGTTCAAAAAATCCTGAAAAAATTGATCACAGTTTCCACAAAAATATTAAACACCACTGTTTTCAGCATTGATAATAATAATAAGACCTGTTTCTTGAGCACAAAATCAGCATATTAGAATGATTTCTGAAGGATCATGTGACACTGAAGACTGGAGTAATGACTGCTGAAAATTCAGCTTTGCCATCACCGGAATAAACTGCATTGTAAAATATATTAGAACAGAAACCAGTTATTTTAAAATGTAATATTTGTTAATTTAGAAAAACACTCATAAATGTATCTTTGATTTCTACACTATAACATTTGCCTAAATGATTTTATGCTCAAATGTGTGTGTATGGTTAGTGAATGAAACACAAAGAGCTTGAATCGCGATCATCATAAACGCACACAGATCAGGGAGATAACGTTTCAGTAGCAACCCTCGAAGCAGCCTGTATTTGCATTTTAACCTTAGTGCTATACTACCTAATGTACTGATCTAAAAGCTGATAAAGTCTCACCTGCCAAGTTGGGCGTTGGCTTTCACTGAAGTAATAAACACAGAAAGGAGCAAAAGGCAAATGTATTAACAGTCAACTTTGCAACTTAGGTAATGAACTTTGCGTAAAGCCTTTGTATTTGACTCTTTCAAATCTTGGATCACCTGCAAGTTCATATTTTCCCATATGTGAAAGTCCCATTTTTCATTTTTCTTGAGTATCTTCTTCTTTATGGGGTGGGGGAAAAATCGTTATTTTGCATGACGATAATGTACCGAGAGTCCGAGACACTTAAGTTTCAATCTTTTACCAGAGTTTGAATTTCAGCTTGAGATTCCAGGTAAATAATGCACATAATTTTACAGGAAAACCAGTTCAACTTTGAAATCTTTGTCAAACTGCAACTTCACAAACATCGTGAGTGAATCAGCGCTACTGTATCTCTCTTTCTCTCTGTCTCTCTCTCTGTGTAAAGAAAGCTCGTTCTCACATAATCTGATCTTGAAGCACTTGTTACAGAACGCTAAATATGTGTGTTATTTCAACACACTTACGGTGTTACACCACTTTAAGCCAGTTGCGCAACAAAACTTTCAATTAAACTAGTTAATTGAGTAAGTTAGAATCAAAGAAGCTGTCTTCATAACGTCATCTGTACACTGCCAGAATGCTGCTCATTCATAAACACTGCTCACCTTGTTATCTATTTTATCTTATATATTTTTTTTTTTAATCCAAATTTGGTTGGTGATGATAGCCTTGTGGGCAGCGCGCCAACATACAGCGCTATTGCACTACGGGCGTCCCAAGTTCGAATCCCAAATCAAGGACCTTTCCCGATCCTGCCACCCCCCCCCCCCCCCCATCCTCTTCTGCTTCGCTTCCTGTCAGTTCTAATCTGTCCTATCGTAATAAAAGGTGAAAATGGCAAAAATAAATCTTTAAAAAAAAATCTGACTTTGAAGTCAAACTGTCTTGCGTTATTTTGTACGCTATTGTGCAACAAAAATAAACCCGTAGCATCATTTAGTGTTCCAATTTGTACACCTCGAAGGGTTTGTTAACATTATATGTTGTCACAATACTTAGTATACAGAAAAATGTTTAAAATCGCAATAATAATTGCCTGTTGATTCCCCCCACTATTGTTTATGTATCCCTTAAATCTCTCTTACTCCGATCTAAGTGGCCTAAGTATGATCCTGCCACCATGAAAAACCGCCTTATCCCTGGAGACAGAAGCTGGGAACCAAAGGGGTAAATGACATATGGTTATGAAGATCGAGGAGGAAACCGGGAATGGAAAAAGAGGGCAGCCCCCAGAATGGACTGACCTGCATGACATTGATTAGAATCAGAATATGAAGTGTGCATGGTGGTTGAGCCAGGGGTCGACAAGTGAATGTACCACGTGGAGGGGTTGGGGACGAGGGGATGGGGGGGGGCAGCCCTTGTCTCCTGGAGGGAAAGGGATGGGGGATGTGATGCTTTGGGAAAAGGGGACTTTAAGGGGGGTAAAGACTGTAAATCCATGGCTCTGGTGATGCCTCAGAGGTGACTGGCTTTTGTTCGGTCGGTGTGGCCATTTGAATCGCAAATGATTATTCATTCCTTTGCAGCATTGCCATGACCTACATCTGGGACCTCCTTGAAATGACTTGTTGAATTTGGGCGAAGAAGACTAGCACTTTTGGCAGTGGCTTCCAGCAGCAGCTGTAGTCCCGGGAATAGCTGTTGGCTGACCATGATGCTTTTTTTTGGTTTGTTGCAGGAAAAGTTGCATTAGTCTGATCATGTCGCACTGCCTTGGTTTTTGAAGCTGAGGACATATCTGGGTCATTACCAGCGTTTTCCCCAATTCAACCCCCATGAGTGTCCATCGTTGTAGAGGGCTACTGTTTGATAGTATGTTGTGACTGCTCGTGAGTGCTTGTTTTGTCGCACGGAAAACTAACAGATAATGATGGGGGCAGGGTTCGTTCTGTGGGGGTTGTGAAGCTGAATGTGTGTTTGTGAGACTGGGCGCTTTTTATTGGCTCCATGTGGCCGACAGTGCTTATGGTTGTACTGCGTGACCGGGCATTTTTGACAGCCAAAACCCTTTTCTGCCGTGCCTGTACGTGCTGTTTTTAGATCTGTAGGATGGTGAATTGCTTGCTAGGGTATTTATGCACTTCATTAAACACAGCTGAAATGAGTCCAGTGTGCTTCTAAAAATGAAGAGGTCAGTGTTTGTGTTTTCTAAAACATTGAAATATGAAATATGCAGTTTCAAGAAAGTTCAAATTATTAACCTGTATGCTCATAAACACAGTTAAACTTTGATGCCAGGGACCTCTAAATATAATGATCTCTTTTTGAGCGACTCCCTTTCTAAAATATAAAGGCAACTGTATATTTTCATGTATTAAGACCCATACTATAATTAGTATAAATAGGTCCTTGTGCAAAAGCCATTTTATTTATTTATTTATTTATTTTGTTTAGTTTGTTAAAGTTTGTTTTGTTTTCTTGTTTCTTGTTTTGTTTTGTTTTGTTTTGTTTTGTTTTGTTTTGTTTTGTTTTGTTTTGTTTTTCAAACTTATCCGAGTTTGAAAACCCCTTCTGTAGAGGAACATTTAGATTCAAGCAGTTGTTTAGTTTGTTTCTTTAGTCACTGCTGGTAAAATTGTTCATTTTCTGTGGACAAAGGTTACACTATGCTTTTGAGAGCTTTCGTGCCCTAGGACATAGATGCATTCTTTAAACCAGTCTTTAACCAAACATGCTCACACAGCATAACCCTACATATTTGAAAATACCCCATGGCACTATTTGACAGAGGGAATTAAAGGTGCTGTGTTATTCCCTGTCATTTTACTGATGGAAAACCACACACCTGAAAACCGTTTTAAACGATTTGTTAAAGTGACTTTTTGTGTCCATAGTCATTGTCATTTTCCACCTCACTTTTGGACACGCTTGAGCACAAATGACAGACTGCTGTCTCCTGAACAAAAATAAAGCATTTAAATTATGCAGACTCTACCTATCCATTTTCCTCAAATCTAGGGCACTGCCTCAACTAAAACATCCATCATTTTCAGCTGGAGGCTGTTTGAAAGGAAAAGCTGATTTTAATGACACCGCAATACCTGTTGCTTAATGAGTTTGTATTTTGGATTGCCTTTCTGTATTAGTGAAAGTAGGTTTCTAGGCCTCCCCTGAAGAATATAGCTTGTCTTTTAATATCAGAAATAGCTCGCATGAAGTCTTAAGTTATATTTTATAGGAGCCACCGCATGAAGGAGAGTTGAGAGTGCCGAAGGATTGATTGTACGTACGGCTTTAGCTCAGACTCACCATGTGTTTGGTAGTCTTGAAGCACTGCTTTTTTGGCTTCGTGCATGCAGAGCTGTCCAGCAATCTTATTGATTCCTTTTCACAGGACTTTGAACAGGTAGTGAGGTCACGCTGTCGATATTACTTGTTCAGGGCAGCATTTGTTTTGATCGCCCTCAGATGACTGCGAGAATTACGTAACTGACTCAGTTACTGAGTCGTGACCCTTGCGTTGCCTCAGAACACAAACTCAGAGCTGCAGTCGATCTGGCACGAATCAGTCAGAACCCATCAAAGTGCAGTTTTGCTGTTCATCTCGCTGAAAAGAAGTGGTTGTACCTTACTTTTATAGATTAAAAAAGAAAATACTTTTTCCCCCATTGAAATTAATAATACCACATAGATAAATAGACAGTAGTTTCAGTAGGTGGTCTTTTTTTTTGCATTTCATTGTTTCATTGTCCATTGCTTTTGCTGTTTTTAAAGGCATTCTGCACATTATTGCGGAGCAAAAGTTTGCACGTACTCTGTTGAAAAGGGAAAGGTTTCTTTGGCTCACTTGCTTCTTCATGCCTCCAAAATGCTCCCATAGGGATCACAAATATTACAAAACAGGAACATATGAACAACTGTCTCACATTAAGTTGTCAGTTTCTTAAGCACTTTAATTATGTGCGTATATTATTGTAATACAATAAGAAGCTTTTGGAGTTCATATTTATATTTTCTGTGCCAACACTGTCACTGGCAAAAAAATGCTACCTTTTTTATTTTTAGCTACATGTTTTGTGATGTGTCAAAAATAATATATTTCTGTTTTATCAGACACCTTTTAATAATTGGAATTATTATTATTATTATTATTATTATTATTATTATTATTATTATTAGACTGGAATTATTACAGTGGATTTTTTTTTTTTTTTTTTTTTTTGAAATAAACAGCTGGAAACTGTTTACACCATGAACACTATAAATTCATAAACACTTTTGCTGGAAAATGTCGGTTTATGATGATTTTCAAACCTATTCAAACCGATGCTTTCAAGACATTCCAACAATGTCAAAACCTCTTCTATCATTATCAAATAGAAAACTTTACCATGGAGATGAATGTGTTTGCTCACAATGCATGAAAACACGTATACGAATGACAAATGTAGATGTTTTTACTACAAGAGGCCTGAAAGTCTTGTATGTTTAGCCTCAGCATGTTGTGCAATAGGATTCTTCCTACAAACCCACATTAAACTCATATAATTAGCGAATATGGATCTCTTTTTCTTTTTCTTTTTTTTTTCTTCTTTTTTCAGAAATAGGCAAGTACAAAACATTCCATCACGAAACGGGTTTTGGTACAGCAAGTGCCTTTTTTAGGAAAGTAATAACTTAATTGCTTTATGAGGACATGCTGCTTAACTGAGCAGTGTTTTGGAGAGACATCTCTGGGAGGAGTTCCTTTGACTGGTTTATTGAATGAAAGATGTTTTTCCAAACAGCTTTGTTGAAGTAACTGCCGCAAGCTGGAGCTCTTCTCGATAAACAAAAGTCTGTGTTTTAGGCATGGAAAGGAGTTCCTTGACTTTGTAATATTATTTGATTGTGCTGTGTAATGAAAGTTCATTCTTGATGTCATGCAGCTGTTTTTTTTTTTTTTATTTTGTTACACAAGAGTATTTCCATTGCTTAAAATAGCCATTTAATAGATCTGAAGCATGAGGGTATAAACAAACATCCGCTCTCATAATTGCACTGTTTGTGTGTGTGCATTTATAGTGGGCAGTTAGGTATTTATATATATGTGTGTATTTAGAATTAAATTACAAGTCTCTTTCTTTTCATCTTACAGTATATCAAGATTCCTGCTTCCTCGGATTCTCCTGATGCTTTCCGTGTCTTCTCCTTCTACCTGTCCAGTGACAGTAAAGACAAACCTCAGGCCAGCTTCGACTGTATTCACCAGTATGTTTCTGGGTAAGACACAGAAAAAAAAAAAAAAAATTCGAATAATATTAAAACTTCAAAAAACAAAAAATAAATAAACCAATAAAATTGTATAAAAAATGGCATCCTGTTATTTTAGAGTACATAGTCACAGACAGGTCAGACTTACCACAAGCTTCTGAAAAGCTTTTGTCCAAAAATAAATAAATAAATGCAAGGACCATAAATACTACTTTTTTTTTTACATTTCTTTTTAATAATTATTTAATTAATGATTATTACTGAAATTGCTTAATAATAAATTCAGTAATAATCATTAATTAAATAATTATTAAAAAGAAATGTAAAAAAAAGTAAAAAAAAAAAGTAATTGCTTAATAATAAATTGTATTAGTTATTCCGTGACTTGAATGTTAAATCTGTGTGTTGAGCGTAGGTTGTTGTTTGTTAGTCTCAACATTTACTTTGACCTTTGAACCCAAGTTCCATTACAGTATTTGGCGTCACGGTCGGTTGTGAAGTCGCTGTCTCTTGATCGGGGTGGCACTGATCTGTTCGCTTTCCAGCTCAAAGGAGACTTGTAGTCTCACAATACTCCGCTTGTCTCGCTGAAGAATAGCATTAGATAGGTTTGTGGGAAAGAGGATGCAAAGCAATTCCACAAAAACCGGTTAAGGCCATTAGTCATAAATTAGTCACTGACTTTCCGGCTGCTTTATGGACAAAGGAGCAGCTGTAACACTTAGCAATGGGGAGTGAGGCGTTAAACATGTCAGTCTTTACATAGCAGGTTGATTCTCAGATCTATCTTATCTTATTTAAACCAGAAAACATTTTTAATTTGAATCATTTTCACAATGTTGCTATTTGAACTTTTACTTATTTATTTAGATTAAATAAATTCTGCCTTGGCGAGCATGATGAAGACTTACTTTTAAGAAGTATCAAAGTAAATAAATAAATACAATACATACATAAAAATCTTACTGACCCCAAACATATGAACAATTAGTGTGTTTAAAATACAGCGACTTATGGCAAAAAATATATATTTTTTCAATGCATATGTATCTTGTAAAATATATATACATGTATAAAATAATGTTTATGTATTTCTAAGTAAACCATTTGAATAGGAATTATTTTTATTACAAATATATTTATTACATGTTTTATATAAATGTTTTTTTTTTCTTTAAACAAGCTCTATAACCATGTCTCCATGCTAGATATATAAATTCATAAAAACCCTTAAAAATGATGCCATATGGTGACACATCACTTAATTGTTTGTAATTTCCAAACATTTCTAACTGATGCTTTCAAGACTGTAAATTCATTCCCTGGAATTTCAACAAATCCACATGTGTGATAATTTAACTCACTGTGTATTTCCTGTTTTTTGCTTAGAGATGGCAGGGAGCATCTGGAAAGTCAGGGCAGTATTCAGGACAAAATCACGGTGTGTGCCACCGACGATTCCTACCAGATGACCCGCGAGCGCATGTCTCAAGTGGAAAAGGACATCTGGAGTCGCTCAGCCATCGAGATCAAACCTGGATCCACACGTCCAAGTAAGAATCCAGCTCATGCACACAAAGGACCAACTCCATATGCACAGACACAATTAGCTCTCATTAAAACATGTCTTATATCAAACACGTTCATTTCTTCCAAAAGCAAGTAATATGTTAGCCTGGTAGTATCATATCCTGTTAATAATGGTGGCTAAACCAGGATGTTTTTGATCAAGGGATGGTTGTGTATCAGACGAGCTGTGTAAAGATGCATTTCCCTCCCCCGATCTCTTTTTCTCAAGCATTTATCTGCAGATGACACAGGCACGAAGCCACAGACCTGTTCCATTAATCTGATTGAGACTGCCAGAAGTATGCACTAACAAGTCTCATGCTGGGTGGATGAAGTTTAGCCCAGGATTTTAATTACCATGGCTGGGGATCAATTAGGTTTTCATCTGCAGAAATACTGAATTATACATGGGGTCTCTCTCTGAAGCAAAGTCTGCAATTCCCAAAGCGACGACTAGAGAGAAGGACACGCGTCGCGCTGGCCTCTCGTGTCTAAGAAAGCTGAAAGATAGCACTTGAGTGGTTAGAGAAAATAAGTTCTGTTTGATTCGGGGCAATTAAAATCTTTGAATCGCTTTCACTGAGGAAAGCAAATAGTTCCCTTCCAGACAAAGCTTTGCAGTATCCTCTTTTTCTTTTTTTTTTTTGTCAGTATGTCTCAGTTTGCCTGCAGTGCTTGCTAAGGGGTATAATTTAGAGACGGACATTATAGGAGGACCAATGTTGTACCATTCAGATTTCGTGTAATAGGTGTGTTTGGGTGAGTTTCTAGTATTTGCTTTGGCTTTTTATTCCATCACGGACCAAAAAAAAAAAAAGTAATACTGTCTCCATGCGTATTTTTAACCATATGGCGGTAGAAACGGAGCCATGTCCTTGCACAATTTAGTGCCTGGAAGATACATTTGTTTGGCTGAAACGAAAATAAAACAGCCTCCAACTTTTTTCCCATCTCTGTAGTCGAGCGGAGAAACCTCTTGCAGCGGCACACTATATTTCTGTGGTGAAGTAATGGTACACTTATCATGTAGACGCTTCTAAATACTGCTTTGCCCTCATAGCTCTCATAGTTGGCAGAGGCTTTGAAATGTATGGCAGGTATTTCAGTGGACGTTTAATTATAAAGAGCAGAGGTATTTTAAGGTCTCTCTAACTTTGCACACTGGTAAGGGGCAGGCAGAAAGCATCATAAAAAAATTACTGTGTACTTACTGTTTGATGATTTTGGTGATTCATTAATTTAGTGCTCAAGATAAGTACAGTCGTCATTAGTGGTCAACTGATATGGATTTTTTGATGGTTGATGCTGATATCTTGGTGAGCAGTGTAGCCACTTGCTGATATAAAACCGATGTGTTGACTTATATGATGTAATACTATTTAACCTAAAGATAGTATTAGCAATGTTTTGTGATTTAAATTTATATTTATTTTACATTTTATATTTTACAGAAATAATTTTATTTTTTTATTATATTTGTTACATTTAAATAAATTATTTGGAAATTAATCAGTTTTTAAAAAAAATCAACTTCACTGTAAAAAATTTTATTAAAAGTTGAGAGAACTTAAAAGTTTAAGTTTTTGTAACTTGTTTTGTAGGAGATTTTTAAGTTTTCTCAACTTTTTGTTGTATAAACTGAAAACAACCAGTTAAGAAAACACAAAAAATCTGCTGAAGCTGGTTGCCTTAAACTTTTAAGTTTTCTCAACTTTTGATTTTTTACAGTGTTGATTTAAAAAAAAAATAACAAGGAAGTAAAGTTTGACGGTAAACTAATAAAGATTAAGAATGGGAACTTGCTGGGTTGTAGGCACTGTCAAAATAAAAGTCCCTCTTCCAATAGGCCGAATAGAAAAACGTATCTGCCAATGGCAGAAAACCAAAACAACAGCTAACGATGCCAAATAACAGCAATATTTCAGTCAACCACTCATTGTGTTTATGAATATACAAATATATGTATAAACTATACAGTGTAGCATTTACTTCAAGCACAGTCATGTAAGTTGTACTATTTTTGAGCATGCAGACATGCTTAAACAAGTGATTACTGAGCTTTGTGGGGTAAAACAATTTGATTTTGGAATTTGATTTGATGAGATTGCCTGTACGGCTAGATTTGATTAAATGTTTGATGTTGGAGTCTTATGACATCTGTCTACAGTTTCATACAGTATTATTGCCCCAAAATACAGTAAAGTGTCTCGAATGCTTTTGGAGAAAGAGTGTTTAATTCAGCACTTTTTGCAAAGCGCAACATGTTTAGGCGTCAAGAGGAATTCAGTACTGTTGTGTTTTTTTTCACTCTTGTTTGCCAGCGTGTTGGACTGTGTAATAGTCAAACATTCCTCATAAATGGGATCATTGTTCTCGCAGTTCTGCGGTTATTGCAATATATCATGTAGTTAATGCAACTGTTGAAATATGAAAACAGCTCTTTTAAGTATAATAAAGTGTGCCTGCATGTACGATTGAAACATTTTTGAGAAAGGAAAACTGACCCCTGTTGTTGAGGCAAACTATATGGGTTTCTAAATTTGTCATTTAGTTACAGTTATGTCATTCTAAATGACGTAAGTCAACATTTCTGAGGAACTTCTGAATAATGTACGGGTCACTTGTTTTTTCCATACAGTTAGAATAAATGGGGTCTGAAAAATGGCATAAATTACCATAAAAGTGCTTATGTGACTCGTCTGCTATATTTAGAGTCTTATATGATAGCTTTGTATGAGAAAATTGGCTTGTTTAATTCAAGAACAATTCTTGAATGAATCGTCCTTTTGAGTCAGATCCCATCAGTGAATTAATTGATCTGTTTCACAAAACCAGCCTGCATGATTTTTTTCTCAAATCAATCCACCGACTCCAATTGCAGCAGTAATTTCGACTTCAAATTTTTGTCTGTTTCTCACATAAAGCTTACACTGCTTCAGACTTTCTATATAGGGCACAAGCCATATGTGGATTGCTTGATAGACAGATATACTTTTATGAGGCCTTCTCTTAAAAAATAGTAATTACATAATGTGTATTTTCATAAACATTGTTTCCTCATACATTTTTATGTACCTCTGACAGGTCAAAACTGACGACTCGAATACAGAGGGAAGGTTAACCATGAAGGTTTAAAGAGATATTCTGAGATATATATATATCATTTTCTCAACCTCACGTTGTTCTCATGACTTGAAGATATTTTGAGAAATGTCAATGGTCACCAAAACCGTTTGGCTACCATCATTCTTCAGAATATCGTGAAAAAAAGCGAGTCATACAGGTTTGGAACAATGTGAGGGTGGTACATTTTTAATTAAATTTTTTTTGTGTGTGTGTTCCACAGAAGACCATATATCATATGAGGGTGAAAAAATGATAACAGACAGTTCATTTTTGGGTGAACTTTCCTTTTGAGTTAATGTGAAGATTGCTTACAATGACTGAGTAATTTGATTTAACCCAATCCATTTGAATTTAACTCACACGACAACAGCGTAGTGTGTTTCTGCAGCAATAACAAAGCCCTAAAGCGGTCTAAATGGAAGCATGAATGTTATGTAAAACTGGATGAGCACAGGAGCGTAGCACTCGCTGTATGAACAGCTTATGCTTCACTTTGTCCTATTGCAACCTTCAAAGTACAGCTTAAACTTCTAATGAGATTAGGCATGCTTGATATCTATTAGCACTCCTGTGTCCTGCTGGCTCCAGGTGAATTAGCACACTGGTGGGAAGATGGAAAACAGAAAAAACAGCTCTATTTGAGGTGTTTTGGTTTCCACGGCTTAGATATTTGCACAAGAGAGAGCAACGTTTACCGTCAGCTCTCTTTCACACTCTCCGTCTCGCTCGGTGCATGCCAAATTCAGAGTGCACATCCGGAGAACGGGTCATACGAGTGCTATGGGGGCCGTCATGTTTACTCAAAGCTGTATTTCCTAAAGTGGTCCAGCGCTTGCTGTTTACACTACTGTATGTGTGACAGTCATTTGTCACGGCCCTAACGCTCACCCCTTCTCTGTTATGTGTGTGTCTAATTTCACCTCAGGGCGGCTCGGTTTTGTTTTGCGTAACGAGAGCTCGGGGATTTGAGTGGCCCCAGAAGTTCTGTGCTATTTGCAGAGCTCTCGGTTTATTTTCAGTGCTGAAGAGGCAGTCGAGTTTGGCAATAATATTTCAGTCCGTTTTATGTCACTTAGCAGATTATGAGCTTGTTTTGAAGACATTCAAATGTTAAGGAATAATGTAAGGTGAATGTTTTTGCTTTACAGACCAAGTTATAAAAATCATTAGTGTTTTTTTTTTTTCTCCTCAGGTAAATGTGTGAAGATTAAGAAGAAACAGGGCCTGCCGACCAGCTTTGACAACACTAATAGACATTCACCCAGCAGCAAGAGGAACGGTACACCTAGCTTGGTGGCCCACAGGCCCTTGAAAGAACGTGTCATTCACGTTCTGGCCTTAAAGCCCTACAGCAAGCCAGAACTACTGCTCTGGCTGGAGAAGGAGAAAGCCAGCCCCAAGGACAAGGCCGACTTAAACGCTGTGCTGGATGAGGTAAAACACAAGTGCACGGCATGCTACAGCGCAAATGCACAACAAACAACATATTTATAATCTACATAAATGCAAAAATGTTTCCGAACCTCAGTTGGAATCTTATGAGAGTTTTTTATATCAGAGTGCTATTTAGTATAAATTATTACAGTTATAATAATAAAAAAATCTGACTTTTACAAAAGTATTATATTATATTACTTTAATGAGTTGTTTTGAATGACTCAATAAAAAGAAGCAGTTGATAAGAGTCATTTGTATGTGAATCAGCATCATGACTCGCTGTTGTTATTGCATGCAGCATACACTTGCGGGCTCTCTGAAGATGTAAGGCCCTCCGAGATGATAACTCACTAAACTATGTATTAATGCACACAGAGCTTTTCCGACTGTTGCTCATGGAGGCTAGAGTTTCAATTGTTGCACATTTTTTGTCACTTTGGTGACCGTTCTAGTCATAGTCTGGAGCCCTGTATAATATGTTGTTGATTAAAACTCTATGTCAGCGTTTCATTCTGCACCAGTGCCAAGTTTTTTTGTTTTTTTTTTCTTCTTTAATCTCTCCCATCAGCCCTACTTCAGAAAACACAGTTCAGTACTCAGCCTGTCCAGATAATATAGTTTATGTCCTGAGCTGCTTCTGAATTGCATTTGGGCAGACGAGATGGTTATGGCTGATTTTGTCAGGAGGTTTATTTGCTGAATGCTTCCTGCTGCGTTTATATTCAGAAGTTCCTGCACAGTCAACAAGGGGAGGTTGCGGTGCTAGCGCTAGCAATTAGCCTTCTGCCATAATGATATTTGGAGAATGGATCGTGATTTGACAGAGGGAGGGTTGTGCTGGGTTCATATCCCATTTGTAAAGTGCTCTACAGAACGTCCTGTGCTGCAATACATTTATGCTTTCTGTTTTACATTTACGAGGTCTGAATTGAATTATTGTCCTCTGGATGTATTTAAGAATGTCCTTAAAAGGCCTATCGTACATTATTTCTCTCTCTCGTAAAAAAATCGAAAGTGTCATATTTCTTCAAAAAGATGCTGACTCCAATAATGCTTGATGGTTCAAGTCACTCTTGAAATATTGTTTACTTAAGTGTGTTTGTGAATGCAGGGCAGTTTCTCATTATTCATCATTATTTCATCATAATTCTATTATACTGTATGTTTTCTTTCAGGTGGCTAAACTCAATTCCAAAGACCACAGCTTAACTCTAAAGGATGATTTCTACAGACATGTGCGGAGGGACTGGCCTGGTTATGTCGAGGAAGAGCGGCAACTCATTCAAAGGGTGTTGGCAAGGTACAGTATTCTCAATTCTCACAACATCACTTTTATCTTTTTATAAATATTCATTGTCATTTTAGTGCGTCAGACCATAATCTTTAAATTACAATACTTCTTTACTCTGCTTTATTCCTACCTTTTATTTTTTGTCTTGCATAGACCCATTAGTAAGGTTCAAGTACCCCTTCATCAGAACAAAACCAAAAATATGTTCCTTTTTAATAAAGTATTATATTGGATATTATTTAGAAATATAATTGTAATTTTTATTACAGTGATTCAATTTGAATCAGTAAAACAGTGTTATTTTAATATTATTTATATAGTAATATATATATATGTGTATATATCTAATTGAAAACATTAATAAAAAGTATATTCATATTTTCAGTTAGCTTTTATTTTGTATTTTCAGTTGTCATTTTAATTGTCAATAAATTTGGCATTTTTAGTAGTATTTTTTCATTTTGCTATTGATATTTTATTTGATGAACATTACTAGTTTAATATTGCGACTATGATTTATTTAATTTAATTGTTTTTACAGTATAAGTTTAGTTCTTATACTGCATTTCATTTTAGTGCTTCAACTCAACTTTCAGTTAGATGCCTATGCAAATTTCTAATTTTCATTAAGTTAATTTTCTTTTATTTTCTAGTATCTGTATTTAATTTTATTGAGATTTATTTCTGTTAACAAGAATGTTTTTTAACAGTTGTAGACACAACTGTTTTTAATAGTTGTAGTTTTACTTCACAGTAATAGCCCTACTTAGAGACATTTCATAACTGTATTATTTCCCAACTTCCTTCGACTAAGAAGGGCTGGTGACGTTTGGTACAGGATTGTCATCCAGGCCTTGCCCCCGCAGTCTGCTGAGATGATGTGTTTTGGAGGCCTTATTAAGTATGCGTTTTAGCACAGATGATGTGGTTAATAGGCCTGTCTGAGCAGGAAGCCGTGCGATTCACTGTGCTGTTGAGTGGAATTATGCTGAAAGCTTCTGTGCAGCCACATTCAGTCCCGGAACAATAGGAGAATAAACGGCAGCCATCCTGCCAAATACGATCTTGGCAGCCCTGCTTTCGGGAGGTTTTCCACACTCCGCCTAACTGACTGCGTGCTTGAGTTTCTTCTCTGCCTTCACCTCTGCCTCTCAATTTTATGTGCACTGCCAGTCTAAAGTATCCTAATGGGACAGATCAAGATGATCTTGCAATAAACCCCAGAACGGGACTTGCACAACACGGCATGTTTGCAGAATGACCCATGAACTGCTACCATTCAAACGTTTGGGGCTAATATAATCATTTTTCAAAGTGTCTCATGCTCACCAAGGGTGCATTTATTGGATTAAAAATACAGTAAAAAAAATATTGTAAAATTAAGATGTAAAATAACTGTGCTAATTTATGTGATTGCAAAGCTGAATTTTCAGCTTCATTACTCCAGTATTCAGTATCACATGATCCGTCAGAAATGATTCTAATATGCTGATTTGATGCTCAAGAAACATTTCTTCTTATAATCAGTATTTTTGTTGAAATCATGATGCATTTTAAGGACTCCTTGAATAGAAAGTTTAAAAGAACAGCATTTCTTTGAAATAGAAATATTTTGTAACGATGTAAATGTCACTTCTGATCATTTCAGTGGATACTGACTTTTAAATGGTAGTGCTTGTCACTCAGCGAGTTTACTGTAAAAAAAAACACTATACATATTTATAAATATTTAGTTTATTAATATATTTTATGTACTGTATATGTTATCCTGCATTTTATATTTAATTTTACTTTACTTTTTACTGTATAGTCCAGAGTAGTTTAGTACATCCGCTCTGTCAGGGCATCGAAGCAAGGCGCTTATGAAGAACGATCCTCCGTGTGATGAAAAAGCAGCTCTATGAGAGGAAGGATCTGTAGGAAGCAGATTGCCAGAGGAAAGTTCCAGCAGAGTAGGAATGTCTCTGGCACCATTGTTCTCGTCACTGGACATTAGCAAGGCTTTTGCCAGTCCCACTGCAGATGTTATCAGCTACCCGGAAATGCTAAACTAGACTAACATCCCCGGCGCTCTGTCCGAACGAATGCTATGCAAGAGTATAATGTTTTTACACTCCAGCCAAACCTGATTAACACTCGTGCAAATCCTAGGCCTTGATCCTGAGCTTTAAATTTCTTCCTGTTTAGTTCCTCCATTTCCTGTAACACAACCGCACCTTTTTATAGCTTTCTGGAACTGGGAAGTTGATCTGAACTTGGGACAGTTCGCAGATTTGCTTAAGATTTTAATTAGCAAAGGTTTCCTGATGGCAAGCATGAATGGAATGAAGTTTTGACGGCGTCTCACTCTCTGATATTCCAGAAAACTCCAGCCTCTCAGCAGCAGCAGCAGCAGTAGCCAGTTAAAAAGCCTCCAGTCCAGCCATTCATTCCACAAAACCTCAGGGGATTCTCCATCCCAACTCAGCCCTGTCAAGAATCTCTCTATGGTAAATATGCACCTATAAAAAGAAGTGCTACTTTTCCTCCATCTCATTTTAAGGCTGTTGCATGCTGTAGTATCTGTGCAATGGACTACCAGCTTCTTGTGTGCATTGAAACAGCTTTGTGATTGATTTAATGTATGATTGATATACCTGAGATGAGAAGAAGGGCCTCTTTTTTTTTCTTTTTTTTTCTTCTCGCGAAGATCATGTTTGGCGCCGTCTGCTCTTTATTTATGGAGATGCTGGAGGCGCTTCAGTCACTGCTGTTTGCAGGAGCCAATTAAGCTGCCGGTCCACACTATTGCTGTTTTCCATTTGCAAAATTTGTAAAATCACCTCCTTTCTTTCTTCCCAGAAACGCCCAGTGCCTTCCGACCATCCAGAAAGTCAAACACCGAAAAAGCAACGTTTATTAGACCAGAACATGCCCTTGCAATCTCCTTCCAATGGACATCTCATCTCCTCCATGAGCCGTAGCTCTTCCGCTCATGGAAACACAAGTTTGCAAAGGAGTAGCAGTATGGCTCAGCAGAGCCCTGATGGTCATTACCAGCGACACAAGCTCAGCGAGTCCAACAGCGTGCCCAAACCAGAACAGCCAGAACCAGCACAGCAGCCATCGTCCAGCCCCAAACACCCAAGAACTGAACCAGAAATCTGCACTGACCAGCAGCTAGCAAATGGCCAGCACAAAAAGAAGTCCAAGAAGCATAAAGAAAAAGAGAGGGAGCGCTTAAAACCCGAGTGGGTCGAGACCAGCCCGGACCTCAAACAGAACCAGGAAAATATTAATGGTGAGTTTAAAGGTGAAATTTTGATATAGAGGTGCAGTATGTGACCCTGAACCACAAAAAAGTCGCACAGGTATATTTGTAACAATAGCTAACAATGCATTGTATGGACCGTCAAAATGATTGATTTTTCCTTCATGCCAAAAATCATTAGAATATTAAGTAAAGATCATGATCCGTGAAGATATTTTCCTACCGTTAATATATCAAAACTTCATTTTTGATCAGTAATATGCATTGCTAAGAACTTCATTTGGACAAATTTAAATGCCATTTTCTCAATATTTCGATTTTTTTTTTTTTTGCACCCTCAGATTCCAGATTTTCAAATAGTTGTATCTCGGACAAATATTGTCCTATCCTTACTATCCTATTCAGCGTTGAGATGATGTATAAATGTCAATTTCAAAATAAAATTGTGGTCCAGGGTCATGTATATTTGAGGTCAATAAATTATTTGCAAAGGAAAGTAATATAGACTACTGTTTAAAAGTTTGTAAGTCAGTAAGTTTTTTTTTGTTTGTTTTTTTTTCTTTTTTTTTAAGGAAATTTATACATATTAATTCATGATTTATACTTTATTGGGTTTTCCTAATCGCAAACAACCAGCTAAATAAAACATACACATTCTCAACTTTTAAACAACATTGAAAGTAAAACAATAAAAAATAAATAAAGAAATAAAAAACAACATGCAGCCACTAACACCATTAGTTCATGAAATTAATACTTTTATTCAGCAAGAATGCATAAAATTTATAAAAAAGGACTGTAAATATATTTATTTAAAATGTTACAAAAGACAAAACATTTTAAATTGAACTAATATTTCAGTTTTTGCTGTATTTTTTTTAAAATCCCAAACAATCCAAAAAACAACAACAAAAACTTTTGAACAGTAGTGTATATTACTGGGAATACTAATTGTATAATTACAGCATGATACATTTTAATTGATAATTTGTTACATTATTTTTGCTCGTGACAAATTACACATTTTTTCTATTTGTTGGCCTATTTACATGTACAATATTAATTTAAAAAATAATCATTTAAAATGAATAATTTAATATATCTTTATATATTGTACTGTCATTGCCAATGAGATTTAGAATCCACAGTAAAATATTGTACAGCAACATGATGTTATGATTGTTTTATGGTATTGTCAGGCAGTGATAATGATAGGAATTGTGCTTATCATAATCAATATTTATCAGCACTGCCAAAAGGGCAATGGAGTCATTGTTTATCAGAGAGAATTTCTCTAGTTGTTTTTGATGTTGTATAAATGCAGTTCTGTAAAAGAAACATCCCGTTTCAGCTCTGCCACTGCAATTCATCTCAGAAGTGGCTCACTGTGAGACACTTTCATTTCAAGTGAAATGATGGCAGAACAGGTTTGGACTTGCCAAGCAATTCAGAAAATATTCCTGTATGTTTGTGTGCGAGTACACAGATATGTGCACGCGAGGTGACTGCTCGTCTGCGCCCTTCCCTAGCACCAGGGTGGATGATTAACTTAACTAACAGCTGGGTGACCCACTGTAAAACGTGCAGAGCCCACTTTGACCGTCGCCTCAAGCTTGACGTCTTGTCAGGCAGCCTTTGTCAGCGACGACTGCTCTCCACGTCCCTTATCACAAGATTTGATAAATGACTCCATCAACCCGGGCAGCATGGCACTTTGATATGTTTGCGTAGTGAGATTACATAAACCACTTTATCATTCTTGTCTGTGTTTGTGTAGACCATGAACGACCCAACACACCTGTCACCCGTGCCTCGCCCGATGAGCTGCCTGATTATTTATTGTAAGTAAGACCAGATTTCAGTTTATTTTACTGCTGTCTTTGTGCTTCTGTAATTACAAGGTGGAGATTGTCTGCTGATGATTAAGGAATAGAAAATGAACTCTGTTAAAGCGATAGTGTGTAATTTTACAGAACAGGATGTAAGAATTCAAGTTAAAATATAGAAAAGATTTGAAATGTTCTGTAATTGGGCTTTTAAAGGAATTGGTAGTTTCAGACAAACAACCCAAGAATGAGAATACACATTTATTTTAATATGTAGTGCCACCTACTGGTTTCTCTTAGGATTCTGCCTAGCGACTTGTAAAAATGGGTTAGTTAACTCAAGGAACTTTTCTTTCCAGAAAATACAACACTATTACAGACTCTGAGCAGCGGCAGAGATACAAAGAGGATTTCTGTGCGGAATATGATGAGTACAGAGACCTTCATGAACGCATAGGGAAAGTCACGGAGATGTTTGTTCAACTGGGATCCAAGATAAAGACGCTGTCTCCCGGGACACACAAGTATAAGGTATGGAAAAAGACATCATATACACTACTGTTCAAATGTTTGGAGTGAGCAAGATTGTTAATTTTCTTTTTAAGAAAAAAAAAAGAATGATGCATTGAATTGATCAAAAGTGACATTTATACATTGATAATGTCACACACACAAAAAAAATGCTGTTCCTTTGAACTTTTATTCATCAAATAATCCTGAAAAAAATGTATCACTGTTTACAGATAGATAGATAGATAGATAGATAGATCCTTCTCCTGAAGGGTCATGTGACACTGAAGACTAGCCTTAAAGGTTACATGTGGAAGAATGTGTCTTTGTTTTTACAAGATAATGCTTTAGCACACCTTATATAACAGTTACATAATATGTGATGTCAGAGGTTATTTTAGATTAATATGTTTGATTTTTTTTGTATTTTCTAGGTAATGGAAGATCAAATAATGGAGAAGTATAGGAAGTATAAGAAGGTAAGAGAATTGTATTATGTGTTGATAATTGTATTATGTCGATACATTTTTTGCATATCTATGAACCTTATTTAAATAATCTGATATAAATTCTTAAAACCCCATGAACATTTCGGTGTTATTTTAATTTGATCTATTATAGTTTTTATAGTATTTATACATTTTTTGAATTGGCTCTTATTTCATATTTTCATATTAATATATTTTCTTTCTTTTTTTTTATTAGTTCTTTTTATATTTCTATTAGTAATTAGGTTTTAGTCATTTTAGTTCTTGTTTCATTTCAATTAGATGCCGAGGCAACATTTTATTCGTTTTTCATTTTATATATATATATATGTGTGTATATGTATATGTATATGTATATATTTGAATCTTTTTCAATATTCTTAATCATTTTAGCAATAACTGAACCTTTCATACCTCCTATTCTCTGACCATGCGAATACTAAGCATGATTTGTAGTGAACCTTCCGTCCAGCAGATGTCACCATTTTTGACAGCTAATAATATTTCAGTTACAAATAATGATAAAAAACCTGCAATCAGTACTGATACCCAGCTCTAATGTGCACATTTTGAAGATCTTGTTTTTGTCCATACAGAAGTTTCCAGGCTACCGGGAAGAAAAGAAGCGCTGCGAGTATCTCCATCAGAAACTATCACACATCAAAGGCCTGATTCTGGACTATGACCGCACACAAGCGCCCTCCTAGTGCCAGCCGTTCCACTCTCCTCCTCCAGTCTGCTCGCACAGACCAAACGACTCCTCAGTGGAAATAAACCAGGACCAAATGTCTCTCTCGAGCACGACAAGGCATTTCCACGTCTTTCCTCCGCACGAACTGTGGGTAACAATGTGGAGGCTGAGGATCTAAGCCCAAACTATCAAACAAAGGCCAAGACCTCCAACTAGTGACTTAAGCCCTTTAAAGTTTTATTTTTTTCCCCCGTTTGTTCGTGTAAAAAGTGTTGCATTTAGGAACTGGTTAGACGTGAGACACAACCTAAGCCAAAATGTTGTTGTTTTTTTTCCTACCCTATAATGCAGCATATGTGTGCCCTTGATCTTCTAACTTCGGCTCTGAGCTCTGACCTTCAGGGCTGTCAGTGGGCTGCTTTTATGGTACAATCATAAAGCCTGGACGATGAGAGATGATTATCTGTACTGTGTTCGGTCTGTCAGTGATTTATCAGAAAACTTAAGCACAGTTTCTATTTTGATATTTTACTGAATGTATATTTGTACACTTGTAAGATCTCGACATCTATGATAGAGCGTTTAATCACTGGATAGAATAAGGGAAGCCTGGAATTTTCTCAGCTCTGAGGTGATCCTACCAAACTCTGTAGAGTACGAGGGTGCAATCTGTCATATGAACGTCTGTGTGAAAGCACCTATGTCAGACTCTTAATTAGACCAGACCTTCCTCTTTTGTGTGTAGCTACATGATGAGCTCTGGGATGCAAATTTAATCTTGATTTCCTGTAGCCAATCGTGTAATGAGAGGAAAGGTGCTTAACCTTGACGGTTCAAAATCGATAAAGTGATCATTTTCTCATGATTTTTGTGTCCAGGGTCCAGTGCTCAAACCACTACAGCACACTGTGTCCTTAAAATAATGATGTTTATAACATTATTATTACTATTATTATTATTATTATTTGGACACTAAACAGCAGAAACAATCATGTTTTAAAGCACATTTAATTTCTTTTATCTTTTTTTTTTTTTAAAAAATAAAAAATGTATTGATTAATTGAAAGAAGAAAAAAAAACAATTCTTTACCTGATCTATTGGATATGTTACAGGAAATTTGACATGTTTTATTGAGATTTAATTTCTTGAAGCTTGAATGAACTCTGCGTTCTTTCCCTTTAAAGCATGAAGGAGACCTTCATAGACTGTGTCAGGCTTTCTCTGAATTTTCGTTTGGGTCATGTTTTATGTGAATGAAAGTATACAGTATGTCTGTTTTCCCAGAATGTAGTACTTGACGGAGGATCTCATTGGTCTTCTGCTTTACGTAAGGACCTGACGCAAACACCAAACGTTATAGAAGCAGAGTCTTTCCAAAGTCCCCTCTATGTCCATGTCATTCCTGTTCATGCCAATAGCCTCATTTACATTATGGAAGTATTTTTGTGTCACTTTCGCGCTTTGACATTTCTCTTGTGGAGACTGCTGATCTGTTATTTATGTCACTACAGTGTTAGTTCCTCTAATCCTTGATCCTGATTTGTTATCTGGCTGGAAAACTGATAGATTTGCCAAAATAGCATTTCTCTTTATATTGTTAACAGTTTGTTTCATCCTTTCATGGGGCAACTTCATGTATCGATGTAGATGCCTTAAATAAACTGGACCACATTAACTTAATACAATGGAAATGTCTTCTGGTTTGACTTTAATTTCACAGTTTGTTTTGCGAATTGTTATGAACTAAAACTACACATACACACATATAACAGAAAGATTTGGACGTTCCTTGGAGTTATCCTGAAAAGTGTGTCTTGCAGAGATGGACTAAAAATGAACTCCCAAAACAAGAGGATGTGGTGCTGGACCTTCAAGTCATTCTCAACTTATCTGTCAATAATAAAGCTTATAAAACAAAACAAAAAAAAGTCTTCATGTATTTTACAACACTTCTTATATACATATATATTATATATTGTCTCTGAGAACCTGACACCTTGCACTTCTGGAGACTCCAGGTTGCGGTTCTGGAAAATGGTGGCCTTGGAGACTAAATGGTTCCTGATGGTTTCACTCCTAACTCTTCACCTCAATTTTTTTGCAGCTAATGTGTCTTTTCTTCTCCACCTGTTTTTTTTTTCTGACTGTGTTGACCCATTGAGCATTTTGCTGTCCAATGGCCATACCTTAACATTGCAAATTCTATAGTATTGCATTAGTATTAGTATCTCTTGGGCAAAATAATTTTTGACTTTCAGTATGTTAAATCTCTTTTTCTTTTTCTTTTTTTGGCTCATTTTATCTGTAAAATAAAACCTGCTTAATAATTATGCACACCTGAATGAGTTTTTTCACTTCCAGCCTTCATGCACAATTATATATCACTTACAAATGATTTAAATACAAAATTAATAGTATTAAGATTGATGTTTGGAATTGGTAAAATGTGCTTGAAAAAAAAAATGATTTGAATATTAATTTGCCTAATAATTATGCATGCACTGTATATGAACTAAAATTAAAGCAAAAACTGAAAATCTAAAAATAAAATAAAATTTACAATAGTAATAAATAATATAATAGTATATGAATAATACTAAAGCAACACTGGTTTAGCACGCTCTCACCCTGATGTTACAGGGTATTTTGCAGGGTTTCACATTTAATAGCAGTCCAATTTCTACTCACTTATTTTGAAAGACAAATAAATTCAACTTCATTTTTTTTTCCACATCCAAGAGTCTATTTTACTAAAAGCAGACTAAAGCAGTTTAAATGAAACTAACACAACTAATGATGTATCTTTTGACTCTGTTTTCATTTCCAGTTCTAAATATGGATGGATAAGGCATTTAAGTCAGCATGAAATAGAAATTTACTTTATTTTCTGCATGCATGTTATTGATCTTATTGTGAATGATTCAACAGTTCATCCATGCATGCCTATTCATTTATTATACTTTTCTTAAATTGTGACAAAAGGGATCATGAACTGAGAAATCAAATGTGCCACCAAGCAAAGTAATGTTGATTACCTTTGTCATGTTTATTCATATTTATAGGTATTTCTGTTTAGCTTTATTTATTTTTTTCTCTGTTTTAGGTCATTTTAGTTCTTCAACATTTTATTTCAATTAGTTTTATAGATAGAGATAGATAGATAGATAGATAGATAGATAGATAGATAGATAGATAGATAGATAGATAGATAGATAGATAGATAGATAGATAGATAGATAGATAGATAGATATAATGAACATATAGGCTATATATTATTTTAATATAGCTTTACCTCAATCAACAAACATAATTTTAATAGTTTTAATTAATAACAAAACTTTATGACGTAATAGTGTGGATAAACACCGCCTCCGTAGAAGATGATCAACGCCTGCTTCTACATCGCTGCCTGTTTAGCCCCGCCCATCAATTCACGCAGGTAGTGCTAGGTCAATGACAAGAGCGGTGTAACCCACATATGGGTACTGGGGTGCAATTCTCTACTCTGCCTGAGGGTGGCGCATACACCCCAGGAAATGTTCTAAATAAGAATAAAAAAAAATAAAAAAAACACCTTTCCTCCGGTGAAGACGCTGCTAGAAAGCATCAAGGACTGGTTGAAAGCTTTGAGAGAACAACTATGGAAAACTTTTAAGCCGCATTGACACTGCGAGCTCCTCAAGATACCTCCGGTAAGGATGATAATACTAATGCGAGTGTTATGCTGACTTTTAACTCCGTTATGGCGCAAAATACCAGTTAATCTAAAACCAATCGGAGTTGTGACACTGATTCTTGCTGTTTGATACCATATAGACACAGATTCAGATTGTTTTATGTTGTTTAAGATGCTCGTAAAAGATCGCTAATCGCGCTAGCCGCGTGCTAATCTTTAACACTTAAATGTGAATGTGTTTAGATTTGAGCGCTGCTGCTACCTCAGTTAAGCTAGTCACTACTGTAGCAGCTATTTTATAGTATTCACGCTGCTAAATGAGACTTTATACTCTGTTCTGTTGACTTAGAAGTCATTTGATTGAGGGAATATTTATCCTCTTGTTGTCATTTGTAAAATAAAGGTGATTTAGTTCATTTAATTGCCAATATACATGTTTGATATGTATATGAGGAACAGAAGTTCATCTTAATTGTTAAAAAGAATAAATATATTAAAATGTGATGTTTAAAATGTTATTAAGATGCATAAATAGATTTAAAAAGTTAAAAAAAAACATAAATATCTTGTTTCAGAAATCTCATGATTTTATTTCTATACTGTGAGATGGAAGTACATGATTGATTGATGTTCATTGGAACTGACCTATGTTATGTGGTGTGATGTGTACCTATTCATTTACATAATGATTAGAGTATTTATATCCTTTACAATTGGTTATATTTGATCTGACATTTGAATGGAGATAAATTGATCGGAATTGAACAGAAATGAGGCAATAGTAACTAATGCATTCTGTACTGTATGTATAGATTGGTTTTAAGAGAGGGATAGATCATCTGAATCTGACCCTGGTGGTCAGTGGCGAGCCAACCGCAGAAGTCAGAGAACGGACCAAGAGCCTGGTGTGGCCAGCCGTGGCATCTTTGGAACCATCATCATCCCGTGCCTCCATTTAAAAAACAGATAAGAACACACATAAACCTACCCGGGTAGTGAAAAGAACGTACCGTACATACTCCAAGAAAACCACTCACACACACCAAGAACTTTCATGGACTCTTTCTTTGTTTTTTTTTGGGGGTTTTATTGTGCGCTTGTGCACTCAGGAAGCCGGCTTAGGTAGGCAGGGAATGTATGTAATTGTCTTTAATTTTGTATAATACATTTCTCAAACTTACCTGTGTTGTGTTATCTGTTCTCTGCTGACCTTTTAATATTTCAGGCTCCATAGTCGTACCTAGAGTCTCTGATATTAACCAAATCCAATTTATAGCTAATTCCACTAGTTATCGGTTACACAAACCTGAGAGAGGGTTACAGCGGCAAACAGGTTTACGCAGAAACCAAATGATAAACTTTATTTGATGATCTTTATTTTTAATGAAGCGCCAGACCACGTCAGTAAGAATGTGGTCCTTTGTTCACTTCATTTTACAGCAGATTCGTTTACAAAGAAGGCATAATTCGACACAGGGTTTTCAGAAAGACTGAAATTATGCTCTGTGGGAATCCTTTGTCCAGTGTGAGTAACTGTTTTCATTATGTGATCACTATCGCTTTGTCAGTTATTAGATGTATAGATCTAATTCACGCACTACCTGTGTAAATCGATGGGCGGGGCTAAACAGGCAGCGATGTAGAAGCAGGCGTTGATCATCTTCTATGGAGGCAGTGTTTATTCACTCTATTACGTCATAAAGTTTTGTTATTAAATAAAACTATTAAAATTATGTTTGTTGATTGAGGTAAAGCTAAATTAAAATATTAAAATAACAGCACACCTATTCAAACAGAGCTTTCTGATGAGGGGGTCAAAACAAGACAGAAAATAGCTTATTACTTCTAAATAGTTTTTTGATGTAAAAATCTTGATAACATTATAAGTGGACCTCAGAGAACAGTCCAAATTAAAAACCGAATCAGTTCATGACCCCTTTAAATCTAGTTTAGGCCTGTGGTGTAGTAAGTTCAAAACTAAACCATCACAAATCCATGTAATGGATCCATAAGAGGTGTTTGTGTCAATAAAAATGCCGTTTTTATGTCTAATGTGAGGACAAACTGTTGAAATGCTATCTTAGAAGACAAGTGAGAAACAAACCAAAACCTTTTCAACAGTGCATAAAAATTCCTTTATTAAAGTTCACAGTTTTTTCTTAAAGCAGTTTGTGCTGACAACCAATTATGTGGAATCAGAATGTAATAAGTTATCTTTTGTCAAATCAAAATTGGAATAACAACTAACAAAACTCTGTCTGGCACCTAAAATAAAACACACACCTGTAAACAACTATGGGATCTGTCAGAACGAGGTAGAATATCTAATTTCACAGATGGTTTTCCATGTAAAAAAGACTAAATATTAAGCACATATTTCAGAAAGTTGAGCATCTGCCATCACAGAGAGCATATTTTTGTTGGAAAGTCTTAAAATGTGTTCGTGTACCCTCATCTCAGTATCGTCAGTACCAAAGTGATATAATCTCTATTAAAACTACTAAACACTGCATAATATAAAGGTGTATTATTTCACTAGGGCTGCCATAATACAACAACAGATACAGGAAGGCACTCTATTTAATGAAAGTGTACACAGCATGTGGTCAAACCCACACTGCGAAATCTTATCTAAATGATGCTATTATTTTTTATTATTATTATGTTGTGCAGAACTGCATTATGGGTATGTGTTGTTCTCCTGTCTCCCTTATACAATTAAGTTGATCCCTTTATAAAAGTAAGCTTAATAGTAGTCTAATTCCGCACTAAAATTAAATCGAAACATTTGTTAGAAAGGTTTTCTTATAAAAGACATTTTGGATGTTCCTCTATAGAGCTTCATTCCCTAAATCATGGCTTGATTTTGAGGCTGGGCCTCAAAACTGACAATATACCTAAAAGAGAAGAAACAAGGCCACAGAAGCCCACCACCCCTGCATTTGTTTGGTAAATGCCCAGTTTGTCAAGTGGAATGAAAAGATCGCAAACATTTTTAACTGTATCGAGAGCCACAGATGGTTCATTTCTGAGGCTCTCGAGGAGAAGAAAGAGGAACGCATCAAGCTGAGGCACTATGACACAAGCCACATCTGGGCTTTCATTGAGATGCTGATCGACTTTTTGCTGGAAGTGGCGGTCCCGAGACTTCTGCACCATAAGCTGGATGATCACATAGACGTCTCTGGTTAGATTCATAACCAAGGACAGGAAATAGAAGCGAGTGGAGTTCAAGCTCCAGCGCTCCTTGTCGATGTCTCGTATTAGCCCAATACCTCTGGCCCAGAGTATGTTGTCACAGATGAAATACAAGGCACGGTTGAGGTTGGCAAAAGTAAGGCAAAAGCGCAACACGGGGTCAGAAATATGAAGAGTGCTCTTGGCCGCATGGATCGAGTTGACTGTATTCCCAAGCCTGAATACTGAAAAAAAGAGAAAATCAGATACATTCCTGATGATATTATTTTCATATCTGCGAAAAATAGAGGTCATAAAATAAATTAGTGTCTATTTTTACACAAGTCGGGAATGTAAAAAGTGCTGAGAAACTGCTTAATTTAAAGTAGTCACTATATCAAACATTGAAGTGGCAACTGTGGCATGTATGTAGTAGTGGAAAACAAATTACAAATATTCAGTTTTAACGGAACTCACATAAAGTACATATTCTTAAGTGCACTAATACTCAAATACCTTTCAACTCTACAAGTATTCAAATTGTGATCTTTTCAATTTCACTTGTACTTATTACATTAGTGACTAGCATTTATTTAATTAGTCATTAGTAGGCTTACTCACTTACTCACTTACTCACTATCCCAGTTGTAGTTGGTACATATTCTAATTTTTAATAGTATTTATTTCAGTTCTCCAGGTGCAAATTGAATAGACACTAATAATTATTTGGTATACTCCAGTGTGTGTTGTAATAATTTTTAATCTTATTGGTAAAAAAAAAATAAAAAATTGCCATTCTGACAACTTAAGCTTACTAGTCTAGTCAAGTCAGTTTTATCTGTATAGCACTTTTCACAATACACAGTTTTTCAAAGCAGCTTTACTGAAAATCATGATTTTAATGTTTGCGATATCTTGTTACCTTCATGTCACATAGTCATATTTAGCAGATTAGAGCTGGACAATAATATAGTTCACATTTTACACTGATATAAACAACCAAGTTAGGCTATATATTGTTTTACGTGTGTATACTGTATGCAGGTAAAGTTGAATATACTTATATGTTCAACTTTTTATATAGAGGTGTGCATTAATATAGTTAATATTTTGCGAAAATATAAAACCCCATTTGATGTTAAACAATGGATAGAAGGAAAAAAATAAATAAAATAACTTTGGGAGAAGCAAGACAACAGCAGGGGAGCAGTTGTCTTTTGACTATACTGCCCAAATGTCAATAATGAACAGATTCTACACTGATTGAACTGTATAACTAGAGAGATAAGAAATACTATCTGAGATAACTCTACTAGTAAAGCTGGAACAGTAAATACTGACAAAGAAATGAAAGAACTTTTGTTTTGTATGTGGTTGTTTTATGTAACAGTAAACGTTCATTCTTACGCTTCCGCCCTGAGCTCATATTAGACTCCAGGAATTGCAGCTTTTTCACCAGCTCTTTTCTCCTCGCTTCATTTCTCAGAAGGTATTTCGCCAGAGCACAAGCATATTGGGTTGCTCTAAAGCAAGCAAGCAAACAAACAAACAAAATGTTCAGACATTGTCTAGCTCGTCTTTACGGATAAATAACTTCAATTCGATGTTGATTTGACGGATGACAAGCTTTAATAAGAGACACTGACCTGAATATGCGATCCCTTCCTTGACTTTGGTTAGTGAAGCTGATGAAAGTTTCCATGTGGCTGCAACAGATAGTGTGCAACAACACTGTGCAAAACGCGATTTATTTTAGGAATAACTGACTAAAGGCTCGAAAGCCGATGCATACTCAAAGTTAAAGATCGTGTTAGAGTTGTCACTGTCCTGTCAAATCCACAGATCCTGCTTGGCTGTGGGAACTGAGGTGAAAGTTCATGCAACATACAAAACACGCGTTGAAACCAAAGAACAAACTTCACGTCCCTTTAGTAAATCATTATTGTGTCACGCTTATAAAAAAATAACCAATTTCGAATTTACGGATTATAAGAGATTTAAAATGTATGACATTATGAAAAAGAAAGAAAAAAAAAATATGATAGGCAGAGGGTTTGGCGATAGAGTGTCCGAATCGTTTCCCGGAATCGATTCTTTTGAACTGTTCGTTTAAAAACATTCCATTTTACGTCATGACGTAATTGCGTCATCACACGGTTCCTGCATTCAAGCATGATTTTAATCAAAGCTTCTAATGTTATCTGCAAATTTGAAGTAGACATGTAAACTGTACCATCTTCATTATATTAGTTGTTTTATTTATTTTAGTTTTTTCTTCCTCTGGCTAATTTTTATTTTACTTATACTCTTGTGTACTGATGGCATTTATATGCAAAGTTGTATTTCTCTTGTGGTTATATATGTTCATATGCAATAAAAAAAAAAGAAAGAAAAAAAAAAAGATTTTAATCAAAGTTGTTTAATAAAACGTATGTAAGCGCACTTCGTTATTAACAAACCTGTTTATTGTAATTTACCGTATCCCAGTTTTGTTTGTTACAGTTATAATTCCAGCTCAAGTTGTAAACATATTTCCAGCACTTTTTATTTGTAATATTTCTTCTATCGACCCAAAAGTAAAAGTATCGCCTCCTTGCTTTGAACAATTAATAAACGAATGGTTTAGACTGGCTTTATGAACATGTTTCATTGAAAAGATCCGACTCAAAAGAACGGTTCATTCACGTTCGATTCATTCACAGTTAATATTGATTTGTTCATGTTTCCAGCAAAATCTACATTTTAAGATGAATGTTTTAAGTTGTGTTACTATTATAAAGAAGATCAGTAATTTTATGTTGTCTTGTAACTTTTGAAAAAGTGTTTATGTTAATTGTGAAATGCGGAGCTCGCGTTTTAAATCGGATGTTTTTAGATGACGGACGAGTCACAGTGTGCACTTCCTGATTTAACTGACCAATGACTGGCTCAGGATTGGAGAATGGAAATACCTGGAATAAAACTACAGGTTAGTACTTGTTCCTTATGATATTGCTATTACATGTAAATTCAGTATTGACTTGTTGACTTGTTGTGACCCTGGACCACAAAACCAGTCATTAGGGTCAATTTTTTTAAACAGGTTTAGACATCTGAATAAATGAATAAATAAGCTTTCCATTGATGTATGTTTTGTTAGGATAGGACAATATTTGGTTGAGATACAACTATTTGAAAATCTGGAATCTGTGGGTGCAAAAATCACCTTTAAAGTTGTCCAAATTAAGTTCTAGCAATGCATATTACTAATCAAAAATTAAGTTTTGATATATTTACGGTAGGACATTTACAAAATATCTTAATGGATCATAATCTTTACTTAATATTTTTTAATGATTTTTGGCATGAAAGGAAAATTGATCATTTTGACCCATACAGTGTATTGTTGGAGATTGCTACGAATATACCCATGCAACTGGCAATGTGTGAATGTGATCATATGCATTTTGACTTGCAGTACAATTATATATTTTACATGATCTATTTCATATGATGATACAGGTAAGTCAATTGAATTTATTTCTTTTTGATTAACAGCACGCTAATCGAGCTGTAAGTGTGTGTGCATTTTAAAGTTGTTGTCTGAATTATGAAAGTATGTTTATATTGGCAAAATAATTAAGAAATAAGTCCAAAATCATCAGGGACTGTAAAATCTCTTTAGTAACTGTGCATGTCATAAAATGGGGAATTCTTTACATGAAACACATCATAAAAGCAGGGCCTTGACAGTCCAACTGAGTGACTTGGATGAGATTACCCAGGCATAGCCTACTTTCTATTTTTATGCATGATGCTATGTGCCGATTTGAACTGCTCCCATGTGATTACTAAAGTAGTTAGGCTGCCTTTTGGAAGAATATGTCCAGACAGTCATTTGTGCTTTATAATGTGAATTATAATTCAATAGCATCTGCCTATTATTGTTCACAGAAAAAAAAAAAGAAAAAAAAAAAAAAAAATATATATATATATATATATATATATATATATATATATATATATATATATATATATATATATATAAAAGATAATAGATTTCAAATTTATTATCATCTATCACTATGGAAAATGCTTTCTTTTGCTATCAGCATGGAAATTCATAGGTCTACGTGTGATGCCTTTGAATTCAGACAGTGAATGCTCATTTTAGTATAATACACACTTCTTATTTTTTTTTTACATGAAGATGATATAGACCGTGAAATTTAAAATGAATCATCTACAATATTTTTCTCTGCATTTGGTTATTCCTTTTGATGTGATCTATTACATGTTCTTCATCTACAATGAGGTTTTTTCGTTATTATTATTTCTGATGTGCAGCCTGAAAGAGAATATTTGAAATTGGGGAATTGTCATATTTGATTGATGACCTTAAGGCCAAAATGATATGATTAAAGCCAGAGTTCATTAGAGGAATGGTTCATTCCAAAATTAAAATTTATACCCTCAGGCTATCCAAGACGTAGATGAGTTTGTTTCTTCATTGGAACTGATTTGGAGAAATTTAGCATTACATCACTTGCTCACTAATGTTTCCTCCGCAGTGAATGGGTGCCGTCAGAATGAGAGTCCAAACAGCTGATAAAAACATCATAATAATCCACAAATAATCAACATGGCTCCATTATTTACCATCCTATGAAGTGGAAAAACTGCTTGTTTATAAGAAACAAATTCATCAGGATGTTGACGTTGTTTCCGGCTAAAGCTTCTCTATCCATAATATTGTATTCTTCATATTTTCTCCTGAAAATCATTTATATTTTGGATGGCCTTGGGTGAGTAAATTTTCAGCAACTTTTTTTGTTTTTTTGGGTGAACTCCTTTAAACATTGCTAAAGTCACCTGCTTCTTTCTTTCTTTACTTCCAGCTGGTATGTAATGCACGTACAATTATTTTTTTTTTTTACCTCAAAATCATGTGAAAGTCAGATCAGTTTAACACATACACCTGCAGGGGGCAGTGTTTAATCAAGAATGACACTCAATGTCAGTCTCGCACAATGTTTAGTGGCTCCTTCAAAAATGTATTTGCACACACCGAACAAATATACCTCAATCATAAATTCAACCACCTCAAGGCTGCAATATGGCATTTAGAAAGGCAGTTCAGGTAAAAGGCCACCCAAATTAAATATGCAGTGACATTTTTACCACTTTTAGGATATCACATAGTATTTCTATATTATTATGGATATGCTATATTGCCACTCTAAGTTGTTTCAGGCTATATTGATGTAATGAAATGGCTTTGAACTAAAGAAAATTATGATGTGGCAACCAATTTGCATGCATGACATTGCCTCAGGTATTACTGAGGTATTCCTGGAACAGCTGAAGTTTATTGAGGAAAGCACAGATGGTTTACCCAAGAATACAGTGTTCCTGATGAAGCATATTAATGTGGTTTATTGAAAAGCAATACATTTAACCAATGCATGTCCAGCTGTTGTTGTGTGGAGCCTACAACAATAATTCTTGGTTATTGACAACCAGACTGCCGTGTTGATGTGTTTTAAACTGTCACAGATGTTTAATGCCACAAATTTTGAGTTATGACTAAGATCAAGATGTTTGCATGGAGTTTAGTGTTTACAGAGACACACATCACACTTACTGTATGAAAGCTGCAAACATGAACAAGTTACACTTGAAAATGTTTTTTTTTGTTTTTTGACCAAAAATGAATACAGAAATGAAGAAAAACAGTCCAGGAAAACAAAGAATCTCACTTTGTTATTGGAATTATTGATTGAAGCAAGGTTTATTTTAAACATGCCTGGAGGCGAGTGAAACTAAATTATATTTTTCTCCTTTGTCCTTCGTCCAACAGGAGGTTATTTTGAGATATTTTCAAAAGGGTTGCCAGGTGCAGTTCATCATGCTCTGTTGTGCAGGACTGAAGATAATACGTGTTATGAATGCACTCAAATCTTTTACGGTTTCATAAGAAGCTGTTTTAGCTATATGTTGTAATACACTTGTACTGTGTATGAACTGGTAATTTTCCGTCAGGAAATTATTTATTAAATTTATGGGCATTTCTGTTGATTCTAAAACACAATGCAGTGCAGTGCAAAATTCAACATGTAAAATAAAATCAAGGAATATTTCTTCATATTAATACAGTCAGAATGATTAAGGTCAAAGAAAAAAAAATGTATAAAGTAGCTATTTGAAATAAAAATCCTTGAATTCTTTTATTATGCTCATACATTTTTAACTACATATTTGTTAGATTTGTGAGGAGTAACAGATAATTTAGTTTATTTATATGTCGTTATCATTTTATTTATTTATTTTATTATTTTGTTTGTTTGCCCCCCACCCCCCACCCCACCCCAATACGCTCAGATTCATTTCACATGTACAGTCATTATTCCAACCTCAAAAGGTATATAATTTAAAAAAGTGAGCCTTTCGTGTGTGTGTGTGTGTGTGTGTGTGTGTGTGTGTGTGTGTGTGTGTGTGTGTTAGGGGTTGCACGACTACTGATTTCTGCTAGTCGATTTCTTATTGAGAAACTCGAGTTACTCAACTACTCATGGTTCATGCTACTGTAGGCTAAATGAAAAAGCATGAAATAGTTCTTATCAATAGACGTTTATTAATTCATAGCATAATGCAACAATTATATAACATACATAAATTGTCAATACTTTATAATTATGACATTGCATATTTTAATTTTGAATCATAAAATTATCTGTAGCCTATCTGTATTCTTACACATACGAGGAATTTGTTTTCGTGACAGAAGCTTCCACAGTGCAACAGAATGACAGCGACAGAACAAAAAACACTGATAATAAAAAGTAAATAAGGAATAAAAATATACAAATTGACAATTGTATGTACAAGTATATAACAATAAACAGTTGTATGTACAGGTGTATTATGTGCACATTGAAATGTAGACTAAGTATGTGTGTTAGATAAATAAGTGTATAAGTGTATAAATAGTGTGTGTTCCACAATTATTGTCAGGTGTTCATGAGATGGATTGCCTGAGGGAAGAAACTGTTTCTGTGCCTGGCCGTTCTGGTGCTCAGAGCTCTGTAGCGTCGACCACACGGCAGCAGTTCAAAGAGGGAGTGGGCTGGATGTGAGGGGTCCAGAGTGATTTTGCCAGCCCTTTTGCTCACTCTGGATGAGTGCAGTTCTTGGAGAGTGGGGAGGGTTGTGCCAATGATTCGCTCAGTAGTCCGGACTACCCTCTGTAGTCTTCTGAGGTCAGATTATGTAGCTGAGCTGAACCAGACAGTTATTGAAGTGCAGAGGATGGATTCAATGATGGCAGAGTACAACTGTTTCAGCAGCTCCTGTGGCAGGTTGAATTTCCTCAGCTGGTGAAGAAAGTACAACCTCTGCTGGGCCTTTTTAACAACGGAGTCTATGTGAATGTCCCACTTCAGGTCCTGGGAGATGGTGGTGCCCAGGAACCTGAATGACTCCACTGTCATTACAGTGCTGTTCATGATTGTGAGTGGGGGGAGAGCAGGGGGTTTCTACTGAAGTTCACGGTCATCTCCACTGTTTTGAGCGTGTTGAGCTCCAGGATGTTAAGACTGCACCAGACAGCCAGCTTCTTAACCTCCTGTCTGTAAGCAGACACGTCACCGTCCTGAATGAGGCCGATAAGTGTGGTGTCGTCTGCAAACTTCAGGAGCTTGACAGAGGGGTCTTTAGATGTGCAGTCATTGGTGTAGAGGGAGAAGAGCGGTGGGGAGAGGACGCAACCCTGGGGGGCACCAGGGGCATAAATTTCATCTGACAGTAGGGGGGGACAATAAACTTAAAATTTCTCAAGAGCAATTTTTGAAGGGGACACAAATAATACAGCCAAAATTGTACTTGTAAGGATAAATATGTGTACACAGCATGTGTACATAGCATGGAGACCGTGTTTAAATATGAGTTCATGGTTCACCATGCGGTATAATTATTATTTTGTGTCATCCATAGTATTTTAGGTTTTGTCTGAAACCTAGTATGTCTCTTTCGCATTAATTCAACCGCATTAAACCCACTGATCTGCCACTTAACATCATAGGTCTACAATATTAGCCTAATATCAGTTCACACACAGGCTTATTGCCATGTTAGTTGTAGCGGGTGACAAGCTACGGTGTTACGCTTGTTAACCTTATAATCGCTCATAGAAAATACATCAGATGTCATAATTATTTTGTCATGACTAATTTATTAATGATCCAGCATCATCTGTATTAAAGAGAAAGAATCATTTCACTCGATGTTTAAAGAGAATAAAATAGCCTTGACAGCCTACACATAACTAACTTGCTCTCTCTCACCGTGTGTGTAGCGATAAAGAAGGAAAGCAGGCAGTGGACCAAACCACTGTGAGGAAAGGGAGGGTGGAATCAAAACATTTCTGAACTTAAAACGTTTTTTTTTTTTGCGTTTATTTTGTTTTACTAATCACACAATTATTTTAAGTATATGTCCATTATATTATTTTCAATACACAGAGTCACTTGTAATGATATTTTTAGGGGGGACAAAAATATCATTACAAGCGTCTCTGTGTATTGAAAATAATATAATCTCTCTCTCTCTCTCTCTCTCTCTCTCTCTCTCTCTCTCTCTCTCTCTCCCCCCCCCCCCCCGTCCCCGTCCCCGTCCCCCCGGGATTTACGCCTATGGGGGGGCACCAGTGCTGATTGTACGGGTGCTGGATGAGAATTTACCAAGCTTTATTAGCTGCTGCCTGTCTGTCAGGAAGCTGTTGATCCACTGAAAGACGGAGGTGGGCACGGAGAGCTGAGTTAGTTTGGGCAGGAGGAGGTTTGGAATCATAGTGTTAAAGGCCGAGCTGAAGTCCACAAACAGGATCCTCACATAAGTCCCTGGTCTGTCTAGATGTTGCAGAACATAATGCAGTCCCATGTTGATTGCATCTCCAGCACCAGTTTTTCAAAAGACTTCATGACCACAGATGTTTTTTTCAAACCTGCGGTAGAACTCATTCGGATCATCTGCCAGTTGTTTATTCTCCACAGTGCTGGGGGATGGCGTCTTGTAGTTGGACTACAAGATTCATTCATTCATCAATTTCATTCATTCATGTATCATATCGTAGCCTAAGGTTGAAATAATTGCCTTTTAAATATACATAAATAATAGAACGTGTATGATGTATTAATATAGGTGATAATACTCTTGCCAAGCACTGATTTCTGAGAGGCGCACGGAGAGGCAACAGTAATGCGGTGTTTGATTTGCGCTCTTCATAAAGTTTACATTCATTCACCTCACACACTCATTATTGCGTGACTTTAGAGGTATGTGTATAATATTGCGCTGATCCCCTGGCTCACCTGTTCTCTAGCAAACACCAGACTGTACCAGCCTCAGCCAAATATTCAGGCAGAATTATTCCTTATCTGTTTTTCGTTTTTGAAGCCATTATCCGTATCATTTCGAATAAGGTATTCGGCTTCGGGCACACCCCCACACATTTTAATTTTACATGCAACATAGAGAAAGTCATAGAAAGAAACAGCTACAAGCAATATTGTAATCCTAAACTTCCTCGTACTTTCAAACTCTGTGCATGCATTATGGTTAATGCACGCTTGAGTAGATGATTGTTTCCGACATCGCCGACTAGTAGTTTAAGCAGTCAATCACTCGACTACTCGATTAGTCTAAGATCTAGTGTGTGTGTGTGTGTGTGTGTGTCCTTGTTTATGCTACATTGAGGGGACCAAATGTCCCCACAAGGATAGTAAAACCAGTAAACGTTGACCTTATGGGGACATTTTTTAGGTCCCCATGAGGAAACAAGCTTAAAAATCATACAGAGTGAGTTTTTTTGAGAAAGTAAAAATGCAGAAAGTGTCCTGTAAGGGGTAGGTTTAGGTGTAGGGTTGGTGTAGGACAATAGCACATACAGTAAGTACAGTATAAAAACCATTACGCCTATGGAAATTCCCCACAAGGATAGCAAACCAGACGTGTGTGTGTGTGTGTGTGTGTGTGTGTGTGTGTGTGTGTGTGTGTGTGTGTGTGTGTGTGTGTGTGTACCTACTTAACCATATTTTGGGGACAAATTTGTACCCAAAAGTGAGCTAAACCTGACAAAATATACAAAAACCTCCCTTTGGAGACGTCCTCATTTGTAAAACTGGTTTAAAAATAAAGTAAGCAAAGGTTTTTTGAAATTGTAAAAATGCAGAAAGTGTCCTGTAAGGGGTAGGTTTAGGTGTAGGGTTGGTGTAGGACAATAGAAAATACGGTTTGTACAGTATAAAAACCATTACGCCTATGGAATGTCCCCATTTAGATAGCTAAGTAAACGTGTGTGTGTGTGTGTGTATACAGTCATGGCCAAAAATATCGCCACCCTTGTTAAATATGATCAAAGAAGGCTGTGAAAATTAATCTGCATTGTTAATCCTTTTGATCTTTTATTTTAAAAAATTCACAAAAATGACATTTCATTGGATTATAAGAATTTAAAACGGGGGGAAATATCATTATGAAATAAATGTTTTTCTCAAATACACGTTGGACACAATTATTGACACCCCTAGAAATTCTTATGAGTAAAATATCTCTGAAGTATATTCCCATTCATATTCACAAATTTTGAGCACACCAGCATGATTATGAACATGAAATTATCCAGCCATGGCTTTCTGTTTCACAGAAATATAAATAGGAGGGAAAACAAAGCCCAAATTCCCTTAATCATCCATCACAATGAGAAAAACCAAAGAATATATTTCTGATGTGCAGCAAAAGATAATTGAGCTTCACAAATTAGTGAAGTGGCTTTAAAGGGGTCATATAATGCTACATGCACTTTTACATGTACACAACCACCCTATAATGATAAAAATCCACCCAGTGTTTTTTTTTTTTTGTAATCTTGTTAAATCTTTACCCCTTTCTTTTTTTTCCATAATGATATTTCCCCCCATTTTAAATTCTTATTATCCAATGAAAGGTTAGATTTTTGTGATTTGTTTTAAATAAAAGATCAAAAGGATTAACAATGCAGATTAATTAATTTTCACAGCCTTCTTTGATCATATTTGCCAAGGGTGCCGATATTTTTGGCTATGACTGATATATATATATATATATAGAGAGAGAGAGAGAGAGAGAGAGAGAGAGGCAGTTGTATATTTGTTTTATTTATATTTTATTTGTTTGTTTGTTTTTCTTCTTTCCCCCCCCCCCACTCTCAGATTCATATCACATGTACAGTCATTATCCCTACCTCAAAAGATATATCATTTAGAAAGCGAGCCTTTCATGTTTATATATTGAAGCTACCCAAAGCCCTCTAAAGAAACAACTGTTGAACAAGTTGCATCAAACAGAAATGCATTCATGCTGTGTGGTCAAATGAAAGAGACAAAGCCATTTCATGGAGCTTTATTTTGGTCAAAAGATAATAATTTGCGAAAATCCGCCTTTTCTTGTTTTTCTTTTTTTTTCAGCTTCAATGGCTTTCAGGGTCTGAATATATTACCATTGTTGTTTTATGACTACAAATGACGCTATAAAATAAACATCTCTATCTCTTTGTTGAAATCTGTTTACTAAAGAATGGATTTAAAGTTTTTAGCACACATATTATTTTTATAATAGCATATCAGTGACATTAAGGCTAATTCATACACAATCTGGGCTGAGAGTGACTTGAGTGTAAAGGTGAAATGCATCATTCAGAAAATGAAATCTTTGCTGCTCAAATTGTATTCATTTCTCTTTTTTTTTGAAGTCCACAATGATGAATAATGTATTTTGCCCCTCTCTCCAAGGAGCCTAGTACATGTCAATGAAGTGTGAGACTAGATGCCAGCAAAGCTTTTGAAAAAAAAAACTCTATCAATGTGCTGTCAATTTCAATCACACAAACAGCCTTGAAGCCTGTTTCTTGCTAGTTTTACACGGTTCAGATTTGTAAACTTCTAATATAGGCTGAACATTTTATTAACATCTCAGGTGATGTTTAACCTATACTTTTCCAGGACTGGCTATTATACAAATAAAGGTCCAGGATATATGTTTCCCATAAATCATAGCTTTGAAACTTCTTTGATCAGTACCTTTTATCTAATATTCAACCAATTTTGCCTTGAGCCAGAGAATGCTTACTATACAGAGATCATTACTGTTAAGTGAGGGGCAAAAACCATCTGAACTCGGGGTCAGACTGCCAAGGTGATTAGCCTCTTATTTTGTAATGTTCGTTTGCCAGTTTAAAGGCCCAGACACGATAATACCAGAAATTAGTAGCCAATAAGGGCATATGGCTCCTGCCTAATTGTGGAATCGATACAAAAACACTCAATTAAAACATGCCCGTGGATGCAGAATTATATATATATATTTTAACACAATATATGTAAACAAACCTATGAATAGAAGTGCATTTTAAAGCTACTGAGCTTTAACATCCTCTTTCTTAGGAGTCTTGTTCAGTCAAGATGACTCTGTTTCATACCATAAAATTGGTATTTTATATCCTGTTGCTTTAAAACAGACATCCGTAAATAACTTCCAGTAATTTGTGACTTTGTATTTCTCCCGGTTATGACAGGTGGCAGGTATTGACCTATTCTGGAAGCTTATTACTGCATCTGAGTGTTCACTTCAACCACAGTGTCCAAGGATGGCAATTGATTTCTAGTCATTGCAAAACATTTGTGTTGTTTGAGCTTTTAGACTCAAAGATCTGAATTCATAACGAGCTTCATGATGTATCATGAAGAGCGGCATGAGGAACATCTAAAACTGTGTTGAATATTTGATGTAATATCCGTGATATATAACATCAAACTAGCATTTGTTCCATAACTACACTATTCCTCATTTAATATGTTTTCAGTTAAAATACATATCTGGGATTTCAGCTTTTCTTTCTTCACCAGAGGTCACGTTAAATGTGTGAAAATGCATTCAGAAAATGTTCTGTGTTGAATGCGCTTTGAATATTCATGCCACTTGTACAAATCTGGATGATATGCTTCAAGGTTACTCTTAATGCCATTCTTAGCACAGAAATGCAAAACGAGTTTGTAAATTTGCCAAAAGACAACCTTTCAAAAGGAGCAAAAGCAGTTGTACTGCTCTTAAAGTCCTTTGAAAGTCCTCTTTTTTTATTTGTCTTTAAAGCGATAAACTGACTAAAGAACAGATGAAGTACTGCTTTTGAATAGCTGGATTAGTTAAAATAATATGAGATGATTTGAATCCAGCTTCATTCTTGTGCTATTCAGGTTCAGTTCCAGAACAAACTAGCTGTTAAAGGAATTTAATACAGCAGGTACAGAAGAAACAGTCGCTATGTGATTCTCCAATGCTATAGGCTACTTTATATACAAATCTGTTTTTTTTTTTGTTTTTTTTATGTGCACAGTTTGCTTTTCTGTTACACTAATTTATTCTTAGAATGGCATTTCCTTACGTTTCTCCAGATTAACAGGCATTGTAAAGTGACCGAATCGCATGAGCAAAGCTTTAGTATGCAGCAGTGTTTTCCAGATAACTCGCTGAGCGTTTCTTCATTTTCTTTAGAAATTGTATAGGCTAAGCTGCTGCCTGAACATTTGACATTTTGTAGCAAAGTGTTTGTGTTCTGTACACAGATTTCAAAACCGTTTTTTGCTTACTGCTCCACCGGTATTCATGAATCATTGTTTAAACTTATATATATATGTGTGCACATGCTTCATGGAGCCTGTGGATGTAATTATTAGGGGCCTCACGTATATGCATTCATCTAACCTGGTAACCTGACCCATTAGATCCACACGGCTGAACTGGTATATTTTAATAATGATGCTAAGGTCATGGACGGGCTTTCATTGTATTGGGTTTGTGGTTAGGAAGAATAAACAACTCATTTTACCTACACAGGGGCTGCTGTATAGAGGGTTACAGTGTCATCTATCCAGAAAAGAGATGTTTCCATAGAACTGGATCTGGATCAGTCAGGTCTAACCACACACCGTTTCATATTAGTCAGATTGATCTTTATTTGAGTGGAAATGTAAATCTCTGCAGTTTACAACACAATTGCAAAAGATGGCCCTTGGAAATTCAATTGATTCTGTAAGCCAAGAGATCCTCTCTGTGAATAAAAAAAAAATAGGTTCTATGGAAAAAATCTTCTAAAAGTAGCACAACTATTTGCAATCTTTCTGTTTTGTAGCTTATATTTTAAAGGAATTTAGTGGATTGTTTTCAGTTTATTAATTGGTCATTGAAGACTCTAAATCACAATACAGTGAAAGCTGTTAGGTGATAGACCTAGATGTGATTCACTCAATTTTTTATGCAGAATCAGTCCAAGATTGAGAATTAATGCACGCTATGTTTATTTGCAGATAAGATTTATTGGTTTATTTAGTTAATCAGTTTCTAATAATTTTGCACTTTGGAATCACATTTTTATGTTTTTGAAAGAAATTGATACAGCTCAGTTTAGGTTCACCTTAAACCGATCAAAACTACTAATATTTCAAATTACAAAATTTTAAATCAGTTCCAGCAATCATTGCTCTACTGAGAAAAGTTAAAAGTGTAGATCACCCAAAAATGAAATTTTGCTTAAAATTTACTCACCCTCATGCCATCCAAAGATGTAGACGAGTTTGTTTCTTTATCAGAACAGATTTAGAGAAATTTAGCATTATATTTGCTTACCAATGGAAATCCTCTGCAGTGAATGGGTGCCGTCAGAATGAGAAACAAGCAGCTGATAAAAGCATCATTTATACACAAGTAATCCACACAGCTCCAGTCCATCAATTATTGTCAGACTGAAGAATTATTGCCATAGAACGCTATCTTACAGACATTTCTTTAACCCTAAAACAATCAATGCAATGCATAATTCAAAATACAGGTAAAACAATTACCTTGTGCATTGTTTCAGACCCTGTTACAGACTTTTCTTTTTAAAGTCAAAAACATGTTTTGCGAGCGACACAAAAACACTATGTGAATGGCTATTAAGAAATCATTCTAATGCGGTAATGTAGAGTTTCTTATTATCTTAGCACAAATGAAAATAATCAAGTGTGAAACTTGTAATACAGGGTTTCAAATGTCACATGTATACATTTACATTTGCGTTTCTAAAGTCCAGTTTTGGTGTCGGAAATGCTGAAAAAGAAACATCTTTCACTATAAACCCATCTGTCTGTTCTTCTTCTGAGAGATGAAAGCTGTGCATTAACTGTCTTGAAAGAGGAGAGCAAACCAGGAGAGAGCGAGAAGTGAATGGTCCAGATGTACAATAAAAAAGGAACATGTACTGTACATTAGAGTCTCTAGTTTGAGAAACAAACCCCTCACTGTTGCTCATTGAGCAGGACACCCCAAACAACAGTTTCATATGCAATAAAGAAGAGAACACTGAGATTCTGCTGACCTTTCAAAGGCATCTGAAACTTGCAAATCAGAAAAAAAGAACATGAAGCTTGAATCAGTGTAAGTTTGAAACTTCATCTGAATAAACCTAGCTAGAATGCATAAAGTTTGCACAGTTGTTGTTTTGGCATTTATTCACAATATAAATTCTACATTATTGTAATAAGTATTGACTGTAATTTGCAATTCAATGCGTTCTCGTAAATTAAAGGAATAGTTCACCCACAAATAAAAATATACTCACCTTCATGCCATCCAATATGTAGATGAGTTTGTTTCTTCCTCAGAATAGATTTAGAGAAATGTAGCATTACACCACTTGCTCACCAATGGATCCTCTGCAGTGAATGGGTGCCGTCAGAATGGGAGTTCAAACAGCTGATAAAAACATCACAATAATCCACAAGTAATCGACTTTGTGTGAGCTGTGTGCTTGAAAGAAACAAATTTATCAAAATATTTTTAACTTCAAACCATCGCATTATAGAAGCGTTATTTTAATGTTCAAAACATCTTTTTTACCCAAAACATGCATTTTTTCACTTCGCAAGACAGTAATTAATGGACTGGAGTCTTATCAATTATTTGTGGATTGTTGTGATGTTTTTATCAGCTGTTTAAACTATCATTCTGACGGCACCCATTCACTGCAGAGGATTCTTTGGTGAGCTATATGTAGTGATAAATTTCATCACCCATTTTGTGTGTATATAACTTTTATTAATCTGGATTCAGACCAGCCACTATCCCTGCAACATGTCTGCCATGTTTGGTAGTTTATGGATCTGCACTGATTGCAAGTCCAGGTTCACTGTTACAGGTTTAGCTCCAGCTTTTCTCAAATGGATCTTTATTCTGCTCGTATGCCTTTTAGCCCTTGAGCAACACACTAAACCTCCGGTTGCTTGAGGGCAACTGCTGCTTATTTACTGTAAGTATTTTTGGATGAAAGCATTTGCTAAAAGGGGTTCTAAAGATAACTAAATGGTAACTAAAATGGTATCACACTCCGAGTTTAGCACAAGAGATGATCGCTGGAATAAATATAGGCTACATGAATACAAGCATGAAAAAGATCGTTAGCATATCAACATCTCAGTTAATGAGACATATAAAAATAGAAACACAGAAACGGTCAATATCGCATGATGAAATCATTCTCCTAATTACTCTGCTGGAGGTTTGTGAATTTGTGTTGCTTCTAGAACTTTTCTTTTTTTTTTTTTTTTTACTCCAGAGTGAGAAAATCATTGAACATACATTTCATTTCAGCTTTCGGAGTCTCCAGGGTCTTTTTTCAGTAAATAATTTAAAGTACACAATCAGTAGTGTCTGATATACAAGGCTTTGACATTTCTAACTTTATCGATTTCAGTTTTTTTGAAGAGGGCATATATACGTGAAATGAAGCTACAAATTTTGATTGAACAGACCAAATACCATTAGATCAAAAACTAAAAAAACTTATGCCAATTATTGTTCTTTTTTTAGTTCTTATTTAGTTTTTCTACAGTTCTTAACAAAAATAAGGTACTTTGCAAGTATATGTCAATCTTACTGAGAGTTAGTATACATGTAGTTGCAAATGAATGAGAATTAACTGACATGTATTTACAAAGTTACTTATAGTTAGTAGAATGTCTGAAGTGGACTATTGAAATAAAGTGTAACCGTTATGTCTTTTGGGTAGTACCAGCATTGGGTACTATTCACTAGAAAGCTTCTTGAAAAACCCATTGGAAAATAGATGTCTGTTAAGCTCCAAAATACTACAGGCGTCCTTTGACATGTATCTTTTGAAGTGATGGCTTCTTTTGTGCTTTTGTTCTTTTGTGGGTTTTGGATTTTTCAAAAACATCTTCCAATTCCTGATAACAATGCCAACTGGGTGATTTAGATACTAAAGTTGTTTTTTTTTTATTATATAATTCTTCTGGTTTATGAATTTCTTTTGATTTATTCTTTATTATTTGATCTTCAGCTTCCGTGAAGTGCTCTTACTTTTAAAGCTGTCCTTCAGATTACAGTTTTTTTTAAAATTGCTTTCAAAACTCTTAGTACTAATATCACAACAGATCATCAAAAGTGCACTTTTTTCAAAGCATATTTTCAATTGTGTTAGTACAATACACACAATCACAAAATATCCTTTTCACTACACAAAATAAGTGTTTCATCTATATAAATGTTTCATTCACAGTAACTGCCTTTCATAAAGCTCTTTTTGTGACAAATGAGGACATAAATTTGTATAATGATAAGGGTATGACATAGGAGAAGGTGACTTTTCAGGGCTTTACCCCATCTCCCCACTTTTCAAAACGCTTATAAATCACACGGAATGGAGTGTATTGAAAATCTGAAATAGCAGAGAGTTTCCTGTAAGGGGTAGGGTTAGTGTAGAGCAATAGCACATACAGTTTGTACAGTATAAAAAACCATTACGCCTATGGGATGTCCCCACTTTTCACAAAACAAACATGTGCGTGTGTGTACCTTCTTACGTTACAGTAAACAATTTTTGGGGACAAATTGGTACCCAGAAGTAAGCAAAACTTGACAAAACCACCTAAAACCTCCCTTTGAGGATGTCCTCATTTGTAAAACTGTGTGTTTTCCTATTTGTGAATGTACAGAAGGACACAAGAGAGAGGAACTGGAGAAAAAAGGAGACAGATGGCATCAAATACAGCATTTTACATTACATTGTGCCATGTGATACTGTATATTGAAGCATTACCATGGTAAAGACTGCACATTACTATAACTCACTCATCTGAAAAAATTCAGCTAGAATATAGATTCAGTCATATGGCACAGTGAGGACATTTACTGCATTGACAGAAAACTCTGTTCTAGCACAAAACATTATGGCCATGTCATACCTTCATCACCTTTTGATAACACGCTGGATAAATACTTTTACAAAATATTATTGATTTTATGTGAGATATGCAAGTTAGGTCATTTAAGTGTGTTTTCTAACATGACAATTATTGCCTTTATTACTGTAATTATTTCAGCAACAAAGGTGATTTGAAACATGAATCTTGCATTGTTTGCTCTTGAATGAACTGATTGTTAAAAGTACTAAATTGAAAGAAGGTCATACTGTTGTGTTTTGGTGATTAATTTAAATGTTCTCAATACATATCACGCTGATGTTGTGTTTTAAAACAATGACTATGTGGAATGAAAATATGCGCAACTACAACGAAATCATGAGATCAGGTTTTGAAAGAATGACTAGTGGTGTTACAACACTGTGATCAGTTTAAAGTTTTGTTCTAAGAGTTTTGAAAATGTACACCTTACTTGTGAAAATGGTACCAAACCAATTTAAAAACACCTTGTACTATATTAACCCTTCACAGAGCTCTATACCAAAAATGATTTACCTATAGAGGACAATTTTGTGGCAATTATGCCCCTTTTAGGGCAATTGCTTTTCAACTGTGTAAACTCAGGGACTGAGTACTTAAAGTATTATAATTATGTGAAGTTCGTCCTACAAAAGGAAAAAGCTTCTGCTTCCATCATTTGATCTGTCATGATTTTAGTCAAGCCTTCGTCACTGACCAGTGCTCTCTGCCCTCGATCAATCTACAGATAGCAGAAGGGCTCTCCAGCAGCTTTCAAGGCCCCATTAATATTAACTTAACTTTTCTGATTCTTTTCAGCCACATATTAAACCTGGCATTTCTACCAGTTTAGTCTGTGTTTAAAATTATATCACATTCAAAAGGTGTTTTAAGTTCTTTTAAGGACCCATACAATGAGTAAACAAATGAAGTCAGGTTTTGGCTGTTAGTTTGAACAGTTCGCGAAGAAAACTGTATATGCCATTACTACATCATTATACTGAGAAAAAATACAAATAAAAAAGTATATTTCTTTATAAATGAAGTATCAAAGAAATATTTCAAACATAAGATTTATATTTTCCTTGTCTACTGCCTTCCCTGTCTGCTGACGGTGTACAGTTCTCATGGCACCATGAATGGGAATGCTAACAGACAGCTCTTTTTAGATATTATAGACCGCTTTTGTTGGTGGGGAGGGGTTCAAAAAATAAGAAGTGTATTACATTTGGATGAAAGAACTTATAGTATTTTAACCTGTGATGCTGTGACATACATTCTTGGTTCCATTTTGCTCAGAAGAAATGGAGTGTGGAAATAATATTAAATCAAAGTCTATAAATTTTGAAGTCATGTTTCCAAGTTCCAGCGTCGTAGTTTCTTTGTGGAGAGATGGAGAGTGAGCTTGTGGCTGGCAAAGGCTCTTGTATGGTAGCCAACTTATTTAATAAAAAACAAAAAATAAACAAATACATGGAAACGTGTGAAATTAATGCAAATAAGTGTTCACTAGATGACCAAATTCAGTCCAAACTTCACAGAATAAACACGGGCAGTGTTTGAAATCGCGTACTCTCGGAGTACGTACTTCTTTTGAATAAATACTTTACTTTTAGCTTACTGTTTTATGACTTCTGTCAAATCAGACATACTACTTTTTTCACTTCCTGTGTCACCTACTGTACAGTTGTCACAGTTCTCCAAGGAAGGAGAAGACAATAATCCACAAAGAAAATCTTTAATTATAATCCACACGAATACAGGGAAGGCAATAACTCACAATATGACTCTAGCCGTAAAGAGACTTTAAATAGGGCAGCTGACGAGGCACAAACAGGTGATGGGAGTAAACTAATAATGACTAACGAGTAAATGAACTAAACAGCTTAACCCAAACAGGAACCAAACCATATAAGGGAAAACAAGAACAGACAGAAAAAGACAACACTACAGTTCATAACCCTAGCAATAGTAGAGACGTATTTATATTCAGCTGTAACAAAGGAGAAAGAGACATTTGCCACAGACCAGCAGCTAATGCAGTTTTGAACCATATCCTTTCACTTCCAAGGTTTATGACATGGATGTGCAATCGATTTGACATGCACAAAAGACTAACAAATCTGTCCCCAAGGATACATTAAAAAGAGGCATTCACCAGAGTGAATTGACTGTGGAGCATACGTGGATAAAGAATGAACCACATTTAAATTATTCCACTTTACCGTCTATATGGAATGGAAAGGCAAAAGGTCAGCTGTAAGAATATTGCTATATCGGCACTACATACAGACAGTCTATGTTTACCATTGACCTTAAGAAAACCCCAAATCAATTAAAACTTTTTTTCGAAAAGCTTCTTCTTTTTTTTTCTCCATCTGTCATACTGCATATCCGATTAGGCAGCTGTGTATTTTGTTTTCTTGTGTGTTTATTTTGCAGAACTGATTCCCAACTAATGACATGGCTGGCCAGAGAAACATATAAGTGTTTTGATCTTTTTTGTGACAAGTGTCCAGATGAGTAGTGCACAGATTAGTTCATTACTTTATGATATACTAGGGTGGATTATTAGACGATGCAGCCTCAAAATATACCTCAAAATGTTTCGTATACACTACCGTTCAAAGGTTTCAGGTTTTGAAAGAAATGAATGCTTTTATTCTGTAAGCATGCATTAAATTGATTAAAATGACAGTAAAGAGATATTTATAATGTTGCAAAGCTTTCTATTTAATTTTTTTTTTTTTTTTTTTAAATCAAGCAGCACAACTGTTTTGAACATTGAAAATAATAAATGATTATTGGAATAAATTACATTTGAATATACAGTATATTAAAATAGAAAACAGTTATTTAAAAATGTAATAATAATATTTTGCAATATTACCGTTTTACTGTATTTTTGATCAAATAAATGCAGCAAACACTTTAAAAATCTTAACGACTCCAAACTTTTGAACGATATATAACAAATATTATGTTTTTATCCAACAGACAATCTTAAATGGCCACAGGTGACATTTTTTCCTCCTTCTTACTAGAGGTCACAGTGAGTGTTCAGCTTGTGAGCAATTGCTTTTAATCTGTCTTTGAATCTGCAATCGTCTCTCCAGTGTTTGATTACAATCTTCAGCATGTACTTGAATCATTGGTAGCCTGTGATTAATCTTTATGGAGATGTGAACTTCTTTAATGGGCTGATTCACTGTTAATTAAAAGCAATTTTATGATATAACCATGAAAAACCTTTGTGTGCAAGAATATGAAAGTCGAAGGCTGAATGTAAAATGAATCTTTCGATGCTGGACCCATGATAATTTGAAGATAACCCTGAGGCTTTGCTGCAGTCACTTCTTTCAATTCTGCTAGATGACTTTAGGCTATAAGAGTCGAGAGATAGCAAGTGTTGTGAAAGAACTGATTATGTTGTAAGTGATAACTGTGTCTAGCCTCAATCACTGGTATCGATATGAATTCAGTTCTGCAAGGAAAAAGGTTAATCTGATTATTCAATTTCACTTGCTTTATCTCTCCACTCACCAGGCAGATTTCCACTACAGTGAAGCTGAAAGCACATTTTGGATTTGATTAGTGGGTTTCTCGGGCAAGTTAGACACCTTAGACAAATCCAAATGCTCTTTGCATTTAAAGTCCATTTGAATGGCTCTTTCCAACCCATTTTACTTCAGCAATGTGACATGTTGAATATCTGAGTGAAATGAGGAGAAAGGTAACATGGGACTTTGTATTATCCTTGTGTCCTTGTTTGTCTGGAGCACATGGCTGTCAGTTGTTATTTGTGTTTGCCATGTGCTCTATGTTTATTGTTTCCCTGCCTCTATTGTTACCTGATGATCTCGTTAGGGTTTACACCTGTTTTAGATCATTAGTCACCCTTTATATTCCTCTCTTGTTCTCTGTCCTGTGTCAGATTGAATCTTTACTCTGCTGAGTTAACCTGGCTTTCGTCTGTGTTGATCGTGATCTTGTTTATACTGTTGTCAAGTTTAGTCTTGCATAGTTTGAGTGCCAGTTTTTGATACCCTTTTGATATTAGGGTTATTTTTTTGTTTTTTATTAGTTTGCACTATAATATAATACAATATAATATGTGACGTGATGTGACCCTGGACCACAAAACCAGTCTTAAGTCACTGTGAGCAATAGTCAAAAATACATTGTATGTGTCAAAATTATAATTTTTTCTTTTATGCCAAAAATCATTAGGATATTAAGTAAAGATCATGTTCCATGAAGATATTTTGTAAATTTCTTACTGTAAATGTATAAAAACTTAATTTTTGATTAGTAGTATGCATTGCTAAGAACTTAATTTGGACAACTTTAAAGGCGGTTTTCTCAATATTTTGATTTTTTTTGCACCCTCAGATTCCAGATTTTCAAATAGTTGTATCTCGGCCAAATATTGTCTGATCCTAACAAACTATACATCAATGGAAAGCTTATTTATTCAGCTTTCAGATGATGTATAAATCTCAATTTCGAAAAATTGACACTTAAGACTGGTTTTGTGATCCAGGGTCACATATAATATAATTATTATAATTATCAAAAATACAGAAAAAAAACAGTGAGATTGTGAAATATTATTACAACAATATATGTATGTAAATATACAAACGTTATCTCAATTACCTTTTACTCTCAAGCAGAAATAGCTTTCATAGAATCAAGTACATTAAACCACTCTAAACATTTAGGTATTCATTTATCGTTTGTCATGGCATTAAAATCCACTAAAATTGTTGAAATTAGCTGAACACCATAATGTTTTTTTTTTTTTTTTTTTTTTTTTTAATGAACATATCCTAATGTGCAATGATAATGATACTGCATAGTTTTGCATTCTGCATATATTCTTCGCATAATGTGTTCACCCAGACCGGATAGCATGACTTTGAGACATTTAAATGCCTCATTTTGTTCTGTGCACATTGTGAAAAAAATCATTATCTTAAGAAATTCAGATCGTTATGAAGCAGCCTCTGATATCAAATCACTGGACCCAGAAGAAAGAATAAAGATGTGGTGGCCTGCTTTTCAGAAATAGATCAAAGTCGAGCACTGAGTATGGATGTCACCACAGTTCAGCAGCAGTGTCAGAGCCAGTGCTGTCACCTTTAGCATTTCATGCAGAGTACAGGTAGAGACTCTGTGTTCCAAATCTCACTTTCATGTAAAGAGCAGCACTGGCTGTCATAACCCCTCATGTACCCAGAGTGCTGAGAGCACAAAGAGTTCCCACAGTTTCCTCTTGAAATTATCCAAAGAGAAAACTTGACACTCATTTTCAAAGTGGTCAAGTCATGTTCAATTAGGTGACCTTTGATTGCACACCTGTTCTTGAGGAGTTTTTGAAAGAGAGGGTTATGTAGGTCTGCTGTTTCCTGCTGAAGCGTTCATTTTCGAGTCAAAAATCACTGACTGAGGTCGCTAAGGCCAGTACATCATCAACAATATGCTTGATTTGTTCTTTCATACGAACTGGAAACGTGTTTTGTGACTCAGTTCATAAATTAGAGGTCATGAGCTTGCCTCAAAATAAAGTAAAGTAATGTTTTGAAACTTTCCTTTCTGTTAATGCCAAGAACGTCTTCATCACAGACTCACATAGTAACTCACATAGTCACATAGTGACATTCATTAGCCCTCTTACAAAGCTTTTGTGATTTGTGGAAAGTATTGTGGAATTTTAATCTTTGAGAGATCAAAGATGTCAAAATAATGGAATGGGGATGAATGTCACTAGTGTTTTGCACAGTATGTAATATCTTACTCTTTGGTGATTAGCCGTTCTCATTCACAGGCTTTTTTGTGTGAGACGCATGAATAAAAATAAAATCTAATAAATCCCATTAAATATTTTCAGTTTCATATCTTTAAACTTTTTTTCTTCCATCACCAGCAACACTAAAATGCATAATTATGGCATAATTTCTCTATATTCAAATCCATTTCACTGTATCTGAGAAATGGGAGACAGATGCTATGACAGGGATTTATGGACCTGATTTATTCAACTAATTTTTTGGTCAGTGGATACTGTAATACAAAAACATGATAAAATTGGCTTTTAGTTTAGAAGCTAGATATTATAATGTCCTAATTTAAAGCTAGTTTTAACCTTTGTGATTAATAAGCACTGCTAGAGAAAACACCATTGTTTACTGAAACTTTGGTTTGGTAAGCTTAACAGAATAATTCACCCAAAAATGACAGTTTGCTGAAAATTGACTCGCCCTTCAGCCATTCAACAGGTAGATGAATTTGTTTCTTTATTGCAGTGGATTTGGAGAAATGTAGCATTACACCACTTGCTCACCAATGGATCCTCTGTAGTGAATGGGTGCCGTCAGAATGAGAGTCCAAACAGCTGATTAAAAACATCACAATAATCCACAGGTAATCCGCACGACTCCAATTCATCAATTAATGTTTTGTGAATTGAAACGTCAGGAAACAGAAAAAGTGCAAAACAATAAGCAGTTAGACCTAATTTGCTGCATAGTATCTAAGACAAAACTTTTAATTGCTTCCTTTTTCTCACACCCTTCTCTTAATTTGCTGCTTCCTCTGGAGGGATAGAATCAGAATTACTCTCTTTACAAATCCATGCAACCTTTGTGACATCTGATGTTAAAAGTACAGACTGAAATGTGACTTTTGTACAGTAGAGAATGCCAGTTTGATGTCATTTTGAATTAGACATGATCTATTGTTTTTAGACAATCTTATTTATCTTGATTAATTAGAGGTTCTATGACTATGAGTCTGGAGGGGAATTCAATTCTCTAGTTGCTAGTATTATTAATAATATAAATTATTAAGCTGATGTTTTGCGGTTTGAATTCATATATAAAGACAGAACTACATTTTGTGCTATTTGACAAAAAAGCAACCACTTTTTTGCTGTCATTGGTTTTAAAAGCAAAATCAAATTTCTGCTTTTAAAGGCAGCGCAAGGGATCTACTGTTTCATAATGTGTGAACACAAAATGAATGCCAGAAATAGACATGCATTAGGCTTTTAGTGTTTTTTTCCCTTCCTTTTCTTTCTTTCTTTCTTTCTTTCTTTCTTTCTTTCTTTCTTTCTTTCTTTCTTTCTTTCTTTCTTTTTTTTCCTTCAACCCCTGGGTCCAACAGTACTGCAGGGGGTCCATCAATTGTTGTTTGAACTCAGTCAAAGAAATATATTTTTTATTTTTTTGAGTTCTTCAAACAGACATAATATTAAGGAGCTAAAGTTCAACTATATCTTTCATTTTCACTTTAAAATTCAAATGTATTTTACAAGTAAATGACTCTGTACAATAATGATTATAAAGGCTTAGCAATGCAAACATTATAACTTCAAGGTTACAACAAGTGACTTCCACCACATGATTAAATAATCTTTATTATCCGTTTACAATTGCTCTGGCAACAAGATGAGCATTTAAACAATAACTGTAGGCAGAATAACTGTGTTCCAGAATTAGCAGTGTAATAATACAAGGGTGTGAAATGCTTAGTAGAGGTCAGAGAAGTGCATGTTTGTGTCATTGGTGAGTTATGTTTAATTTCTTTATGTCTTACGCTCCTTTTTATAGATACATGCTCAGCTGTGCTACATACGTCATGGAACCTGTGACTTTAACACATTTGGTCTCAGATGCCCTTTTCTATCTATTTCTCCCTGCCCAAGTGATCTGGTGTTTTGATTCCTCCACTCACTGTACTGTCACATATTGCAATTTCAAACTCAGAATGGCAGTTTGATTTTAAGGGTTAGAAAATATTCATGTAATTTATCGACTGCTATACCACATTAGGTTTTTTTTTTTTTTAATCATAATTCCATGTAATTAAAAAGCCTTGTGAAGGTCATTTCAAACACCAAGAAGTCTGATATGAGTGTCAGAAAGAAACTTCACTCTGTCTGTGCTTTAGAAATCTCACACATTTCTTGTTTCAGTAAATTAGCTGTCCTTACTTACTCACACCTGGTTATATTCAGTCATACAGCTATGAAATTGAACATTTGACCTTTATTTGTTAAAACACATGCAAATGAACTGAAGATTACACCCATCATTGGAAAATTTTATCCTCACTTCCCTCAATTTTATTATTGGTGTTATTTATTCTTGTTATTTATATGATAATTAACTAAATAAAAGCACTGCAGTGATTGAAATTGGGAAGGTTGCAGGGTATATTCACCCCAAAGGCAATACTTGACATTGTAAAGCAATAAAGTGGCAACTCCAATATTGAATTAGTCATTTAAAGATCATAGAAACAAAGCTCCAGGTTCTGACATGAAGTCTCTTTGCTAATAACGTTTCAATAACAGATTGTAATCTCGAAGATCTGAATGCTAGTGGACAAACGCAGCATTTGACATTTGGCTGTGTTTAAAAAGTTCTGTTTATTAGTTATTTTGAGAAGTAATGTGTTGGGCTTTGTGTGATTTGACTAGCTCACTACTATGAATATAACAGAATAAATTGAAATCGTGTTTATTATGATCAAAGTCTTTCATGTTGGTTGTAATCATTCAGTCTGAGTTTTACAAATAGAAACCCCAATGGTCCCCATCACCAGGAACCTGCTCTGACAAAGAAGGGACACACTTGATCAGTCTAGCCTTGTAGTGGAGAGAAACAAAAGGAGAAAAAACACTTTTTCCTCAATGGACAGATCTTTAAAATCTGACTGTCAAACCCTCTCTTTATGACAGACCTCTACAAGCCTTTTTGATCATTCGTGTGATGTTAGATGCAAATGATCCACCATGGGGGATTACCAACTGACATGTCCTTTTTTAACAGTCATGAAAAAATGAATTCAGCCTTGCACACGAAAGTGGTGTTGCACAAAGTACCTCTTTACCTAAGTCTGCTGCTATCTTTTATTCCAGAAGATCCAGATGGGTAAGAATTATTATTCAATAGAATAATGTGGAAGGACCACTTTCATTAAGGTAGAATTAATGTATTTAATATATCCATATTATATTGGTTTATTGAGAATTTCAATTCAGCTTTTTTCAAACTATTAAAAAGGATCCAAATTTCACAAAAGTAATATTATGCATAATTAAAAGGTTTATTGTAAACATTAATGATTCATTGTAGAAATAAAACAATGCACTGTAAAAAATGTACTTAAAAATTTTAAGGCAACAGATTTCCTCTTTTTTTTTTAAGTTAAGTCAACTTATCACTTGTATTTAATATATAGACACGCAGGATATTTTTCAAGTGTGGGTACAGTATGTTGTGCATGTGAAGACATGGCTTTCTTCAGTTCCTTTACAGAAATGATAGATATTAATAAAAATTTTGGATATATAATTATTTGTTTATTTCATAGATGGTGTATTCTTTGCTTACATTCAAATTTCCTTTTTTCAAATTCACAGAATGGTAAAATAAATATGCATCTTAGATGTATGATGTATACACTGCATTGGACAGATGCAGAACTGTTAAAATACAATCATAAACATAAACTATATAAATCTGACCCAAAATATGGAAATGGTATGCTTGTTTTTATTATATAAAAGAAAAAAAAATTACAAAATAAGGTACTTTTCCTTTGTGATTTGGTATTTCATGCACCGGAGGGTTCATTTCCAAAACTAATGAAACTATTTATTTATTTTAGTTTTATTGCATATTCTTAAAAACAGAAAAGCTATAGATTTCCAACTCAATGAGTTTATTGTGTCATTAAAAATCTTAGTCAGTTTTCCTCATGTCTAAAGCAAAGAAAAGAAATCCTCTTTTAAATGATCAATCAAGGAACTGGTTACACAGATATTGCATGTAGAAAACACACATGAATGCAGAGCAGGAGCTGAATGAAGGCCTTGAGGGTGTTCTGATTGGGATTAAACATTTCTGCTCAGACAACAAATATTGTATCATTTGCATTTTAAAATTGCATTCACCATCTCTGATACTTTACTCATCTCTGTTTCTGAACCCTGCTATGAGACATTTTGTTGCTGTTTATGTTATCTGAGAACAATTTTTCAAGTCTATTTTTTCGAAGCCTGTACAGTAAGCCTCTTTTCCTCAAGTAAGGAAATGAGCGCTGCTTAGCTTCTGCATTCTGTCTGCTACTCACTTGCAGCATTGTCTGATAAAAATTAAAGCCTTGAGATGAGTCAATTGTGTGCTCCTCAGCAGTAAAAAAAGTATCAGTGAGTGTCCTCTCAGAAGAATTTCTATCTAATCAAATGATTGTTTCTTTATTTTCTATCAGGGCTGTACAAAGCAGATTATATGATGCAGACTATAAGAGGCCTCTCATTTCAGACCTCTTCAGTTGTTTACAATATCTTCCATATAATTTCAATTGTTCATCAAAGCACGATGGTAGCATTTTTAATTGTATATGAGTGCCCCTTTGTTTAGCATTGTTGGAATAAATAATTTGTTATGAATGATTTCTATGAGTTTCTATACTGAGGCAGCAACTTTTATTCAATTCAGTTCAGTTCAGTTTTGTTATCATCCGATTTTGTCAGTCAGTATAGTCATTGTCAATAAATTACTGAAAGTTAAGTGTTTCAGACCCCAACTAAGCAAGACAGAAGCTGACATCTTCTAGGCAAGGACCCAAATGGAGTAAAAAAAACCCTGAGAGAAACCAGGCTCAGTGGGAGGAAAACTTCTCATATGGCCTAAATGATTGAACACATTTTATGTCACACCGGCATTAGGTGGGAAGGGAGTCGCAGATTGGAAAATATGAACGTAGAACTGCCATTTAGCCAGTTTTAAAAACAGTTGGTTTTTTTTTAAATTTAGCAGTAGGATGTCATCCAGTTTTCTGTTGTTTGTTCAGCAGTAAAAACTAGTCTCAATGGTCCCAGTACTGAGCCTTGCAGTACTTCATACTGAACTAGTGATCAATATGATACCTCTTCATTTACTGCTACAATTTTATAATGGTCAGATAAGTATGATTTGAACTATGCCAGTGCTGTTCCACTAATGCCAACATAATTTTGAAGCCTATCCAAGAGAATGTTGCTGTCGAAAGTGTCAAAGGAAACATTATAAGAGGAAATCCTTTGTAACTAACAAGTGCCAGATAACCTTGAATGAAATTTTTATTTCATTTATGTTACTGAAAGAATGTTTCTTCATAACTCTGAGAAAATCTTCCCAGAATGTTCTGAGATTTGCTTGATTCGGTGGGTGAGCATACATTCTCATAAAATTTAATTACCAATACATACTGACATGATCCTCCAATGACTGTGAGGCATACAAATCCCAATGATCTGTTTTGAAAAGGCCAGCAGTGGCCTGGAAGTGATCAAGAGGGGTTTTGAGCTTTAAATTACAGAAGCATATTAAGAAGTACATTATGTGTGTTCCCACAGGGACAGTTGACATAGACCCTTTTTTCAGAAAAAAAGGATTTGCACAAAACAAGATAAGATGAACAAGATACCAATAGTTCCCTATCTGTCGGTCACTACAAATTATGTTGTGATGACATTAGGGGTTTACTTCAATCATCTCTGAGTTTAAGAGAAACGCCAATGAAAGTTGGCTAGTGGATTTTGCATGCCGAGCCACTCCCTGTGCATGTGGGTATATAAGGCAATAGCATGCATCCACTCATTCAGACATCTGCAGAACTGCGGGCAGGGCGACACCTAATACCTTCACTGTTTTACAACCTTTGCGTGGAGTTGGTTTCTTCCCGTGTGTTGGGTAATAGGTAAGTGGTGAGATGAACTAGCTCGGTGACCTGCTTGCTGCGCCACTCTCCCCCACACAGGGATGCGGGCGCCTTTCTTCTTCCAGTGGAGTTCCCTGGACGACGAATCCTGGTTGAGCATCCTCCAGCACCCTCAGCAGTCAGACTTGGCGGAGCAGTCTGATTGACGCTAGAACCAGTACTGGTGTTAGCATGCCCAGAGCTCTGGTCAGTGCCTTTACTGGGCTAGGTGTCCATATGGTGTGATTCCCTAAAGGCGAATCCCATATATGTATTCTTGCTCTTGATAAACCTGTGTCTTCCTTTGACAGACCTGCACTGTCAGACTTGTGAGACCTGTGTCGTATGTAGTACTGCCACTTAGGTCAGTTCATATCAGTGTCTCCACATGTCACCTCTCTACAGGTAGGATGTGGCCTCCGTAGCTATCTTCCCCTTGGTAGGTTCGCTGCACCATCGTTACTACCAAGCTGTAACAACCAATCAGAAATATTTGAAGCAATCTTTCACTGAAGGTTGAAATCCCTTTTTTTAACAAATTTTTGTTGACGGAACAGAGACATGGCCATCTCCAGCAGCAATGTACTCGCCTTTGGTCCCCTCGGGCATCAAGGTCAGCAAATTTTCATTAGGGCGTTGGGAAGGTTACGACCTTTGCGTAGTATTTGCCTTGACACTCCGTGGCTTGTCAGCAATTGCGGCGCCACAGGGTGTGATAATGTACAGGTTGCGGTGCTTTCCATAGACCCCGAATTTCATCATGACATAACTCGTGGTGACCGACAGATAGGGAAGGTCTTGGTTATGTACATAACTCTCATTCCCTGATGTATGGAACGGAGACGTTATGTCCCTATGTCACAACCTTGAACCACTCGCTGAAGCTGGCACACATTCTCGACTCCTCAGCATAAAATCTGAATGAGTGAATGCACACTGTTGCAATATATATACCCGCATGTACGGGGAGTGGCTTAGCATGCAAAATCTACTACCCAACTTTCATTAGCATTTTCATTTAAACTCAGAGGTGATTGGGGCTCCCAAGTAAACCCCTAACGTTGTCACAACATAAGGTCACTATTTCTGCCATCAGGGAACAAGGATTACTTTCGTAACCGAGTCATTTCTTCTTCCATGACCCTCAGTTGTAACTCCTCCTGAAAATAAAAGGCAATATCACAGGTTAATCTGCTGTAAAAATAAATAAATAAATAAATAAAATAAAATAAAAAAGATCAAAGAGCATGCCTCAGGGCAGACTTTGCCTTAAATATTTGACAAGAACAGTGAACAAAGGTTTAAAAAGGTAGCACTAGTTTTCCTAGTGCTCTACCACTAGGCTGAAAAACACTTTGTCTTTAAATGATTACCATAACCAATTTTCAAAGAATGAAATAAAACTAGGTTTGGAGGTTTTCTTCATTTTAGTTCTGTTGAGTCATTTTTAGAACGCTATATTCATAATTTCCCCAGGATTTTTTCTTTCTTTTCAAGTGTCCTTACAAACAAACCCCTGCATCAGATGGCATCCTTATCCTTTGAGCCCAAGGTGATGAGAAAAGTGATAGGTAGGATAAATCGGCCACTTGCTCCAAGTATTGAATGTGATGGGTGTTGGGCTGATTAATAAATTTGTGTGTGTGTGTGTGTGTGTGTGTGTGTGTGTGTGTGTGTGTGTGTGTGTGTACTGGTATATATGGTTTACGAGGACACAAATGTGTATAATGACATTGGTACTACAACATAAACATGGTTTATGAAGACACTTCCTGTGTCCCCGTAAAACAAAAGGCTTAAAAAACATACTAAACAGTGTTTTATGAAATTCAAAAATTGCCAGTAGTTTCCTGTAAGGGGTAGTTTTAATTGTAGGGCAATGGAAAATACAGTTTGTACTAGTGTTGTCACGGTACCAAAATTACAGTATCCGGTACCGATACCCGTGAAAATCCACAGTTCTCGCTACCAATTTTGGTACCACTAATGAAAAAACACACTATTTTTAATAATAAAGTCAAACAAAAATAAAAAAGTATGAAAAACAGTAAGCAAGTTTCACCCTAATTTAATTTGTCTTCAAATATGGAAGAAATATTGGGTGATTTCTTAAAAAAAAAAAAAATTCAACAGTAGTAATAGTATCACATACATTCTACTAAATAATAGTAATATATTTCTGGCACAATGTCTTTAAGATAAACTTTATTTTGACGGGTTGCCGTGTGTGTAGCTATATGATATGATGCTGGTTTTACTCAAATGAAACGGTAAAATGCTGGTGAAGGGATTCTCAGAGCAGTTCTGTAGATGTTGTTTATGTATGTATGTATGTCCTCATTGAGCGTCACGCGCGCTTCAGTGTATGTAGTTAAAACAAGAAAAAACCGCGCGTCTCTGCCATTCATTCAGTCACACAGAGACTCGCAGAACATGCAGGATTCATATTTGAATCGACTTTTGCGGCTTAATATTTACAGATACTAATCCATGTCGTGATTTGGTTTAAGTGCATTGACCCTACTTTTGATTAATTCATCCAAACTTTGACAAAATCCGTGCTAAACTGTAACTTCCGTTTTTATAACTGGATGATTCCGTCTGAGATTCCGTCCGCGTTTTCTGCATCGCGGAAATCATAGGCCGTACGCCTCAAGAACCGGGTTGACCGGGTACTCGGTACCACCGGTACTTTAAAAAGCCTGGTACCGTGACTTTTTCATTTTTTTTAGTACCGACTTGGTGCCGAAGTACTGGGCCTTTTGACAACACTAGTTTGTACAGTATAAAAACCATTAAGCCTATGGAGAGTCCCCGTAAACCACAAATTCAAGTATGTGTGTGTGTGTGTGTGTGTGTATATATATATATATATATATAATGTATAATTTTAATTAATTATCTGACTGCCCTCAAACTTTTGAATAATATTTGTGTATTTGCATATGTTTGTATACACTGGCTACATAAAATATTCATTTTTTTTAATTATGTATTGCTTACTTTCTGGATCTGAAATTATAGAGTTTCTAGTTGACTGAAAGGCAACAGGAAAACAGTCTTGTCAATGACCGGATGAGGCACACTATGCCACTAAATCCTACAATAGATCAAATTTTTTCGACAAGTGACAACAGCTACATCTTATGTTGTGCCTTAATTCCTTCCAGTTGGAGTTTGCATTCGGTTAAATTGCAATCCCCTGGTAACTGAAAGACTTAATAGATGTGACAATCAAGCTATCGATGTCAAGATGGTCTGAATATAACGGTCCCTACAATCACCTCTATGGTTTTCAGGCTCAGAGCCTTTAAGATGTTGTTGTGTGTGCACCAGCTATTCACCTTCTGTTTGTGGATAGAGTCTTTTCCTTGGTTCATGTCCAGTTGATCTTCTGTCATCTGAAATGTGCAGGAGCACAGAGGAAAGGACAGCACAGACATAGAACCATATAAAATCTGTTTTATCCTCTCCAATTCTGTTTTCATTTTTCAGCATATACTTTCTTAGCTTAATGTGATGCTTTTATTTGGCCATAAGAGCTCTTCAGTGAGGTGCAATAATGAGAATGCCCTTCTTAAAAGAAGTACAGATAAAGGCTATATATGTCCATGCACATTTCTATACTTTAGTTGAATGGTTTCTTATATCAAGTAAGTTGCAATCTGTGTGAACCCTTCCCATAGGACACCTTCAAAGGCTTCACACCAAGACCAACTTAAAAACCATCTGTATCTGGGTCATTCTATAATTAAGAGTATTTGGCATTTGATAGTGAGAAGAAAAACAGTCATCATTGATCTAACATGGCTAATCCAAGATTTCTAAGCCTGCGCTATCCATTTTGTAATGAATAATGAATTTGATTGTTCTCGGCTGCATTTGAAGTTATTTCATGTTTTCGAAGTTTGCCTCTTAACATCAACTCTATAGCTGCTGCTAGTTTTATGTGCAGAAATGTTTGCCCTGGAAGAGAGGTCATGGGAAGAATCAATAATTCATTTCAATTTAAACTTTTTTGTATGGTGCTTTCACAATACAAACAGCTCGAAAGCAGCTTTGCAAAGAAAGTTACCTTACAAACCCCGCTGTACAAGCCAAAGGCGGAGGTGGTACAGAAAAAACTCCTTTCAAAATATGAAGGCTAGATGAGGACAAAATTGGCTTATTGTATTATGTTGTATTTTTAGCCCATTTTAGCTGATGCATTTATCCACACTGACTGTCAAAAAAATCACTATATAGCTTATATATGGTTCTGAGAAAATGCCAGATACGTTTGTGATATTCAGTAGAGGTTCAGGATGTATTTCTTTTAATGTTATGGATATGCATGGTTTTGATGGTGTAATATGTTTTGTAAATTCATCTTGCCCTTTTAAATTAAAAGACTGAATGCTCTATGTTGCCATCCAAAATTCTATGGCAGTTGGGTGTCCATTGGTTGCACATTACCATTGACCTTTCATGCCTTTTTTTCTTTTCAGTAATGAAAACTGATCTATATCAGCTGCGTCAGTGTTACCTACGTCAACAATACGGATTTACACTGTTAAAGCACAGCTCACAGTCGTTACTCATACCGTTACTGAACAAAGCTTCAGGATACACTTGCCTATTGATATCACATGAACACAAAAGCCTTGGGCACTTGTTTTTGACTAGACGTGTTTGAATAGACACATAATTCACTCTTCCGTTATTCAGAATCATTATCTGGATATGGCTGAATTAATCTTATATTGCCACCTGCCATTGTGTAGCATTTCTATTTACTACTTCAGTTAACCGAGTGAAAGACAAGATAGTGTGGATTTAAGGAATTCAACACAAGTCTGTATTGTGTTATGTGTGTACTGCTGACTACAAAACAAATACACTAAATGAGGTAAAGGTGTAGAGTTATATTCAAGCCATTTTAAGACATCACAGGGGAGAAATAGTTAAGTATGTCATTTTGGTTATCAAAGATTAGTTTTAAAGTGCCCCTATTATGCCATTTTTAAGGTTGTTAATATTGTCTTATGAGTCTTCTAAAACAGGTTTACATGCATACAATGTCAAAAAACACTTTAGTTTTCTCAAAAAATAGATTTAATTTTACCTAATTTCTAAATGATTCGTAAACGACTCGTAGCCTGACTACGTCAGACTTCATACTTCCGCTCAATTTCAGTTCGCTTCTATACTCAGTCTGATATAGCAAACCATCTCCCAGTTTATCTCTGGCTCTGCAGCAGCTGGCCAACCAACGAACAGAGGTCGGGCTGAGAGCCGTGACGTAGACGCTAAGTGCCGAATTTAAGATTGTAGTTTAGGTGAAGGAAATCTAAAACGACAGCGGACATGGAGAGACACGGGATGCTATTCGCTCTGTTGTGGAGAATATTCCTGGCATTTGCCAACTGAAGCCTGAACAAGAAGAGTGTTTGGTTCAAATTTTGAATTGAGGTGATGTTGTGACCCTACTCCCGACAGGTTTTGGGAAAAGTTTAATTTATCAACTGTTACCGATCGTCAACGAGAAACTGAGGACAAAGTCCAGCAAGGCGATAATTGTGGATGCGTAGATTTACTTCAGATAATCTGCAGAAGTCGTTCACAGCCATCTTCATTCCGGTATTTCGCTCGATGGTTTTGTTTTCGTCGCATACCTGTGTTTATAGCAGAAGTTCGAGGCGATTGAGCCGGCGAATAACATACGTCATAACCAACCGTTGTGTGATTGGCTTACGGGTACACCAATGATTTTAAACTTCAGACAAGCGCCCGCCCACGAGAAAGTAAAAACTTGTCAATTATGCCCTTCCAGACTCTTGTCTACGAAGCAAAGCGAAGTAGCAGAGTTTGGTATTACTAGGCTAAATGACTCGTGCGAAGCAGTTCCAAGAATCTGTCTCTCTAAAGCCCTTTTTTTTGTGAGCCCTCACTGCTGTGATTGGACAGATGGCGCAGTCGACTCTTTTTTTTTTTTTTTTTTTTTGATAGACAATAACTTTATTTATCGTGCACTGTTGGCTTCACAACTTTGCAGATAGTTTATGTTCACATACAGCTACATGACACACTGCATGAAAGGTAATATTCGAAAAGCCATAATAGGGGCACTTTAAGGGTTAAAATCAGTGATGTGATGGGGATTATAAAAGAACCATGAAACTAACTCAAGAGCCCATTACAGCCAAAAAAAAAAAAAATGTGTTCATGGCTAATATGCTGCAAAGAAAGCAGCATCTTGAAGAACCTTGAAGAAAGTGTAAAAGAGTGAATGTGCTTGAACAGTGAAAGAAACGAAATGTATGTTTTTGCAGTTGTTGGTTTCTTCTCAGCTTTTTGGGTTTCACTTGGCTTGTTTTATGTATTCTCAGGATCATGATAATTGCCATTAATGTGGTTTGCAAATTTATTACAAGCCACAACAGAATGGTTTGAAATTATTATAAGACTGTTTACACATTTATCAGTAATATTCAACAAGTTGTGGATAAATTAAAAATATATATTGTAAATGAACGTAATATGTTTATTACTGCTCCACATAACCCAGAACAGACAACATAAGGAAACACAATACAATATCATCATATATCATGCACAAAAAAAGAAAAGAACAGCTTTTCCTTTCTTCTATTTCTCATAAACACATCATGCATTTAAATAAGGTGTTAACGTTGCCACCTCTTCGTTAGATTAATGTCATATAAATACCATATCATATTCACATCATGATGCAGTAATGTTTTTTTCCTCCATGTAATCTCTTAATCCTTCTCTTCAGCAAATATATATAATGGATAGAATGAGAATGAAAAAATCAGGCAGACAATACCTAAATACATTTTAAACCCTGCTGCAGAACCATCAAGCACTGTTGTAGCCTCGATGCGTATGTAATGTTTCCAACTGAGAACATTAAAGTGCAGCTATGCTTCACTTAATGGCTAGATACTATACATACGCAAGTGTATAGATATAAATTCTCTTCACCCATGACAGACTGACAGAAAAGACTCCCTCCCCTTTCATTTTCTTCCTCGGTACACTTTCTCGCAGGGCTATTACATTTACTGAAGTTGAAAATCTAGGTCATTAAGGTCTAAGTACACCCTGTAGTGACACGGCAAGCACAAGAAGCACAACTAGTGGATGTCTTATGACTCTCTCAGAAATACACACTTGATCACACAGCAACGATCATGGTTCTGTTGATTATAGAGCACTGTCAGAGCACGTAACGTCACATCAACAGAGATGATATTATTCACCTGACATGAAAATGAGGAAAGCTTTACAGTTTGTCAGTCTCCAGTTGGACTTCAATACCCTGTGACAAAAGAAGCACCTTCCCTGAGAAGTATGATGTAAACACATACTCATGCGTCAATCAAATATCATTTTAAAGCTAAATAGTTTGTTGTAATTGCAAGGAATGATGGTATGGTGTTGGCCTTAGCGCAATGTTACTTCATAAATGTTTTGGTATTTATAATGTAAAGTATGGTTCTGGCACACATACAGTTTATTTATGTACGTTTGTGTAGACACAAACGTATTCAAAGGTACATTATTGAATTATTGACAGCATGCAAAATGCAAGCTTTCTACATATGAAAAGAGATACGAAGTCCTTTTACATTTATTAAATATTAAATTAATTAGTTTATTTATTTGTATTCACCTCTGTATTCTTTTCTGTGCAAATTCTGGTGCTGTATTCTAATTTTGAAGGATTTTCTAGGACGATTAAACAATATACACATTATCGTTCCAAAGAGATTTTTTCTCATATTTAAAAGTAGTGTCTTATACTCACCAAGTCTGCATTTATTTGATCAAAAATACTGTGAAAACAGTAATATTGCAAAATATTATTACAATTTTAATATATTTTATTTTATTTTTTTATATTTATTTTTGCTGAATTTTCAGCAGCCATTACTCCAGTTTTTAGTGATTCTTCAGAAATCATTCTAATATGCTGACTTGGAGCTTAAGTACCATTGCTGCTTAATGTTCTTGTTGAAAATTATTTTGGAATGTATTTTTTTGATGAATAGGAAGAACAGCATTTAAATGAAATCTTTTGCAGCATTAGACGTTTTTCTCTTTTTACTGTCATTTTGGCCAGTTTAATTCTTGCTGAATAAAAGTATCAAACTTTTGAACGGTATATTGAGGTATAATGATTGTCGCTATGCATTTATCTGTCTAAATTTCTATATTGTTTAATAGTGGTTAGGTTTACGGTAGGAGTGGGCTTCAAAATATGTATAATTATAAAATGTCCTGTAAATATACATTTTATAAAACCTAAAGGATTCATAAAGATTTTTACAATTAAACACGGTCACATTTTTGATGCTGTCAGTACATCCATATTGTACATTTCAGCCTACATCCAAACATACAAAAAATGTACGCGTATACAGGTGCATCTCAATAAATTAGAATGTTGTGGGAAAGTTCATTTATTTCAGTAATTCAACTCAAATTGTGGAACTCGTGTATTAAATAAATTCAATGCACACAGACTGAAGTAGTTTAAGTCTTTGGTTCTTTTAATTGTGATGATTTTGGCTCACATTTAACAAAAACCCACCAATTCAATCTCAACAAATCAGAATATTTCATAAGACCAATAAAAAAACATTTTTAGTGAATTGTTGGCCTTCTGGAAAGTATGTTCATTTACTGTATATGTACTCAATACTTTGTAGGGGCTTCCTTTTGCTGCCTTACTGCCTCAAATCGGCATGGCATGGAGGTGATCAATTTGTAGCACTGCTAAGTTGGTATGGAAGCCCAGGTTTCTTTGACAGTGGCCTTCTGCGTTCTCATTTTCCTCTTGACAATACCCCAGATTCTCTATGGGGTTCAGGTCTGGTGAGTTTGCTGGCCAGTCAAGCACACCAACACCATGGTCATTTAACCAACTTTTGGTGCTTTTGGCAGTGTGGGCAGGTGCCAAATCCTGCTGGAAAATGAAATCAGCATCTTTAAAAGGCTGGTCAGCAGAAGGAAGCATGAAGTGCTCCAACATTTCTTGGTAAACGGGTGCAGTGACTTTGGTTTTCAAAAAACACAATGGACCAACACCAGCAGATGACATTGCACCCCAAATCATCACAGACTGTAGAAACTTAACACTGGACTTCAAGCAACTTGGGCTGTGAGCTTCTCCACCCTTCCTCCAGACTCTAGGACCTGTGTTTCCAAATTAAATACAAAACTTGCTCTCATCTGAAAAGAGGGCTTTGGACCAGTTCTTCTTCTCCTTAGCCCAGGTAAGACACCTCTGACGTTGTCTGTGGTTCAGGAGTGGCTTAACAAGAGGAATACGACAACTGTAGCCAAATTCCTTGACACGTCTGTGTGTGGTGGCTCTTGATGCCTTGACCCCAGCCTCAGTCCATTCCTTGTGAAGTTCACCCAAATTCTTGAATCGATTTTGCTTGACAATCCTCATAAGGCTGCGGTTCTCTCGGTTGGTTGGGCATCTTTTTCTTCCACATTTTTTCCTTCCACTTCCATGTTTCCTTTCTGTTAACATGCTTGGATACAGCACTCTGTGAACAGCCAGCTTCTTTGGCAATGAATGTTTGTGGCTTACCCTCCTTGTGAAGGGTGTCAATGATTGTCTTCTGGACAACTGTCAGATCAGCAGTCTTCCCCATGATTGTGTAGTGAACCAAACTAAAAGACCATTTTGAAGACTCAGGAAACCTTTGGAGGTGTTTTGAGTTGATTAGCTGATTGGCATGTCACCATATTCTAATTTGTTGAGATAGTGAATTGGTGGGTTTTTGTTAAATGTGAGCCAAAATCATCACAATTAAAAGAACCAAAGACTTAAACTACTTCAGTCTGTGTGCATTGTATTTATTTAATACACGAGTTTCACAATTTGAGTTGAATTACTGAAATAAATGAACTTTTCCACGATTAGCAATTCTAATTTATTGAGATGCACCTGTACACCATAAATACAGATTCTAATGAGTTCAGACTGCTCAGTAATACTAGCACACACTTCAAATGCAAGATCTCTTGGGGCTGGTTAGTGTTTCTGAATCCATCCAATAAAAAGTGTACACATTAAACGATAGCATCCCAAGGGTCTGGGGTAGGATTCCTGAAAAGATACGACTGAACGCTTCCAATTAACACCAGGCAATTATTCAAGAACAAGTGCACGTGAATTTGCATTTGCAATATCTCAAAACGCTAAATCCACACATCTTATTTGTTTGTAGATGAAACACATTTCTTCAGTAATTCAAGAGCGATGCCCTTTGTGATAGCAGGTGGAGATGCTGCAGATGAGATGTAAAAAAACCCTTGATGTAAATGACATTTTCAACAAAAGCCACAAGTAGAAATGGTCTAATTAATCTGCAGTGTGATTGGCGTATTTAGTAAAGAGCAAATGATTACAAAACTTAATCACCTGTATCAGGAAAATATATGGGTATTAAATATAACTGACAAATTGAGGCAGCTCATCAGCGAATTAATCAAAAGATGCGACACACTTGGGCTGAATTGGAATCTAACACTGTTGAGGAGAACAGGCAGGAGTGTGTTGTTGTCTCATTGTTCTTGCGAGCAGCTGGACTGCCAGTACAAGGCCTGTCTTGTCACATCCATATCTTTAATCAAATGACACTTTCAAGGCTGGATTGGTAGGGTTGCCACTATTCCTTGTTTTCACTGTCAGCTGGCTTCTTATCTTCCCCACTCACCGCATTCTGCTCCGGGTCAGCTCCTGGACCAGTCTGGGTCACTCTTTTCATGCGAAACGGGGATGGCGAGCATTTCAAGGAGCCCGTCAAGATGGAATTATTCTCTGACTCTGTGAGTACCACTGCGCTGCGACAGTATCGCTTCAGTCCTTTGCGGAAATGGATGGTAAAGAGGCCATAAGTGATGGGATCCAGAATCGCATTAAAAAGTCCAAAAATAAACAGTATGTGAGTGAGTGAGTGAGAAACAGTCTCTTCTAAATCCTCAGGAAGGAACCAGTACCAGAGACCCAGCAAGTAGTACGGTGTCCAGCAAACTATGAAAGAGGTCACTATGACTATGCTCATTTTTAAAGTCCTCATACGGGCCTTTGGGATGTTGCTGTTGGAACGCCGTAAGTGGACTTCCTTTGATGATACTGTAAAAGCAAGAAGAGTATAAATTTGCAGTGAAAATATCATTTTTAGTTAAGTATTTTACTTCACTACAGTATTTAAAGGAATAGTTTACCATCATTTATTCACCCTCAAGTCATTTAAAACCTATATGACTTTCATTTCATTTCTATTCTAAAGAATTTTTCAACTGTAATTCGTGACTTCTTATAATGAAAGTCCAAATTTTTAAATATCTGCACTCTATCGACTTTTTTTTTTTTTTTTTTTTTTAGCAATTTCAATATGGGAAACTTACTTTTTACTTAATTCGTTGTTATTTTAAGTTAAGAGCGTGACCTAAAAGTGATGTAAGGTTCGTGAATTATTCATTCTTTTGAAATGATTCTGTTGAGTCGGTTCAGCTATTAAATTGGTTCCCAAATCACACTGAAAGATTTATCTACTTTGTTAATAACATGACATCGCAAGTATGTAAGTAAACTTGTAGTTGTAATAATTAGAATAATACAAGTTACAATACAAATATTTATATCTTAAATTCTTCACTTTCAGGAATTTTGAGCATTTCAAATCCTCAAGCTTTCATTTTAGCAGAATATTGGTCAATATTCGAAAACCCTGAATTAATGTGCATCTACATTTTAATAATCGAAACATGACAATTCACTTCAAGTTTAATATTTTGAACATGCTGATTAATAGGACTCATTGATATTGTATATAACATTAGCCTCGTTTCAAATTAAACGCCACTTACGGTTTCCTTTGGTCATCCTTCGAGAGATCTCCACCAAGATCCTTGTGTAGCAGCAGATCATGATGGCCAGAGGTATCAGGAAGAGGCAAATGAAAGTAAACATATTGTAGATGGTCTCCTGCCAGTGTTTGACAAAGCTCCCTCGAGTGGTGCACTGAGTGAAATTGGCTGGCACTGTGATGGTCACATTGTGAAACAGGAACATCTGTTGGGGAATTCAGCAGGTCAGCAGATTACAATCACAACTACTTTTTAAATACCATTAAATACATTCAAAATGCCTAATATAAACAAACCTTTAAAGGTTTAGTTCACCCAAAAAATATGAAAATTTGCTTTATATTTATTCACCCTGAGGTCATCAAAAATGTAGACGAGTCTGTTTAATGATTAATTGTGCCTTTTCAGCCCTGAACTCTAAGTGACTGTTAAATGCTAAATGTTATACACATCTACAGCCAACTATTCAAGTGAACACTGTCAGCTGTGCAAATCAGATGTGGCATATATCCCCCTCAGCAAAAGGCTCAGTGTTCCCAGGATCAGTCTTTTGCAGAACATTTCATAAATATTATGATGCCAGACTACATATTCTAACTATGACAAGGAGATTCCCAAATGGCAAATGAAGACTGGCAGAGCCAATGGTGACATGCAGACTGAAGCCATCTGTCTGTTTATGCCTCAGAAATGAATCACAGAAACAAATGGATAAACAAATGACAACAAAATATCCACTATAACCTGTGGTGACCTTGTATCTTCTACCATATCAGTCTGAAATTACCTCATTTAAGCACAATCTGCTATGTCATAACAATGTGTTATACTGTGGAGTTTTGGTGCTTGTAATATACCCTCATTCTTTTACCTGACTGACCCGTCACCAGCCTCCTCTAAACTTGGAAGCACACTGATTTTAAAATAAAGAGGTCTCGGCATTTATTACTTCAACTGCAGTGTTTTGAAATGGGCATGCCTCCTCTGATTGAGAAGCAAGTCTTTATTAACACTCATTCCAGTAATTCCTGCTGCTTTCATCTTTATCATTTCAGTTATTGTAGCTGAAGGTCTCAGAGCGTTTTCTCCAATATTGGGTTTGAGGGTCATTTGAAGCTCATTTAAGAATACATGTAAAATGTAAAAAGATCTGATTGACTTATAAACTGCATAATTTATCTTTGTGTGTGTGTGTGTGTGTAATGTTGAGTAATGTGTCTCAGTAAGCGCCAGTCATTATGTTAAATCTGAGGTGAAATTGAAGGGCTGATGAGAGCGTGTACTGTAATTGCTGAACTAATCTAACATCTATGAATTTTACAACGCGTTCTAGCTCTGATTCTAATTTTACAACAGGTCTAGGGAGAATACAGAATATGAAATAAGTTACTGGTTTAAAACACGAGGTTTTCGATATGATCTGAAAGGCAATCTGGCAAGAGAAAAAAACAATGTTACAGTAGTACGTTACTTTAATCCTCTTTACACCCTTTACCAAAGTGAAAATTCTGGTATCATTTCCTCACCCTGATATTATTATAAAGCTGTAATGACTTTCTTCTTCTGTGAAAGGCAAAAGGAGACAGCATGCAGAATGTTCCTGCTGCTTTTTTTCAATACAGAATTATGAAGTCGAATGGTGATTGAGATGATCAAGTTCCAAAATGACAAGAAATATAATCGTAAAATAGCAATAGTAGTACCATAGCAGTCCATGCAATGATATATGATACCTTTGTGTTAGGGACACTAAGGCTTCACTAAGAATTATTTTGTGATGATTTCATGTGTACCCTTTTGTACTCTTGCTATCTGATGGAAGAACAGTTGTCAGGCTTACAGGATGTCTGAGTTACTAAAAGATATATCATTTTGGTACATGAAGGGGTGAGAAACCACTATATAATCTTATTTGAATGTCACATGTATTAGGTCATGTCTGAACTTTGGAACGTTACATTTGATGAAGAACAGAGTTTTTCTGCCCCTCTAATGCATAGAAACAGCTTTGCTTAGCACATTGGCCATTTGTATACTTAATCAGCATTATCTGATCTTGCAAGGGTATAAAAAGAGTATGTACTGCACCCCTCTTTACTTCTCTCTTTCCTTTCATTCTCCTCTCTACTTCTCTTTTTGGCTTCACTCTATAACTGTTCAGGTGCACCTCAAACTTAAGATCTTTTATGAAGGTTTTTATCATCTTCAGATTTTTGCTATTCCTTCCAGGTGGTCTTTATACATTGCAGATTAATTATATTAATTACAGATTGATTTGAATCATTTCAGATGGTTCTAATTATGTTCGATTTGACTTTTATAATGGGTATTAACTAAACTTGTATTAACAGTTAATTTGTAAGACACTGTCATAGCATATGATTATTAAAATGTAATGTTTCATTTTCAAGTTATGATTTACAGTTCTCCTTTTTGAAAATTAAATTTGCATATTCCTTCAACCCAACCATCTGACGTGGATTCGATTTTGCATCAATGATTACAGAATTTTCATTTTCCATTTTAAAAACTGTATAGCACACTTGTCAAATACATTTTCCATTTAAAGTGAATGCATTTGTGGTTTAAAATGAGATAAAAAAATGAAAAATATGAATATTTCAGGTCTGAGCTCAAGAAGGCAAGTCGTTAAACCTCCTGTCGTTTTCATTTTGATCTCTCTACTTGATTCAGGGTGTTACGCCAGACTCTGGGGGTTCTGGGGAATTCAAGTAATGTAGCATACAGAGATAAGACAAAATGAAAAACATGAAAAATCACTCAAGCAGCTCCTCACCTGAGGGACAGAGAGAACAACACTCATCACCCAGGCCACGCTCAGCATTATTTTGTTCTTCTTCTTAGCTTTATTGATGGCCAGAGGGTTGAGAATGGCCGACTGCCTGTCCAGGCTTATGACCACAGTCACGAACGCACAGGAGTACATCGCCACGAGCTTCAGAAACATTAGCAATCTGCAAGCCAGATCCCCTGCCAACCACTGAACCGTGATGTTCCAAGCCGCATCCACTGGCATCACGATGAAAGTCACCAGCAGGTCAGCAACAGTGAGATTCATGATTAAAATTCTTACATGAGATTTGCGCTTGTTGTTAGTGCTGGCAGCCCACAACACAGAGAGATTGCACACAGCTGACACTGCGCAAAGAGTGAAGGTAATTATCACCCTCACTTTTGCTGCCATGGAAAAAGTGGGCAGCTGCAATGCCGCTTCACCTGTGCTATTGTTACACGTGGGCAAGGTGTAGTCACAGCTACCGTTCAGAGCATCTGCAGTCAGCTGGTGAAACATGATGTTATCAGATGTTGGAGAGCTGTCATTCATCACTGAAGAGCGAAAGCGTGTGCTTGCTGCATTCGCTCGGCTACCTGCTGCACAATGAGGCTCACAGACGATTCATCATGATCCGGGGAGGAGATAGTACCTGGAAAAGCTCCTTTAGTTGATAGTACTAGAGTGGGATCTAAAAAAATTAAGACGTCAGTCTGGTCATTAAGTGTTTGTAGACAGTCTGATGCATTTCACAAATACAAAAAAAAAAAAAAAAAAATGTCTATGGATGAAAATAAATGTATCATTATAATGCAAGTTTAATGACTGATCGTTAAATTATGATCTTTAAATGCTAAAACACTACGTTTCCTCATGTACATTATAAAACGACTTTTTGAAGTTGTAAATAAAACACTGGAGTACCTTTTACAAGAAGGTAGCTTACCATTTCAGTTGTTCTACTTCAAAATGGCACATTTAATTCAATGCGTTACTTGTCCTATCTTTGTTGGCTAATTGTTTGTATAATATGCATTAAAACTCTCAAACGGGTTAATCTACTCATTCAACAGTCACTTATATATTTTAATGTCTTTATTCTAATTAAAATGATTTTCAGTCTTACCTGATACACTTCTCCCGGAACGATCGCTTGGAGCATTAGAATAATTCCAATGACCTTGAAATAAGTAGTTGTTTGTACATCTCAGTGACTTATAAACCTTGGTCAATTCGTATCATCCATTATTTCTAAAATCCGATCTTCAAGTACAAATAGCTCTTCTCAATCACTTGTCCAGACAGATGAGTAGTTGTCATCCAACAAGACACCTGTTCATAAGGTGACATTCGTCTTGGTGATATAAGTTATTCAGGGTGATTTGTAACTAAAAAGGCACCTCTACTTTATCAGAAAAAAATACCGTTTAAATGAACGGAAATAGTGTGTAGAGAATTAGTTTCAAAAATATTTATCAGTACGTATCTACCACAGCATCCTCAGTTGGTGCTTTCTATTCCAGTTGGAGAATGAAGTGTGAATGTCCGTGTGTGTCTGCTTCACTCCGCTTTCCACCTCTTAATTCCCTCGCGCGTCACTTGACAACACCCGCGCTCGCTCTCTCGCGTGGCAATCTGAACTGTCATCACGTAGGGCAGTTGTGTTGCCGATATCCATATGGAACATGCTTGTTTTAGGAAGATACGTTCAGTAATTTCATCTAAAGCAGAAGGCGAATTACTCGGGTGGGAGGGAAAGGGTTTCTCTGGGATTTGAATCCACCCACCCCAAAGGAAAACACAAAAAGTTATTATACTGAGTTTTAATTACACATACTGTTTCACTGGCATTTCAAACATAATTTCAGTAAACACAAAGATTAGATTACAAATTGCTTAGCGCATATATTCACGCTGTGCGAAACAGATGTTCACAAATCGAACTCCAGATCACCTGGGGAGGTTACTATAGCAACAGCACGCCTTCTAGCATTCGATAAAACTCCTAAATAGTTACTATCGTTGTTTTAAAGGTGTTTTCAGCGTGTCCAAAATGGTTTATTTTATATTATTATTATTATTATTATATTAATTTAAACAATTATTATCAAACAATTATATTCATTTAGTAACATAGGGTGAAGTCAGCTAAAATGGGTTATCAGGTAAAATGGGCCAAATAAGGTTGTTGCATCATATCTTTTTAAATGTTTACAGAAAATCACAATAACTGATCTTACATTGTTGCTTCAACAGTTGTTGACATGTAACAATATTTTTTATTGTTCTGAGTTTTTTAAGGCGGGCAGGGCAGTCTTGCATGTCAGAGAAATTGTAAGGTAATTGAGCCTGACATAGAAAATTTCATTAATCACTAATAAGGGTACTAAAGCAATTATAAGTAAGCTTACCAACAAAGCAAATGTTTATGAACAATGTTGACATGTTGACATGCTCTTTAAAATAAAAAAAGTTTAATTTATAAAAGAAACTTTGATTTTTGTGAAAAAAGGTCATTTTAGGTAGAAATAAGCTAAAATGAGCCACAATTTTCAGCTAAAATGGGCTGCGCACACACACACACACACACACACACACACACACACACACTTTTAGACAGAAATTGAGGGTGAAAATAGGTTAATAGTCCTAGATATGTATCCATACAAAATCTTAACAGTCTTTTAAAAAAAACTGAAAAACAATTGTATTGCATACAGTATGGCAGGAGGACAAGCAAAGAAAGGAAACAGAGACGAGAAGAGAAAGGGAAAGAAAGGAAGATGTCAGTAAAATGGGCTGCATACACACACACACACACACACACACACACACACACACACACACACACACACACTTTTACACAGAAATTGAGGGTGAAAATAGGTTAACAGTCCTAGATATGTATCCATACAAAATCTTAACAGTCTTTTAAAAAAAAAAAGAAAAACAATTGCATTGCATACAGTATGGCAGGAGGACAAGCAAAGAAAGGAAACAGAGACGAGAAGAGAAAGGGAAAGAAAGGAAGAAGTCAGTAAAATGGGCTGCATACACACACACACACACACACACACAGTGAAGGTACCTGCTGATACTCTAACTCTCATCATTTTAAAACTTTTATATTTTTTTCACATTTAAAAAATAGAAATATATTTAAGAGACCCATGCTAATTTATAAGAATATCATTAGATCTCATGCATAGCTTATTTGATGGTATTATAAATCATTTACCAAAACGTGTCCCATTTTAGCTGCCTATAACCCTATAAATATATCTTAGTATAGGCTAGATCTTTAGAGTTTTATAATTCATTATCTTCTTGTTGATCCACCGGTTCACATTTACAACTGCATGTTTTCTGGGTAAAAATAAGGGTTGTTTTGGTCTAAAAAAAAGATCAGAAGGGATTATTGAAAAATGCAAATTCATTCTCTGCCAGCAGGTGGCGTTTTTCGCCAGGAATATAGTAACCATAGTAAACAAAGCAGTGCAGCACCTGACTTTGCAACTTGCAGCCCTTATATTAATCAATTAAACCATAGCCTTTTGAAGTGTAAGCTGTATATCAATTTACATGTGTGTGTGTGTGTGTGTGTGTGTGTGTGTGTGTGTACATAATATTTTAATATATTTTATTATATTTTACTGGAGTCTTCTCCCATTTCTACCAGTGATCCTTGTTTCCTTCCTGCGGTACTCCCTGCTCAGATATCAATAGCATCACTGGGTTGTAGGTTGCCATAAGGGGATAAATGGGTTGAAATATGTATGTTTCAGTTGTGTGAGAAGGATGTGATTCATACAAGATCTGGCAAATGGACAACCTTGGAATATGTTGACGTGATTTTTCATATAATGAGGTTTGGGCCATACAAATTACGGGAGTTTTACCAGAGGCGAATGTAGCAAACATATAAAATACGCCCAGTGGGATTTTTTTCTAGAAAGATTAAAAATACAGGAGAAATACAGGAAAATACTTAAACAGGATGATAGCGGTATAGAATGGTAAAATACTGGAGAATCCCGGGAAAATTCAACTGACTGATTTGTCTCTTGGCCATTTTCTGTGAAGCCACAATCCTTCTAAATGCAATGTAAACGTATAAATTAAATAATATTTCATGATAATTCATGACGTTTTATTCAGTTTAGCCTTCATAAAACGTTTACTGCAATTCAAATATTCGCCTACAAAAATCTTCAAAGAAATTTTAGGAGACCTAAATAATAGGAGACCAATTATGCCCCTTTTTACAATATGTAATATAAGTCTCAGGTGTCCCCAGAATGTGTCTGTGAAGTTTCAGCTCCAAATACCCCACAGATCATTTATAGAATTTTGAAAGTACCTATTTTGAGTGGAAGCAGAAACATGCTGTTTTCGTGCATTCCTCTTTAAATGCAAATGAGCTGCTGCTCCCCGCCCCATTTTTCAGAATAGGGCTGTGCCTTTACAGCTCATACCTCGAATACTCTACTAAAAAAACAGAGATTGTCTTACAATAGGAAGATGAGAGGGTCTGTATTACATACTATTGGAAAAAGCGGAATGGTCAACTTGGATCACTTGTGCCTTAATAATCAACCATATTACAGTTTTGACATCATTGAATTTCAGTCGAATTGTGCGACATTCAATCGCCGTTTGCGGATACCATAGGAATAAATGAGTATCGTATCATAAATTCAATCCCACCTGTCGCAAAAAGTCAGTGACTTCTTTTATAAAACTTTTTTTTTCGGTGTAAACTCTAAAAATAGATCAGTCCAAAAGTATTGTTTAGTGTAAAACATGTTGAAGATTAGCAGATAGGTTGTCGATTTATTAAATAAGCTGTTTCCTCTAAAAAGCTGTTTATTCAGCATAGTGAAGCCTTTCCTCCATTGACATCCATCCATTCAAAAAAAAAAAAAAACGGTCTCTTGTATCCTTCCCCACAAACTGCCAGACTGGAAGCATTAGCTTTTTCAGCTAAAGGTTGCAGGCTTGCCGTCTAGTGGCTTTGTAAAAAACATGCTGAAATCATGCCTTTTAAACCATATTAGTTTAAACGTCTGATATCGGGATTTCTGAGTGCACACATCTGAAGCATGTGCACAGAAAGCGGCTGTCACGTGGCTTGTGAGTACTAAACTAAGTTCACTTTCATGTCTTACTGTGCTTAAACTGTCAAAATGTATGTTTAAAAACTCATGAATTACAGTCATTTATGTCTGTAAAGGTAAACAGTAAAGACGTCTCGTTTTTTCACAAGCTTACAGAGAAAAAAATACTTTGTTGTTCTTTTTCACGTTTTCTGGGTTGGTAGATGCACCAGGGACGCAATTATAGCACTTAAACATGGAAAAAGTTTTTATCCCACTTTACCTGATGTCTCACTTTTGCTGAACTCACCCTATTTGTGCAACCAGTCAAATGTTCGCATTTGTTTAGCATAGACAAGGAAAGGTCATTTGCGGTTCAGGTTAGAAAACATAAGTTATTTATGGCCAGTTCATTTAGCATTCCAGAGCACAAACTTCAAAAAGATGTATATAATAGAGAAACTGGTTTCACTGACCATGCCGAAAAAGAGTTTGTGACCCTACGTAAAACAATCTGAGACCTCCCTTTGAGAACATACTTTAAATGAAACTGATTTAAAATAAAGCTAAATGGGGAGTTGGGTGAATGGTAAATTTGGCATGTATTGTTAAGCATATAATAAACTGTATTTATATTGATCAAAATCACTTTTTATTTCAGCTGAACTGATTACTTAATTGTTGTGTCATTTAATATATTTTATTTTATTTATTCCATCAACAAATTATTTTATCGTAATGGGAGTAGGCTAGGCTAATGTTCTTATAGTCTGAAAGTAAATTATTTAATTATGTTTTTTTTTTTTTTCCTTTGGCCATATGGGACGATTTGCAACTCATTTTCCCTATTATAACTCTTTAATTATTTGTATAACCGTATTTTAATTATAATTTACTCGCTGAGGTGTGATGTGGGTTTTGCATTGCACTTCACTATTATGATGAAGCCCCAAGCAGGTCTCAACACTGGCACCCAGAATAATCGCCACAATTGATTATGCAATGAGGACAGCGTGCTCACCTGATTAAAATATATCTCCAAAGCATTAGCGTGACAGTAATTGATTTCACTGAGGCTTTGTATTAAAGAGAAGGTGTCAGCAGTGCTGCTGGAAGGGAAATTAATTTCATAGTGACCTCAAGGTCTCTCCTACCCACCCAGACCTGAAGACAGGAGAGGGTGCTGTGGCAGAAGTCAAGCTCAATTCAGCTTCAGAGGGTGTTGCAGACAGATCTGAGCTCCGGCCCGAGCTGGCCCCATTTCCCTGCTACAGGGAACTGAGCTGTCTGGCACATCAACACTGCCACAAATACGGCTCTCCCCTGTCTCCTCTCATTAAATCTTGCCGTGTATAAACAAACACACAACCCCTCCTTCCCAAACACACTCAGGTATAGACATCCTGTCAACGGGGAGAAAAGGAGAACTTATTAAACCCTCTCCACAGGTATAATATGCTCTGCAAATTTTCTTAGAGAGCAATCGCAGCCAGCTGAGAATTTGAATGACAGACTTTTGAACTTCTATCTTCTGGTAGAATATTGAAAGATTACCTGCAATAAGAATGGGTGCTTTTGTAAACTGGAAACATTGTATAGGTAGCCTACTAGCCTTCATTTTGATTCTTATTTCCTATACAGTAGAACGCTCCTCTTGCCCTCATTCAGAGAGGGCAGAGAAAGTTAATTTCCAGAAATCTCATAAAAGGGAAGTTACCCTTACAGCAATAAAGAGAAGCATAAATTGAAATGAACACTACTTCCCTTCAAATTTCTATTGGGTATAGAGACTGCCCCAAGAGATATGCATACTATTTTGGTCTGTTCAAAGAGAAAACTTAATCAATCCGTACATTGTTAATAAAGTACAGAAGAGTTGAGGCAATGTTACAGTACATTGATCCATTTTTGCATAGGAACTACTTAGTTTTCTCATTCTCTAGAATGTTCTGTCACCTTTGATTTTTATACAATGGTTAGTTAGTTTGGTCCTTGAAGCTACACTCTTAAAAATAAAGGTTCTTTATTAGCATAACTTTTACCATCCATGGAAGGTTTCCATTCCACAAAAGGTTATTTATAGTCAATAAAAGTTCTTTAGATTTTGAAACAGTTCTGCACACTGAGAATAAACTGTTCACTGAAATCTCTGTTGGGGAAGCAAAAATGGTTCTTCTATGGCTGCAAAACCCCTCTTTTGGAACTTTTATTTTTAATAAAATTTCGCAGTTTTGCTTTCCTGGGAGATTGGTTTGGGTGGACCTTCATGCTTACTATCTTAACAAGTGAATCACTGAATCATTCATTTGACCTCTTCAATTGGATCATTCTGGATCAAAATCAGTTGTTGCAATGGCTCCGCTGTGACTATGTTTAAAAACTAGTTTCACAGTCAGAGCAAACACAGACTCCTTTTAAAATTTTAAATTCAACTCTTGCTTATAAATGTTGTATAATATCTTCGTCCTTGTTGACTTCTCAGAAACAACTTGCTTTTAATCAAGTAAACTTTTGTATTAGGAACAGCAGATCCTGAACCCACAACACACTCTTTCTTGTGTAATATTGATTCCTATACGGGTATATGCACTTATTTATACTTGCATAGACCGTGTGGTTCAAATTCAAGCAATTAACCTTTAAAAGCAAACAAACCAGCGTGTGGAGAGGGTTACACACACACACACACACACACACACAGAGAGAGAGAGAGAGAGAGAAACACTCTTGCGCATACAGATTTCACTCTCATTTACTCATTCGAATTTGACAGACTGAGTCTTTTATGGTATTTTTCAACAATTATCTGAAAGGAGGTTGAAGGTTCATCCAACTCCATTATTGTAGTAAAGGTCACTTTCACTATCCAATATTGTGGTTTGTCCCTTGCACTAAAAAAAAAGCTTATTACCTGTCTGCATAATAAGCATGAATGAACAAAGAGCAAGAGTCTTTCATAACCTCAAAGGTAATATATATCCCAGAATATATTAGTACCATATTGGACTTCTATGTGTTCCTGCTTATTTTTTAGTCAAGTGTAAATTCATGTTACAATATATTTTCATGTTTACATCGTTTAATACATATGGAACACCACCAGCAACCAAAGCTAATATATTTTTACGTCTTTGTAATTTTTCCTATATTACTTCAAAAATAACTTATAAACAAAAATAATTTTTTCTTTGAATATTTTAATGTAAATTTTAATATATAAATAAATCCCTCATGTCGCTCAAGGATAGCAAAAGAGATGCTGGCTTTGAAACTCGTCACTACTTGACAATGTTATTTCAGAAAAGTAAGTATTGTACACATTAATTGAAGTCATATTTCATAATTATATTGGTGTTACAGCATATAGTTGATTATTTTCTTTTCTAAACATTTTAAGAATGCACTGCCTTTCTAGTCTCCTGGGTGAACGCACGTCTGAGGCACATTGTCATAAGCTCTTGTGTCCAAAGAACCAAAAATATCCAATGTGCACAAATATAAGCGCAAATATAAACACATTCACAAAGGGGTTATACAGGCGTTCATGTACACTGGGTAGGCAGAACATTAGGCTGATAAGCACATGGCACAGCATAAATAGGAGAACCCCTCCAGGCAGGACTGGGTTTAGAGGACAAGGAGCACTCATTCGCAGCCTGAGATTTTTTACCGTGAGTTCGCATGCGACAAAATTTGTGCTGATTGTAGAAACAAATAGCTTCCTGAATGGCATCCCGTACCTTAAATACAGAGGGTTTTTTTTTTTTAGAGACTGGGACACATAGGTGATGGTTACATTCTAAAGCAATTTTTTTCAAGCTGTATTCATGGCTTTTAGCATTTATCCTCAAGTGTTTGTCTTTCCATTTTCAGAGAATGATTTTGGGACTGTTCAAAATGATATATTCACAGAGACCAATGCATCTGAAATTTTGCCCTATTTTGCTATATATATTCATTCATAATTACCTAAAATATGAAATATCAAAGAACTAATTGCTAATTTCTGTTTTTATATGTATTGTTATCAGATCTACCTGTTGTTATTAAAATTTACACTTTAGCTGAACATTTATTTTGACCAGTACAGGAGAAATGCTGGATATGGAGCTTGACTCTGTCTTGTTGGTAATATGAAAATGAAGCCTAGGAGAAAGTGGAGAGAAGTCAAGAAGGTTGAAACATCTGTGCCAGTAAGCCCTAGTTAGATGCACCTCCATATGATGCATTTTGAGGTATACGAACTTGTGAAGAGGAGTGTGCAGACAGGTGTGGAGCAGGTCAAGTTAGTGTGAATGTAGCATCCAGTGCATTAATCAAGTGTTGTTCCAGTCTGTCTATAGCCCGATTCAGACGGTAATTGTTTCTCATATGGACGTCTGTAAAAATAAATTTACATATCACCTCAGTGATAAAGCTCATGGATTCGGATGGCGATTTATTCACAGTGGGGGAGTAAGTTCTGTGATCCTACGAATTCGGGAACGCGCTGTTCATGTGGCCAGTCACATGATCATCTGCTGTAAATATTATTATTGTGTAAAATGTATTTAAAAATAATTATTATTATGTAAAATGTATTCTTATTATTCCAATCATATTTTATCATATATAATCCTATTATTTGATTATTTAAATCTCCTGTTTAAAAATAGGAAAATAGACGCGCTAGTTGTATAAAATTATAATAATAATAATAATAATAATACATTTTATTTAAAGGCGCCTTTCAGAGCACTCAAGGACACTGTACAGTAAAATGATAACATAACACAAAATCCTGACGGCAATACAGCAAATAACAATTATAACAATAAATCATTTAAAATTGATCAGAAAAAGCTAATCTAAACAGGTAAGTTTTAAGGCATGATTTAAAAGTAGTCAGGCAGTCACTTTCTCAAATAGATTGTGGAAGAGAATTCCAGAAATTAGGAGCAGCACAGCTGAAAGCCCTAGACCCCATAGTGGCTAGACGAACAGAAGGTACAACAAGGGAAACAGATGAAGAAGATCTGAGAGTACGTTTCGGAATGTAAATATGAAGCAAATCAGCAAGGTAAGGTGGAGCAGAACTATGAAGAGCTTTGAAAGTGAGAAGTAGAATCTTGTACTCTATGCGATATTTAACAGTTAGCCAGTGAAGGTAGTAGAGAACTGGAGTGATATGCTCGGTGGAAGAGGTTCTAGTAATTATACGGGCAGCTGAATTCTGGACCAATTGAAGCTTATGAAGAAGTTTACGGGGTAGCCCAAAGAGAAGGGAGTTACAATAGTCAATGCGTGAGGTAACTAGAGCATGTACAAGAGTAGCTGTTGAATTTGGTGTGAGAAATGAACGAAGACGACTAATGTTCCGTAAATGGAAATATGCAGACCGAGTAATATTGTTCACATGCTTTCCAAAAGATAAAGTACTATCGAGGACGACACCCAGACTTTTAACCTGAGTAGATGAGCAGATTATGGAGTTATCAATAGAGAGAGAAAAACTATTGGATTTTGATAAGTTAGATTTTGTACCAACAAGGAGAGCATCTATTTTGTCAGTATTTAGCTTAAGAAAATGATTTGAAAACCAGGATTTAATCTCTTCTAAGCAACCTAAAAGAGAGGAAGAAAGAAGGGTAGAATTTGTCTTAGAGGATAAATAAAGCTGGGTGTCATCAGCATAGCAATGAAAATTAATGCCATATTTCAAAAAGGGTTAAAACACTGAATTTTGAATCGATTTCTTCTCGTGAACTCAGAGATGTGGATTCGAACGGCAATTAAATTACCACACGACCTTGGTGTTTGTCAAAAACAGTAGGTAATTCGACCGAGGAATTTTATGGGGGTGGTGAGAGAAAAACACTGACATCCTGGATTTGGACGGCATTAAAATCACCAACTACCCCCGTAAATGGTGAAAATCACTTAGGCCTACCTCCCCCTGAGAAACAATTAACGTCTGAATAGGGCTTAAGATGCACCTCTTCTGTTCTGAAAACCTTAAGAGAGGTTTGGCACCTTGGCCAGGTGCAAAATATAATATCTGAGACAACTGAATAAACCATGACTCAAAACAAGCCCTGCAAAATAAACCAAAATCATTGTCAGAGCAAGGGAAAGACCACAGCCTGAGTAAAGAATAAGAGTCAGCTTGCAAAAAACAAGTAAAACTGAAAAAAAAAAAAAAAAACAAGGCAAAAAAAAAAGTTATTTTATTTGTCTTTTAATGTTTTGCTTCCCCCCCCCCCCATTTTAAACATGTCAGCAGCTTTTTATTTCAAAAGACAACTTTACAGTACTTTTTGGTTCCTCAAAGAACCTTTTTTACAAACGGTTCTTAAAAGAACCATTTTTCTTTGTGTGGAGAACATTTTATTAATCTAAAGAACCTTTTTCCAATCCAAAGAAACTTTTGTGCAATGGAAAGCTTCTATGGATTCGAAAGTTCCGTCATAGAATTGCCAATTGAGAATTTGTATTCTTAACAGTCTATCTTTCAGCCGGTACCTTATTTCTTGTAAATGCGACTTCATATCTTCAACTTTATGACTCACAATGTGACTTTATTATGTTGCAGTGACCTTTTATCTACACTCTAAAAAGGCTGGGTTAAAAAATAACCCAACCTTAACCCAGCCGCTGGGTAACTATGGGACAGAACACGCGCTGGGTTGTTTTGACCCAAGTGCTGGGTTGAGCCATTTGACCCAGAATGCTGGGTTGTTTATTTAACCCAACCAGTGGGTCAGATTAACTGTGTTGCTGGGTTAAACATTACCCAAACATTGGGTTATTTGTTGTCTCATTGCCTTGCTACGTTTATATTTACCAATATTACTAATAATAATAATAAATAACAATCACAAAAATCATAAAATTATTATTTTTCTGTAATACAATTACACAACACAAAAAAATGCAACTGTAAATATCAATTTAATGAGTTTTCACTTTTCTTTTTAAAAACATTTTTTGAATGGGTGCTATACTGTTACACATTACACCCAATCCCTACAGACACAAATAAAATGTTTTTTTGTAGATCAGTTTCTTTAAAAAACAAAACTTTGTAAACTAGGTACTGTAGACTCCTATTCTTTGTCAACATCGCAGCATCATAACACTATAAAATTGATTATTGCCACATGAGAATCAGTCCAAACATTGTGGCATTAAACCTAAGCCACACAAAGAGACCTACAACAGACAATACATGTGACAAAAAATGGCCAGAAAAAACTGTTGCCCTCAAATACTTCACACATGAAGACTCATGTCCATCAATATGATATACTGCATGCTGGAGAAATTCCCAGGAAGGAAGATGTTAGTGTAGCTCACATCAAGCACAAAAAAAGGACTTGAAAAAGATAAACAGCCTCAAGCAACAAGTCCGTTTCAACGGCATGAACCGAAACAATGGTGAAGGTGTGGGATGTCGTCTCGTCACCAAGGCACAAAATATGCAGGAATGCATCACCATGTTGGTCCCCACCTGTTAATTACACGACACTTAGGCTTGCAACATAACTTACATTTTTACAAGTTGTAACATTTAAGTTGACTTAAATAACGTTTAAGTGTATTTTATGGAAATCAGTTTTCCTGTGAACTGGGTCTGGTAAAGGTTGCTCAAACTAAATATTTATTGTGTTACTGATTTAGGTTTCTTTCTGCTTACTGGCACTTCTTGGTTGTCTACCTAAATTTCATCCAACCAACATGGCATAAATTACGGGGTATTTAAAGCCCCCAGTATATTATATAGTACTGTGCAAAAGTTGTAGGCCACTAGTATTTTAGCCAGCTAAATAAAAAAGTGGTTTTAAGTCAGTTATTTCTATCTTTTGCTGTAATGTGTCTGTAGGAAATATCAGTTTACATTTCCAAACATTCATTTTGCAATTAATTGTAATAATTCAGTGACATTTTTGTTTGATCTGATCTGGTCATCATCAGTCTGTCTGGATTGGAATGACATGAAGAAACAGAATAAACTGAGACAGACTAAATCCAGAACAACTGTGGCAACGTCTCCAAAATGCTTCAAGAAACCTCCTGCAAAGCTCCTGAGAAACTCTGCTCAAGTGCACCGAGGGCAAAAGCTGCTTTAAATTTAAAGGATGATCACACCAAATATTGATTTAATTTAGTTAATAGAAGATAATTGATAAAGAAAATCTATTTATGACATTATTTTTGACAGCATCCTCATTTTACAGCATTTTTTCACAAGTGTCTAAAACTTTTAACAGTACTGTAGGTTTGCAGAGAGGTTCTTGAAGCGTCTTGGAGATGTTGACACAGTTCTTCTGGATTTAGTTTGTCTCAGTTTCTTCATGTCATTCCAGACAGACTCGATGATGATCAGATCCGATCTGTGTGGAGCACTGGCTGTTGTCAGACATTCACTGGATTATTACAATTAATGACAAAATGAATGTTTGGAAATGTAAACTGATATTTCCTACTGACACACTACAGCAAAAGATAGAAATAACTGACTTAAAACCACTTTTAACTGTTGAAAATACTAGTGGCCTAAAACTATTGCACAATAGGGTACAATGGGGCTAAAGGCGCCCCGGGGTAAAACGCACCTTTGATATTATTTTCATCTAAACCACTAGATGGCACAAAAACGTGGCGTAGCACTTTGCAAAACATTCGCTTTTCAACATGCACGTGTTTATTTGTCTGATCTTTGACGTGATCGCGCACAGCAGTGCAAAGTTGATTCTGTGCTTACTTGATCTTATATTTTATGCTTTTTAAAATGTAGATTTAAGTAGCAAATGAGAATCGCTAAAAATAAGGCATATATTTTGAGACAAAGGCCTTCTTTATGATTTTCAGTTTTGTTTAAGATAATTAAAGCAACAGTTTTTAAATAAAGAAAGAATATGTAAAGGTATGGTATTTAGGGTAAAAAGCGCCTCTGCTGTTGGGGCTAAAGACACAGTAATTAACATGATAATTAATAGATCGCTGACTTTTCCATTTGTTCACATGACATGGTTAGATTCAGATGGTAAATATCATATATTATGTTGTTATAAATATCATACATATTATGTATGTATCCATATTAAAGATAATCACAATGTTTAAAATTAAACCATCATATTTAAAAACATGATATTTATCATATAATAAAATATCATTTGTTGTTAGCCTACTACTGTAAATATATTTTCAATTATTATTTAATCTCCTTCAATACTTTCAGAATCTTTACTTATTAAAATGACTTTATTTCTGTATTTTAAAATATATTTTTTATATTAACATATTTTAATGACAGTAGGCCTATATTTAATGAACACTTTTTTTCTTTTTCTTTTTTAAATTAAGCAGAAAACAGAACAAACTTAGCTAAAGTGATTGTTTTTAACAAGTATTAACTTTAAAAACAACATTATTTTAGCTGAAGTATTTGTATCAATATCGTGAGCTCCGTGTGTGGGGTAAAAGGGCCCCTTTGTCACCTCATACATTTATAAGATTTTTAAACAAAATAAACAACTTGAATGATTTATTCACACAAAATCTGTTGCTCCATTAATGTTCAATACAACGTATATATTTTTTCGGCAATTATACATTTTAATTGCGCAGCGCAGTGAATACCACATTTTTTCTTAAAGGAACACTCCACTTTTTTTGGAAATAGGCTCATTCTCCAACTCCCCCAGAGTTAATAAGTTGAGTTTTACCGTTTTTGAATCCATTCAGCCGATCTCCGGATCTGGCGATAGCACTTTTAGCATAGCTTAGCATAGATCATTGAATCCGATTAGACCAGTAGCATCGCGTTCAAAAACGATCAAAGAGTTTCGATAGTTTTCCTATTTAAAACTCGACTCTTCTGTAGTTATATCGTGTACTAAGACCGGCGGAAAATGAAAAGTTGCGATTTTCTAGGCTGATATGATTAAGAACTATACTCTCATTCCGGTGTAATAATCAAGGAACTTTGCTGCCGTAACATGGCCGCAGCAGGCGTAGTGATATTACGTAGCGCCTGAAAGTAGTCCCCAGCTAGGTAACTAGTTATAATATAGCTGGAGAATGAGCCTATTTCCAAAAAAAGTGGAGTGTTCCTTTAAGGTGGGCCTTTAGCCCCGTTGTACCCGACTGTGTAGAGTAGAAAAAGTAAAAGAAACTTACAGGTTGTACGTCAGATGAATGACTTCCAGGATTCTGGTTGTGGGTCTGAAGACCTTTCCTCCGTTCTTGTGTATTGATTGGGGAAGCAGAGCGGGCAGGACTTTGAAAGCACTCTCCCTTTCAGCATCTAAACCATAAGAATAATACAGTGCAAGCTGTGAAACTGATCTCACAATCAAAGATGTTAGTGATGTTAGTGACGTTCTGGCAGAGGTGCTGCTGCTGTGTACACTCACAGAAAACAATGTGCTCAAATTTTAAAGATGTGGGGCAGCTCCTGTAATATCGCCTTTACTATCGACATCAGCTCTCAGCGATTATCTCTGACTATCGTCAATACACTACACTATCGTCTATCTGCACAACCCCACTAACAATTTAACCATTTCAAATTTTGTAAACGAAACCATAAAATCTAAATTATTTCTTACCATGCCAAGTTTTTCTAGAAGCCTGGGGAACTCCTTCAAGATTTTTGGGATGCTTGTAGACCTATTGCTGCGAATCCACCATTTCTCAAATTTTTTTGGAAGGCAAAACAAATTCTGTAAAATAAGGATGAAAAACTGGGTCAAAAGCTAGCAAAACCATACAGTATGCAAGCCTGGAAATCTAGTGATCTGCCTATTATTCATCAATCTCAAATACAAATTGTTATTTCTAACAGTAACATAAAGAACACATTACATGCCCTGCTTCCCAATGTGCATACTATCCACCCTATCTGCCCTAAATAGTATTGAAAATTACTACTATCACATAGAGTTTAGGATGGATAGTATGCACATTGGGACGCAGGCATAGCCTCTCTAACTTACTGTTAACCTGGATACACTTGTGTTCTGATTAAAGCAATAAAAGCATTCACTAAAACAGAGGAAGAAGGACCTCAAACACCATGAGAGATTAAGTCTAACTTTAGACAACATTTTAAGTAAAATATTTAAGAATATTACATACCATTTAAGAATAATATTACTATACCTGCAATATTGTGGTTTAACGTTAAGGGTAGCTGCAGCTAACGTTACCTGAGGAAAAAAAGAGCGCGAAAATAAGTTATTGTCGCAGACATTTACTCGAAAAAAAAGACCTTAAAAGATACATTTTAGTACGAAATGATCTAATTATGACAAAACATTACAAAGCCACACAGAAACGTTACACAGACAGTAAGTTAACTGAACTTACCCCTGTATTTCTGACCTAAGGATAGTTCATAACTTTTCCATGAGGCGTTAAAATATAAAACTTTGCGCACGCGCACGCACGCTCGCTCGCTCACACACACACACGCACGCACGCACGCACGCACATAACTTATAGCCTATATTTATAACTTTTATATAACGATAAAGAGATTGCTGAGGCCTTTTTTGTCAACAAAAAATGTAGGCGGCTACTTCATTCACAGAATAACGCTAACTTTAACCCGCACAGCGACAGATCAAATACCACATTAACAGTGAAATCAGTGTGCTCTCACCACAGCTTATAAAAATAGAGGTAAATAATCATATTATCATATTAATTTACCTTATAATCCTGCTTGCTGCGAGTTGCTTGACCGTCTGACGACGAGACGAGTGAAGAACCCAGAAAATTCGATGAGGAGGAAAAATAAACAACCCGGTTGGGTCAAAATAACCCAACCCAGGTGTTCAGTGGTGAAAGAACCCCTTGCAGTCATTTGACCCAGCACTAACAACCCAACTATGTGTTTACAGTACCTCAAACAACCCAGAATTATGACCCAGCACAATTAACCCAACAATGTGTTTACAGAAATAACCCAGCACTTTTAAGAGTGTAGCAGCTGCAACTAAATTTCTTGTAAATGCAATTGTAAATGAAAACATAATTATGAATATTTTCTTATTTTAAACTTTATATTTCACATTTACCATTTTTATTTTTACAGTGATTTAGATATTTATATTAAATATTTCAATTTTAAATATATTTCTATGAAACCCAGAGACTTTACAGTCTATCTCACAAGTCATCTCTCATAATTGTGACCTCAAATCTTGCAAACGCAAGTTTATATTTCACAATGTGACTTTGTATGTCATAATGTGACTTTTTATCTAGCGGTTGCAACTGTATTTCTTGTAATTGCAAAATGTGCGTCTTGTAATTGTAAATTGTGTTTTATTTTAACCTCGCAATTAAATCTCACAATTAACATTTATTATTGCAATTTATGAATGGGCTTCCATTTCTGTTTTTCAATTTTAAAGATATTTCTATGGAAGCCTGCAAATTTATTTTATATCTAACAAGACAACTTTGTGAAATTGTGACTTCGTATCTCGCAAATGCAGCATTATATATTATAATGTGACTTTGTATGTCGCAGTGTGAATTTTTATTTAGCACTTGCAACTGTATTTCTTGTAATTGCAATTTTATTTCTTGTAAATGGTAAATGATTTCTTATTTTAATCTCACAATTAAATCTCACAATAACCATTTTTATGTGTACTGTGATTTAGTAAGAGTTTCCATACATTTCTGTCACGAACATTTCAAGGTTATAGATTTTTATGCGGTTCATTAAGATGGGTGAGGAGAAAAAAAAAAAAAAATTAATTTGATCTTGCACCACAGCAGAACAAGAAATGAGAAATGAGGAGCGAATGCATCACAGAAATTAACACACAGACATTTTCTTGCTGAATATCAGAAGTGACAGGTACACAGACACAAGAGGATATTAAGTACCAAGCGTTGTCACAAGGTGCTGATGATGCAGAAGGTGCGGTCCACCTACACAGAAAACTTGGAGAGTGTAATGGAGAGCCATATTTTTCATCTTGGCTTGTAATGGTGGGGTCAAAGAGGAACGCAGTCTGAACTGTTAAAGTGCACTGTTCACTGAGCTAACAAGCAGGAAAAACAAACTGCAAGAAGACTAAAATGTGAAATGTACTGCTTGCTGCTCTAACAAGCAGCATTTCAAACACAATCAGAACCAGAGACTGTGAATGACATGAATGGCAGCTCTACAGTAGATTATTTACTACTGGCATTGCAGCATAGGGTTCACAAAGCAGCATGATGGAAAACACCAGCTTGTTACCAAACTACATTAACCAACAGATGCAAACTAACATTTCAAGATGATTTTCTTTTTCTTTTCTTTTTTTTTTTCTTTTTTTTGGCTGTGAATGACTGCTTAGAGGCAATTACAGCGTGATAGCAGCATTTATTTGCACACGCTGTCTACATTGTTTTAGTGCCCAGCCCAGTAAAACAAATTATGCAAATATGATAATGGTCAAAATGTGCCCACAATATTCTTGCTGGCTACAATTTGCACAGTGTAATGCCTCATCCTGCATATATATATATATATATATATATATATATATACACACACACACACACATAGCCTCAGATGTTTCCATTGTTGGTGCTAAATATAAAAAGAAATGAGATACTGAATCTGATTAATAATAGCTACCGGTTCATTATTTAAGGTGTTAACCAAGGCCATCAGTGGAACAGATCCAACAATACATTTATTGCAATTTTTTTCACTGTGTGAATGAAGTTAGTGTTTCTATGCTGCTAATTTAACATGAAAATAAACCCCTTTGGGATTGTTTCTCTGCTCACAATTGGATTCTCATTTGTTTGGCTTCATTCTAACTTCCTACAGTTCTATCACTAAGCAGAATGATGCATTTTTACAGGCTTTGTCCAGATTGGCTTTTCTTTTTGGGGTGATGAAGGATGCCAGAAGAACATTCATGGAATTGATGTAAACAGTCGGTCCCACTTTATATTAGGTGGCCTTAACTACTATGTACTTACATTTAAATTAATCATTTGGTACAATGCACTTATTGTGTACATACATGTTTTTACATTGTACTAATATTTTTAAAAATACCTATACGTAGTTACATCTGTAATAAATTTCTGTAATTACATTTATAATTACGCCGTTGACCTATTACTCACACCTTAACCTACCCTTAAACCTACTCATACCACCAAACCTGCCCCTAACCTTACCCGTATCCCACCTCAATAGCAGCAAAAGTGTTTTGCAATACAATATGAACACAATAAATACATTGTACTTATTTTTTTGATGTAAGTACATAGTAGTTAAGGCCACCTAATATAAAGTGTGACCAAACAGTCTCTTACTGTATATATATCTATGTACTAGTGCAAAAGCTTGGAATTAATATTTTTATTTAGCAAAGATGCATACAAATGAGTCTTTTACATTGCTACAAAAATTATTTCAAATAAATGCTCCTTTTTTAACTTTCTATTCAAAGAATACTGTAAAAATGTACCACAACAAAAGTATGAAGCACCATAAGAGTTTTCAACCGATAATAACAAGGAATTTATTTTTTGAGCATTTCTTGGATGGATTATGTGACACTGAAGACTGAAGTAATGCATACTGAAAATCCAGCTTTGACATCCCAGGAATAAATTACATTTCAAAGTACATTAAAATAGGAAACTATTATTTTAAATTGTAATGATATTTCCCAATTTTACAGTTTTTACAGTATTTTTGATTAAATAAATGCAGCCTTGGTAAGCATAAGTGTATAAACAAATGTGCATCTGTAGATCTGTGAATCTTCATGCTGAATTGTACAAAGTGATGGTACTGTTGGGTGAATTCATCCTTTTTTGATCAACAATTTTTGCACAAAAAGTTTTGGCTAGGAAAGTGGCAAAAAAAATTAAAAGCAGAATCAAATAATCATATAATTAAAACTGTGGATTGATTTGGGGAAGACAAGCTAACAGTCTCCATTTCGGCTCATTTAATTGGTCTCTCTGCAGGCTTGTGAAGTTTCTCCACACCATCTCACAATGCAATGAGATTATTAAGGCATTGTCATGCTAGAACAAGAAAAGACATCTCTCAGAAGAGGGCTGCCACAACGTCAGATCTACAAAGTAATTTACAACTATGGGCAGCCCCAGAAATTTTTTTTCCGCCCTTTATAAACCTTTGCAGTGTCCTCCAGTGACATTCACCAGACAAATTCATCAGACAGAAAATGCATTTCCGCTGATCCAGAGTTCAGTGTCAGTGAGCTTTACTCCACCCCAGTCTAAACTTTTGATTTTAGGCTTTTACACAGATGGAAACCCATTACCCGATGCTTGTAACTTAATGAACAGTTTTTGGGCCAGAATTGCTTCCCAGAGCAGTTTGGATAGAGAATGTTTATACCTTTCAACAAGGGCCACTGCTCAGTAAATTTGTGTGGCCTATTATTTTGTGTCTGAACCTCCCCTGGTGATGTCCACTTCTTCATAACAGCACAGCACATCTCTAAGAGGCCAGAAATTAGTACAGAAGGTGCATCCCATGATGGTGTCACACTGAAAATCTTTCAGCTCTTTCTAATTTCATTCATTAACAGTGTGTTCCAGAGGGAAAATAATCATGTAGCATCATGTTGTGTTGTTCCAAATAGAAGTGCTCAAAAATAACTACTTCAGAGCCATTCGCACCAGGGTCACAGATCACCAGGTGTAACGGAAATTAAACCATCTGCATTTGAAAACTCACTCTGGTTATGTAAACAAAAAAACTGTGAAAATCTTGATCTCTGGGGTTTTATAAAGTTTTTATTATTATGAACATCTTTAAATGCCAAGCTTTTTGTTGCTGCTGTTATTATATTGTAAATTGATTTGTTTTTCTAATAAGGATAAGGATAGTTTTTAAGGAGGAAAATGCCAGCTCCATATACTGTATATATATATATGAAGATTATGTGCCTTCTGCAATTTTCTTTTCTAAAATTAGCATTTTTATCAGGCTCATATATTTATGTTTAGTTATTTCACTTTAATTGCATAGAAAATGATAGCTATTAGAGTAAAATTACTGAACCTAAACATAGGAGCCCACACTGTGTGGTGCCCTGCTGTGGTGTCCTATTGTGAGAAGTGTAAGAACAATGTGCAGGAGCTATACTTGTAATCTCTACACTGTCATAACAAAAGACCACTGCTGATGATTGTATTTATCTGTGACCATGGGGATCCATTACTTCATCAAAAGCCAATGTTTTTCCAATGTCTCCATGTGTCTCACACTCTCAGAAATAAAGGTACAAAAGCTGCCACTGGGGTGGTACCTTTTCAAAAGGTACACTTTAGGTGCAAATATGTACACTTTAAGTACTAATATGTACCTTTAAGGTACCAAAATGGACCCTTTAGGTACAAACATGTACCTTTTGAAAAGGTACTGCTCCAGTGACAGCTTTTGTACCTTTATTTCTGAGAGTGCATTCTATTTTTATTTATTTTTATTTTTTTTAACCAAAATACTGCAGTGTGAGCATAGTGTGCACATGTTTTAGAGTAAAACCACTTTGATCTAATTGTTTTAATAGTTTTAAAAATTTTAATTATTGTAATATTTTGTTTTCTGACTACAAAATACTGTTTTTTTTGCAGGCGCAGTGATATTACGCAGCGCCTGAAAGTAGTCCCCAGCTAGGTAACTAGTTATAATATAGCTGGGGACTACTTTCAGGCGCTGTGTAATATCACTGCGCCTGCTGCCATGTTATGGCAGCAAAGTTCCTTGATTATTACGCCGGACTGGGAGTATAGTTCCTAATCATATATGCCTAGAAAATCACAACTTTTCATTTTCCGCCGGTCTTAGTACACGGTATAACTACAGAAGAGTCAAGTTTTAAATAGGAAAACTATCGAAACTCTTTGATCATTTTTGAACGCGATGCTACTGGTCTAATCGGATTCAATGATCTATGCTAAGCTATGCTAAAAGTGCTATCGCCAGATCCAGAGATCAGCTGAATGGATTCAAAAACGGTAAAACTCAACTTATTAACTCTGTGGGAGTTGGAGAATGAGCCTATTTCCAAAAAAAAGTGGAGTGTTCCTTTAATCTAGTTGATCAAAGTGAGTGTATTAAGAGTATTAAAATCAATTGTGGTACAAGGACTCTATGTGTCCTCCCAAGACGCTTCTGGCAGGTGTGAGATGTTATATCAAGAGTGTCAAAAAGCTGTCTCAGTTTTACTTGGACTGTTGATTACATTCCCAGAGGAAATGCGTCAAGGTCAGTTCTGTCAGATCTTGTACAGGATCGTCAATGAAATACAAATTCTTTTTTCCCCTACAATTTGCTGTGGTTATTTTTCCTTGAGAGATCTGAAATGATGTTGTTGAAAAACAGAAAATTGCTTTTTTATACAATACAAAATGTAATTATATAAGCTTGCACGTGGCCTTCCTAATAGTCAGTAAATGATCCCAACAGGATACAAGGTTCTTTATGTTCGTTTTGAGACATGTTCTTCTTTTTATTTATTTTTGCTTCAGCCGGTGATAAGCAGTCTCCTGTTTTCTTTTTTAAAAGTATGCCCTCTGAAAAAATGTATTATATTATCATATTCAAATGAGATACATTCTATAATAAATGTTTTTGGATATTAACATTTTAAAAATTGACTCCAGAATGAAGATTTCCAAATAACTTTTGACCACTGACTGATGGAGGCTGCATTTTGCTTGGGGAAAACAAAAAAAAAATAAAATGAGAGGGAAATACAAAAAAGAAAAGGAGATGAATGCTGTGGCCTTAGCAGCTAGCACACAAACTTTGACATATTACGCTGTCTGCTCATATGGTGACACAAGTTCAAATACAAATCTAAATCCTTACATCACTTGCTGATCTTATCTTTGCCTCATTTCCTCTTCATCTCCTCATCAGAACTGATCTGGAGAAATTTAGCATTGCATCATTTTGCTCATCAATGGATTCTCTGTAGAATGAAAGACCAAACAGCTGATAAAAGCATTAAAATAATCCATAAGTAATCCTAATAATCTCGAAAATCTTTATGTTCGTAAGAATTCCATCATTAATTTTTTTCAACTTCAAACCATTTCTTCTGGCTAAAATATGAGCCCTCTATCCATAATATTGCTTTTTCCAGTGAAAAAGTTGTCTTGTCTGAATCAGTAGAGAAATATGCATAGATCAAACACTGTTTACAAGTGAAAACATTCCAAAACAGTTCTAGGTTGAGAATTGTAAGACTGCAAAAATATATGACAAATAAATGGCCCCGGGTTTAACAAAAAGTGTGCACCTAAGCTAAACTGTCAGTGCAGAGCTGGAGTCATGACTAAACAGTTACTGTAGAGTACCAGGACTTTCCACTGAAAATTTAGCAGAGTTGCAATATAGTTTATAGTGTCTCTAGCAAATAGAGGGGTAGCATTTTTTCTTGGAGCATGAGGTCTTGATGCACTAAAATGCTGTGAGGTAGAAGTTGTTCCATTAGATTCAAGGCAGACCCAAGTTGTTGTTGTTTTAAGCTGTGAACTGATGCAGCTGTATTCTGTGAGATATCCAAAGAGGGGATTTGAGAGAAGAATACTTAGAATAGGATTACTTGGTATCAAAAATGCACATGCATGTAAAAATATGCAATATATAAATGTATGACAGGTTGTATCATAACAACAGTTGTCAGAAGACCTGGTTCTCCATCCTGCAAATCACTGCAGTTTAGATCCAATGTAAAGGACTCAGACAGCAACAGACCTGGATTGCTGGTCTTGCTGGTTTCAGGACAAAGGGGCAAAAAAGTGCAGACAATGTGAGTTTAGTGTCTAGTGCGGCATTCGACATACATCACAAAGAGTCAGTGTGAAGTGGAGCAAAATAAAGGTTAGATGAAAACAGGTGGCATGAGGACAGAGGGACAGACATGGAGAGAAATGTAAAGGGACACAGGTCCCGATAGACAGAAATGACTTTTTCATACAGTATTTATTTCTGCAATTAAATGCTGTTTTAGTCAAACTTTATGTTGAAGAATCAATTTAATTAATGAATCCTTTTCTTTCTGTATTACTTCCATAATCCATCTGCCCTCGCCAATTTTACATTAAAACTCTACTGAAAGTGTGATTTTCTTTTCTTTTCTTTTCTTTTTTTCCCCCCTGTTTGATAATTCTACGGTTTAAAAAGATAAGATAATTACAGTGTATGGAATTGTGATTAGCACTGTTTCCATGACAACATTACATCAAACAAAGTAGTTGTCATGTAGTACTGCATCTGAATGTCATATCTATGATAATTAGTAATTGGTTAAATATTTATTTTTTAAGTTGATCTTTTTGTGTCATTTGGTAATTATGAATTTGTAAGCTAAGCGAAGTCCTATAAAAATGTTGATTGTTAAAACTGCTTTTATTAAGATGACATGAACTTAATGGAAAAATAGAATGGGCCTAAAATGTATAAACACTTATTCAGAAAGTTTACTTTAGCATTTTTAGTTACTTTTTAAAAAAATTGCAAAATCTATGTATTTTTTATAGTTATTTTTTATACTGCATCAATGATGATATGTGTCAGTACAAGTCTAAGATGACCAAAAAAAAAAAAACATTCTATACAGTTTTTTATCATAAATATTGAAAACTTGTGTGGGAAAGAAGTACACTTTTCATACTTTTAAAAAAAAATACTTATATACCTTAAAAGAATATACTTAAGTGCAAACTGTATGTAATGTTATCAAACACATAAATGTTATTTATAATTAAATAAAATTAGTTGAGTTTTTTTAAGCAATTTAAAGGGATATTTCACCCAAAGAGTTGTATGAGATTTTTATTTTTTTATTTTTTGTAAAAAAAAAAAAAAAATTGAAAGAGTTTCTTTTTTTCTGTTGAGCAAAAAACAAGATATTGTAAAGAATCCTCAAAACCAAATAGGTGATAGAAATAGTATGGAAAGAAATACAAAATATCGTCTTTTGTGGAAAATGATATGGAAAATGATACAGATTTGGAGGGTGAACTTGAGGGTGAGTAAATGATGACAGAATCTTCATTTTGGGTGAATTTTCCCTATATAGTTTTTGCTTTGGCACATTTTTCGAAACAGTCTTAACAATCTCTAAATTTTAAGTGCAATTGTCACAACTGTTTGCTGAAAAATCAGAACAACAAAAGCAAAAGGTAGTAATTCACCCAAAACATCATGCTCAGTCATGCTTCAGATCTTAGTTATTGTGCCAGTGCCACCAAAATAAAAGGTGTTTTTGTCATTGTGTGAGCCACACTGGTCAAAATGTTATTTTTTTTTTTTTCACAATGGAAATTTGTTACATAAAAATTTCATTTAATTTATCAAACTTTTATCTTTGAAGTTTGAATGATTTGTCACATACGTATTTTATTTTAGGATAAGAATAACATCTTTTCATTTTACTGACTGTATTACAGCACAAAGACTGAAAGACAAAAGCAGCAGTTCTTTTATATACAAAAAAAACAAAATCTCATCTACAGTAACTTGTGAAAAAATTACACATACAAAATTTACTTGTGAAAAATAAAACACACAAAAATAAATATAAAAAGTTGAGAAAAATATACATTAAAACATTCTGAAGCAATAATTGCAAAAATCAAAACAAAATAAACAAACAAACAAAAAATAAATAAATAAACATCAGTCTAGGTGAACTGGAGACTGTAAGTGAGTGTGAATATGAATGTGTGTGATGGACTGGCCATCTGTCCAGGGGGCTGTCCTGCCTATGACCCAGGAAAGGCTCCAGCCGTATTGACCCTACATAGGACAAGCGCTAGGGAAAATGTATGGAATAGATGGATGGATGGATGGATGTTCAGTACTGTGACAGTTGTTCTCCTCCCTCTCTCTGCCACTCTTTTTTCCCTCACCAATGTGTCTTTCCTGATCCATGTTTCCAAACAAAATCATTCCAAAGCCATCCCTTTATCAAAAGGAAGGAAGAAATAGAAGAAGAAGAAAAGACTAAAAATAGGACATTTGGCTTGCCTTTCAGCTGAAATTGCATTTAGTTGTGTTTGGAATAATTATTATTCAATTTCATAATAAATATTCCGCTAAGATTTTATATTTCAATATAACTCCTGCAGAAATGGACAGATTTGATTTGAAGGTGCTTTTATCAGTTTTGAAAGCAGTGTGTTTTGAAAATGTTTTGAAAATGTTTAGTGTTTTGCAGATTTTAGAGTATGAAAGACAAAAGTGTTTGTGGATTTTGAGAAATGTTGTCATTATGCATTTTGTCTGAAAGCAATGAAAAATGATTCACAGTTTGGTCCACAACAGACTTCTGTATCGCTGATTATGTGAACAGTTTTGAAAATGTGGCTTCGGTATTGAGCAATGCTTGTTAGCGACTGAAAAAAAAAACCTGTAATATGCTGATTTGCTGTTCAAGAAATATTTATAATTATTAATAATAATAATAATAATAATAATAATAATTATTATTATTATTATTATTATTATTATTATCATCAATATTTAAAACAGTTGAGTTTTTTTTTTTTCACGATTCTTTGATGAATAGAAATATCCAAAGTTCAGCATTTATCTGGAATAAAAAGCTTTTGTAACCATTGTATCATTCAATATATATATATATATATATATATATATATATATATATATATATATATATATATATATATATATATATATATATATATATATTGTAAATATAAATATATTGAATTTTATATATATATATATATATATATATATATATATATATATATATATATATATATATATAATTTATTTATAAAATGTATTTATTACATTTTTTTTTTTGGGGGGGGGGCATAGAAATTTATACTTGTATTTAGTTAGGATGCTTTAAATTGATCAAATGTGACTGTAAAGGCTTTTATAAAGGCTTTCTATTCATCAAAGAAACCTGAAAAATTCTACTCAACTGTTTTAATAATGTTTTATTTTTTGAGCAGCAAATCAGAATATTAGAATGATTTTTGAAGGATCATGTGACTGGAGTAATGATGCTAAAAATGCAGCATTTAAATCACAGGAATAAAATACATTTTAAAATATATTCAAATAGAAAACAGTTATTTAAATAGTAAAAATATTTACAAATTTGGATCAAATAAATGCAGGCTTTGTGAGCAGAACAGACTTCTTTAAAAACATTAAAAATCTTACTGTTCAAAAACTTTTGACTGGTAGTGTGAATAGATAGATAGGGAAACCTTTGTAAAATTAGTTTTCCTTAGTTTTTGTTCTTTATTGCAGATTTCAGATGGTCATGTGAATGGTTATGTTGTTTGGTGTGTACTGATTGTGCCAGCTGAGGACCTGTGAGGCATTTCTCAAGCTAGAAACTCTGATGTACTTGTCTCTTGTTGTTGTGCATCTGGGCCGTCCACTTCTATCTCTGTCCTGATGTCTGATCCAGTTGACTGTCTTCTTCAAGCGCACAGCCATGCCTGGAATAGAAACGCAAGTAGCCTATACTCAATAATTCAACAAATAATAAAAGAATATACTGCATTTCCACATTTTAATTAAGTGGAAGTGAACAATTCCTTCTAAGACATTAGAATGATTCTAAACAAAGGATATAGTAAAAAAAAAAAAAAAAGTCATGGTAGACTGAAGCAACAACAAAATATGGCATTTGAACTGTAAAACATTATTCAATAATATAATATTCATAAATGACATTTTGAATGTATTTGATCTATTAAATGTTATCTTTGTGATAACAGATAGATAGTAAGGGTGTAACGGTATACAAACATGATTGTTCGGTACATACCTCGGTATTGACGTAGCAGTTTGTTATGGTTTCGTCACAGCAGAGGGAAAAAATTAAACAATTTTTTTTTTTTTTTTTTTTTTTTAATTAAACAGTGGTTTACCACTGCTTATGCTCTAAACTATAAGAAGCCCCTTTACATTTGCCTATATAAGGTTACAATTAACCACAGAGCTCAAATTTAAATACTACACTCGCGCTCCATGCTGCCATTTGAATTGAGGCATTTATACAGCGATCTGTCACACAACATCAAAGAGCATCAAAACAGCATTTATTGTTTGAATTTCCTGAAAATAATTATATACTTCGAAAGATGAGATTTTGTTTCTTATCAGAAAGAACAATACAATGAAGTTACAAGTTTCGCTACACCCCAATAGGTAGGTAGGTAGGTAGGTAGGTAGGTAGGTAGGTAGGTAGGTAGATAGATAGATAGATAGATAGATAGATAGATAGATAGATAGATAGATAGATAGATAGATAGATAGATAGATAGATAGATAGATAGATAGATAGATAGATAGATAGATAGATAGATAGATAGATAATATGCATTCTGAGTAATATTTGTCATTTTCGAGAAAGTAGCCTGCTGCTATATATCGTGAATTAACAGCGTTCAAAGTCGTCACTCAGAGACTGTGTTTCAAATCACACCCTACACCCTCATTTACTATTCCCTACATGAGATTACTAATATAGTCCACCTGACAGAGAGAACGAAAACTAATGAGTGAATTCAGATGCTGATAAATGGATAAACAGCTGCTGTTAACAAGCAGAATCACTGATGGAAAGAGAAACAAGACAAACACAAGAACTACAACTGACTTCAGCCACATCCTAGATGAAATCAACTGAAGATTTAAACAATTCAACAAACAGCTTTACCAGCTTCATGCTTTACTAACCAGAATGACTTTATTTCTGTCAGATGTCTACAGAAGATCTTATTGAGACTTACATTGTTTCGTTTGATGTTACCATTGTGGAGATCAGTGTTTGTTTTAGTTGAGCTCCTGACCCTTGACTTTCGAACATAAATTTTTGTTTGATTGCGATAACTGTATTTTTAAGATGCATTGTTATAGTAAAATTGGGTAACACTTTATTTCGATAGTCCACTTGAGAGATTCTACTAACAGTAAGTAACTTTGCAACTACATATCAACTAGCAGTCATTAGAGTATTAGTAGACTGTCTGCTTAATGTCTTCTAACACTTTATTTTGATGGGTCCACAACATGCTGACTATGAGAAACTTTGCAAGTATGTCAACTTATTCTACTAACCCTAAACCTACCCTACTGAGAGTCAGTAGACATGTAGTTGCTAATTAATGAGAATTAGTTGACATGTAGTTGACACATAGTTACAAAGTTACTTATGGTTAGTAGAATGTCTAAACTGGACTATCGAAATAAAGTGTAACCCAAAATTGTTATGGTTGGTCAGGTGATGTTGACTGTTTCTAATAGTCATAATTTACTAGACTGACTCAGAGTCTTGTTGGACTCATTCAGAGTCTAATAATATGAGTGTTTTATATTTTCCCAGTGATTTACAGCATGAGATTGATCAGTGTTGTGACAGCCAGAGTATAAAAAATATTTAAACACAGTTTGGGTTTAAACATTTTTGAACTACCATGTCCTTTACAATCAAAGAGAGACATCAAGAATCAGCATATGAATCTCAACAATGGTGACAATCAAAAGCTTCATGCTGCAATGCATGCTGGGTACCAGCACAGGACAAAACGCACCCTTTACTCCCAGCATGCATTGCGGCACAAATAAATTATGCCGCTAAATTGTTGTTACGGAAGTAGAACTCACACAGAGAGTAAGTGAAAACAGGGGTGGTTTATTGAACAGCAGAGTAATGAATGATATATATATTGTGATGGGAGGAGCCAACGACAGACACAGTGGGTGTGGCGTCAGGCCTCGGAGAGGCTTTTATTAAACAAAATAATAAAAGAAAGTGTCCAGGGGGAAGAAGTGTCCATCAAAACAGGGGGGATCTGGTGTCCTCGTTGTGCTGCGGGGCTCGTGAAGGAGGGCAGTGTTCCAGAAGGGAGGGGTCCAGGCAAGGGGCGGAGTCCGATGGCCGCACACGCTCCCGTGGTCCGGGGCATGAGGGGAGGCGGCTTCTCTGGAGCGGCGACTCCTCGTCTACCTCTTACGGCCCATTGGCGAGACTTGAACGGCCCGGCATCCTGGCCCGTCGGCCGTAATATGGGTGCGGCTTGCACGCTGACTCTGGAGGTTCTGCGGCTCACATCCTCGGCGGCGCGATGTCCCTCAACGCACCCTTCCTGGACCCACGAGGACACCAGCGTGCATGCACGGGGGAAGAGACCGGTCTCTCGAGGAGAGGTGGCCAGGAGTTTCCAATTGCCAATGTCATAGATTCTCTCCACCAGGCTGAGTTCACGGGAAAAGAAGGCACATGGGTGGAGTTTGGCTGGAGTCCCCTGCTGCTGGGATAAGACAGCCCCAACCCCCGTGGTTGAAGCATCAACTTCCACAATTAATGGTTTCTTGGGATCTGGATGGACGAGGATTGGAGCGTGGGTAAAGGCGTCTTTCAAGCTCTTGAATGCTTCTGTTGCGGCTGGTGTCCAGGACAGAGACTTGGGCTTGTTGCGTAAGAGGTTGGTGAGGGGACTGGTGATGGTACTGTAGTTATGGATAAATCGTCGGTAGAAGTTGGAGAAGCCGAGGAATCTTTGAAGTTCTTTTATGAAGGAAGGTACTGGCCAGGATATTATTGCTTCCACCTTCCCCTCGTCTATGCGGATGCCACCACTATCGATATTGTATCCAAAGAATTGGACTGAGGGTTGATGGAATGAGCACTTCTCGGCTTTGAGGAACAGATGGAATTCACATAGGTGTTGGAGGACCTCCGCAACGAGGTGGCGATGTTCGGCCAAGCTCTGAGAGTAAATGAGGATATCGTTGATGTAGACCAAGACAAACCGGTGTAAATACTCTCGGAGCACCTCATGCATGAAATCCTGGAAAACGGAGGGGGCGTTGACAAGGCCATACGGCATAACTAGATATTCATAATGGCCGGTAGATGTCACAAAGGCTGTCTTCCACTCGTCCCCCTCACGTATCCGGATGAGGTTATACGCGCTGCGGAGGTCCAGCTTGGTGAAGATGCTGGCTCCGCGGAGATGTTCGAGGGCAGTTGGGATGAGAGGAAGGGGGTATCGAAACTTGATGGTGATGTTGTTGAGTGCTCGGTAATCTATGCAAGGCCGCAAGCCTCCATCCTTCTTGGCCACGAAGAAAAAGCTTGAAGCAGCAGGGGACATGGAAGGGCGGATGCAGCCTTGTTGAAGTGCCTCTTGGATGTACTCCTCCATGGCCTTCTGTTCCGGTAGTCACAGAGGATAGATATTTCCTTTGGGCACTGGCTCACCTGGTACCAGTTCAATTGCGCAGTCCCATGGCCGGTGAGGAGGTAATTGGGAGGCTCTTTTTGGGCAGAATACGTCTCTGAAGGGGGCATAACAGGAGGGTATGTTGACAGACTGTTTCTCGAGAGGGCTTTTGATGGAGGTGGAATTTACTGCTATGGATTGGATCAGATGAGAGGTGGGTTGAGGAAGGCATGGGAAACAGGCTGGGAAACACCGACTGCCCCACTTCAGGACTTCTCCCGTGTGCCATGAGATCTGAGGGTCATGTTGTGTAAACCAGGGTCGTCCGAGGATTATATCCATTGTAGATCCCTCCAGAACCAGTAGATGGAGTTGTTCCTCATGTCAACTGCGGCTGATGGGTCTTCCCATTATCGACTGGACTTGGTAGAAGGTTTGGTTGGTAACGGTTGGGACATTGAGCTGGCGGCAGAGGCTCCCGGATATGAAATTGCTGGCAGACCCGTGTCGAGGAGGGCATGGACTGGAATAGACATGGTGGAGGCAGTAAGTGTTACAATAGTAGACAGTGGTTTCATATTCTGCATGCTGGGTTGAATGGCACTCACCATAAGTCGAGGAGGTCGAACGGGGCATGATGATATTACGTACCCGCCATTTCCACAGTAGAGACATAAGCCTTGAGAGATTCGCCTCTGCCGCTCGATATAAGATAAGCAAGTATTGTCAGTTTGCATAGGTTCACACACTGGTTCTGGAGGGCGGTTTGTTTCCTGTGGGCACTGTTGAGGAGTGCAACGGGTAATTTGAGGTTGCTCTTCGAAGCATGATTGCATACAGGCGGAACAACGGATGGACAGTTGAATTAAGTTCTCTAACCCAAAGGAGTCATTGTAACCGGCAAACTGCAGCCGTAGCCTGGGTTCGAGTCCTTGACGGTAGGCGGTTAGCAGCGAGTGTTCGTTCCACCCACTGGCTGCCGCGAGTGTTCAGAACTGGAAGGCATATTCATTGATGGGTTTCTTCCCTTGACGGAGATGGTATAGCTGGTGACTAATGGAGGGATCGGCCATTGAGTGGCCAAAAACTTCACGGAAATGGGTGATGAAGCCATTGAGTGACTGCGTGACTGTGCCGGCTTGAGACCAGATTGTTTCTGCCCACTGTAGAGCTTTACCTGTCAGGAGGGAGATGATGAAGGTGATCTTGGATCTCTCGGTGGGATATAGATTCGGTTGCATCTCTAGGGCTAACGTGCATTGTAATAGCAACCCGTTGCACTCCTCCGTCACACCAGAGAAGTGCGCTGGTCTGGCCATGGGACTGGAGATTAAGGGTACTGAGGAAGTGGAGGTGTTAGGTGCAGAGGTGATCGGTAATGCCGGCGGTGGTGAGGGAACAAGAACTCGTCGGAGGCTGTCCACGAGTTCCTGGAAGGGGTCGGGATTACTCATGCTGACTTCGGTGCAGGTCCGGTCTTCTGTTACAGAAGTAGAACTCACACAGAGAGTAAGTGAAAACAGGGGTGGTTTATTTGGACCAGCAGAGTAATGAATGATATATATATATATAACATGGCAACCACTTGAGAGGAATCGGTGACAGAGAATATATTTGCCTTGCCAGGAACTCGTGGAATGGAGGTAGGCCCACACCTCGAGAGGAGACGAGTATATCTGCTGGAGATCGTTTGGGAAGACAGGACACTGGAGACAGGAGGACACACCGATGGAGACGAGACTGGAGGTAAGTATCAGGTAATTCGTAGGATAGGCTTGGAATGAGTCCACTTCGTATAAACAAGACCAGACGTCTGGCTGTAGTGAGGTGTGAGCTTATATGGTGCGTGGTGATGAGGTGCTGACTGTGTACAGGTGTGTTCCATTAATACTCTGGTGAGGTTGTGTGTTGTGATTGGCTGGCGTGGGAGCCTGACCGATCTGTGACAATTGTCCACTTACTTCCTTGAATTCTTACTATGTGCTTTTATTTTTGCTTTTGTTTTTGTGTTGAGTTTTAGTAGCGTTTTGTGATGTTCAGAGTTGATCTGTTTATTTGTTTTGTGGAGAGTCTCCATTGTTGTGATTCATACTGATTCCTGATGTGTCTGTCTAAATTAAAACAAAGTTGTTGTTTTTTTTTAATGAGTCATATTTTAACGGTCTTTCATAACTGATTGCTCTGCAGTGCTTGTTCTTCTGCTCTATTTTCAATATTCAGCAAAAGAAGAGACACCAATTAAATCAGTGAATCACAGGAACAAGAGAATGATTGTTCTTATCAATCTATAAACAACTATACCAGATTTTTTTTCTTTGATTCTTTTTGCCATAACAAACATTGTTACAGTAATTAAAGAAAAGTTAATTTTAAAAAGTTCAAGAGCCCAACTAGAGTGAACACTGATCTCCATCATGGTAGTGGAGGAAAAAAAAACAAAAAAAAACTCTCAATAAACACTTCTGTAGACGTCTGACAGAAATAAAGTCAGTCTGGTAATAAGTGAAGCTGGCAATGCTGTTTTAGGAGTTGTTTAATCAGATCTCGAGAGATTTAATGATTTCTTTTATTTCAATTGATTTCATCTAAGGCTGTGGCTGAAGTCAGTTGTAGTTCTTGTGTTTCTCTTTCATTCAGTGATTCTGCTTGTTAACAGCATGTGTTCATCACTAATGCTCAATCGTCACTTAATTAATCACATAATTATCTCATTAAAGTGTTAGTTCACCCCAAAATTAAAATTCTGTCATTAATTACCCACCGTCATGTCGTTCCAGACCCTTAAGACCTTCGTTCATCTTCAGAACACAAATTAACATCGGAACATAGACAGCATCACAACTGACATGTTCCCAGGTCCAGAAATGTAGTAAGTACATCGGTAAAACAGTCCATGTGACATCAGTGGCTCAACTTCAGTTTTGCGATGCTGTGAGAATACTTTTTTTTTTTTTTGCGCAAAGAAAACAAAAATAATATAATTTACTCAACCAGTCTTCTCCCCCGAGTTGCGGCTTCTGCCATTTTGGAGAGTACCTAAGAATGTATTTGACTTAAAGGAATACTCCACTTTTTTGTGGAGTAGCATCGCGTTCAAAAATGACCAAAGAGTTTCGATATTTGTCCTATTTAAAACTCGACTCTTCTGTAGTTATATCGTGTACTAAGACCGGCGGAAAATGAGAAGTTGCGATTTTCTAGTCCGATTTGGCTAGGAACTATACTCTCATTCCTGCGTAATAATCAAGGAACTTTGCTGCCGTAACATGGCCGCGGCAGGCGCAGTGATATTACGCAGCGCCTGAAAGTAGTCCCCAGCTATATTATAACTAGTTACCTAGCTGGGGACTACTTTCAGGCGCTGCATAATATCACTGCGCCTGCTGCGGCCATGTTACGGCAGCAAAGTTCCTTGATTATTACGCCGGAATGAGAGTATAGTTCTTAATCATATCAGCCTAGAAAATCGCAACTTTTCATTTTCCGCCAGTCTTAGTACACGATATAACTACAGAAGAGTCGAGTTTTAAATAGGACAAATATCGAAACTCTTTGGTCATTTTTGAACGCGATGCTACTGGTCTAATCGGATTCAATGATCTATGCTAAGCTATGCTAAAAGTGCTATCGCCAGACCCGGAGATCGGCTGAATGGATTCAAAAACGGTAAAACTCAACTTATTAACTCTGAGGGAGTTGGAGAATGAGCCTATTTCCAAAAAAAGTGGAGTGTTCCTTTAATCAGCGTTGTTTACGTTGGGGGGGGAAAGCGCACACATGAATGCAATCTGCGTAATAAGTGTTGTTTACTAGGGGAAAGCGTGTGTATGCGTTGTGATACTTTCTAAAACTCGGGGAAGAAGAATGGTTGAATAAATTATGTTATTTTTGTTTTCTTTGCGCAAAAAATGTATTCTCGTAGCGTCGCAAAACTAAAGTTGAGCCACTGATGTCACATGGACTGTTTTACTGATGTATTTACTAGATTTCTGGACCTGGGAACATTTCAGTTGTGTTGGTGTCTATGGAGGTTCAGATAACTCTCAGATTTCATCAAAAATATCTTAATTTGTGTTCCGAAGATGAACGAAGGTTTTACAGGTCTGAAACAACATGAAGGTGAGTAATTAATGACAGATTTTTCATTTCGGGGTGAACTAACCCTTTAACATCAGCACTGATTCAGTGTTACTGTAACACTCTGTAGTGTGGACACATTATAAGTGAGGATTTTGCTGTGGGGTTTAAAGGGTTAAAGATGTAAGATGAAGAAAAAACAGCATGAAACGTAATTTAACAGTAGTATACTGTAATTAATTTACGGAAGCATACTGAAGAAAAACAGTAACATGCTGGCAACCAGAGCTGCCAGTATATTCAAGGAAAATACAGCAATATACTGTAAAACGTAACAGTCAGATTTACCAAACAAAACAAGTTAATTTCACTAAAATATTAGTGAATGTTCATAAAAAACAGTTATGCAAAGTCATTAACTGATAAGGAAAGTAAATATTTAACTGTACTGTATTAATGTGTTTTGCTCAAGAGAGATCAGTTAGTTTAATTTAGTTTTGTGGGTCACCATTGTGCTGGAGAGCAGAGCCTGTGCTTCAGTCAATGATGAGACACAAACACTGATGTTCTGCTGCTTTATTTAAAGATGGTAACTGTGGAGTTGCTCATTCAGTGATGATCTCTTTACTAAGTACTTTAGTACATAAATGTGTATTATTGTTAGTTAATGACAATCTACAAAGACTTGAGTAAAAGTCATGTTTTGGTTGCTTTATTATTACACTGTTTGCGGTTTTATATTAAGAAACAATTCTTCTTAGTGGACTCAAATGAAATAAGTTCACTGTTCTAACACCATATAAACACTGGTTTTAAACACTCGAATGGTTTGAAGCAATCAGTTTCTAAAATGAAATGAGTTACCACATGGTATAATAACGTAACATACTGTAAAAATGAAAAGCTGTAAATTAATGGTAGAGAGCTGTAAATTAACAGTACAATGCTGGCAACCACAGCTGCCAGTAGTTATTTTAAGGCGCAATTTTTTACAGTGAGATAGATAGATAGTTGTCCAAATGAAGTCCTTAGCAATGCAAATTACTAATCAAAAAATAAGTTTTAATATATTAGATATTAGATATTTGATATATTGATATATATACAGTAGGAAATTTACAAAATATCTTCATGGAACATGATATTTACTTAATATCCTAATGATTTTTGTCATAAAATAAAAATTGATAATTTTGACCCATGCAATGTATTGTTGGCTTTGGCTACAAATATACCCATGCAACTTATGACTGGTCTTGTGGTCCAGGGTCACAAATGACCAGGAATACAATGCCGTCTTTATGTACATCTATAATTTCCATCATCAGACCTTGCTCACCCACTTGCTCAATCTCTCCTCACGCTTTCCTTCTCTCGGTCTTTCTAAATGCAGTCAAGTCAAGTCAAACTTTATTTATAGAGCACAACTTTAACACAACCATCGTTGATCCAAAGTGCTTTACAATTAAAGGTTAAATGAAATTTTAAAAAAGCAACAGAGATAAAAGGGGAAGAAGAAAAAAAAAAGTATTTTTTAGTAGTTCTGTCATGACAACTCTCTGAGGGATTGGCATGGTAATGTACATGACAATGTTAATGTATTTGGTCTTGGCAGAATAGATCTGCTACGCTGCTGCTGCTGCAGTAGAGCAAGTACCGAGACTTGCTACTGCCAATACATCCACAACATGCTGTGAGCATGTAGGAAATACTGATGCTGCACATATAACATACATGAAATAACCCACTATAGCATACATGAATCACCTCATAGCAGATCTATACAGGTGGAGCAGGGGAAGGCGGAGGGTTTCTGAAGTGTGCTGCTACCTGCTACAGAAAACAAAAGCCAAGTATTTGAATATTGAACAGTGAGCTCATTGGCTACTGATACAGGAGAAAACCAATCATCTGTGCCATGTGATAATGATGTTGTTAGGTCAGATTGAATTAGACCTATCGGACTGCGCCATCTAGAGTTTCATGCCAGAACTCTGTATTTTGTTTTTCTTTATTTTAAGTTCTTAGAGCTTCACTACATTCCACCCTCTAGTATTCTCTGGTGAACTTTCCTCAATTTATAGGAAACAAACGAATTACACATAAGCGCTTATTAGCTCCAGTGCGTGTGGAGGTGGAAGATGCATTCATATTCACCTTGGTTAAACTGCATGTGTGACACACAAATCTTTGTGCGGAAATAGCTTTAACAATGAGGAAAATGCCTAGCATTTCTGATTAGTTCTGCTGACCATGAGGTGAACTACAAAAATTCCATACACCATTCTTTGTCATTATCACCAAGGAGAGGGTTACAACCTGCTGAAAATATGAATTGTGACATAATGAAGAGTGGAAACAGACTGGAAAAAAAGATAAAATAATGATGCAATATGAGGCATCATACATGCAATTCATTCAGCAGTGGATTAGTTCTTATTTGTCTTTTTCATGTTAAGCATTTGCACTTTTTCCCTGAGTTTCTCTTGTAGCATCTCTTGAAATCTAAGCTAGATTACTTTTTCAGAGAGGTGCTTTTTTTGTGTTTTGATGAGCCTTTCAATATTTCTGCATTTTTGGTCAGTTCAAAGGAATAATTATTACTGTACATCATCTGACAGCTGCTACTCAAGACCCAAGGTTGTTAATTTGCAAGAACCAAAGTGGCTCTTTTTATCAGAAGCCGTCCTCCCATTTACAGCACCTGCCTGCCATTTATGCATAAAACTGCTGAACATTGTAAGCTGTGAAAGTACCATTTTCAAAAATGATTACTTGTGGTTTCCAGCTTTGAAAGCTGCATTTGTTCTCACATCATTACTTTTTTTTGTGTGCAGACATTTACCTATATTTACAATTAATGGTAGCTTTGTGAGAAATAAAAAAAAATCCTCAAAAGAGCAGGTAAGATTTATAATGTGGTACTAGACCACTGAACATGCCAAAAGTCTAATTGCAGTGGACAGTCCTTGCTTCAGACCTCCTGCTTCAAAATTCACGATTAAAGATATATATATAAAAATATATATATCTTACCGACCCCAAACTTACACCAGTATATGTATAACACACACACACACACACACACACACACACACACACACACACACACACACACACACACACAGAGTCAGTTAGAAATCTGGACAAAATTGCTTTGCCAAATAAATGAGGAGCCAACTGTGAGCAGAGAAACAAGCGTTATTTTCATGTTAAATTAGCAGCACTGAAACACTAATTTCATTCACTCAGTGAAACAATCATAATTCAATTGTTTCTATTATTAAGAAGAAAATAGATCTGTTCCACCGATGGCTTTGGTTGACTGCTAAATAAATCATGAACCGGTAGCTATTATTGAATCTGATTCAATATCTAATTTCTTTTACTATATTTAGTCTCAACAATGGCCTCAGCTGAAACCCTTTTCATTATATTCAGCATCTAACAAAACTCACATGTACTGTATCTTTTTTAAAAGAGAGACATGAGAATTTATATATATATATATATATATATATATATATATATATATATATATATAGTGTATATCATTTTTGAAATATGTTGAAATATCACTAACTGTGATTAGTCACCAAAAATTGTGCTGTGTAGAAATAGAATAGACTGTTATGTTTAAGTTTACAAACAGTATCAGAATGAATATGACTCAACATAATAATGAACCATCTCATGATGTAAGCGCATATGTTATTTGTCATTTCAATTTAATTTGCATACTGTATGTGAGTAAATATACACAAACAGTGGGTGGAAATGTGTATGCACTATGCAAGTAGAATAATAGCACTTGGCAGCACACTGTAAAATTTGAAATATTTTATATAAAACAGTTTAACTAGAAACTTGAAAGAACTGTTTATTTTATTTATATATACAGCCCATATAAGCTGCAAATGCTCTGCATACCCAAGCCGTTTGAGAGAATGAGTTTGGGGACTAGCTAAATATTAACATTACAAATCTGTCTGTCTGTCTGTCTGTCTCTCTCTCTCTCTCTCTCTCTCTCTCTCTCTCTCTCTCTCTCTCTCTCTCTCTCTCTCTCTCTCTCTCTCTCTCTTTCTCTCTCTCTCTATGTATAATAAATATGCAATTGAAAGAGGGTCAAGTGTGTTTTTTTTTAAATAAAAAGAAGACAGATAGATAAAGTAGAATTAGAATAGAGAGTTGTAGAGTTAGAGGGTCAAATAAAGGTGGAAGAGATGTGTTTTTAGCTTTCTTGAAGATGGCTAAGGATTCAGCTGCTCGGATTGAGTTGGGCAGGTCATTCCACCAGGTGGGAACAGTTAATAAAAAAAGTCAGTGAAAGTGATTTTGTGCCTCTTTGGGATGGCACAATAATGTGTCGTTCACTTGCAGAACGTAAGCTTCTAGAGGGCACATAGGTCTGAAGTATTGAATTTAGGTAAATTGGTGTAGAGCCAGAGGTGGCTTTGTATGCAAACATTAATGCCTTGAATTTTATGCGAGTAGCTATTGGTAGCTAGTGCAAATTGATGAACAGAGGTGTGACGTGCGTTCATTTCAGATCATTAGATTAATCCTGCAGCGACATTTTGGATTAATTGTAGAGGTTTGATGGAATTGGCTGGAAGACCTGCCAAGAGAGCATTGCAATAATCAAGTCTGGACAGAACAAGAGTTTGAACAAGGCATGTTCTGAAAGAAAGGGCCTAATATTTTATAAAGCAAATCTGCAGGACCAGGCAGTTTTTAGCAATGTGATCTGAGAAATTCAGCTTATCATCAATCACAACTCCAAGGTTTCTGGCTGTTTTTGAAGGAGTTATGGTTGATGAGTGTAACTGGAAGGTGAAATTGTGATCAAGTGAGGGGTTTCTGAAACTACAAGCAGTTCTGTCTTAGCTAGTTGAATATAAATATAAATATTTATATATAGTGTATAGTGTGTGTGTGTGTGTGTGTGTGTGTGTGTGTGTGTGTGTGTATACAGTATATATATATATATATATATATATATGTACAATGAAAATAAATTTGGTAGTTTTATGAAAATTTTGTCATTCATGTTGGATTTGGGCCAGATTTTTCTATCCGTATACCAGCTTATGTTTCCTGCCCATGGGGGATGTAGCACCAAGAATGACAGACAAAAATTTTTAATGCTCTGGAGGAATATCTCCTGCATGCCAACAGTGTGCCTCAAGACTTGCTGATAAGAGTTCAGATCTTAAGCTCTCCATGCAGCACCAAGTAGAAAAATATTCTTTAGCCACAGTGAGGGAGAGGGGAAATCATGGCAGGAAGGTAATTTGTGTGGGTGGGTAGGAGGTGAACCTCTCATGGATGGTGACTACGTGTTGGGGGCAGATATTATCCCATAGGGAGTGTGGTCTGGAGTGCTATGTTGTGTCTCTGGTGGTAGGAATGAAAGGTCATGCAGTGTGCTGAAGAATTATGGAAGGATTGATGTGTCATATAGGCTTCTTGTGATATGGCGATGATGGATCCCCCGCTGACTGATATATGTGCTGTTCTGCTTGTTACATGTGTTATTTCTTCTGAGAACATATCATTATTTTTCAGTACCATATGGACAATTTCACCTTCACCTTTCACTGTCTTATTGTGTGGTTCATCCTAAATGATGCTCTGATGTCTGAAGCTCTGAAGAACATCTAAGATTTTTTTTTTTCCCGCACTCACCCATATACTGTATAGATAAATTATGTTGGAGGACAGGTGTACTAAACAAGCCCTGTCTGCACAATGAAAAATCTTTGTAGACAGACATTTCTGTGGTCCATATGTGGCTTCTGTGGTACTTTGCAGTCATGTGGTGTGATCTCTTGGGTTGCATCTAGGGTTCTATTTACTGTTCTCACTTCTGCTGAATCTACAGCATGAAATTAAGAATGATACTGCTGTCTGATCCCTGAAAGGAAGTCATTTTTCAACATTTTAGTGAATCTGCAACATAGATCTCCTGCATGACACTTGCAGTTCAATTACCTAATGAATCACTCTTGTGAATCAGTTCTTTTGGCATGCATCGGAGTCAACTGGTTTATAGAAAAAGAAAAATTGATAGGGACTTGATTTGATTGATTGATTGATTGATTGATTGATTGATTGATTGATTGATTGATTGATTGATTGATTGATTGATTGATTGATTGATTGATTGATTGATTGATTGATTGATTGATTGATTGATTGATTGATTGATTGATTGATTGATTGATTGGAAGGATCATTCACAATAAGATCAGTAATACGCATTTAGATAATAGAGTGAATTTCCATTTCATACTGACTTACGTGAAAAGGTGTTATGCTATTTACTGACTGGTTGTTCATATGACTACGTATGCATATTTTATGAGTTGTGTCAATACTAGCTTATGTTAAACTATTTTACTTTTTATTTAATGTTGTTATTTATTAAGGACAACCATTGGATCACATTTATGCCATCTCAGACAAAGCTTTCTGTCATTAAAAAGCCTGTGTACACAAACAAAAAGAGGTGCTAAAGTCTGATTTTGTGGTGGCTGTGCTTTAAAATTCAATTATTCTAATCTTAATTTAAGTGATGAAGGATTTTGAAAGTCTGATTGTAATCAGGGTTGAGCGCTACTGTAAGGTTAACCCTGCATGCTTTAAATATTTCGAGATGATTAAAATTTGAAAACATGAAATTTAAGAAAATTTAGAAAAGCAATCAAAAAGTTATCAAATGTAACCAGCTGCATTACTTTAATAAAGTAATTGAAATAGTACTTATTACATTTTAGGGTAACTTGTAATATGTAACCTGTTACATTTCCAAAGTAACCTTCCCAACACTGATTGCATCTTATTTGACAATTGCATATTTTTCTGAATTTTTTTTAAAAAGCATTATTAATGGAACAGTTAAAACACTGGAATCATTCAGTTCTTTATGATTCCCATCCCTACTCAGAATAAATGATAATTGCAGTGCAAGATTCCTGATATATCAGTGTGCATCAATCATACCACGAGACTTGATTCTCCGGTGGCTGTCAGTATTAAGATGCGAGACAGAAGCAGGATGGCACCTCTTAGCCCCTGCTGTGTTCACTTCACAAGAGCTTCAGAGGATGTATACAGGAGTTTAGTGAGTCACATCAGCTCTCTGCACTCGTGGGAAGCAAGCTCAGAGGGGAATTTGCTGCAGGGAGACACTATATATTAGCTTCATTATTATTCAGTGACATACTGCTCTATTAATAGACTTGCAGACTTGATCATCAGATTAACTTTCTTTGACTGTAGCTGTGACTCATATTTTCCAGGGAAAGTTTTTCTTTTTCTATACATTCATATATCCATGGAGAACTAATAATTGCACTGATAGGCAAATGCTAAACATTGCAGATTCTCATTGCAATGAGATCAATCATTAAAAAAAATTTACACTCAGACCATCCAAGATGTAGATGACTTTGTTTGTTCATAAGAACATATTTGGAGAAATGTATCATTACATCACTTGCTCATCAATGGATCCTCAAGTGAATGGGTGCCGTCAGAATAGGAGTCCAGACAGCTGATAAAAACATCACAAGTAATCCACAGGACTCCAGTCCATCAATTAATGTCTTGTGAAGTGAAAAGCTGTATGTTTGTAATATAACTGTTACCATATTTTGATTTACAGCAGCCTTTTATGGTTAAATTAACTATTTTGCAAGTGTTTTTTGTCTTTTATGGCTATTGTTAAGGTTTTATAGGGTTTTTATTTTTAAGTATCTTGCTGTTGGAATACACCGTTTAGATCCAGCTCATGGTTGAGAAAACATGAAAGTGTTCAGTGACTTAATTGGAAGTGGCAAATAGAGGTGGGTACATTTGCACTAATGGATTTGGAACACCACTTAAATTACTGGAGTAAAGATTTCTGCTTGTAATAGTGTTAATAATAGTTCATGATGAACACCTTTTAGAAGACGGATAATGACTGGGGAGTCTGTGTGTGAGTGTGTGTGTGAAGATTTCTTTGTATGTACATTTTAAAGGTTTTTATGTGCTTTACTGAAGCACACATTCAGTCGATAAAGACAAAACAAAAGGCTACTGTTTATTATATTTTCTTCAAATGAACATTCAGATGACCAATAATTTCAGAATCAGAATCACATATATTGCCAAGTACTGTATGTATACATGTACGAGTGTTCCTGTGATGGAAATAAATACACATTTATTTCCATCACAGGAATAAACTTATGGGCTGCTGTTAGGGATAGCTACATTCGATTCTAACATTGTATCCATATACACATGTACAGGTGCTTTTCATATAATTAGAATATCATCAAAAAGTTGATTTATTTCACTAATTCCATTCAAAAAGTGAAACTTGTATATTATATTCATTCATTACACACAGACTGATATATTTCAAATGTTTATTTCTTTTAATTTTGATGATTAGAGCTTACAGCTCATGAAAGTCAAAAATCAGTATCTCAAAATATTAGAATATTACTTAAGACCAATACAAAGAAAGGATTTTTAGGAATCTTGGCCAACTGAAAAGTATGAAAATGAAAAGTATGAACATGTACAGCACTCAATACTTAGTTGGGGCTCCTTTTGCCTGAATTACTGCAGCAATGCGGCGTGGCATGGAGTCGATCAGTCTGTGGCACTGCTCAGGTGTTATGAGAGCCCAGGTTGCTCTGATAGTGGCCTTCAGCTCTTCTGCATTGTTGGGTCTGGTGTCTCTCATCTTCCTCTTGACAATACCCCATAGATTTTCTATGGTTTCAAGTCCTGCTGGAAAATGAAATCAGCATCTCCATAAAGCTTGTCAACAGAAGGAAGCATGAAGTGCTCTAAAACTTCCTGGTAGATGGCTGCGTTGACTGTGGACATCAGAAAACACAGTGAACCAACACAAGCAGATGACATGGCAGCCCAAATCATCACAGACTGCGGAAACTTTACACTGGACTTCAAGCAACATGGATTCTGTGCCTCTCCACTCTTCCTCCAGACTCTGGGACCTTGATTTCCAAATGAAATGTAAAATTTACTTTCATCTGAAAAGAGGACTTTGGACCACTGAGCAACAGTCCAGTTCTTTCTCTCCACAGCCCAGTAAAGATGCTTCTGACGTTGTCTCTGGTTCAGAAGTGGCTTGGTAGCCCTTTTCCTGAAGACATCTGAGTGTGATGACTCTTGATGCACTGACTCCAGCTTCAGTTCTCTCCTTGTAAAGCTCTCCCAAGTGTTTGAATCGGCTTTGCTTGACTGTATTCTCAAGCTTGCAGTCATCCCTGTTGCTTGTGCACCTTTTCCTATCCAAATTCCTCCTTCCAATCAACTTTGCATTTAATATGCTTTGATACAGCACTCTGTAAACAGCCACATCTTTCAGTAATGACCCTCTGTGACTTACCCTCTTTGTGGAGGGTGTCAATGTTCGTCTTCTGGATCATTGCCAAGTCAGCAGTCTTCCCCATTATTGGGAAATATTCTAATTATATGACCAGCACATGTATGTAAATACATACAGTAAAAACAGTAATATTGTGAAATAATGTTACAATGTAAGCTAACGTTTTTTTTTTTTTTTTTTAAATATACATATATTTTAAAAAGTTATTTATTCCTGTGATGAAAAGGCTGAATTACTTCAGTCTTCATTGTCACATGATTTGGTGCTTAAAAAACATTGCTATTATCAATGTTGAAAACAGTTGTGTTCAGCATTCTTTGAAGAATAGAACGTTTAAAAGAACAGCATTTATTTGATATAATATTTTGTAACAGTGTAAAAGTCTATACTGTTACTTTTCTTCAATTTAATGCATCATTGTGGAATAAAAGTATTAAAAGCAGTGTGTAATGTGTATATAGTCAGTTTTGATTTTATTGCTACTTTTAACATCTCTCGTGGTACAACAGATCAGCATAAGAGCTGACTAAGATGCAGAACACAGCAGTTTCTGGATTTCTTTGAAATGATCATCCTGCTCTTAATTCTTGTCTTCCTATCTATTTTTCATCCCTGTGGTATGATTTTTTTTTCTTCCTTTGATCTCCATCTCTTCTTCGGTTTTTGTTGTTTTGTGTATCTTTATTGGTTTGAGCCTCTATGGTAAACTCCTTAGTGAGTGTTTATGCTTCCACAACAGCTTAGAGGATCATTTTCTTTTGAATTATTTTGTTATCATCTCGTTTTCTTTGGTGTTTTTGACACGACTTTATCAGTTTTGGTATCACTATTGATTATATCGGACTCATAATATACATCTGTCATTATCAGCAAAAATCTGCATATGCTTTTCTCAACATCATGCGGCTCTCAATGTGGCTGATCCTTCCAAGGACTGTAAACACATTTCAGATGCTATTATGAACACAGACAGCTGGATCCACATCCGGAGTCTATTATCAGCGCAAGCACTCCTGTTCACCTCTGTCACGATGTGTCCGTGAAATGCAAATCACAATGATTTAGTTGGCATGATAGAAATGACATTTTTGCCTGGATCCATCCCCATTTAGGTAGAATAGACATAAATTCATTACAGGCAATCTAGCCAAGTCTAAACTAATAAAATTATCTCAAGGTTATAGAGAAGCTTTTTATTCAGCCTGTCTAATACAGCTGAGCCTTTATCCAAACAGTGATGTCCAATGTAATTCCAGCATGTGCTGTGCATGAGCCACCATAATCCTTAAAGGTCAATTAGTGATCCCTATTGAAAAAAATAATAATACATTTCAAAGCTGTTTTCCTTTCAAAGTCAACCCAAAAATGAAGTGTTGTAATTACCAAATTGAATCATATTGAGAGGTTTTTGTATAGCTGTATTCATCTTAGAGTGCATTTGAATATTATTGAGCTGAACTAAAATGCATAGTTTTGATAATGTCCTTAACAAATAATGCTCTTAAATAATAAAGAACCTCAGTATAATTCAACTTGAAGAGAAACAACAGTTGTACTGAATATCAGCATGATATGGCAATATATTTCAATTAGATACACACTGAATCATGGTTATTATTGTTAAATAAAACTAGAAGCATAAAAAAAACAATAGAAAAACAAGCATTTTCATTTGAAGTAGCCTACTAAAATAGCTAAAACTAAATAATATGTAGCAACTAAATAAAACGTATAGACAAATAAAAAATAATAATAATGACAAAAACACAATAAAATGATAAAAATATAAAATAAAATATAATTCAAAATATTAACAAAAACTGTAAGTGCATCAATGATACCGAGACAGCACTGCTATGAATACACAAGCTATCAGTCACACATGCACACGTCTCTTCTTTTTGTGAATAGGAAAAATTCTAAGTCGAAAGCTAAAATAGAAAAATCTCACAGATTCTCAGATGATCAGTCCGAGTATTAAAGTAACTAGAGCTGGACAAATTCTGACATCTTCTGGCGATAATTATATGGCGAAAGTAGCTGGTGCTTGTAGAACACTAACATCTAGTGGTTGTAGATGTTACTGCATCACTAAACTGACTGCAGCAGCGGACAACGTGCAGAGTGAAATACCGCTGAGGAATAGTTAGTAGGCCTATATAACTTGGTAGCTTAAACTTTAGACAACATGCTGCATGTTTACGTGAAATGTGGCTTTACTGTCTCATAAACTGTAAGCCAATATCAAATTAGACTGTCTGCCATGCAGAAAAAAAAACAATAACAACATTTAAGATGGTTTGCTGGCCAGGCTGGTCTGTAACTCGTTAACTGTTACATGTTTTCCTGCTAGTCAGGCTGCAGGAGACCAGCTTGGCCAGTTTGAAGGTCAATGTAGAGATTATTTTAACAGAATCAGGATGATGCTGATAACTCTCGGTCAGGCAGCAAAAGTTACGGTTCTACGGGTAAGAAACGTTTGGCAAACACAGCCTTTGGAATTAGCTAGCCAATAAAAATACATTTACGTAATTTAGGGAGAGATTTTGAAATAACGACAAGGTTGCCAGTGTTCGTGTAGTTCATTTCAGGCTACTTTTATTTGTTGGTGACAGTCCAGAATATAGGCTACTGATCTTTACTGAGACTTGCTCATGCTTAAGAACGCAGCAGTAGGCTACTCATAGTAATTCTGTCACGAGATATTTGTCTAAATGTGGGATTAGACCAGCTAAAGTTTCTCTCCGCATATTTCTGCAGCTGACTGAAGGCTATTGGCAATGGCGTCTGAGAAAAAAGACACCGGTGAAGATTTGAAGGAACAGGTAATGTTTCAGAGTGTGTCAGTTGCTGTCCTCCTGCTGATAGCTCAGTTTTTCATTTTTAGGGTTATTGTCTTGCGCTGTTTTTTTTTTTTTTTTTTTTTTTTTTTTTATGAATACAGTTGTTCATTTTGAGGGTCAGTGCTGTTTATCAGTGTCCACACCAGTCATATAGGTTATTTAAAGATATTACTAATACTTCACTTTAGAAAACTAAAAAAGAAACTTTATTGTTCAGAGTTGTGACTTGTATTTCCTTGCAGAATGTACTTCTTCGAATCCGCAATCTTCGATCTGTCAGTGCCGCTCTGGAATCCATTGAGAATACATACATCCATACGAAGCAGTCTCATCCTATTATAAACTCTGTTTGTGGGATGTATGAGAAAGGTGTGAGTAAGGCTGGCAGCTTGGCTGTATGGAGCATTCAACCGGCCCTCCATGTACTGGAGCCCCCGCGTAAGTGAAATCATCTGTATTAGGCTATACAGTGTAGTAATAATAATAATACTAACCTAATATAATGATTATAATCATATAAAGTAGGTTTATTTAGTAGGCCTTTTTATTGATTAAAGTCCTGAAATGTGACTTACTAGAGAAGTTTGTATAGGTACATCACATTTGGGTCAAATTTAACTACATTGCTTTCGCTCTTTTTGTTTGTTTGTTTGTTTAACCATGACTAGTTTGTGTAAGCTCAATCATAATTATGAAACATAATGATAAAAATTAGTAAATATTACATAAAAGTTTGTCAGAAAACAAGTTGTATCTCATAATTACAATTTTTATGCAGAGTTTGAATTTTTATATCACAAATATGAATTTTACATCAAATTCGATTTGTTATGTATATATTACAGTTTGTTATAGGCTATATGACCCATTTTTAGAGAATGTCTTTGTGTTTTTGGGGCAATCTGTAAGCAAATGAGTTCAAATTGATGTAAAGGAATGGAGACTGCAGATTAGTTTTTAGTTTGGCATTAAATCAGTCTCTAGAATATAGGCAGAACAAAACAAAATGAGTAGCCTAATATCTTATTTTTGCATTGCAATAAAGTCTATTTTAGTGATACTCTGCAAAAGAAGTAATCTGGTGAGACGTTAATGAGCTGTTTTGATCTTCAAACGTGGATGTTGATGCTCAAGTGGGGGAGAGTCTGTCTAGACACAGTACAACTCATGAATTACTTCTGACATGTCCGCCAGTGGATGCTGTACTTTCAGGTCAATGTCAAACCTAAAACCTGATCTCTTTATTGCACTGCATGTCTTTTAATTGACATTTAATAGTAATCTTAATTGATATTAATAGATAACCGTAAAAGATAATTTATTTAACTAAAAAGATACTAATAAAAAGGGAAGTGCTATTCAGTTACATCTTCTGCAGCAAGTGCTTTTCTTGTCTAAAATGACTAAAAAGAAAAAAAAACGGGACATTTTTTAAAATGTTTTTGTCCTCCTTGAATTTTGTCCAAATATATTTGTAACATAAATGCAAATACAAGTTGAGAAATGCAGTATAGCCAGGGTGACAGTCTGGCATTGCAAAACTGAACTCTGGTCTCACCATGTTTGTTATTAGATGAATAATTGGGCAATAATGTTAAATATTTGAATCCTTCAAGGGCCAACTTGAGCATTACACAAGACTAATCCGCCGAGAGATGTAATTACACGTTACTAGCACTCTGACTCTACTTTGTAGATTTTCTTTTTGTAATGAGCTAATGACTGAATATTTTGCATTCTGATGCTGCATAATATATATTAATTTCTTTTTCTTTTTTTTCCCCTCTCAGATTTATTTAACAGACCATAAATAAAACCAATTTGGGTTGTTTTGATGGAAATTAATGCTTGAATTCAGCAACAATGCATTAAATTGATAAAAAATTGATTGAAAATAATAAGAAAAATGGTAACACTTTACAATAAGGTGTCATTTGTTAACATTAGTTAATGTATTAACTAACATGAACAAACAATGAACAATGCATTTATTACACTATTTATTCATCTTTGTTAATGTTAGTAAATGAAAATACAGTTGTTCATTGTTTATTCATGTTAGTTCACAGTGCATTAACTAATGTTAAGAAAACACAACTTTGTATGATTTTAATAATGCATTAGTAAATGCTGAAATGAACATTAACTAAGATTAATAAATGTTGTAGAAGTATTGTTCATTCTTAGTTCATGTTTACTAATGTTAACTAATGACCTTTACTGTAAAGTGCATTAATGAAAAATGTGTTAATATATTTTGACGTTTAAACAAGTTCTAAAATATTAACGCTCTGCATTTGTATGAAAATTGTATTATTCGTAGTTGTAGCAGCCAACTCATTGGCCTGCAGAGGACTGGACCACCTGGAAGAGAAGGTACCAGCCTTGCAGTATCCACCTGAAGAGGTAATGTGCTTCAAATATCCAAAACTGGTTTCTTACTACTGTTCTGTAAGTTGTTCATTGTATTTCTTTTAACTGTGGGCACACATTTAGCTAAGATGCGTATATAAGTATAGTAAAATGTCTGTATTTTAAATAAAAATGTCCTTTTTCTGCTTCCTCCACAACAGCTAACAGCAAGCATCAAGGAGCTGGTGTCATCAACTTTGGAAACTGCCAAGGATAGTGTAGCCTGTCCAATCAAACAGACCTCTAATGTTGTATTGGACAAGGTATCTACTGGGTACCAGCAGAGTAAGAGTGCCTTAAGTGACAGCATACATTATGTCCTTAACAGCAAGCTTGTCTGCCTGGCTGAGCAGAGAGCTGACAGGGCTCTAAATCTGATGGAGAACCTTGTCGACTTTGTCCTTCCTGTATCTTCAACTAAGACAGGTAGTCTGATATTCTTATATGCTTAATGTAGTCCTACAGTGTATTTTTAGTGAACGGTCCTTAGTTTCTTCATTTGTATTCCTTGGGAGAAAATCATGTCAAATAAATATCAAATCAATTCAGTGTGGCCCCAGCAAAATGCATGTGCTTTTAAGGCTGGACACTAGATGTCACTGCAAGTTCATTGTTAAAGCGATGAAGTCCTGATGGGTCCATAATAATTTTGTCAAATTTTGACTACATCGTCCGAGTTTAGCTTCATCTTGCCCCAATACACCTGCCTGGAATTGTCTAAAGTTGCCTGAAGACATTGATTAGTTGTTTCAGGGTTGGAGCTAAACTTTGCAGGACAGTGGCCCTCCAGGAGCAGGACTGAACACCCCTGAGTTAGACCATCCAATTTGCAACCGCATCTGTTAAATGTAAACATTGTCTTTGCAAACTATTTTGTAAAAACAGGTGTATTATAGTGTTTTATTCTGTTGTGGACTGTATTGCTGTGGTTCAAGTCTTAGAGCCATGGATAAAGTTAATAGAGATCCCTGGATTGAATAAGTGTTGATCTAGTTTAGTGACTCATTGCCCGGAAGAACTGTAGTAGCCTTGTTCCCTCTTTTCTGTCTGTTTATTATAATATTTCATCTTTAAGTGTCCACTGTGCATCTGCTCCTCTACAGAAATGTGTCCGGAGGCACGTATTAGCAGTCATGGCCACAAATTGCATCATCTGTTAACAGGATGTTTTAAAGAGGGTGTTTCATCACATCATGATTTAGTGACTATTTATGTGAGACATTCAGTTATCTTTTGAAACAGAACTATTCAGGCTTTTAACTTTGGCTTTGGCTTGAATTGATCCCTAGGGCTTTGCTCTCGGTATTTGATGTCTAAAAAAAGGCAGGGTTATTAAATAAAACTAAAACTTTTTAAACAAAGTAGATACAGTTTCTGAATGGATGCTTTGGTAAATAATAATTATGACATAAAATGTCTACATCACCTTAAAGGAATAGTTCTTCGAAAAAATGAAAACTTGCTCAAAGATGTAGATGAGTTTGTTTCTTCATCTGAGTAGATTCTGAGAAATTTAGCATTACATCACTTGTTTATCAATGAAGTGAATGGGTGCCGTCAGAATGAGAGTCCAACCATCAGATAAAAACATCACAATAATCCACACAACTCCAGTCCATCAGTTAACATCTTGTGAAGTGAAAAGCTGCATGTTTGTAAGAAACAAATCTATCATTAAGTTGTTTAACTTTAAACCATTGCTTCTGGCCACAATATGAGTCCATAATCAATAATAACACTTATATAGTAAATAAAAAGTCCATCCCCTTTTTTCCTTTCACATCAAAATCCACATCCACAATGGATTGAAGTTAAAAACATCTTAATGATGGATTTATTACTAACACGCAGCTTGTGGATTACTTATATTTTAATGGATTATTGTGATGTTTTTATGAGCTGTTTGGAGACTCATTCTGATGGCACCCATTCACTGCAAAGGATCCACTGGTGAGCAAATGATGTAATGATAAATTTCTCCAAATCTTTTCAGATGAAGAAACAAATTCATCCATATCTTGGATGACCTGAGGGTGAATACATTTTCAGAAAATTTTCATTTTTGGGTGAACTATTCCTTTAAAATAAAATGTTACTTAACATTTACCTTTTTATGTAAGGACAGTGTGCATTACATGTCTTCCTGTCTGATCTGTTTAGCTTCTGCATTCAGTGCATTATGGTATGTGGTCCTTTGATAATTTGCATAACTGACTTAAATATCTTTTAGCTCAGAGGCAATTATTCCTTTGATTCCTTAGAAACAGAAAAGTAAAGTTTCCTGTGTACAGCTCTCCCTTTTTTACCCTTTGTTTATCCGTGAGTGTGAAAGTGTGTCGAACGGGATAATTCCTTCCTCACGTGCCCTAAAGAAGCAGCACGCTGCTGGTTATTTCTATCCCAATACAGTTAGAGCATTTTTTTCATGCTTGTGTCTTTCTGTGGCCATGTTTAATGGGACATTCAGCAGAGAGAATCTGTTTAGTGTGTGTTTTGTCTGCCTTTGTAAATTGAATTGGATTGCATTTAATGTTGGATATTGAGCGAGAGGGCCTGAATGCCTCTGTAGCCCTGAGCTTAGTAGTCATGTGTGGCATTATTACATTGGGTGCTGTTTGTTCTGTTTATACACAGAGAGAAAGTGCTTCCTGAGGAACTTCTCTTTTTAATCCTTATGCATTTAGATAATTTATAAATCTGCCCTGAAGATATAGTGCCAAGAAACTCTCTTTCTTCACTTCCGCCGGTTTTTGTCATTTCCTAGCCTGAAGAAATACTTAAATTTCCTATGTGGGAAACCAGTGCTATAGTTGTCACAGTAGTGAAAAAAATATGAAATAGTGTGTGTGTGTGTGTGTGTGTGTGTGTGTATATATATATATATATATATATATATATATATATATATATATAAATTAATTTTTTTATTTTTTTATTATCAGTAAAATCAGTATAAATGAAAATTGTATTTAATTCATCATGGTGAATAAAAGTATTTCTTTCAAAAAAAATCTTATCTTTCTAAGATTGTTTTAAAATAAATTAATACTTTTATTCAGCAGGGATGCATTGCAATGATCAAAACTGACAATAAAGGCATTTATAGAGTACAAAAGTTTTAATTTAAAATAAATGCTGTTCTAATCATCAAAGATTCCCCAAAAAAGTATCAGTTTCCACAAAAATATTAAACAGCACTTTATATTGATATTACTTTATATTGATTTAATATTGATAATAAGAAGACATTTTTCTTGAGCATCAAATCAGCATATTCAGCTCTGATATCACAGGAATAAATTGCATTTTAAAATATATTCTAATGGAGTAGTTATTTTAAATTGTAATACTGTTTCACAACATTACTGATTTTACTGTATTTTTGATCAAATAATGCAGTTTTGGTGAGAAAAAGAGACTTTTCAAAAACTGACTTTTTAAAAATCTTACCAACCCCAAACTTATGAATGCTAGACACACACATATGTGACCCTGGACCACAAAACCAGTCTTAATTGTCAATTTTTCAAAATTGTTTGTTAGTATAGGACAATATTTGGCCGAGATACAACTATTTGAAAATCTGGAATCTGAGGGTGCAAAAAAATCAGAATATTGAGAAAATCACCTTTAAAGTTGTACAAATGAAGTTCTTAGCAATGCATATTACTAATCAAAAATTAAGTTTTGATATATTTACGGTAATAAATTTACAAAATATCTTCATGGAACATGATCTTTACTTAATATACTTAATGATTTTTGGCATAAAAGAAAAATTGATAATTTTGACCCATACAATGTATTTTTGGCTATTGCTACAAATATACCCCAGCGACTTAAGACTGGTTTTGTGGTCCAGGGTCACATAGAGAAAGATGCTGTTTTTAAATAACTAAATTATATTAAAAAAAAAAAAAACAGTAAATACATTATATTAATACATTTTAATGGCCTTTTCAATATTCTGCCTGTCCATTCCATTGTTATCTTTTAATTCCACTGTTAGTTTTTTATTTTTATTGCATGAAGTCATTTTAACCACTCTGTGACCCTTTCACAGGTATCTTTTTGTCACAGAGAGTGAGTGAATAAGATGAGTGTTTGGACCACTATAAGAGAGCATGAAAGCAGCTAAAAGTCCTCCCTTCCACTCTTTATGTCTCCACATAAGATGTCTTTTTTGCAGAGGATGATGGGAGTATGGGAGTGCAGGAGCCTGATGTTGGAGCTTCTGGCCCAAAGCCCAGCTTCAGCAGGCTGGGAGCGCTGGTCGGCACCATCTGCAGACGAGCGTTTGAGAAGACAGCTGCACAACTCCAGCGCTCCAAACGTCAAGGTCAGGGACTGGTCACACAGATCCCTGGCGTGAGTCCCCTGGTAAGTAGCAAACAGCATTCAAGTGTTAGTTTGTCCTTCCAAGAACAAAATGTGGCTTCAGTGTTGAGCACATGTTCTTTTTTGAAGTGTTAGGTTATGTAATTATGTTCAACTCTTCATAGAGCCCACAGCAAATTAAGGACCGTCTGTGTTGTACGTCTCCTTCATTTTGTAAACCGCCGTTGCGCATACCTCTCGCTCAATTAGTACACCAAATTACTGTGATTCCACACCCTGCCAAGCCAGCAGACCCAAACAGAGAGCCCAACTCAGCACATGACCCAACACATGCATTCACCTTTTTGCCATTCTGTAGCAACATTGTCAAACCGCCAATTATAAACACAGTTGTAAGGACTGATCAAGCCAGGAATTTTCAAACTGGGGTCCGAAGACCTCTAGTGCAACACAAGGGGAGGCTAGGGAGTCTGCAAAAGAGTTAAGAAAAAATAAAAATTCAGAAAAAAATATCAGAAATCATACTGACAAATAAGAAGCATGTCAACCTCTATAACAGTACAAAGCACATATTTGACAAAATGATGAGCACTGTTCAAATAGTGGCTACTGGCTTAAAGGCCATGTGACTAGTGTAATAAAACATTGCCAACAGTTAAGTTTAAACTGAGATTGTAAAGAAAATGGTCTGTACAAAAGTCAAAGAGTCAGTGTCATGCTGCTATTGTCTTTCCTATTTTGCTAAATTAGTCTCTGATGTGCCATTAATATTTTGCAACAATTAACATTTACTCCCTGATGCCTGGTTCGTCCTGCCTAACAAATGCCAACTTCTAGTGAGTTTTTCTGTATCAGTGTGTTCACCCTGTTGGTGTATTTTTCAATTTATATCCAACACCAATAGCCAATTTTACGCTGCAGAAATGTTAATGTTTGTTGGGTCACTGTGCATGAGCCTTTAGAGTGTGTGTTTGGGTCAAGAGAGAGATTTGAATGATGTCCTAGATTATGATCTGTGGAAATTATATCTGGGACATGTTCTTATTATGCAGCCTTTTCTGCTCAGATTGCACAGATATGAAAGATTTTATGGTAACAGTTTACACAATGTCTGCGTTGTCTACAGTACTGTTCAAACATTTGGGGTCAGTCAGAAAGTCTTATGCTGATTTGGTGCTCAAGAAACATTATTATTATCAATGTTTGTACTGTTGGTGGTACTGCTAAATATTTGTGGAAACCGTGATATATTCTTGATGAATAGAAAGTTCAAAAGAACAGAATTTATTTGAAATAAAATACTGTTACTTTTGATAAATTTAAATGTGTCCTTGCTAAAAAAAAATAAATGTATCAGATTCTTTATGTGTGTGTGTGTGTGTGTGTGTGTGTGTGTGTGTGTGTGTGTGTGTGTGTGTGTGTGTGTGTGTGTGTGTGTGTGTAACAAATCTGAATATATATTTCTGCCAAGACAACTCTCGGAGGGATTGGTGTGGTAATGTACCGAGACTTGCTACTGCCAGTACATCCACAATATGCTGCTGTGAGCATGTAATGAGCATGTAAATACTGCTGCTGCACATATAACATATGTGAATAACCCCCATTGCATACATGATCCCCCTATAGCAGATCTATACAGGTGGAGCTGGGGAAGGTGAAGGGTTTCTGAAGTGCTCTGCAACTGCTATCACAAGCATTAGCCAAATTTTTGAATGTTGAGCAGCCAGTTCATTGGCTACAGATATAGGAGAGAATCAATCAGCTGTGACATGATGTCATTATATCAGTTAGATCCTTCGGACTGCGCCATCTAGAGTTTCATGCCAGAACTTTGTATATATATTGCATGCACAAAATGTATTGCCTGTACAAAAAATAATAATACTAATAATAAAAACAGTAAATATAAAAGTTGATTTTGTCTTTTTTTAAGGTTGAATATACCACGAGGACTTTGAAGACCATAGGAAGTGTAATACTGGGTCTGCCGATCTCTGTGGCAGTGTTTCTGAAAGATGCGCAACAGCACAATTCTCTGAAGGAGGTGACCAGTAATGAGTTGGAGCAGCTAGAGGTTAGTGAGATTTTTTTTTAGCATCACTAAATCTGGTTATTTAAGACCGATGTAAATATTTACCACTTATATCAACTCAAAATATTGGCCTTTTAGGTTTCATTTTAGTTCTTAAAAATTTAACTTGAAACGTTAACTTTAAAAATGTTGTTTATTTATAATTATTTGTGTTCACTGAAAATTCACTGAAAAGTGTGAGTGAAAAATAGTTTCACTGCCATTTTTCGATGCAGTAACATTCATACCTCCCATTAAACTTATAAAAATGTTTGTTTTATTTTGTTTTGTGATATACTTTTAGAAATTTCCCAATTTGATCTACTGTTTGTTTGAGTGTACAGTACGATATACTGTTGATTAAGGTGCCATCCAAGTTTCCGCTGTTCTTCGAAAGTTTGCTGGCAAAATTGTGTTCAAGTTGTTCACTCAAATTCGCTGTGTTGACCAAAAGAAAGCTGATTTGTGTGAATATGTCTTCTGTGTGAGCTGTGCTTCATACATCACTACACTATTCACAATAGACAATAGATCTTTTTTTTTTTTGGCATGTGAAATTTGCTTAAATATTGCATAAATGTGAGATTTAAGCAATATTACGCAACACTTGTTGCTAGCAGTCCTTGCAAGAAACCATTCTGTAAGTACACAGACCTCCATAAAATCATAAGAAAAATGTTGGATTGTTTGTTTGCTTAATCTTCCTAATACACTCATATGAAGATGCTTGTACACATATAGTACACATACAGTATATTTTCTCTTGCAGAGTAATGGGCTGCCGAGGCTGGTCAGTGGATTAGGGCAGCAGTTACTGAAGGTCTATGGGTCTGTGGTGGCTAATATAAAGAAACCCCATCAAACCAGCTTCAACCTGGCTAAGGATGGAGTCAGCATTGTCCTGCGGTCCTTTGGCACAGTCAGGGAGAGAGCACTGCACAGCCTTTCTTATTACGGGCTGGTGAGTGAGTCAGTCATCCTCAGGTTTGATTTGATTTGGCCCCTCACGTGCTTTGAACAGTCTGGAATCTAGTTCACGTGGACTCTTCACATGTGCATAGACCCCCTTGAACACAAACAAACACACACACACACACACACACACACTTCAAACTCATCACCTGCCCCTGCTGTGATCACACACCCAACTCTGCATGTCAGGGGATATTTCCATTATAGATTCTGTCTAGACTGAGAGCAACGTTGAATTGTTTAAATAAACAATGACCTTTCTTCACAGCTGTGTTAGAGCATCTTGCAGTTTTTCTCAGTCTCTTTGGCTTAATTCTTGAGTGAGAGTTTTTTCTCAAGACATTAAGTTATAAACAATTAGTTTCTTGTTCACATCAGATTTGATTTCTTGTTGATTTAGGCAAATTGCATGTGTTTTGACAAATTGGCACATGTGTGCAAAAGAGTAAGTGCAATTTGCTACAATTTACACAATAACTGAATTCACATGACTTGCTGATCAAAACTGATAACTTGATTATCAGTGAAACTGCCAAACTCTAAACAAAACTTCTAAACACTCTTTCATCGTGTGAGTCATCACATGCAAAATGATCCATTAATTTATCAAAATCTGTCAGACATGTGTATGTTCCATATATACCTGACCTGGAATGGTTGTAATGTCTGCTAAGTAGGCAGATAGCTTGCCATTAGGTTCCAAAGGGGCAGAAAACTTTTCAGGATTTTTTGGAAAATTTAGCAAATTTTCATAATCTTTTGAACTTTTTAAATTTACCGGAAATTTCTCGCCATTTAGCAACTGTACTTGCCATTGTAATGAAGTAGGATTCACAATACATTTATATTTATACAGTACATGTATATGTAGAAATGTGTTGCAGTACATGTCAACTGAAAATCTACAGTTGCTCATCATGGAAGAGCGGCAAGACGATAAGTAAGAATGTGTGGTGTAGGGATTCCACAATCTTCAATGTAATATTGAACTTTGTGTATTGCATGGTTTTTCGGTTTTGCATCTTTTGCAGCATCTGTTACATGAACCCTGAGTTTTTGCTCCACAACATCAGTTGAGTGTTTGAAATAACTTCCTTTTTGTGATCTGTGAATGAGGCAGAAAATATATTTTTTTATAGAATCGAAAGCAGTCTGTCAACAAAAAAATGTAAAATATTACAAATATGAAATGAAATTGCATATAACAAAATGAAATATGCATATACAGTAACACAAAATGAAATTAAATTAAATGAATTTTGCATATGACTAAACATTTATAAACAAAAACATTTTGACTAGTATGGCTCAACCTTAAATTAAATGTTTTGCGTGAGTTACTACATTTTGCAGACATGCAATAGAGTTCTGATGTTCTAGCAAATAGTTATGAAAATCGAACTTTAGAGAATTTAAGAGAAGTTTAGCAAACTTTTTAAAAGTGCTTACTACAGAAATAATAATATATATAGTGGGAAAAAAATTATTTGATCCCCTGCTGATTTTGGACGTTTGCCCACTGACAAAGAAATTATCTGTCTATAATTTTAATGGTAGGTTTATTTTAACAGTGAGAGACAGAATAACAACAAAAAAAAAATCCAGAAAAAGGCATTTAAAAAAAGTTATAAATTGATTTGCATTTTAATGAGTCAAATAAATATTTGACCCCTTCACAAAACATGACTTAGTACTTGGTGGCAAGACCTTTGTTGGCAATCACAGAGGTCAGACGTTTCTTGTAGTTGGCCACCAGGTTTGCACACATCTCAGGAGGGATTTTGTCCCACTCCTCTTTGCAGATCCTCTCCAAGTCATTAAGGTTTCGAGGCTGACGTTTGGCAACTCGAACCTTCAGCTCCCTCCACAGATTTTCTATGGGGTTAAGGTCTGGAGACTGGCTAGACCACTCCAGGACCTTAATGTGCTTCTTCTTGAGCCACTCCTTTGTGGCCGTGTGCTTTGGGTCATTGTCATGCTGGAATACCCATCCACGACCCATTTTCAATGCCCTGGCTGGCTTCAGTCCACTGGCCCTGACGGTACATGGCCCGTCCATCGTCCCTTTGATGCGGTGCAGTTGTCCTGTCCCCTTAGCAGAAAAACACCCCCAAAGCATAATGTTTCCACCTCCATGTTTGACAGTGGGGATGGTGTTCTTGGAGTCATAGGCAGCATTCCTCCTCCTCCAAACGTGGTCATAGGCAGCATTCCTCCTCCTCATCTGACTACAACACTTTACCCAGTTCTCCTCTGAATCATTGGCAGACTTCAGACAGGCCTGTACATGTGCTTTCTTGAGCAGGGGGACCTTGCGGGTGCTGCAGGATTTCAGTCCTTCACGGCGTAGTGTGTTACCAATTGTTTTCTTGGTGACTATGGTCCCAGCTGCCTTGAGATCATTGACAAGATCCTCCCGTGTAGTTCTGGGCTGATTCCTCACCGTTCTCATGATCATTGAAACTCCACGAGGTGAGATCTTGCATGGAGCCCCAGTCCGAGGGACATTGACAGTTATTTTGTGTTTCTTCCTTTTTTGTGAATAATCGCATCAACTGTTGTCACCTTCTCACCAAGCTGCTTGGCGATGGTCTTGTAGCACATTCCAGCCTTGTGTAGGTCTACAGTCTTGTCCCTGACATCCTTGGACAGCTCTTTGGTCTTGGCCACGGTGGAGAGTTTGGAATCTGATTGATTGATTGCTTCTGTGGACAGGTTGTCTTTTATACAGGTAAGGAGCTGAGATCTCAGCTCCTTACCTGTATAAAAGACACCTGGGAGCCAGAAATCTTTCTGATTGATAGGGGATCACATAACTTATTTGACTCATTAAAATGCAAATCAATTTGTAATTTTTATGGATTTTTGTTGTTGTTATTCTGTCTCTCATTGTTCAAATAAACCTACATTAAAATTATAGATTGATCATTTCTTTATCAGTGGGCAAATGTTGCAGGCCCCGGCTCAGGAGACCCAGCTGACAGATTACTGTTACCTGAAAAACAGGATTAGAAGAAATAAACGGGAGAGTCGCGTCTGCTCTTCTGATGCTCCTTTGCAGATATGTTTATTATATACACAATATGTCAATTTTAGTACAACAGTTGCTTTTAAAGCATTAATTCACATTCTTTTGTCTGTCTCGTTACATCACTTTTGTCACCAACATCAAAATAAATCACCTTTTTTTTTTACTCGTTTCATTTCTTCAATTGACCTTATTTAGTTAACATTTAACTTATATATATCAATATATAGTCTCTATAGTCTTTATATATATTATAAACAGTAATACCAGTATTCATTAACACAATGAGATTTAATATGAATTTACTTCATATGAACTATGAAAATGTATATTTCAAAAGGCACTTGCTCCTTAAAACCATTGTGAAACACAATTCACTCTTTTACCTGGATTGGATTATTAATTATTGATGGACACACAGAGATTGTGACTTTCTATGCTTCTCTCAGTGCCTGGTCACGTGACTGTCAAGCGCGCCAAACGCGATCACAGAGTGAGCTTCAAAGATACACTTAACACGACTTATGAACTCATTAACAAGAACAAACAAACTTTTCATGACACAAAAACTATTAATGCAACATTATAGTTAGATATAATGACCACTGGAGCATACTTAACTTATCTTCCTCACGTTATAATGAGCATACAGCCAGACAAACAAAACATCGTAAACTAAACACATTTGACACTTCACATTCATCAGACATGGAAATTGCGCAATTGCTATTGTATATTCAAGTATTTCTCTGGTGGAAGTCCATATTTTTACCTGAAAAACAGGATTAGAAGAAATAAACGGGAGAGTCGCGTCTGCTCTTCTGATGCTCCTTTGCAGATATGAGCAAGCATGCGCAGTTCACCGTTTCACCCGCAACTCTCCAACCAGATATCAAAATAAGAGTCCTTCAAAACAATGCTTTTCTGTCCATATGTAAACCTAGATTTGTTAAATCGCGTAAAACACTGCATAAAAAAGTAATGCAATCATTTCACTCAAAACAATATACATGTTCAGAAAAGAAAAAGAAAACACAATTGTGTACAAACTTTGTGTGTATCACACTCTCCCTGACAAAATAAGAAAAGCTCCAGTGGTCAACCCCTTTCCTCCTATATGCCAATCAACACACGGGCACAGTGAAATTGTAAGGTATGTATGTGTGAGGAGTGTATGAATTGGTATAACCAATTTGTGGTAAGTAACTATTGATACCCCAGACAGGTACATGTGTGATCGGATAAGCTGTCACTGCATTAAGTGTTGGGTATGGCTGTAGCACAGGCTGACCTAAAGTGTCATAAGTGTAAATCTGTCGTGGCCTCTTCTCTCTAGTAGACCTTCTCACTTCTGCTTCATCCCCCACACTTGAACTTTCAGTCTCTCTTGCGACTCCCTCTGGCTCAACACAAGCAGCTGTTTCCCTCTCCTCGTCCACATCATCATCCACAGGTGGTACCAGGTAAGTATTTGGTTCTCTTTCTGGTGAATCTTCCAGTTCCCTTGAAACTTCCCTTCTTTGTGTTTGATGGAACTCTTCTCTCACAGGTGCTCGCTCAGGTAGATGGGCATTCATTGGTCCTGTCCAGCTAACTGGGTTTCTCAGCCAGTATCCTCCTCCATTACTTTCCTCATCGGAGTCCGTCATGTCACTGTCCCTCTCTCTGGTGTCTTCTCTGTTGGGTGTCTGGCCCCTTGTCTTTTTTCTTCTTTCAGGTTTGGTCGAGCGGAATGTCGTTGTGGGAGCCTCCACAGGTAAGTCATTCACCAGTAGTAGTAGATTCCGGTGCAGTGTCCTAGTTTTCTTATTGTCCCCATTTTCAGGGGAGACTACATAAACTGGGTTCTCAGACACCTGCCCCGTCACCACGTAAACCACCTTTTCCCAGTAGGATCGTAACTTCCCTGGACCCCCTCGTTCTCCAAGGTTTCTGACCAGCACTCGGTCTCCCACTTTCAGTACAACTCCTCTCGCCTTTCGGTCATATTGAGCCTTCCCTCTCGCACTTGCTTGGCGACTGTTTCCGTCAGCGATCTTGTATGCCTCAGCCATCCGCTCCGCCCACTGATTTGCATATCCCTTTGGAGTGACTCCGTCTGTTGGCTCCACCAGGCCAAAGATCAGATCTACTGGAAGGTGAGGATGCCGTCCGTACAAAAGGTAAAAGGGAGAATACCCAGTGGACTCGTGCCGCGTGCAGTTGTAGGCATGCACGATTTGAGGTAAGTGCTCCTTCCACCTTTCTTTCTCTTTGTCTGCCAGCGTCCTCAACATCTGTAGTAGGGTCCGATTGAACCTCTCGACTGGGTTTCCTTGGGGGTGGTATGGTGACGTTCGAGAGTGTCCAATTCCAGCGAACTGTTGGAGAGTGCGGAAAAGTTCATTCTCGAACTCACGGCCCTGGTCATGATGTAACTTGGCCGGGTATCCAAAGCGCGGAATGTAGTCTTGAAACAAGCGTTCAGCTGCAGTCCGCCCTGACTTGTTCTTGGTTGGGTAGGCTTGGGCGAACCTTGTGAAATGGTCCATGACGACCAGGATATATTCATATCCTCCACGGCTCGGCTCCAAGTGCAGGTAGTCAATGCAGACCAGCTCCATAGGTGAGTGTGTTGTGATGCTACCCATGGGCGCTCGAACATGTACAGTCGGTTTCTTCTGTTTTATACACGGGCACTTTCTGGTCACATATTCTTCCACTTCAGCTTTCATGTATGGCCAGTAGAACCGTTCTCTCACCAGGCTCAATACTCGCTCTGTACCCACGTGTCCCATCTTGTCATGGAGGTGCTCAAGTGCCAGCTTTTTGTACTTGCTTGGTAAGACAAGCTGTTTTCTTTCCCTCGTTCTTCGATATAGGAGTCCTCCCTCAAGATGTAGCTTATTCCACTCATACATCAGCTTTCTGTTGGTTCCTGTCAAAACCCCCCTCATCTCGTCGGTGAGGGTGACACCATCCTCCTTCCATTGTCTCACTTGAGAGATTATAGAATCTTCTTTCTGGGCTTGAATCAGTTCATCCTGCCCTATTGTCGGCAACCAGGCGTTGGGTTGGCACGGTTCATCCTCCCCAATAGACATGTACAGGGCAGCGACCCAGGCCACGTCCTTCATCTTTGACGCATGACTGCCCTCCCATGCTGCTTGTATTGCCCCCGCGGGTAGTCTTTCCGTGCATTCTGATGTATATTCTTCAATGTCCAGAGGAAGCCGGGACAAGGTGTCTGCGTCGATGTTGACTTTCCCTGGGCGATACTTGACATCGAACCGGAAGTCAGACAGCTCCCCGACCCACCGATGGCCTACTGCGTTGAGTTTCGCCGTGCTCATTGCGTATGTCAGTGGGTTGTTGTCGGTGTACACTGTGAAGTGTGGGGCGTAGAACAGGTAGTCCCGGAACTTCTCGCACACCGCCCACTTCAGTGCCAGGAACTCGAGTTTACCACTGTGTAATCTGTAGTTCCTCTCCGTTGTTGTTAATGTTCTGGATCCATATCCGATTACTCTCAACCTCCCGTCTTGTCGCTGGTATAGGATGGCCCCTAGACCCCTTTCGGATGCGTCAGTGTGCAGCGTGAAGGGTAAGCTGAAGTCTGGATATGCCAGTATAGGTGGGCTTGCTAACATACCAATAAGTTCCTCCAGGATCTGTTGGTGGTCCCTGGTCCATTCTACTGGAGTTCTGGAGGGAACTTGTGGGCCTTTAGCTTTCTTCCTGTGAGTATCCCGTGTTGTTCCAGGCTTCACCTGCAGTAGTTCATACAAGGGTTTTGCTGTCCTGGAAAAGTCTAGAATGAAGGCACGGTAGTAGCTGAGGAATCCAAGCAACCTTCTCACATCACCCACTGTCTGGGGGGTCCTGGTTGTTAAGGATCGGACAGCCTCCAGGTCCTTAGGATCTATCCGCACTCCTTCTGCTGACACTAGCCGTCCGACGTACCTGACTTCACTCCGGAACAATTCACACTTTTCAGGTTTCAGTTTTACACCGTGATACTGGAGGGCCCTCAACACTCTACGGATACTCTCAACATGGTCTTCAAAGGATCTTGCATAGCATAAGACGTCATCTAAATATGGGATGCAGCACTCATCTCTGAGCGAGTCAAGCATCTCTTCCATACTGCGTTGGAAGGCAGCAGGCGCATTGGACAATCCAAAGGGGATCCGGACCCACTCATACAGCCCCCAGGGTGTGATGAATGCTGTCATGTGTCTGGACCCCTCTGCGATGTACCCCTGGTGGTACGCTTTGCCTTGGTCGAGAATGCTGAACCAGGAGTATCCCCCAAGGGTGTCAATCAGATCCTGTATCCTTGGCAATGGGTGACGGTCAGGGATGGTTTTCCTGTTAAGGAGACGATAATCAACACAGAGCCTCAGCTTGCCATCCTTTTTGCGGACACAGACTACTGGAGCGGCGTATGGTGACTTTGATTTGACGATCCATCCTTTTGCTAGGAGATCCTGTATGTAACTCTTCACCTCGTTAAATAAGGGTTTTGGTACTGATGAGTACGCCCTCTGAACCGGGATGTCGTCTTGAAGTGTGATTGACATCTGCAAGCTGGGTATGCAACCAATGTCATTGTCATCTCTGCTGAAAGCACCAGACTCCTCATACAACATTCTTTGAACAACCTCTCGTTGGCCCTCTTCCAGGTGGTCCAGGTTGACGGGTGGAAGCCACAATGATGTTTTTACCTCATCCTCTCGAGTGGTCGCCGCTTGGATCATTGTCTGCATTGGCTCACTTGTTTTACCAGGCTCCACTAATATCTTCTCAATCCGCTGTAATGTTCCAATCACTGTGCCACGTGGCAGGGTCACATCACCCACTGTGCTATTTCCGATGGGTATGGAAACACATGGGTCACTTCGGGGTTGTATTTCTAAGAGCCCCTCTCCAATGTCCAAGAATCTTAAATGGTCACTATTTTCATGAGGCTCAAACAAGACCGTCGTGTCAGACTGTGCCATCTTCAACGGGATTCTGCACTTCACCCAAGTCACCTGCCCTGCCCGGATAACTAATCCTCTTGGACCAACCTTCAAGTGCCCATGTCCGTTATCTTCTTCAGCAGCTTGGATCACCTTGACTAAAGTTTGTGCCTTTTCGCAAGGGATATCAATGGCTCCGGCCAGTAGTGAGGTAAGTGTTGGCATCAACTGCTCAGACTGCCCTTGAATCAGTTCTTCAACTAAGTTGAAACCCAGGAGTGGTCTCTCAATTGGCATCTTACTCACCAGGAATGGGACATTAATTGATAGACTTGGGTCCTCATTTCCTAGCAGGTTGACTGTGATGACCGCCCAACCGTCAAATGGGATAAGGTCTCCATTTACAGCATAGACTTTCAGATCATCTTGACACCCAAGCAGTTCCCGAAGCGGCCTCACCTCCACACTTGGCAGATATTTCTCTTTCCACTCACGGTCCACCATGCTGACTTGGGCACCTGTGTCGAGTAATGCCCTCACTGTCAAACCATTCAAGTTGCACTGGGTTAGTGCCTTGCTTCCGATCAGTTTGATTATGTTGTCATTTTTTGTCTTATAGGGGCCCAGAACACTTGCTCCTTGGCTCCTGGATCTCACCTCATTTATAGATTTGTTTGTTTGACCCTGGTGCTTGTGTTCTTGTCCTAGCACTCCTGTCTCCCTAGGCCAGGCCGGCTTTGTGGGAGTAACGTCTGGTTGGGGCATTTGCTGTGCGGTCACTGGTTGCCCCTTTGCAGTGGCCGGTTCCCGTTTCCCTGTCGCTGAGGTCGTTGTAGGCAACCCACTGCCTGATGTCCACCCTCACCACAGACAAAACAGTGTGTACAGTCCTGTCGGCCTTCGTCCGCACACCGTGGACAGCAACGCCAGCGGCTCATCCGGCGAGAGGATGGTTGGCTGGAGGAGCATTGGCAGCCACCCTCAGTTCGTACTGGCATTGAGTGTTGGATAGCGTCTACCATGCTGGTTAGGGCATCAATTCTGGCAGTAAGAAGCTTAATCTGATCGTTCTGCCCCTTTTGTGCAGCAAACCCTTTCTCCGCTTTCACATCTCCGCCGGTTTCACCGCTAACTTGGGCACTATTAGCCATGGATGGTTTTGCTCTGGTTGGTGGGCCCAGTCGACGTAATCTCTCATTCTCGTCACTTGTGATTTTCATAACGTGCCTGAGGATAGCATCATCAGTTACATCACTGTCGGCTAGTAAGGGTTTCAGCTCACTGCGAATATCTTTACACCGGTGGCTTAGACCCTGGTAGACAGTGTGTAAGAACACATCCTGCACAGTCGATGCACTATACTTCCTGTCTGAATCCGCTTGTTTAGCCGCAAAGAGTATTTTTTGTTTCAACCCCATGACTCGGTACAGGAACTGTTGCGGAGTTTCGTGTTCACTCTGCTTGGTGCACATCAGTTCTTGGAATAGCTCTGTGCTATTTCGGTCTCCCAAATGTGATTGTAAGAACCCCTTTAGCTCAGCTACAGTCATGTCATCTTTGTCCATCAGCATATCTTTAAAGATACCTGGCTTGATAATTCGCAACACCCCTCTAACAACGTCAGCATCGGTGAAGTTCTCTTTTAGGCCGCTGTCCATTTGCCTGCAGACATTGTTGAACGTGATGTCTGACGAGTTATCGCCAATCTGGCCTCCATGTATCTTGAACTCACGGGGCTGGATATACTTAAACCCCCCCATAGGGAACGTGAAGTCATGAGCTAAATTTTTGGGGTGCTCAGTCTGGTACATGTGTCCTGTAGTGGTGTCTCCCTGTGCTACAGGGTGAGTTAAGTTAGTGTTCTGGGTAGGTGTCATGTACTGGTGAATTTTTCTACCAATCTCTTCGTATTCTGCAAGCATTTTACGCATGTATGTGTTTGTTTCAGGTACAGCCCCCTTAACACCCTCTGGGTCAGGTATAACATGTGATGTTGAATAAGTGTTATCAATGGTGGGTGGATGTAACACATGTGAAAGGTGAGTGTCTGTCTCAACATCAGATGTAGACAAAGCAGTGCAAATCTGTTTTGCTGATTTTATAGTCTCTTGCAATGACAACAGTCCACTCATACCTTGGTCCTCAGCCTCGAGCAAAGATTCACTTGACATGAAGGCATCAATGTACTCGAGACAACCCTCACTGTCTTCCAGGCTCAGTTCAGATGAGTCTTTACCTCGTATTGGCCCGATGACCTTGGTGATGCGAAACAGTTCATCAGCAGGCAGTGTGATCAGGTCTTTTCTGATGTCCCACACCAAGCGTTTCCTCGTATGATCTGCCATGATGCCGTTCTCCGTCGTCCTTCCCCAAACTGCCTTAACCTCAGGATGCAGACAGCCGTCTACTCAACCCTCTGTGTGTGTCTCGTTGTCACCGTTGGTGCGGCAGCCACCGGCCTCTAGCCCCAGTGCCACCTCGTCCCACGGTCCTGGAATCTCTGGATCCGCCTCCTAGCGTCACATGGAGTGGATCCCGGACGAGCCCCCAAGAATCTGTTGCAGGCCCCGGCTCAGGAGACCCAGCTGACAGATTACTGTTACCTGAAAAACAGGATTAGAAGAAATAAACGGGAGAGTCGCGTCTGCTCTTCTGATGCTCCTTTGCAGATATGTTTATTATATACACAATATGTCAATTTTAGTACAACAGTTGCTTTTAAAGCATTAATTCACATTCTTTTGTCTGTCTCGTTACATCACTTTTGTCACCAACATCAAAATAAATCACCTTTTTTTTTTACTCGTTTCATTTCTTCAATTGACCTTATTTAGTTAACATTTAACTTATATATATCAATATATAGTCTCTATAGTCTTTATATATATTATAAACAGTAATACCAGTATTCATTAACACAATGAGATTTAATATGAATTTACTTCATATGAACTATGAAAATGTATATTTCAAAAGGCACTTGCTCCTTAAAACCATTGTGAAACACAATTCACTCTTTTACCTGGATTGGATTATTAATTATTGATGGACACACAGAGATTGTGACTTTCTATGCTTCTCTCAGTGCCTGGTCACGTGACTGTCAAGCGCGCCAAACGCGATCACAGAGTGAGCTTCAAAGATACACTTAACACGACTTATTAACTCATTAACAAGAACAAACAAACTTTTCATGACACAAAAACTATTAATGCAACATTATAGTTAGATATAATGACCACTGGAGCATACTTAACTTATCTTCCTCACGTTATAATGAGCATACAGCCAGACAAACAAAACATCGTAAACTAAACACATTTGACACTTCACATTCATCAGACATGGAAATTGCGCAATTGCTATTGTATATTCAAGTATTTCTCTGGTGGAAGTCCATATTTTTACCTGAAAAACAGGATTAGAAGAAATAAACGGGAGAGTCGCGTCTGCTCTTCTGATGCTCCTTTGCAGATATGAGCAAGCATGCGCAGTTCACCGTTTCACCCGCAACTCTCCAACCAGATATCAAAATAAGAGTCCTTCAAAACAATGCTTTTCTGTCCATATGTAAACCTAGATTTGTTAAATCGCGTAAAACACTGCATAAAAAAGTAATGCAATCATTTCACTCAAAACAATATACATGTTCAGAAAAGAAAAAGAAAACACAATTGTGTACAAACTTTGTGTGTATCACACAAACATACAAAATCAGCAGGGGATCAAATAATTTTTTCCCCACTGTATGTATATATATATATCTGCTGCAAATGGTGGTCACACCAGATACTGACTGGCTTTCAGACCCCCCCGGACCCCCCCCAATACAGTAAAACTCCACATTTTAGAGTGGTCTTTTATTGTGGCCAGCCTAAGGCACACCTGTGCAATAATCATGCTGTCTAATCAGCATCTTGATATGCCACACCTGTGAGGTCGATGGAGTATCTCGGCAGAGGAGAAGTGCTCACTAACACAGATTTAGACAGATTTGTGAACAATATTTGAGAGAAATAGGCTTTTTGTGTACATAGAAAAACTCTAAGATCTTTGAGTTCAACTCATGAAAAATGGGGGCAAAATCAAAAGTGTTGCATTTATAATTTTGTTCAGTGTATAAATATGTGTGTGTGTGTGTGTGTGTGTGTGTGTGTGTGTGTGTGTGTGTGTGTGTGTGTGTGTGTGTGTGTGTGTGCACATTCAATACATTTATAAGGCTAAAATGTTGCTCAGTTTTATCATTGAGACTGTTTTATAAAAGCAATATAATTGCTTAAATGTATATTTTTTTGTAAAAATGTAAGAAAAAAGAAAGGAAATATTTGATTTAGATGAACACAATTTATAAATGCTTTTGTTATCTGATTTGCTTTTGAAGAATATGTCAGGCCTAGGCTCTTTGCAAAAAAACAAACAAACAAAAAAAAGCCACATGGCCTTATTTTTTAGTGACTGTGACAAAGATTCATTTCCCTCGAGTCCTGAGAACTTTCCTCTCAGAAATTACAACCGTCCGTTCTAACACACTCCAAGATCAAACGCCATTGTAGAAGCATGTAAAATCTGCCATTTTTGTGAGCATTTTGGCAACAATTTAGAAAGAAGTTTCCATTCAAAGCCATATAAATTTTTGACACGATGAAGCCTTTGACAAGATAATATCTCTCTGTAGAACAACAAGTAGCCTATACGAATCATAAAAAAGAACGTGCCATGCAGGCCATCTGTTTCAGTCAGTTTGCATTTTACCTCACTTATAAGGATTCATATGGATTAGATTGATCTGTATCCTTCAGTAAAGTAATATTTCATATTAATTGTAAATAGAATCTGGTTGGTTTACTCTACATGCTGACTCTGGTCTTCATCTTTTTAAAGTATAAATAAATAACCACAGCATGGCACAACCATATTTCTTACACTCCTTCCTGCAGTTTTATCCCTTCCTAAGAAAAGGTAAATGATAAGATGGAGATGTGCACAGCAGATAACTGTAACCTGTTAACCTCTGTCTGGCTCGACACCTCTGGTAGTTATCCTGACATGGGTATAGTAATGGAGCACAGCGGTCCTCAATCTGTGACTGTTGCTAGGCAAAGTGGTTGTCTGACCCCATTGTGTCCTGAAAAAATCCTCATTACCTCACTTGCACTGTAGACACTTCAGAAACCTGTCACATATCAGTGCAGCCCATGAAAGGCCTCTTCTGTAGTCTACGCCAACAGAAGCAATTATTGCAATTGAATTGAAAATCATGTTAATCCTGCTTGTTTATTGACTAGCAGGTTAAGTTTCACTTTCTATGAAAGACCAGGGCACATGACACAGCACAAACACGTGTGCAGACATGTTTTTTAGGCATTTGCGAAGTGTTGAGTGAAAAGAAGATGCCCACATGAGGATTTAATCAAAAACAGATGAGGTGGAGGCCGTCTGTATTATAAATCAGAGTATTTTTGCCGTCAGATGAGGAGATAACGGTTCCTGTCTGGTTTTAACAACTATTCGTTTTAGGTTTTAAACTGGAGTAATAGAATCATTAAATTATTTGAGATCAGATCATTTTTTTAATAAATTTACACTTTCATTCAGCAAAGACACATTGAAAAAATAAATAAATCACAGTTTCCACGAAAAAAAAAATATTAAGCAGTACAACTGTTTTCAACATTGATATTAATAAATGTTTCTTAAATCAGTATATTAGAATGGTTTCTGAAGGATTATGTGACACTAAAATCTGGGGTAATGATGCTGAAAATTCAGCTTTGCTGTAACATCAATAAATTACATTTTTAAATACTGTATATTACTGTAATTGAAAAGTTATTTTGAAATTGTAATAATATTTCACAGCGTAGTTTTTTTATTTTTTTAAATCAAATAAATGTAGTAAGTGTAAGTGCAGATGCAGAAAGGCCATGTTTAGAAATATATTTGGGAATCAGATCAACAAGTGACCTTTTCAGGCTCCACTGGAGTGCACTGGGAAAGGCACTGGATATTGGATAACTGGAATTTTTGAACAGTTAAATCACTTCTTTTGTTTTGTTTTGTTTTGTTTTGTTTTGTTTTGTTTTGTTTTGTTTTGTTTTGTTTTGTTTTGTTTTGTTTTGTTTTGTTTTGTTTTGTTTTAGCAAGAAGGTCCACTTAAACACTGAGCTTTTAGTTCACACATTCCAGACCCCTGCAGATCCTGATAAAGTCACTTGTGAAAGTCAAGATTGTCATAGTTTGCCCACAGTGGTATTTAATATTTGAAATACCACTGAGGGCACACTATGAAAATCTCATTCTGACCTTCGTAATTCACTGTACTTATTGACTTTAATATCAGACTCCCTGTGGTATTTGGACTGGTAAATGGATTATTAACTCAAGATGTTTTTGCTTTTATAACAGGCTAGTCTTTTTTGTCTTTTTTGTATCAGAGTAATTTATATCCCTTATGCACAGAGAGAGTCAGTGGCAAACGTAGTTAATGACAATGCCAGACAACCGCGCAGATCCGAGACGTCAGCTGATATGGAAACAAATAGTTTCAGTCATGACTAAGCAGTGCGTTCGTGGATGTTCCTTTGGTGGCTTGTCAAACGGGAAACCAGGGTTTAAGAGTGACATCCTTGCTTTGTCTAACTGTCCTTAGTCTAACTATAAAACTAGTTTGTGTCTAATTTCTTAAAAACACGTTTTTTTAAATAATATATATATATATATATATATATATATATATATATATATATATATATATATATATAGATATATATTTTAGGTACATTACTTCTTTTAATAACCTAATGCAATGCTTTGAATAATCAGTTTTGAACATCTCTAAAATGTCTCACAGTTTAACATGGTTTTATCAGCTTCTTGAAGAAATATTTGCATATTTGAATTAGAAGTCAATTTAACAAGCCCACCAAATTATATAAAATTCAGCTGATTGTTTTTGGCTTCATATAAAAATAGCAGAAATGATCCAGCTGGAATCATAGCAACAATCTGTGCTATTGGCTTACAGAACTGTCACGGATCTGCAGATGAGAGATCTGATATAGTAATTAGGAGACTATCAACAGAAACATATATACATACACATTCAAAAGTTTGGGGTCAGTAAGATTTTTCAAAACTATATATTTTTTTTAATAAATTAATACTTTTATTCAGCAAGGATGGATTAAATTATTCAAAGAGATTGTAAAGTAGAATGTGACAAATATTTGTATTTCAAATAAATGCTGTTCTTTTTAACTAAAATAAAAATGTATCATAGTTTCATTAAAAGTATTAAACAGCTTAACTGTTTTCAACTTAATTAGAAATAATAATAATCAGAAATGTTTCTGGAGCACCAGATCAACATATTAAAATAATTTCTGAAGGATCATGTGAGAATGAAAACTGGAGTGATGGTTGCCATCAATTCATCACAGAAGTAAATTACATTTAAAAAATATATATTAAAATAGAACTGTTATTTTAAATTGTAATAATAGTTCACAGTATTATTTAACTTTAATATTCACTTAATATTTGATCAAATAAATGTAGCCTTGCTGTGCATAAGAGATTTCTTTTAGAAATAAAATCACCCTGACCTTTTAAAGGGTAGTGCATAAGCTTTTATTAACATTATTTTGTCCTCCTTCAGCTTTATTCTAACACAATTAAGGGGTCAGATCTAATTGACACAGGAAATCCTCCTACTAAGAAAATAAAGTTTCAAACCAGAATGAGAATGTAGAGTTAATTGAATGAATTTGATTATAGTCTCAAGCATCTTTGAGCTTAATAAGACTTGATTTTATACGTTATACTGAAGTATTGGTTTATGTGCCGTGCTCTTACGCAGGTCAAACTGGAACTGAGCACATTGTTAAAATTAATTCAGCCTTAAAACTCTCATTGCAATAAATTCTCACTTTATCATTCATATTCTGTGAATAATTGCACAGTTTGGGTTAACACTTGTCCATGTGTCATTGCTCTAAATACCCAATAAAAACTCTTCAGTTATTTAGTAACACTCATTCAGATTTACAGGTTCATAAAGACCTGAACTGATTCCAGCCTGCAGAGTTTTAGTTTCTCATTACGCGCTGAATTCCCAGGTGCAGTGGATTCTTTAACCTAGTAGTCATTGAGATGTAATAAAAGCTATTTTAGATGATTGCAGTGTGTATACCAGATGAGATCAGAGAAAATTTTATGAATCATTCAAAGTTCTCCATTTATATTCTTTCATATTGGTCTTGAATTCCTTGAAAAACAGCAGGCGAGTCTCACTGGAAGATGTCCACGAGCAGGACAAACCCCAATGGTTGCTTCTAGGAAACATGGTCTGATATTGTAATTAGCCACAGACCGCTAGCACAGACATCACACACGTGAAGTGACAGAATTGGGTACAGAGATGTTGATTATTACATCACAGTACCCAGAAAGCAGCTGGAAGATGACGTCTGTGATACAACAAACTGTACAGAAGCAATTTGACCAAAAACTAATGAGTACAGTTGCATAAATTCATGTTTATTAAATACATTCAACTACCTTTACGTCAGTGATTCAGTTTTTTTGTTGTTGTTGTTGTTGTTTTTTCCTCCAGTAATTCTGTTTTTGCATTAGAGTTGGTTTAAAAATACATTTTGGGCACATGTTTGCACATGACATTACACATAATGTCATTTTGAAAATTTGGTTAGACTGTGCTACTAAGTCACCTCTCACAGATGATCTTATCATTCTATGAATATCTGGGTTGTTTTGTGTAAGAGTTTCTTTGTTTTTGCTCTTGAGGTTATCTGTAGAAGTGAGAGGGAGAGATATGTTGATGCTTGTGTCTGCTTGTTTCTTAAGGATCTGCGTGAGTTTAACTGAGTGGAAGATCTGTGATAGCACCGCGGTGTTAACAGTTATGAGCCGAGGCCACACGTTTCTTCACGTTTTTAGAAGTAGATAAGGTACTCTGATCTGCCTGGCTACGGAAAATTACAGAGAAACTTTCTTTGGCCTTTCATTTTCAATTTTGGTGCCAGAACCTTCCCATTTAGGCACTGTACAATAAATCTTTGCATAGTTTATGGTTTAGTTTGTTTTGTTTTGTGTTTTGTTTACGTGTGGTTTGGTTTGCTTTGTATTGCTTTGCTTTGTTTTTTGTTGTGTTTTGTTTTATGCTGTCTTGTTTTGTTTTAGTTTTGTGGTATTTATTTTCGTTTTGTTTCACGTTTTATTTTTATGTTTTGTTTTTTTTTTGCTTTGTTTTCCAATATATCTTTACACAAGTTAGGTGTTCTGAAGTTTTAATGGGATAATTCATCCAAAAATGACAATTCTTTCATCACTTACCCCCATATTGTCCGAAACCTTTGTCTTTCTTTCTTCTGTGGAAAATAAAAGAAGATATTTTGAAATTGTTTTGGTCCATCCAAATCCATTGGGAAAAAAATATAATTTCAAAATATCTCTATTTACAGAAAACATTAAGTCATACAAGTTTGGAATGACATGATGGTGAATAAATGATGACAGAATTTTCATTTTTGGGTGAACTATCCCTTTAATGAAGTACATCTTAAGCTTTCACTGTAGTTTAAAACTCAGACTTTAGAGGCAATAGAGGTCAGGGAATGTGACAAAGAGCTGTAATTGGCTACAGACAGACTCATCCCTCCCTAATTAACCCCTGGCCTGGGACTGTTTGGGATCCCATAAAATAGCTAGACAAAAGGAGGAGACTCCAATAGGTCTGGCACCAAAGTTACTCTGCCCTCTAGCAGCTGGATATCTGTCCACATACAAGGAGATGTGTGACTTGTGCCTTCCTGATGCCGTTTTTGAGGACATTTGGTATGTTAGAGAAAAAAATGATGTTTGAAACGAGTGAAAGAGACAGGCCAACCACATTTAACCCTAGCCATTGAAAACAAAGCAGATATTCTGCAAGCCAAAGTGTTTATATGAGTGGGACTAAAATTTAACTCCGCTTCAAAGAGTTTAGTATATTCTAGTGCCTCATTCTGAAGTCTTTGTCTGTATTGTTGTCTGAACATCAAGAATACTACTTCAGCTGGATAGCTCCAGGGCATTTTCTTGTTTTTAAAGTTTATACATTCATGTGAATGAACAGTAGTGCTTGACTGTCAAATTCCATAATTTCTGCTACCTTTGAGAGCTTTCACATGTGGAAAACTAAAGACTGGCTTTGTTTTCTTTCATAACAGATTCCTAGGCGATCTTCCAAGCCAGAAGGAGGATCCCAAATGGCGGAAAACGATAGATCAAAAGGATGTGTGAGTTGCTCTCTGGTGCTGGAGACTAGTGTACGAGACCACATGCACAGTCCCAGTGGAAATTCTCAAAAGCAGCCTCTTAAGGTCACAGAGCTCAAGGAGATATCAGAGGAGACCCGTCAGCTGAAGAAGAAGGTCATGAAGCAGATTCCTATGCAGCAGAAAGTAGTTCTTGGTGGCAGTAACAAGAAAGTATCCAAGTACAGATCCCCGAGGAAGAGTGTGACAGATTGCACCCAGATCTCCTCCTCATCGTCTTCTTACACTCGTACAGTGCAAAACAGCAGAAATGCCCCCCCCTACTGCAGAATGAGAATGGAAGAATAGTTAGAGTGGGATGCAGGTTTCATTATTTATCCTGCAGGTCTGTCATGTTCATCTAAAGCATTAAGCATAGCAGTCATGGGTCATGATTTCGAAAGTGCTGGCAGAGGTGTACGTCAACACTACCAATGCAAAACTCAGCAATCAGTGACCTACATATAGTTATAGATTTGGAGGCTCTGGATGGTGTTTTTCCATTTCTTGTCCATAATAAAGCAAAGTTATTAAGTTAAGTTAATTTTCTGCTCAAGAAACATATTGTATTATTATCAGTTGAAAACAGTTGTGCTGCTTAATATTTTTGTGGAAACAGTGGTACGTTGTTTTTAGTATTCTTTGATGAATAGAAAGTTCAAAAGAACAGCATTTATTTGAAACAAATCTTTTGCAACATTAAATGTCTTAACTGTTACTTCTAATCAATTTTAATGCATCCTTGCTAAATAAAAAATTATCATTTCTTAAAAAAAAAAAAAACCTTACTAACCCCAAACTTTTGATCACTAGTGTAGTTATGTGGGACATGCGGATTTAGAAATTTTGGTGTGACTTAAATAAATACATTTAAATAAATCTTGCATTATTTGTGACTGATTATAGTAACTATAATTGCAGGTGGTGCAAATCTCATTAATGAAACAGGGCTACTTTTCAATAATTTTTTATTGTATCAACAGTCACAGCAATTGGTGATAATACACTTTTACAATAAGACGTCCCTTGAAAAACCAATATATGAGGAATGAGATTTGATCATTACACAACAGGATCATTAAAGAAAGACTGCACAGATGTGACTCAGCAAAAAAGAAAACCAACCCATTAAGTACAGGAATAAATTAAATACTTCATAATCAGATTTTTACTATGTCCCTGCCTATTGTATGTTTGAGTAAACTGTGTGCTAGGTGGAAAAGTCCTTAGAATTTGTTTTTTTTTTGTTTTTTTGTTCACTCTAAAGATACCAAATTGACAATTAAAGGCAAAGGTTATTCACTATTCAGTTAAATTCTTTATGAAATTAATATTAACATTGAACTTAATTTGTCCAAATGCCTCTTTAGTCATAGCACAAAGAGCTGATCAAAATGTTTACATGCATACTTGTAATGCCTGATTGTGGTCTATGAATATATATATATATATATATATATATATTTTTTTTTTTTTTTTTTTTTGCTTCAATTGTTGATAAATAAATATGCATAAACTGTCAGCTGTACACCATGTATTCATTGCATTTGCTTCCCTTTAAACTTCTATCTGTAACCTTTCATCAACCATAGTTAACATAATTTGACAACGTGATTTTGGTGTAACAATGTATTTAATACAAATACAGCATATTCATTTACTGATTGTAACATTGCACTGTCACTCAGGGGAAGTGTTTCTTTGATTTATTAGCTTTATAGCACAAGAATTATTAAACAGTGTGGTCTAGAAACCAATACATGTTCTCCATAAAGCACTTAAACAGCCTCAGAAAAGAAGCTGGGGAAAACACATTCTGTTCTGTTATCTGAATGCATACAGACACAATCATCAAACATTGTAACTGAACTGCAAGACGGCCTTGAGCTGATAACAGCTCCTTGAATGATAATACCTGATACTGTTGGAGCCTTTTGTATTTGATAAATGTAGCATAAGCCAATGTTGTCTTGCGTCAGCTTATATTTTTAGGCCACAGCGCATCAGCATTGACTCATGAAAGATTCCCACGGCCGTCATCACCAGTATTAACCTTCTTCCAACATTCATGATTATTTGCAGAAGCACTGACATCTTTCCTGTTTATAAGTAATAGCTCAACATTTACTGAAAATTTAATCGCCCTCAGGCCAGCCAAGATGCAAATGAGATTGTTTCCTTATCTGAAGAGAATTGGAGAAATTTAACATATAATTTGCTCTCCAGTGGATCCTCTGCAGCGAATGGGTGCCGTCAGAATAAACAGCTGATAAAAACATCACAATAATCCACAAGTAATCAAGAAGCCTGCAGCCATCAATTCACATCTTGTGATGCGAAATGCTGCGAGTTTGTAATAAAAAAAAGAAGTACAAGTCCTTTATCCATAATAATGTTTGTAACAAAGTGAAAGTCCTCTCATCTGATTCAAGAGAAATATGCACAGATCAGAAGCAAAAGTACAGTTTAGAAGCAAAAACAGTCCAAAACAGTTGTTTATGTAGATTACTTGTGAATTATGATGGATGTTTTTATCAGCTGTTTGGACTCTCATTTTGACGGCACCCATTCTAAGCAGAGGATCCATTGGTGACGTAATGCTAAATTTCTCCAAATCTGCTCAGATGAAGAAACAAACTCGTCTACATCTTGGATGGCCTGAGGGTGAGACATTTTTTTCAGCAAATTTTCATTTCTGGCTGAACTTTTCCTTTTAAAGTAAACAGAGGAGGTTAAATTACATGTTTATCAAACAATGGAATATTCACTCCACTTATGATTGATATAATCTGCTGCCACATAGCATCTTAAGCATTTTATTGAGAACTCTCCGATGTCAACGTTCTCAATGGAAGCCATCACCTTAGCAGACAAACTAGAGCAATCTCTTAGCTGCCCACATGGAAGATCCAGCTGTAGTCACATGAGAGATCCCAGACTCTCATGCAAGCCACAGAAACAGCTCGTCCCTCTCAATGGATCTAAAATAGGTCATATCAGACCACATAAGCTTTATTTCCAGAGCTCCCATTGGCTTCACAGCGAATCTGTTCGCCTGCGGGCAAACACTGCAGACATGCTCTTCACAATGCCCTTGATGCCTGCTAACTTTTTCACAGACACCCTGGACTCCCTGATGCGATCCACCAGCCCATGGAAAACCATGAGGACACTGTGGTAGTTCTCAGCAGCTGAGACCTCATAAAACTGACAGTCTGCAGAGAGCGCAAGTAACCTGCCCTCTTCGCTTAGCACCGTTCGGCGATGGTGCAGGTCCCTCTTGTTACCCACAATAACTATGGGCATCTTCTCAAAGCCCAGAATGTCCTTATTGGTTTTGATCATTTGAATGAGTCTGGAGACCATGTTGAAACTGGCTCGGTCACAGATGCTGTAGACCAGCACAAAGCCATCTGCCCACTGGATTCTCTTCTCACACATCAAGGACTCGGAAGACAGGTCCTGCTGAGAAGACAAACATTAGGTATTTATTCAACATTCAGATGGTGTATATAATATTTGTCATTCACTTATATATATATATAAAAAAAACAGCATAAAAACTGCCTAAGCTAATTTGATGGTCTTGGCTGGGTTAAGATGGTCTTATAGCCTGTACAAGCGTATATACAGATGGTATATCTAGCCCAAAAAAAGTTACACAAAGTGTCCAAAACCTTTATAAATCTAGCCAACAAATCACCTTGAACAGGCTGGGAGACCAGCTAAGACCACCACATCATTTTAAGCAGGTTTATATATATATATATATATACACATGTATATATGACCCTGGACCACAAAACCAGCCACAGGTATATTTGTAGCAATAGCCAAAAATACATTGTATGGGTCAAAATTATTGATTGATTTTTCTTTTATACCAAAAATCATTAGGATATTAAGTAAAGATTATGTTCCATGAAGATATGTTTCCTACCGTAAATATATCAAATTATTGATTGATTTTTCTTTTATGACAAAAATCATTAGGATATTAAGTAAAGATTATGTTCCATGAAGATATGTTTCCTACCGTAAATATATCAAATTATTGATTGATTTTTCTTTTATGCCAAAAATCATTAGGATATTAAGTAAAGATTATGTTCCATGAAGATGTTTCCTACCGTAAATATATCAAAACTTCATTTTTGATTAGCAGCATTGCCAAGAACTTCATTTGGACAACTTTAAAAGCGATTTTCTCAATATTTTGATTTATTGCACCCTCAGATTCCAGATTTTCAAATAGTTGCATCTTGACCAAATATTGTCATATCCCAACAAAACATACATCAACGGAAAGCTTATTTATTCAGGTTTCATATGACGAATAACTCTTAATTTAAAAAAAAAAAAAAAAATTACCCTTATTATGACTGGTTTTGTGGTCCAGGGTCACATATATAAAAGATAGGATGAATAGTTGACAGAAAGTTAACTGGTTATGAAACACCGAATCACCTGTGAATATGGTGCATCCCATATATTCAACGTTTGCTCTCGTCCATCCACAACAACATTGTGAGTGTAAAGAGACTCTGTTGAGAAACCAGCGTATCAGTTATAATGAAATGTAAAAATATTAAGAAAAACTTATAAATGAACATATAAACCAATCAGTACAAGGCAACATACCGATATCCCCATATTCCCCGATGAATCTACGAGTCAGGAATCGGACAATAAGTGCTGCAATTGCAAAACACAAAACTTAAGAGCATTTGCTTATACGACAAGATGTTGTTAAAGTTACAAAAGATGACTGAAGAAGAAAGAAATGCATTTTATGGATTACCAGATTTTCCAACATTGTCTGTGCCGAGTACCACAACGTTTGCATCCATTCTCTGTCCGTTTAGTCTAGTCATATCCTTTACAGATGCTGCAAGTGATGGTCTGGCGCGTCTCCGCCGCAGTCAACAAAGTTGAGGAGAAGGCGGAGCTTCGACGTGCTCGCTCCCGTGACGCTGTGTGCCCGCCCCCGCCCCGACGGTGAGTTTCATGAGCAGATAACTCAAAGCAGTCACAACAAACATTGCATGACCGTTGGCTTGAAAGGCATAAAAGGGCTGTATGTCAGTAACCGGCATTTTATTGCCATACTTTGCTGAAAGGGGACTGTGAATTCTGTATTTGTTGTCATTGTTTACATGGATTGTTCAGACGTTGAATCTGTTTTAGGCCACAAGGTGGTGTGAGTAACTTAGGCTATTGAGGGTTAGAAAATAATTGCTTATACTTTTAATATGAAAAACACCTGCTAAGTTTTTCTGTATAAACTATATGCTGTATATTTTGAAGTAAAAAGTATATGTTTCTTGCCAATTGTTTCCATGCTGAAAAAAAAACAATAGAAACCAACACAGAACTTCTAATGGTTTCCACTACAAACGCCATTAAAACATTACAAACCATCAACTATAAACCATTAAACCATTAACAAATGGTTCCCTGTAGTGTGTTTTGGGACATATTCCATTAGGGTTTAATGGTTTTAACAACCCACCAATAAAAGGCGACAGATTACCAGTAGAGACCCACAGGGATGATTACAGTTTCCATTAAAACCAATACAGTTCCCATTATAACCAGTAAAACCATTACAAATTCTGGGAATGTTTATGTAGTTTTGTTGTTGTTGTTGTTTTCAGCAGGGATGTTTGTTTCTTGTATGGTTCTTGTTCATTCAGTTATAAATTTTAATAATGTTTGTGTATTCTAAAAAAAAAATCATTTTAAATAGCATCAGTAGTTAGTACAGTAGTACAGTAGTTATAGTGAATAAAAGGTGAATATGATAAAACCACACTTATGTGTATCATGCTAGGGGTATGCTGTATAGGCTATTTAATGTTTAATAATGATTGAAATGTTCATTAGCTTGTTATAGCTAGGGCCTAAAGGCTCATTCACACCAAGAACTATAATGATAACTAGCCATAAAGCTTTAAAAATTGAGAATAGTGAAGTTTATAAAGAGAATAGTGGAGTTTCAAAATTTAGGATTTGTAAGAATTTTATTGTTTTTAAAGAAGTTTCTTATGCTCATCAAGGCTGCATTTATTTGATCAAAAATACTGGGGGAAATGTTATTGCAATTTAAAATAACAGTTTTCTATTTTAATATAGCCTACTTTAAAAAATATAATTTATTCCTGTGAAGCAAACCTGAATTTTCAGTATCATTACTTCAGTTTTCAGTGTCACGTGATCCTTCAGAAATCATTCTAATATGCTGAATTATAATCAGTGTTGGAGACAGTTGTGCTGCTTAATATTTTTTCAGACATGTGATAATTTCTTTCAGGATTCTTTGATAAATAAAAAGAACAGTGTTTATTCAAAATAGATATTTTGTATTACAATATACACTACTATTTAAAAGTTTGGGATCAGTACATTTTTTTCTTTCTTTTTTAAAAATAAATTAATACTTTTATTTAAGTATAAAAAAAAGTGATAGTAAAGAATATTGTTAGAAAAGATTTCTATTTTGAATAAATTCTGTTCTTTTTAACTTTTTATTTATCAAAGAATCAAAGAGCATAGTATCACAGGTTCCACAGCACAGCAGTTTCTACACTGATAATACATCAGCATATTAGAATGATTTCTGAAAGATCATGTAACACTGAAGACCAGAGTAATGGCTGATTTTAAAATTAGAAACCAATATTAGAAATTGCAATAATATTTCACAATATTATTGTTTTTCTGTATTTCTGAGCAAGTTAATACAGCCTTGATGAGCATTAATTTAACTCCATTAAAAACATTAAAAATCTTACTGATCCCAAACTTTTTTTTTCCCTTACAGATGAACGATAAAAACACTGATCAGTGATAACATTGATCAATTTATTTGTAGTAAAGGCCAGGAAATTTAAAATGAAATGCACTATAACATGCATTGTCCATATCTGGCCACTAGGGTGCAGTATAATCACAATAATTAGACACCTGTCCATGACAGAAGTGGCACAGGACAAAAAAGTTTTGTGAGTGCACCTCACGTTTTGTATAATTGTTTTTAATGTGTAAAAATTTTTGTGAGTGCATCTCAGGTTTTGTATAATTTTTTTTTAATGTGTCATTTTTTTTCACCTGCCCTTCTGTGTATAGAGATAAAACAATTGGGGGAAAAAAAATATCCACCACCAAATTCACCAATAAATATGCCCCTTAATAATATCATGCAAAATCAAATTAAATCATGCAAAACTGATAATACTGTATATAAAATCTAAAATAACACACTGCATGATATTGCCACACACAGACCAGAACAGAAACTCTGTGGGCACCTTCATCAGTAAGCATGCAGTGTAAATACAAGCATATGTTGCTTTATTGAATAATAGCCGTTTGTATGCTAAGCGTTCACATACTGATGAAGTTGCCCACAGTGTTGCAGTTCTGGTTTGTGTGTGGCCATATCATGCAGTGTCCTCATTAAAGATATGGGTGGCTTGGAGGAAGCCGCTCCTTATGATTTATGTACTGGTCCAAAGAAAGTGGTGCCACGTTCCTGACTGCAGCAGTGAGAACAAGCTATTGTTTGGGTGGCTTGGATCCTCAGTAATTCCTCAAGGAGCGGCTGAAGACACACCTTTTCCACAAGCACTCAATCACCCCACACCCTTAAACCAATGAACAAAAATGCATTTTTCTTCTCTGAATCTCTCCTCTTCTCTAGCTTGCTCTCTAATCTAGTTGTTTAATAAACCAGACTTTGTGTATGATTATTGTTGGTTCTCTGACGAATTGCTCTGTTCCTTACTTCTGCCTGTACTATACCTTCAGGCTTCAGTACACTCAGTTGACCGTCTGCACGTCTCTGCCGTCCTGAGTTGTTCTGCTCCCATGCAGTCGGTAATACTACCTATTGGGATGCTTTAAATAGTGCTTGTGTAGAAAGGGGGTCCTCATAAACTTCACTGCTCCTGAAGCCACCCTGCTGCCCCTCCCTGACTGAGCTGTTGGCTGTGTGATTCATTTCATCTGTGGCTGGCTGAAGGTGTAAAGTTGCTTTTTTCACTAATGGAATTGGAGTCATGTAAGGCAATACATCAGTTCAGTTAGGCCTATGTATCAGGCTCAAAAATTCATTTTCTATTAATGGGTGTTATTTGCCTCTGGGATTGATTTCTGGGGCATTTTTATTATCTTTGTAAGAGCAATCTTTGTATTTCTGTCTTTTTTAAAATTTTCTTATTCAAGTATTTATTTAATTAATTTAATCAATCAGTCGGACATAAACAAAAGTCATCTTTACACTGCAAAGGTTGCACAGAAGCTACATCTACAAAAATGAAAATTTGCTGAAAATGTACTCACTCTCAGGCCATCCGAGATGAGATGAGTTTGTTTCTTCATTGGAATGGATTTTGAAAAATTTTGCATTATATCATTTTCTCACTCTGCAGTGTATGGGTGCCGTCAGAATGAGAGTCCAAACAGCTGATAAAACAATCACAATAATCCACAAGTAATCGTCACAACTTAAGTCAATCAATTAATGTCTTGTGAACCAAAAATCTGCATGTTTGTAAGAAATAAATCATTAAGACATTTTTAACTTCAAACCATAGCTTCCAGCTAAAATATGTGTCCTTTATCCATAATATTTCTTTCTCAGATTTTTGGACTCTTATTCTGACGGCACCCATTTGCGGCAGAGGATCCACTGAAATAAAAAATAGAACTCATTACAGGGTAGGGCTGCAATATTATGACAAAAATTATTGATGGTTATTGCCCTTGATCTTATAATAATGATTATTATTCCAGATTAACAGAATACATAAAAATTAATAAAAATAAAGAAGCTTTTTGTGTTGGGGAAGAGACACATATCATATTGTTGTATAGGCTACACAGACAAAACAACAATTTTTTATGTAATAGAAAATCACTTTAGTTATCAGGATGGTTATCTTAGTATAGCATGAAAAACAAAACAGTTATTAATACTGGGACTAAAGTGGGACTTCAGTGCTCACAAAAACTCTTATTGTCAAACAAGCCGTCTGTGTAATGAAACCCCTTATGTACATCGCATCTGCATGTACAGTAAGATACATACACATACATGAGTATATATAGATTACACACACCTTACACACAAATAGTACCTTAGAGTAGTACAGTTGAGTAGTAATATGTACCCTTAAAGGGACAGTTCACCCAAAAATGAAAATTCTGTCATTAATTACTCACCCTCATGTCGTTCCAAACCCATAAGGCCTTCGTTCATCTTCAGAACATAAATTAAGATATTCTTGATGCATTCTGGGAGCTCTCTGACCCTCCCATAGACAGCAATGTAATTATCAACGTTCAGAAACGTAGCAAGGACATCATTAAAATAATCCATGTGACATCAGGGGTTCAAACATAATTTAACAAAAGAGAAAACAGCTTTTATATCGAGATCTCAGAAAGGGTTAACTTAGGTTAACTCTGCATTGTATTGGTTCAAAATATCATCCTGTCAGTCTGGCCTCTCTGCTTTATGTCACATCACGTGTTTCATCTTCTTAAAACCCTGGTATAATCTTGAATGGATTATAGTTATGAGTAATTAAGCCTGAAATCTGTCAAAACATTATATGGTTTGTTAATTATTTATTACAGCTAATTAGCAGTATATTATTCATCTAACATCATTTAATTATTTACAATTGAATTTTTTGACTGTTCTTGGATGTTTAAGGCTACTTGTGTGTTCGCAAAATTATCTTTAAATAGAACTAAAAATGCAATTGCAATAAATGCTTTTGCAGATGAACAGAGTTCAAATATTTAATTGATATTAATGAACTTTTTAATCTAAAAGAGTAGTCATCTCAAACTTTTCTTTCTCTTTACCACCTAGATCCCTATGCCAAAGCTTCGGTTATTATTTCCATACTGACCTCATAAAAAGCCCTATCAAACTAATATGAGGCCACTCTGTTGAAATGGAAAACTGTAAAGCGCTTCAGTGCCATGAAAACTGCTCTCCTGAACACGTTCAAATATATTGCTTATGAATGATCCATGCACAGCTTAGTCTCACCTGAATTGTTGAATGTTGCCATTTTTAGCCATCTGTATTTAAAAAAAAAAATCTGGAAAAGTCAAAGCAATGACAAGAACTGGGTCTTATGAACACAGTATAATGTGATATAGCTCATTACATGCTTGACAGACAGTAAAATGTAGTATTCTGTTCTGCGATCTCGCTGCAGGGTTAGGAGAGCACAGTGTGCGAGGTCATTACGATTCTCTTAGGAAAATGTTTTAATGCCTTGTGAAATGAACTATATATATTAGGCCTATATGCTGGTGGCACCAAAGGGAATATAGATAATATTGTATGCACCCTGGGGCCACTTCTTCAATTTCTTAGCTGTCAGAGGTTATATTTGCTCTAATTGCCACAGACATGTGTGAAATACTGCAGGAGTGTCTTAGAGACAACATATATACTGCACGGGTGAGTCACATTTACCCATATATAGACTGAGCTTTACCTATTTTATTTTATTTTAAATAAAAAATGAAAAAAATATTAATAAAAAAAAAATAATATTAAAATGTTAAGCAGTTTTAGTTAAGAATGTTGGCAGCAGTGTAGATGTTATATTTCACGTCATTTTATTTGAGAGCATCAGATTTAATAAATGTTGATTAAAAGCAAGTGTGGACATTAAAATAACCGACACCAGACCATTGTTTTTCAATTGGTTGGATTTTGCATGAACTTTGATATCTAGTTACAAACCTTGTACTTCTAAACCTCCTCTTATAGCAGCAATTTATTCATGCAAAGCCAGTTCCAGTAAAGCAGCTGAGTCCGTGTGTGTGTGCTTATGCAAATGAATCTCCTTATGGACTAATCTAAACCCTCCATGTTTTATAATTCCACTCTTTCCTGGTTCAAGTGTATATAGCATATTGGCTGAGTAAAGGTGTGAGATAAGCGCGTTCAAGCAAAAGACCTGTCTGAAAATTATATTGGATTTGCAATTCATACAGATAAACTGTCTAAAGCAAAGAGCGTCTTTGATGACTTACAGCTTCTTGTATACAATAAACATTCAATTTATTTAGTGACAACACTGGAGAGAATACATTTTTCAACTTTTAAACTAAATCTAAACATGAGTGAAACATACAGGAAATATTAAAATATTGACCATTAATTGATTATTTCACATTTTGAATTTGTACAATGTGCCTGATAGTCAAAGTGCATGCTTTTTTTGCATATGTGACCCTGGACCACAAAACCAGTCTTAAGTGTCAATTTTTCAAAATTGAGATTTATACATGATCTGAAAATTGGATAAATAAGCTTTCCATTGATGTATGGTTTGTTAGGATCGGACAATATTTGGCTGAGATACAACTATTTGAAAATCTGGAATCTGAGGGTGCAAAAAAATCCAAATATTGAGAAAATCGCCTTTAAAGTTTCCAAATTAATTCTTAGCAATGCATATTACTAATGAAAAACACCGCTTTGATATATTTACAGTAGTACATTTACAAAATATCTTCATGGAATATGCTCTTTACTTAATATACTAATGATTTTTGGCATAAAAGAAAAATCTATCATTTTGACCCATACAGTGTATTTTTGGCTATTGCTACAAATATACCCCAGCGACTTAAGACTGGTTTTGTGGTCCAGGGTCACATATTAGACTAATTAAAATGGTCAAAGCTGCTGCATGGTTATTAAATGTTTATTAGAAGCAGTGGCACACACAGATCTTGCTATCAACCCATTAGCACATTTGATGTGATATAATTTGATTGCATTTCATTTCAGTAATACCCATCATGCTGAGGCAGAGGTCTTTAGTACTGTACGATGAGTGTTTTTTTCTCTGCAGCCCAGATGTGCTGTTGACTCCCGCAGGAGAATGATGGAAGATTCCCTTCTTGCATATTCATGGATTGGTTTCAGACACTTCAGTTATTCAGCTGGATGGATTTTCTTAAGGAACCAACCAATGAACTGCTCACCTTGAATTGTGAGTGATGCATGGGATTTAATGCTATTTCAGTAGCGGACAGGATAATCTTCAAATGAATATGTTTGGCCCTTTCTGAACACAGGCCACTGAATCTCACCCGTATCTTTTTCAAAACCCTTCTACTATTTTATTACAGGTGCTTCATGGTCGTCATGCATGGAGATACCATATGGAAATGAAAAGTTACCCATTTTGTTATTGTAATTTGATCAATCTTAATTCTATACTAAAAGAGTGCATCATGTGGTATCTAAATTAATTTAGTTTATTGAAGTAAAAAAAATATATATTTCAAGATCACTGATTAATAGCTCCATATATATATATATATATATAAGAAGGACCAAACATGCAGAAATAAAAATGTATATATATTTTTTTAAATTAATAAATGCCAAAATAAGAAATTATGTTAAAAATAATTATTGAAATTAAAACTATACCGAAAATAATTAGCAGACAAAATAATGAACAAAAACACAAATTTATTTAGGACATGAAGATGATTTTCTTTTTGGTTTTATCAAGTCATTTATTTCTTTATTTCTTCCCCCCGACTATTATATTTATTTAGTTATTTTTAGTGTTCATGCTGCTTTCAAATTTGAAGTTTAGTCAACCTGAAATGTGAAGTTGTATCATGTGACAACACTGATATTTAAGTTATCTCGACAATTAAATTAAATCCAGGAAAGTTATTCTCACACTAAGTTTTAAATTGTTATAGCTGTTTGAAATAATCCTTTTTTTACAGAGCAGTAACCTTAACACAAAGGTGCCTGAACTTTTTAATACAAAGGCCTAAAAACTTGACTGAGGGCTAAAAGTAAATGTTGCATTATATCCAACTATATTATATTAAAATGTATTACATTATTTAATAAATAAATAAATAAATAAATAATTAAATCAGTTTAAATCAAATCATTGAAAATTCACTTAACTTCAATAAAAGAAAAATATAAATTAGAAAAGATTTTTCCCTCCTCCTCTTGTGAAATGCTGGTTTGGGTATTTCTGCCTTAAAGGGGCATTAAAGGTTTTAGGGATAGATAAGGAACAAAGTTGTTATGACCGTAAATCTGTCAAAGCTGATCCCTTCTTGACCCTACATGTTGCCTGTCTTGAGATGTTAACCACTGTCCTTTGTGAGTCACAGCTTTCATTAGACATCATTAGACATCTGCAGAGGAACCGTTACAAAAGGAAAAGATGAGACCATTGCTTTTTCATATCCCCCTCAGGAAGGAAACGCTTGAGCTACTTTGCTGTAGAGCCACAAGCTGTGCAGCAAGGAGGCAGAATCGCACAGCCCAGCCTTTCACAAACAGCTGCTTCTAGTGCCACTAGATGTATTTTGGTGGGAAGGGGGTGGAAGCTGCTCCCTGCACTTCTCAATGTGCCAGAAAGTGTTATCAGTTCAACGTTAATGCATGTGTCGTGTCTTATTTTCTATTACCCGTTCCTTTATCGTTGTGTGTATCAATGAGAAACTGCTGCCAAATTTAAATGAGACATCCTGTTGCTTATGTCTGTTAGTGCGTCATGAGGAGGACATTTTCTGAAAGAGTGATTTGTGTATTTCCTCCCTTAATTGAAAAAAACTTTTTTCCCTAACGACTGAATCATAAGAAAAGGAATAATGATAACACTTTACAATAAGGTTCAATTCATTAACATCAATTAATGCATTAGGTATTATAGAAACTAATAATGGACAACAATTTATGATAATCTGTGATAATATTATATTGTAAATAAAATATGCATAATTAATGTAAATCTATAACATTGTATGTTGTGTTTTATTACCTTGGCATTAAATTACAGAAAACTGGTTAATGCTGCTACATGAGCATTTCTAATACAACAGACTGACAGCAGATATGACATCTTTCTCTCTTTCTCTTGAAATGTTTCTCCTCTTTTGGAAAATCATCTAAACGTTTTAATTTGTTATTGGGGAAATAGGAACGCAAAAACTATATTTGTTGCAGTTTTTGTTCACCACTATATAATTTTACCCATTGAAGATAATGTCAGCTTCTGAGAACCCCAGAAACTGTGTTGCCAAATCTGTGGTTTTTCCACAGAATTGGGCTATATTTATACTGTTGCTGCGGGTTGTTCTTTTAGTCTGAAAGTTGAAGCTAAAACCCATTTTCCCCAGAATCGCAACTGGGATCGTTTTGGCAGTGACTGGGCTAATTTTGAGTACTAGTTGACCCTTCGCAAAGACCCACCCTCCCTTAGTTACTGTTGCTATGTCTGACAAGCCATGCCACTCTCACACCACACATCATGTTCTCATACAGTGAAAAATACATCATGGAGCAAAGAGGAAACTGACAGGAGCAGGTTACTTTAGGTATGAAACAAAGTCTCACCTTTCAAATTTGGTCTTTTTTGAAGAAATTCCAACAATAAATAACATTTTATGGATCTTTAATGTGTCGTGACAGATCACTAGAGCCTTCAGTTTTTCCTCTTTACTAGTTAAAGCATGAAATAAACATGAATGAACATCAGAGAAGGTATTTTATTTCAACCGCGGAAAGTACACAACATTTTTCAAGTTTAAGTCCACAGAACTTAATCTACTCTCCTGTCTGATTTGTTTGTCGGACAAAATGTCAGATTTGGCGTTATGATTGGTCACATCGCCTGTCAATTAATCCCCCTGCGAAGGGTCAATGGAGATTATGTTATAACGCAGACCTGGCAACCCTGCCTAGAAATGTGAAAAGGGTCCATTTTTTTTCATTTGCTTATTCATGTTCATGAAAAGAGTCAGTGACTGACCAAAAGTGACAGCAAAGACTAAACTGTACAAAATATTTGTTTCAAATAAATTCTGTTCTTTAAAAAAAATTATAAAATAAAAAACAAATCCTTAATAAATAAATACATACATACAAATATAAAGAAATAAATACATACATAAAAAAAATTAAGCTGCACTAAAACAGCAAACTATTTTCAGTATTGATAATAAAATGTTTCTTAAGCTCCAGATTTGATTTTATGCACGATTTCTGATGGGATCATGTGATACTGAAGACTGGAGTAATGACTGCTAAAAGAAATTGAGCTTAAAATAGAATAAAAAAAATAAAATAGAAAACATTTTTGTAAAACATAAATGTAATAATAGTTCACAATATGAATGTTTTCTGTACATTTGGTCAAATAAATGCAACCTGCATGGGTGAGCAATAAGAAACTTCTTTCAAAAATAAGGCATCAGGACATCACTCAGTAATAAAATGCTGTAATTGCCACCACCATAGAACTACTAGCATGTGTAATCTCATAACTTGCATTTACATGTTAGTTGAATTTTGGCATATGTGCATGCTTGAGGGAAAAGCAACAAATGAATAATTCATGGAATAAATATGGTAAGTGCTTTCAAATGGTCCCTAAACGCTCATCAAAGCTACTACAACACTCCCCTGCTCCTTTCTTTTATACTCACTCGGATGTGCTATGCATGCATGATAGATTCAGTACAACATTGCCATTACTTCATTAATAAACACTGTAAAATTGATAATGCAGCCGTCTCGTATATGATAATGCCAAGCTTAAAGAAAGTTCTCTTACTGGAGTAAAATCTGGTTCAGATTGTTGAAATAGTGATACCTTTACCCTGGCAATCAGTTTTGGAGACTTTTTTCCCCCCTTTTAACCTGCCAGTTAAACTTCTGACAGACTAAACAGGAATTGGCTAAGCGATTTCTCAGCTCACATGAATGCGCCAATGCATTTAGCAGCTTTGCTCATTATCATAAATAGTGGAACGACTTGATTCCTTTTGTATTTTTGATATTTTTCTCAGAGGACACATTTACCTTATTTGAATTGCAGCATCCCTGACTGTATCCACAGGGAGAACTATTTAACATTTATAAATATCTCCAGAATGTCACTGGTTGAATGAGAGCCGAGGCGGTTGCCATGACAAAAGGGCGAGTACATGCTTGGCTTGCATTGTTTTAAAAGACAAATGAAATCAAGGAGTCTTTTCCTTCTTTAGAGCCGCACAGGATGTGAGCCAACAGGGTGTGTGCAAAATGCAAACCATCAAAACTATTTTCAAAAACAAGCTACAGTATTTTCTAACTATGCAGAAAAAGAGTTAATAAACAGTTTATTACATTCTTTTATAATAATCTGTCATTTTTGTGTAGTTAGAAAATGCAACACATTATGTATTTGTATATACAAACTATGACGGCAATATATATATATATATATATTTGTTTATATTTGTGTAAACCGATACTGATACCATTCAAAAATTTGTGTAGTATGATTTAAAAAAACAAAACACAAAATAAAAAAATGTAATACTTTTATTCAGCAAAGACTCATTAAATTGATCAAAAGTGACAGTAAAGTATTTATAATATGAATACTTTATGACAGTTTAGTATTTATAATATTGCAAAAAATTTTAATTGATTTATTTGAAATTTCTATTATTTAAAGAGTCCTGAAAAAATAATCATGATTTCCACAAAAATGAATGCAAAAACTGTTTTCAACATTGATAATACAGTAATACATTATTAATAATTAAGTAATTAAAAAAATTAATTGAAGACTGGAGTAATGATGCTGAAAATTCAGCTTTGCATCACAGGAATAAATTGCATTTTAAAATAAAACATTAAAATAGAAATCTGTTATTTTAAATTGTAATAATATTTCACAATATTACTGTATTTTTGATCAAATAAATGAAGCTTTGGTGATCATAAGAGACTTCTTTCAAAAACATAAAAAAATCTTACTGACTCGTATCCATCCATCCAGGCCATGACACTTATAGGATAAAAATGGTTGCTTTATAGCATTTTTAAAGGGATAGTTCACCTTCAGTTGGTCCCCATCGACTTGCATAGTGATTTTTTTCCACACTTTGGAAGTCAGTGGGGACCAGCAACTGAAGGTGAACTATCCCTTTAAGATGCTTTGCTTACAACTGTGCCACTTTGAATAAATGATGTGACTCCTGTCATGACATGACAGACATTTATGTTTGCCCTTCAGTGCATTCTCATCTATCCACATACTTCCAATGGGTTTGTAATGAATTGAGAGGTGGCACGGCACCCTGTCTCCAAACTGCTGTCACAGTCAGGCCTGTGAAAGCACAGTCAGCAGCTTTTCAGCTCTAGCTGAATTTATTGGGGTTTTCCAGAGTGATAGACTCTGAATTGCTAAACATGCTGTTTATTTCTTCCATCGGCTATCCATGGTGGCAACTCACTCTGTGCCAGCAGAAAGAACAGAGCCCCTTTAGAGCATTTTATGTGCTCTTGAAAGGAGGTTATGGCAATTTATCTGTCCCTTGCTATAAAATCCATCACACCCATAAAACTGTATCAGTCAGGGAGAGGACAGCATAAATATCAAACTCGCAGTATAAGAATAACAGTATCATTTATCTGAACGGTTTGGATTTCTGGCTGTTACAAAGTCTGCCACATACTGGGATAAAAGTATCCTTAAACCACTCTTAAAGGAACTGTTCACCCAAAAATGAAACCCTCAGATCATCCAAGATGTAGATGTGTTCACTGGAGCAAGTGTTATTATGAATTATAAACTAGTAATTTAGCTAGAAGTGAGGATTTAAAGTTAAATGCCATAATGATCGATTGCACTGTCATTCTGACGGCACCCATTCACTTCAGAGGATGCATTGGTGAGCAAGTGATAAGCAAGCTAAATTTCTTCAAATCTGTTCCAATGAACAAACAAACTCATCTACATCTTGGATGGTCTGAGGGTGAGTAAAAATAAATTTTTAGCAATTTTTATTTTATTTTTACTTGCATAAAATTTTTAATAAAAAAATGGATCAAAAATTACATTCACAGTCATAAATCATATTTTAGTCTCATTAGTAAATTTTTCATAATTTTAAATAATTTTGGAATTTGGTTTGAGTGGATGTTACATTTTACATTCTATTTATTTATTGTTTACTTGTTTATTTGTTCATTCATATATGGTCTCTTTTGTGCTTTTAGCTTTTTTATTTCAATCCTGTAAATTATCTTGCAATTGTGTAAATAATGCAGTTTTAATTTATTAACATTTAAGCACATTTCTAAAAGTCAGATATATCCTTTTATAGAAATCACAACAAAAAGCATTTTTATTTTTAAAGGTTTAAGATTTCAAAAGATACTACATAATAGAAATGACCCATAATTTTGCAGAGATTTAGTTTAGTTATTTTATGTAATCACTGCAACAAACCTCAATAGACATCAGTAATTTGGATTTATATATACGCTTATGAATTATTAAGCAGCCTATTGCTTGTGCGGTTTCACTTCTTAAACTCTTAATTACAGGTAGAAATAAACAGAAGGAGATTTTCAGTCATTCCCAGTGGCAAAATAACTCCATGTATAAAGATTAAGACTTCTGTGTGTAGGCCCTTGTGTGGAGATATTTGATAGCATGTCTGTTTATTTCTAGTTGCCAGCATTTAAAACGTCTGGGTGGGAAGGTTTAATTAAAGGGATTATTTAACCAGTAAAATTTAAAACTGGGGGCTGATCTAACACTCGCAGTATGGCAATGCTATTAGAGTGCAGAAGCGCCAACGGTGACGGCTCAGAGCTAGTCTTTTTCTACCAGCTGAAGTTTAATTTCCGAAATCTTTTAATCATAAAGTGCAGTTTTAGACTGTCAGCGCTCAGAAATCAAAGCACAAATCATGTTCATGAGAAAGTGCCCAGCTAATGATTGCTAATCCTGTGTCGCTTCTGTGGTCATAATATAGACGCCACATAAATATATGGATTAGAAAAGTCAGTTTGTGCTAAGAGGGACAGAGCATTAGAACAGTGCTATTGGGCCTTAAAGGCTGTCATTTTAAGGACAATTTAGCTGTTGCATGACCATCAAAGATACTTCAAACCAATAGCTTCCGGATATGGATGGTAATTTGCGTGCTGATATTATAATGTGCAGAATCTGCAGACTTTTACATTATCTGCCCTGATTTAAGGGGATTTTGTGTGGATTGGGTTTGAATATGGTAAAATGTGTTAAATGAAGCTATACTAAATGTTTTAACTGGTGATTTTATGGCTTATTTAGCATGAACAATAATGCATAAAATAAGGTTTACATGACAGTTGTTTGTTTAAATTGAATTGTATTTGACTGATCATGTTTTGAAGTAATTATTAATAAAAATAGATTGATAATTTAAGGCCTATTAGATATTTAAAGGGATAGTTCACCCAAAAATTTTAATTCTGTCATTACTCACAATACATTGATACTAAAGAGATTCACATTAAACAAATATAATTCAATGCATTCTTCATGTTGATTATGAATTAATTTGAGGATTCAGTGTAAATAAAAAAAAAACTTTAGATGTGATTAATTGAAATAAATTACAGAAAACAGAAAAAGAAATAAAGAAATATATACATACATACGTAAATACATACATACATACATGAAATGTGTTAGTTTACTGTTGCTGGTGGTTTGTTGTTTGTTTGTTTGTTTCCAGTACGAATGTCTGCCAAAAATAATGCCCCTTCCTCTCAGCTATGGCGGAGGAATTAATAACTTGAACAGACCAGAAGACGGATTTGAAATAGCAAAAACTAATGCCTCGTGTCCAATAACTTCAGTTGCAGATTTCATAGAAATAGGAGATTGGTAAGATTATGGGAATATATGGCACTGTGTCTCTCTTTAGACCTTAGTTACTAATGTTTGTACTGTGAGTTTCCCTCTCTCACTTGCAGATGGCGAGTTCACATTTGACTAAATAGCTTTATTTCGACTTACACAATGGCTAAACTTGTCCGGCCCGTCTTGTGGCATAGAGCTGCACCTGTAGAAGATTGCTTGTCACTTCTTCAACGCCTTTCAGTTTTGTTTGCTTGCTGAGGGAATCAGTAGGCGGAGACATTCCCATCACATTTAAGCTTGTTTTGCTTGCTTGCACCAGTGTGTGGCTTTATTGTTTTTCCCAGAAGTAAAGGTGCAGATTCGGTTCAGAGTCAACAATTCGGTATGCATGGCAGGACCTTCTAGGAAAGCAGTTAGAAAGCAGTATGTTCCAGTTTATTGAACCCCTGAATACTTACTACATAACACCTACAGAACTACGACGCTGTTGAGATTGCGAATGTTTAACGTCATTCTTTCCTCTAAGAGCATGAGACAGCATAACAGTGTTGTGATTTACCCGTGCAGGATATCACAACCCATCACTCCACAGGCGGAAGGCTCTATATTTGAAACCCTCTCACTGCAGTGCCACTGAAGTTTAAAAGCACATGTTGGCTTCTCTATTGATACCAGGGTAAAAATAGATGGAAAAGGTCTCTCTGGGTGTGTGTGTGTGTGTGTGTGTGTTTGTGTGTGTGTGTGTGGTAGTTTGAACACAGAACAGATACTGATGCTCTATTAATAGCTAGGACAGCAAAACTGAAAAAAGAAAGCCGCCTGACATTTTCTCAGTCAACATCTGCTAAGACTTCAAATGCCAGTGTGGTATCTTTATAATCATGATGTTTCCCAAGGGAGCTGTTGCTTTTTGGCAGAGGTATTATCATGTTTGAGAATGCAAGGCTGGACCGTGAGGTTATTAGCCTGTTTTCTTTGTATGTTATGTTTGAAATTTTCCTTTCTTGGGAAGACTGAAAAGCAGTGCTGTATATTTAGATTTCAAGACACCTGAGGAGTTTCTAGAGTGGTATCAATATAAGCTGATCAGTAAAGACATACTCAATCTTGTTTACTAATAATTGTTAGCAAGTCACATATTTATGTGCAGAGTAAAAAGTTATCATGCCAAATTCCCACCGAATTCACAACAGATACACACATAAATTCATTCTGTTAATGAATTTGGATTATTTTAAATGAAGGAGCGCCAGCCCGCAACTAGTAATTTGTATAAAACACACAGAAACCAGGTGTTTATGGAGTGCTGCAGGGATGCTGTACTTTTGTAGGCCTCAACCTGGAAACAAGTTAGCATTTTTGCAATTTAAGCACTTCCGGTTCCACCTACTGCTACTGTCAAGGCATAGAAAAGTATAAAAAAACATTGCCAAAATAGTCCATTTGCCATCAGTGGTTCAATCTGAATTTTATGAAGCGATGCGAATACTGATGACAGAGAATAGCGTACGCACTTTGCGTCCATCGGATTCTCTCCAAAATGGTGCTGCGCTGACACAGAGAGACAGAGAGGAGACGAGTTGTTGAATAAATGTCGTTATTTTTATTTTGTTTGCGTACAAAAAGTATTCTTGTCGCTTCATAAAATTCAGATTGAACCACTGATGGCAGATGGACTATTTTGGCAACGTTTTTATACTTTTCTTTGCCTTGATTGTGTAATTTACTTGGCAGTCAATGTAACAGTCAAACCTCCCAGTTTTCATCCAAAATATCTTAAATTGTGTACCGAGGACGAATGAAGCTTTTATGGGTTTGGAACAACATGGGGGTAAGTGATTAAATGAGTGGTTTACTGCTTTTTTTCTTTGCTTGATTGTGTTTATGGGGTGCAATATAACATGTCTTTATGTTTCGTTTGTTAAAAAACGCCTTATTTTTCATATATTCCGCCTTTATTGTAAGCCGCTTTCTCCTCTGTCATTTGAACGACCGATTGACTTCCTGATTCTATGAAACCACTCCCTCAGAAACAGGCGATGGGCTCAGATTGGTTAGTTGGGCCCGTGTATTGTGATTGGCTAAACTGCGTACTGCACATTGTCCGGAAACGTCACGCCCATTACCTTCACGGGCGACAGTTGCATGTGCTCCAGTCAAATGTAAATAATGGTGTCAATATTGCCGTATCAGTTTGAGCCAGAATCAGACCCAGAAAGCGGTAATGAAGAGAGTCAAGCAGAACTTCCGCAAGCACGGCTCTTACAAACATTTCTGAATGGAAGTTTGCTGTTGTGATTATATATCATTTTTTGAAGTTTGAACACGTTTGTCTTATACACACAAAACAGCATCGAACTAACTGGCTACTAACCAAACAGCGCTGGCTTGTGTTTACGTTCTTGATCAAATCGAAAAATTACGTCATAAAGTATACATGGAAAATACATTTACAAAATTAGTACATAATTACAAATTCGGGTCCAAAATGTTTGTACGCGTTTGTCATAGACACACGAAATAGCTTTTAACTAACTGGCTACTAAAGCCAGCGTTGGCATTTGTTTATGACCTTGATAAAACTAAAACATTACGTCTGAAATTATACATGCAAATACATTTAAAATTATGAAATCTTACTTACAGGTTGTGGCCCAACAACTGCTGCCTCTGGTTTTAAAGTTGGAACTGCTCCATGTTTTAGTAATAGTTTCTGTTTGAATCCGGCATTTAACTCGTGTAGATTCTGGAAGCTGTCTTCCGTAAAATGCGCAGCACATAGAGCTAAATTAGGATTGTAATTGTCAGGAACATAATCAAACATAAATTTTAACCATTGTTGACGAACTACAGCATCCGTAGGAGCACAGGGCTATCCGTAGGGCTACAACTCTCCACTATAACTCTTCCTCTTCGACAAAGCCGCAGAACATGGCCTTGCCCCCTTTTTGGCATGTTCCGGAGGGAGGGGTTGATGCAAATTTATGGGTTTGTTACATATGCAACCCGGGAAGTATCTCGTTGTAGTCCCATATGAGTCGTTTTTGTAGGCATTAAACTTCCTGATTTTTAAAAGACGATATCTCCGCTTACGTTGAACTTTCAGCGCAGCAACTTTGCAGATACTGTTCATGCACCAACAGCAACATTACACACTATTTAAAATGAAAAAAGTGAAATCGCAGTAAACCACCCCTTTAATGACAAAATTTTCATTTTGGGGTGGAGTATCCCTTTAAGGTCCAGTTCTCACTATTAACCAACTATTAACTATGACTTTTGCTCAATAAACTCCAAATTACTGCTTATTAATTAATAAGGTAGTTGTTAAGTTTAGGTATTGGGTAAGATTAAGAATGTAGCTAGAATATGGTAACGCAGAATATGTGCTTTATAAGTACTATTGAACATCCAATAGTATAATAAGCAACTAGTTAATAGTGAGAATTGGTCCCTATACTAAAGTGTTACAGTTTTATATATGTTTTAATCTTTTACTTGTCTTGGAAATAACATTTGCTAAAAGTGTAAAATGGAACTACAGAGGTTGTCTGGAACATTAAGGGTACGTTTTCATGACAATCATGTATTAAAAACAGAAACATTTTTCCTTTACATTTTTGAATAGATTTGTGTACAGACAAAACCATGTTGTCAAAACAATCCTTGTTCACATTCACAAAAACAACTAAAAACTCTGTATTAAGCATGCCAGGCCAGTAGGTGGCGATGTCACTTTGTAAACAAACACTGTGGGCCTGCACTATAGACTGAACACATAATAAACATATGCATGGCGTCACCTTTTTCACAAATTCACCTTTTATAGTTTACACAGAGGCTATAGCAGTATTGTTTTCAAAAACTTGCATATTGAAACCCGTTTTTAAAAGTTTGTGTTTTCAGGCCCCCAGAACGCTGTTGTGGTGTAAATGAACACACAAATTGCCTAAAAGGTTTTGGTTACACTTTATTTCAAGCACCAATTCTCAGCACAACTACATGATCATGTACCTACTCAGATTTTGGCTTCCATTCATGGTCAATGGTAGAATCTTTAGGGAACTTGCAGGATGGTATCTGCTAAATGCTGGCATCTGGAGTCATCACATATGTTCAGTCTCCAGGTGAAACTCCAGCCCGCAGGCATGAGTAATTATGTTGCGCCACAGGCCAGATTTCCTCTGCACCTGACTGATGGCTACAAGTATGGTTCCACAATGTGGAGAAATCTAGGTCAGTGTTTCTCAACATGTTTTTTTTTTTTGGTCTTATAGCCCCACAAGCTCATCAGTAAGGCTCAAATGAGGTACAATGACACTAAACCATCAATTTGTCCCTTTTATAATTTGTTCCCATTTGTAATGTCATGTACCAGAACAGCGTTATTGCTGCATCTATTTGAAAACTACAGAGCCACTTTTCATTATGAAGCACAAGACAGGCCATTTAATTAAATGTAAATTGATTTTAGCTGTGGGAGCCTGTGTTTCATTTGTGCTTACTAGTAAAATATAGGGCCACTGGTGTTGTCATAATATCATGCAGTTTGTGCACCATAAAGCACATTAGTATAATGAGCAAGCTTTCGTTGCGCATGGAGAAGTCATTAAAGCCTGCTGACTGCCTTCACCATAATGTGTGCTGGCAATGGAGTGCCTAGATATGTACTAATGCATTTGGAGAACTCAAAGAACTAATGCATATGGAAACACTTCTTCTGAATTTGTTTGATATCCTGCAACTTTCTAGCTGTAAAATATTAGATCTGCCAAAGTCAGTGTCAATATAAATGAAGTTTTCATAAACATAACAAAACCTATTGAAATTATTTTGTTAATAGTTAGTATAGAATTATTGATTATGTCTGAAAAGAAAATAAAAGATTAAAAAAAACTGTATAAATACAATATATTATGATAATATGTGCTCTTGTATAATATAGTTCCATGAGACCAGAACCCGTAACTGAAACATGTCAAGTATTTGTATCTCTTTGTTTGTATAAAGGGAGTTTCCATGCATGGAATGAGGAGTGGAAATCATTTCAAGAGAGCAGGGAGTCTGTGTATCTGTTATTTTGGTCACTTGATGTTCATCATTTTATACATGATACATTCATATTTGCCATTTCCAATCAACTTTTTGTTCCAACCCAAAGAAGTTTCACACAAAAATGTTCTTAATTGTAATAATAGGTCCTTTGGTGCACTATAGAAGTTAATATATTATATAATGTATTTTTTTTAAAACATGCCTTTAGGTACTTTAATTCCTTAGGAGGCAGATTCAGATTAGTTTCATATGTGCCGGGCTGACTTGGATATTGTGCATATAATTTAGCGAGCTGTACAGAGGCATGTTGTTGTTAAATTGTCTAATGATTGTATGTAATCTTTGTCTGGCCTGTTGATAAAATAAATGACACAGTAATTCCAGAAAAGCCTTTAAATGTTCTTTCTTCCTTATAATTTTGTATGTGGATAGTAAAGTTACCTTTTAGATTGCTGCATGGTTTTATTAGCATAATTGTATGTAAATCATATACAAATGCATAATCCATAATCAAGGCGTTTTTTAAGACTTCCATGAAAACAAGTCAAATGGACCATTAACACTCCTAATTGAAATTGTAGATAGAGTGTCAATGGTCCATTTGAGAGATAGGTGGCAGTAATGCACTTATAAGTCTGCGATCCGCCGTAAAGCATGAAGAAAAAGAAGACGCGCCACGTGCCAGCTGTTGTGAACACGCACAGGACAGTTGGACAGTGCGGTGGATCAGAGGTAAAAAACGATATAAATACTGTTCAGTTTCTTGCATGGACCTATCGTTTCGTGTCTTTAGACCTCAATGTATCGTCACAAGCCGCAGGATTTAATTTGGTTTTGTCTGTGTATGTTTTTTTTCTCTCTCAAAGCCGTGAGTCCCATTGACTGCCATTATATGACTGAGAGACGGCAACGGTTTGAGTTAAAAATCTTCGTTTGTGTTCCACTGAGGAAACAAAGTCACCTACATCTTGGATGCCCTGGGGGTAAACATCAAATTTTCATTTTTGGATAAACTATCCCTTTAATTGCAGTCGATTGGGTTACATGAAATGATCACCATCTTGGTAACTGGTAACAAGTACATTTTCATGTTTGCATCACATAACCAGCTCCAAATGTTTTGTTTTTCTGGTATAGTAAACTTGCTCAGTAGCTCACCTGGTACAGCATTGCAAACTGAAAACCTTTTTAGCGCCACTTATTGGACATTTAATTTCAAAACTGCCATGATACTTACAACAACCAGCGTAATATATGTAGAAGCAATGTAATGTAAACAAACAACACCTTTTCTCAAATTCACATGAAAAATGCACGGGCCATATGAAACATTTTCAAAGAGGTTGCTTGTACTGTGAAGATGGTTTTCCCCTCCCCAGCAAGTCATCTGGATGCACCAAATGGATGCTAATATGTCAAGTCTGTGCCTGAAAAAGTGATTTAAAAATTTTCCATGAAGCACTTGACTTGTGTGCATGAAGGAACTGCATGGTGAGTGTTTCCGTATCTAATCTATTTATGTAAAAGCATGTTTTTCATGTTATTCATATTTCATATAATATGAACTTGATCATATTAAGTTCTCAAGCTGTATTTTGAAGCTTTTGTGTCCTATCAGGCTTGAACTCACAGTGGTTGAACTACTTGAGTGAATTGCAACCTGATGTTTCTTCTTTAATGAGGCCCTCAAAAGACACATCTGGCTTGCGAGGAACTTTTCCGTGGCCATCGTCAATGATTTCACAATTGAGAGCGAAATCCCAGTAAACCCACACACATCTCAGAGGTACATCAGCAGGCCAACAAGCTCAAAACTAAATAAATATGCTCTAACTTGGTCTTGTCATAATCAGATATTAGGTAAAAGGAGTGATCTCTGATGTTCATACCATCCAAATTGCCTACTGCAGCATCAGATTGGATCATTAAAATGAAATTTAATTTCACCTATTGCTCCATTCACAATACTGCTGAAATATTGACATCATGGGAAACATAATAAAAGTCAAATACCGTTTAAGGCCATTGATGTCATCACTACAATCAATGCCAAACACTGATTTCCACTTTGGATTTTTGCTCCTGAGTTGCTCTGCTCAATGTGAATACAGTCTGTTTTTTATATAATATATAAAAGTACTGTATGTTTTACTAAATGGGCAAACAGTGTGCATGTACTATTTTTCTTTTCACTAAATGAAATGAATTCTTCTCAATTTGACTTTTTTATCCATATAAAGATGTTACAACGATGCTAAATGTTTTCAAAAACTTATAAATAACATCTCCATACAGCAACAGCAATCTTTATATTTATATTTAGTCTATTTATATGCAGCTCCACCATTCAGGCTGGTACACCCACATTAATTTTTGTACCTGACTCATATCCTGTTGAAAGAACAAACTGTAAAACATGCATCATCAAACTCCTAAATGTGTCCTTTGTAACTTTAATAAGAATATTCTTAATATTAGTATTATTTGTTTAATAATATTTTGAATGAGTTTTTATTTTATATTTTCAGTTTACATTTTAATTGTAGTAATTTTTCTATGTGTTTTTGTCATTTTTATAGTTTGTTTTAAATATTACCGTATGACAGGTTTAATAAGTTATTATTTCAGTTTTGTTTGTATTTATTTCATCTAATATTTTATTTTATTTCAACTTCAATTTTTAATAGGTGGAGTTTTAGTTAGTGATAATGACCCTGCTTAATATATAGTTGGATTCTGACAAGCCAGTATTCATCTACTTACCATTGATTCTCTCAGTTGTCTAAACAACACACCCATGCATGCTAAATCATGAGAAAAGTTAGAGAAGGCCTTCATGATTTAACAGCTGCTGTAACATGTTTGCTATGGTAACTAAACACAGCAGTGTGTCACCAGGCCCATGTGCAGCAGCTCTCAGTGTGAGTGTGGCGAGCGTCGGTCTCTACCCTATAACTGCACCTAGCATAAGTGAGAATTTCACACTCTTCTTCCTCAAAACTCTGACCAGAACGTTGTGTTATTACTGTAACCACAGCCGCCATTCTGCTGTTCAAAGTCACGAAACTAGAAATTGTTCACCAGATGGATCTCAAAGAGACAAACAACATTCATTCAATAATCAATTTGTGAGGCATATCTGTGGCAGTCATTTAATATGAAATGATCACACTTGCCAGCGATTCATCAAAAACAAAAAGCTAGTCCGTAAAAACTTCAGCTGTTGAGTTGAGGAAGCAAGCTGTTAAACATGTTATGTCAGCTTGCAATGAAATAGTCCTAGGCATATCTTTATGATGAGTCTTTAAATTCTGTCTGATAATAATTCAGCATAAAATTTTACAACAGTGCAAACTTATATATTGTATGTTATGAAATTTTGTACTGTATCACCTGGTTCCACTGAGCACGTAAAAAAAAAAAAGTCCTTGTTTATTTAAGTTATTTTTGTGTTATTGTTTTTTTTCGGTGCATCACCAAACATTTTTTTTATATAAAAAACATTCCTTTAAGAAAACAAGTCTCTAATGTTTTTTCAAAGTTTTTTTTATTTTCTGTTTATTTATTATATACAAGTGTACATGTACTACCAGTCAAAAGTTTGGAATGATAATAAGATTTTTTTTTAAATTTCCCACAGAAATATTATGTAGCAAAAATGTTTTCTCCATTGATAATAATAAGAAATGTTTCTTGAGCACCAAATCAGCATATTAATTTTGAAGCATTATGTAAAGATTCAAGTAATGGCTGCTGAAAATTCAGCTTTGCCTTCATAAGAACAGATTAGGCTACATTTGAAAATATATTTCAAATATATATATATATATATATATATATATATATATATATATATATATATATATATATATATATATATATATATATTAGCCTACTTTTTAATAATAATATAAATAATATTCCAAAAGTTTGAAGGTCACGCAATTTATGATGTATTTACGCATTAACAATTTATGATGTATTTACGCATATATATATATATATATATATATATATATATATATATATATATATATATATATATATATATATATATATATATATATATATATATTAGCCTACTTTTTTTTTAACTGTAGTCAATTTTGATCAAATATATGCAGACGAGCAAGTTATTTATTTTAAAGATATTAAATAATATAATAATAATATAAATAATATTACAAAAGTTTGAAGGTCACGCAATTCATGATGTATTTACGCATTAACACATTACAAAATCGCTAGTGTTTGTGTGCTATGGGCGTTAAAGGCCAATGCTGTGTTGCGTGAAACGAACCGAAAACACCCAGAAAACTACTGACAGAAATGATTTAAAACATGCAATTTACCTGCCATTCACGTGCTTGTATTATGAATACAGTAGTCAGTAAAGCATTCATCTTATGGTGCCTGCTGCACAGCGCCTCTACCGAGGTATGTGTCGTATACTGTACAAGAAACGCTCACATATCAGTCATAATGACCGAGGCGGAGAATCAAGCCCGCGGACCAGAGCGATGGTGACGGAGTACGGGCAAACACTAACACGACGGGAGCTCGGACGGTCTCAGAGGGAAAGAAAGATGTTTGGAGTAAAAACCAGCGACGTTTTATTCTCCGTTTCCGCGATAGAGTGTACAGGAGGAGAGTTTAGTTCGGCTTCATTCATCGGCGGAGTTTCAATGAAAAGTCTACAACCTGTCACACGGCACAGAGTCTGACTGTAAACAACAGTCAGTGCTACAGATAAATAAAGACACGCTTGATTTAGCGTTTATTCTCCGTTTACAATAGTTTCTCGCTGCGTTTCTAGGCTGTTGAATCGCTCAAGATGCAGGTGAAAAAGCAGAGGAGCTCCGAGGACCCTCAGCGGGATGATATGAAGAAAAAGCCCTCATGTTTCTCAAATATTAAGATATTTTTAGTGGCGGAATGTGCTCTGATGTTGGCACAGGGCACAGTGGGCGCATACTTGGTAAGTAAAGCGATGCTTTCCTTTCGTTTTTGGATTAGTTTTACACTTCAGGCTCTGTTGCTGAACTTATTTGGCTCATTTGGTTTACGCTGATCTTTTTCTTCAACCTTAACAACTTTAAGGTTCCTGTACTTGAGTGCAACATAGTGCATGGCAAGAAACGTGACGCGGATGTGAGTGACATAATCATATTCTAATGATCTTCAGTCATTCATTCTATGCCATGCCCTAAGTTCGAAGAAAAAGAAAATAGGCGAAAAGAAATTGAACATCATGAGTGTTCATGCAATAAAGCGGCTGCCTCAGTACACAGCAGAGATTATAGCTGTCAGGCTCTGAGAAATAAGTTGCATGGTAAACTGTGGGCCAGTACATGTCCATTACAGATAACCTTACGTGAGTCATTTTAAATCCACATCAATATAAAACACCATTAAGCAACATCACACGAACAGAAGTGGAGTTTATATCAGCACTGCTGTAATTCTGCAACGAGCGATTACAAATCTGTGATGTTCAGATTGTGGATGTGATATTGCTTTTATTCAACAGCTCTATGAAAAAGTAGGCTAATTCATATAGAAAACTTATATTTCAGACAACTGTTAGTTTACATATTTCTTCAACACCAACGAAAATAGTTCGAAAAGAAGCAACAGCATCCAGTTTTGTGAGTGACTGACCAAGCAATGCACTTTACGGAGGTAAACCGGTCGGGAACAGTGTATAAGTGGAACGGAGCGACAGAGATTTCCTCTGCAATCACTCCGCTAGAAATCCACTCCTGGTTTTACATTTCTCGCACTAGTTCACTAATAAGAGAGACCCGCTTCAGCGATAGACTGAAAGTAAAGTAAGGATGCAGAATCCAGGACAAGAGCAATACATTTTAGGTATCTGAGAGATATTTTTGATGATTATCTCTCTTAACATTCCAGGGCTTTATCTTCTATTTATTTTGTCAAACATGTAAGATTGTCAAAAACACTCCTCATATTGTGGATGTAGATAATTCATTCACAATACAGTACAGCAGATTATTGTTTATATATATATATAGCCTACATCATGAAAAAATAGGGACATGTATTTAGAAAAATGTATTAAATAACAGCATTCAAAGATAAATTCAAAGTGTTGCTATGCATCAAAAATAATGATGGATGCTGCTAACAGTATCCAGGATGGGAACAATATATATTTTAGATATTTTTATGATAACCTCTTTTTTACAGAAAAAGAGCATGTCAAAGCCTTTATTTTGTCCTTATTTTGGCAAACATGCAAGACTGTCCAAAAATGTTATTTTATTTTGAATATAGACTGTTCACAATACAGCACAGCAGATTATTGCCTTTGTAAAAATCTTACATAACAAAAATAATGTTTTTTTATTAAAAAGCAATTTTATTAAGTAGCTTTGGTCCCTGACAAAACAAGTGCTGCTATTCTGCAAAAAAAAAAAAAAAAAAAAAAAAAAAATTATGGATGCAGTGCTGCTTTGCAGTTGACTCTGCTTTGTTTGTAGTGTCCAATATCTAAAAGAAAATTCTCTCATTGCTTGCTGTCAGTGAGTTGGACACCGCTCTATATAGCATCTTTGATAAGGAAGAGATTTGTCCAGCCATGTCCTCCATACCCTTGGGACGTCTCTGATGTCTATGCTCACTCAGACCATATTTGGAAAGGAAACAATCATTTGCTCTGTGCCAGAAAGCCACAATACATCATGGGAACAGTCTCAAAGGGGTACACTTGTTGTGGACTGGATTTGTTCCCAGCTTATGGAAATTCTGATGTTTGGAAATAAAGTCAACACAACTTTCCCATTAAAAAAAAAAAAAAAAGTTTGTGGGACTGGAAGATGCAGAGATTGCCCAGATTTATTTTGACAGATAGATACAGCGATAAACTAAATTTAGCCTGCCTGGGGTTTTTCCATAGACAAACCAGCCTTCAAATTGCTCCAAACTATTTCCAAATATGTCTTATTGAAGCAAACATTTGTGTGAAACAGTAGATGTTTGTATAATTGTGCTTGGTAATTGGGTAATTTATACATCACATAATTTATATACCAATATTTTCACATGATAATGTTTTGTTCAAAATCCACCTTTATTTGTTCAAGGTTAAAAATATAATAGAGTTTATCAGCACACAGGTCATGTAGTAACATTTAATTTAAATTTCCATGTCATTTCCAAATAATCCAATTAGATTATCTCAGAAGCAACTGTAATTGTCCATTTTGAGATGGAGTCTCCACCCTCCTTCACAGACTGACTCAGTGGCTTGTTTCAGACATCATACTCATTCCTGGGCGTTGTGTCAGTTTCCTATGTTTAGCCTCAGCCCTGAGCTTGACTCTGGGCAGTCTGGACTTTCCCCATGTGCTAATAGAGCCAGTGTCTTTTTTTAATCTCTTGAAAGCACTCACAACCTGCGCACATCTTTGTATAGCTTTCAATATGCATATGTTTAAGTACTCTGACTGTGATGCAAATATGCTGGGGCAGTGTTTGCAAATGTGCTTTGGCAGATGTGTCACGTGACATATCCAAACAAATATATCTGGTTCATCTAACCTCAACTCTTCACTTTGTGCCTTCTCAGTTTGCTTATACTTAATGCAGTAAGCAGAAACATGTAGATGGCTGTATACGGTGTATTTATGACCACCATATTGCTCCTGCGAGATTAGCTGTTTCAATAAGATACAAGCTAATAAGTGATATTAAGCAGAGCTTCAGATGCAGCAGTCTCAAAAGGTCAGTTTAAGTGTGATGTGAAATGATGCGCTGTAGTCTTTCCATAGTTAATATTCTTCTGTTAGGAACAAAAAACCATTTAAAGGCATGAAATGAAAATTCACCCTTTCCATTTTCTAAATTGCAGTGGATGATTCATCCATGCATACATTTCATTTTTACTTTTACCGGACTTTACTGTTACAGTTTTCTTGCTAGTGACATAATGCTGTAGGCAAACCCACAAGTTAGCATTACTCTGGCTCCCTCAACAAAAAAAAAAAAAAAAAAAAAACAGTAGGATTTTCCATTGGCTTTTGGACTATTGCAGAAAATAATCTCTGTGATCAACAAAAGTTTATGATTCTTGCACATTTTGTTCATCATGATAATCTTTATGAATAAACACAACTTCTATGAATGTTGACTCAGCAGAAGTAAAAAGCTTAACGTAGGCTATAAACAAGCTACAGTATTCAGCTATAATATTCAGTCTATATTTAAAAAACATTTTCCCTAAAAGTTTGAATTAAATAAGCAAGAGCATGATTATAAACACAACAAGGCTGTAAAAAGTACATGAGTTTACCTGTTTGGTGTGATATTTAAAGTTCCCATTTATGAAACAGTTAGTTCCAGTCCTTGATTCTGATTGGTCAACAGCTATATTTATGATAAAGATGTCTTAAGTGAAGCGGTCATGGCTATGTGTTCTGTGTATCACTGTGCAACACCCTTAACAACTACCCAGCAATCACACAACTTATGAAACGGGCTTATGTTGATATTTGGTTAAATCTCGGTTGCGACATCAGGTAACCAAAATTCAATGTCAATTCAATGTGTAATGTCAGTGTTACCTTGATGTCCAATACCGATGTCAGCTGACGTTGATATTTGTAGTTTTTAGGCTGTGTAGCCAAAATCCAATGTTAAGTCAACTTCAAATTGGCGTCAAATACTGACGTCAACATGATTTTCATTCTCAACCAAAATGCGACGTCTATCTGACGTCATGTCCAACGTCAACCTGACGTTATATTGACATCCTGTGCCTGCTGGGTACCCATACATTACGTATTTCAGCAAAATTAACTGTTTATTATTTATGTAACGAATTATGAATGACTCCTGGCGACATGTTGTGTTGTTCACCATTAATTTTGAGGCCACGCCCTTTCCCCATCAAAAAAAAACTGTTCTCGTGCGAGAGATACATTAATGTGTGCACATGTTTGTGTGGAAGTGTGAAGGGGATATTACTGTATTTATTAGTTTTCTGGTTTCGGGTATGATACTGTATAGTATGTCCATCAGTTTACACATAATGACGCTTGCAAACTTGTGCTGTTACAAGAATCGGTCTGTTTTAAACTAAAAGACAGGAAACAGGCATTTTCTCATGCTGAGAGATAAGCAGATGTATGTGTGTGAGAAAATATAATTTATGATGTTATGAAAATAAATGACACAGCGGATGAGGGCAGTTCCTATTCTTAGTTTTTATTTGAGCTCCATAAGATGAGGCATGTTACATCCGAACTTTGTCGTGCCATTTACTGTTGCTATCAGAAACAGTTTTTTAGCAGAAAGAAATAAGTTATATATACTTTTAAATAAGTAACATATCAATACATACATTTGGTTTTAATATTTGCATTTAGTAAAAGCAATAAAGTACTCAAGGTGTGCTGTAAATAAGTCACAGCTGAAGGGCACTGTTAGGCACGACGTAAAGCAACGTATTCACAATCTCTCGTACATTATTGCTTGCTTAGCTACTTCTTAGCAACTGCCTTTTTCAAGACAAGTAACAGCTTTAAAAATATCACAAGGCAGTATTACTGATGCAATATATTTTATAGAATAAAACATGAAAATATACTGAGCATGTGTTAACCACAGACTTTATTTCACAGACTGAATCAGTGGCTTGTTTGACACATCATACTTATTTCTTTGCATTGTGTCAGTTCCTATGTCTAGCCCCAGCCCTGAGCTTTTTAAGTTGCGTAATAAAACATAAAAATATCTTGAGCTTCTGTCAACCACTGACCTTATTTCAAGCATTTAACCAAAAACCAATTCAAAAAACCTATTGACTTAAGGACGATAGAACTCAAAGTGCTATAATGAAAAGCTAGTGTGTTTCTGGGTGTTAGCCTACAAAAATACATCATCCCTGGAGCTCTCTATTCATCTGTATCCACTTTTGAGTGCAACAGCCACATCTCAAAATCCATCAATAACTAATGCATAGATCCAAGTCGCCATTCTACATTTTTCTTTTTCGATAATCACTCAGATATACATCACAATACAGAAGAAAAAATCTCAAGAATTTCATCGTGACTTTAAATCTACTTTTTTTTATGCTTCTGAAAATGAGAGCATATGATTCTAAAGATATTTTTCAAAAGTGCAAATCATTTCTTTAGGGGTGTTTTAGTGGTTGGTGCAGGATTCAAAATCAATCTCTGCCTGTCAGCAAACAATGGGCTGATACCGTAAATGACAGCTTTCATTTATCTTCCTGTCACATTGTCTTTTGAAATGTTGTGATGGATGCTGTTAGCAGTGAGAACAGCCATATATTCCACTGTAATTTATTTATTTTATCCTTTGAAATTATTGTTTTAAATACTCAGCTGCCATGTGATGTTTTTTTTCTTTTAAACAATATTTAAAAAAAAAAAAAGATTGTTTTGACTCTCTCTCTCTAATACAGTTTACTACTGTAAATTGCTTGAAAGAACATCACTACAGTATAAAATCAATAAAAGTTGTTTGCGCCACATCCAGAGGAATTGATTTGTGAAAACAGTAAATCACTGATTTCTACCGGTCCACCCTCTTTTTGCAGAAACCATTGAAAGTGCAAGTACTATGGTTGTTCTGTTTCAATACTGATAAAGCAATGCTGAGTCTCTCTCATGTTGGAAATCAAACACAGATTGCTGGAGGATGCCTGCTAGCGCACATGTTCTAGAAACCATTTCACGCTTGAATGATACAGACTGGTTGTTCTGCACTCAGGAATTTGTCATCATCTATTATGTAAGCTCAACTTGAATCAACAATACCATGATAGACATTTTTTGCCTCATTGTTCAATAATTCATAGTCTTCCTAATAATATGGTTTCATGCTGAGGGATTAGAAGGCGATGGGTGTGACTATCGACAGAGATTTGGCATTAGTTGACACTGCTGGCATGTTGAATGTGTCTTGGCATTAAGGTGGCAGTCTATGTGCCCTATCGCTGTGCCACTGGCACTGATGCATGCAGAGAGACACAGCTATTCAGGCAACAGGTTTCAGCAGGTTGGCAGAGACTCTGAGGCAGGCAGAAAGTGGAGGCAGATGGGGGATGTGGCCTGTCCCGTCCTTTCGTCATGCTTCCAGAACTAGTAGGCTGGCACATATCTTCGGACTTGGCAATTGAGCGGAGCCAGTGTGAATAGTACACAAGCACACACATAGTCATTCAAGAGGAAAAATTTGCTTGACTAGAATTAAAAAATTCTTCACCAATCATTTATATCACCCTGGCTTCTTTAAGCATCAGATTTAGTTGCTGAAAGATGCAAGATGTTCTGAAGTCTGTTTCTCACTATGTTGGTGCCCTTATTAGTAAAGATTTTACTGGATCCTCTGAACTAAAAATGTACTACAAACCATTTATCAATATAACTTTATTATTATTAAACATTTATCATTATTGTCAATTTCAAAAACAGTTCTGCTACTTAATATTTATGCAGATATCATGATACACTACCATTTCCAAAGTTTGGGATGTGTGTGTATGTGTGTGTTTTAATAGAAATGAATGCTTTTATTCAGCAAATATGCATTAAATTGATCGAAAGTGACACCAAAAATATTTAGAATGTTATAAACGATTCTATTTCAAATAAATGCTATTATTTTGAACTTTTTAATCTGAACATTTTTACATTGATAATAATAAGAATCATTATTAATAACCGAGCACCAATAATAATTGAGCAGCAAATCAGTATCTAAGAATAATTTCTGAAGGATCATGTGGTATTCAGCTTTGCATCACAGGAATAAATTACATTTAAAATATATTCAAATAGAAAATATTTATTTGAAATGGAAATTATATTTCACAATATTATACTGTATTTTTGATCAAAGAAATGCAGCTTTGCTGAGTATAAGAGACTTCATTAAAAACATTTAAAAATCATAATGTTTTCAAACTTGACTGTGTATACACACACACACACACACACACACACACACACACACACACACACACACACACACACACACACACACACACACTGTTTAGTTATTAATCTGTGTTAAAGCTTAAATCCTGTTTGTCACTTGACATTATGAGCTCTTAAAATTAATGTTGCTAATATTGGGATAGCTCTGGGATTGAAACATGCCAATCTTTTTATAGTAGATTTTAGGCCAGATCTTAAAATAGTTCTGTACTGGCACAATGGAAATATTGGTAAGATATAATCTGTCATTATTTCATGATGAGTTTAGACCCACATACATTAACAAAGACCTTGTATAGTAAAGTCTTCTCTAAACTTCTTGATAGAACAATGTGAAGAATGATTATGGATGTTGACCAAGTAGCTTTAATATTCAAATTGTGTTGCCAGTGCTTGAACAGTACTATTTTTCTTGCAGTTTATCTAAGTCATATACCAACAGTTTAACAGTAAGCGAGTGAGAAGTGTTTTGAATGTGTCATATTACTAACTGAAACACAAGACACCTTTAAGTCAGGCTTCTAACAGACTGCAAATGTGTCACAGACAACAGTTCTGCACAAAATAGAGCAGTTTGCCAGACTGTCCAAGGTACTTTCCAATTAAACTAATCACAGGAAATTCAGTTAAAGCAAACTGAGTTATCAGACAGTCATGAAAAAAATATCTCTGCTCTGTTTAAAGCTCACAATAAACTCATTACTGATGATTTGATAACAGAAATTGTGCCTTTTACTACTCAGTTATATCAACCAATTGAGGTGTGCTATTCAGAAGTTCAGATGACACTAGAATCATCATGATTCACAAAGAGGCCTATAAATAACACTGGATAGAGTGGTAAAGCCATCATCAAATGCATGTACAGTTGATTCTATCCTTTTTGGCACATTTTTATTTATAGACTTGCATTAAAAGCTGTATAGAAACTCACAGTGAGAGAAAGGCAGAGATTTAAGGAGGTTTTTTTTTTTAATAATGACTAATTTTTTACATGAATAATTACTAAGTAAAATAAATATTTGTCCATGTAATCATATTGTTGCTTAATGCCACGATTGACCAATCAGAACCAAGTATTCCAGAGAACTGTGTATGTTGCTAATCGAGAGAATCCATGCATATTATCTTGTTTATCAAATCAAAATGACCCAGTCTGTAGGAATCTGTAGTGCAGCATGGAGAGATTTGCAAAGACCACAACACAGAATCTGAGAGAGGCCTACCCTAGAGAAATAGGATTATAGTAAAGAGCGTGGCCTCAATAACATGCTCTTTTCACAGCCATGCCATATTTGTGTTGCTCCAGCTCAAAGCTGCTTCATTAAAGTCCCGCAATTGCTCATCAAGGCTGCCTGGTGGCATTTTTTCACTTTCACCAGCTATTTTTGTCATAAGCCTTGATAATGAATGTGTGACAAGTAGCATGTTGATGTTTTCACAGATTGAAAGGATTTGTCATAATGATTATTTTACTGGGTCATTAGTTTTCTTCTTTGACATGGGTTTATTGTCCTTTTATTCCACCCTTGTTAGAATAGATGTGTTTGGTTTGATTGGGAATTTGGTTACTTTAATCTGACATGCCCATTTCCATGTTTCAATACTGTATCTCATTTTCTTATCTTTGGTAAATAGTGAAAGTGAAGACAGTTTCTCTATTTGAAATTTGCTCCTGATCTTTACCATCATGTTACTTCTCATCCTAGTAAAAAATTAATATATGTGACCCGGGACCACAAAACCAGTCTTAACTGCCAATTTTTCGAAATTGAGATTTATACATCATCTGAAAGCTGAATAAATAAGCTTTCCATTGATGTATGGTTTGTTAGGACCGGACAATATTTGCCCGAGGTAAAACTATTTGAACATCTGGAATCTGAGGGTGCAAAAAAATCTAAATATTGAGAAAATCGTCTTTAAAGCAATGCATATTACTAATCAAAAATTAAGTTTTGATATATTTACGGTAAGACATTTACTAAATATCTTTATGGAACATGATCTTTACTTAATATCCTAATGATTTTTGGCATAAAATTATATAATAAAAATTTATAATTTTGACCCATACAATGTATTTTTGGCTGTTGCTACAAATATACCCTAGCGACTTAAGACTGGTTTTGTGGTCCAGGGTCACATATTTAAAATACATTTATTTCTTACTAAGTATAGGTAAAATCTACATATCACTCGAGACTTACTGATATAAAAAATTGCAATTAAACTTTATTTGGAGTACCACTTGTGCACAATGCACATTTATTAATATTAAGCATAAAATGTATACTATAGTTCCACTTTAGCACAATCAAATGTATTTAAGTATATCTTTAGTTGGAGTTCAGCACTACTTCTGCACAATTAAAGTGCATTAAGTACAAAATTAGTTGTTAAAATTGAGAAAACTTTAAGTATACTAGTTTAGTATACCAAAAGTACAATTGCAGGGTCTTTTTATTAAGTGCATAAATATGTAAATGTATTTCAGTATATATTTTTATCACGGGCAGTTTAGATTAGATTTGGCATTTTACTGTTTAGAATCAAATTTACATTTACATTTATGCGACTTGCAGTGCATTCAGTCTACACATTTTTTTTTTATCATCAGTATGTTTGTTCTCTGGGAATTGAACCAACAAACTTTTGTGCCGTTAACGCAATACTCTACCACTGAGCCACAGGAACACAACCACTCTGTGTTCCCTGTGTCTGTGTTCAAAGACTTTTAGTTTGTAGTTCTATGTCCCTATTGTTGCCTTGTTCTCCTGATTCCCTGCTGCTCTGTTCCCTTGTTTGTTGTCATGGACACTCATTGAACCACACCCATCTCCCTGTTAGTTGCCCTGGTTACTGATTAGTTCATTGCCTCAGCTCTCTGCATAGATAGGCCTTGTATTTCCCTTGTGCTTTGTCAGTTGTTAAATGTTAGTGTTGCCGCACTGTTCCTGTTCCTAGTGTTTCCAGTTCTTTGTTTGCTTTGTTCTTTCATTAAACTACCTGCACGTAGATCCGCACCTCAGTCTGTTTCCTTCTGCTCTTGCATCATAACAAGTATCAGTATCAAATAAAACAAATAAACAGAGAAAAACAAAAAGAAACTGGAGCTATATATAACATTGTTCAAAGGTTTGGGGTCAATAGGTTTTTTATACTTTTATTCAGCAAGGATACATTAAGTAAAGGTCTACAGTCTACAATGTTACACAACATGCTAAGCACCACAGCACCTTAGTTTTCAAAATTGATAATAATAATAATAAATGTTTCTTGAGCTTCATATCAGCATATTAGAATGATTTCTGAAAGACAATGTGACATTGAAGTAATGGTAATAAATTTAGTTAACAAAACGTTGCCACCACAGGATTAAATTATTTTTTAAAACATATTAAAAACACTTATTTTAATATTATTTTAAATTGTAATATTTCATGAAATTACCATTTTGCTTTTTTTTTTATCAAATAAATGCAGCCTAAGAGTGACCATAAGAGACGCCTAAAATTGTTTTATTTGCTTTTGTTAAACATCCTGTTAAGTGAACAAAATTAAACAGTTATAATGCCACATCACACTTTACCTCACACTGCCTGAACACCAACCTGTGCTGAACACAATTATTGTCCAGTTCAGATACTGCAATATGTCAAATGGTGATATTATACAGCTATTTTAAATTAGCATTACAGTAATTCCATTAAGGAAGATTTTAGCATGGTAATAGATATGACAATGATATGACAAAGCAAGGACAGGAACTTGCTACTGCCAATACATATGCCGATACAATGCTGTGAGTATTTAAGACATAGTGCTGCTGCACAAATAGCATATATAATAACCTGTAGAGGATCTATACAGGTGGAGCTGGGGAGGTGGAGGGTTTCAGAGAAACTCTGAAAGCGTGCTGTGAACTACTTTAGTGAACTCTAAACAGCCATTTAAATGTAAAGGAGCAAGCTCATTGGCTGCGTATGCAACATGAACCAATCAGATTATGCCAAGTAGTTTAACGCTGTGAATATCATCAATTTGAGTTTCATGACAGAGCTTGGAATTTATTCTGTTTTGTTTATCTTTTAGGTGAGTGTGCTGACCACACTGGAGCGGCGCTTCAATCTTCAGAGCGCTGATGTGGGCGTCATTGCCAGCAGCTTTGAGATTGGCAACCTGGCCCTTATTCTCTTCGTTAGTTATTTTGGTGCTAAAGCCCACCGCCCTCGGTTAATTGGCTGCGGTGGCATTGTCATGGCTTTGGGAGCGTTGCTCTCCGCATTACCAGAATTCCTCGCCAGTCAATACAAGATCACAGACACATGGACCAAGGATGTGGGGCGAGACGTGTGCTCCAACACCTCTAAAGCTGATGAACCGTGTGGGAATAGAGCCAACACCAACATGATGTACCTGCTTCTGATTGGAGCCCAGGTGCTGCTGGGTATTGGTGCCACGCCTGTTCAGCCCCTGGGTGTGTCCTACATAGACGATCATGTGCGGAAGAAAGACTCCTCTCTCTATATAGGTAAGTAAGCATAATTTATGTTTGCTACATGCTTAGTTTACATAGCCACAGGCAGCAATTGTTTCGCATAAGTGAATTGCACCACAATTATTTAAGGAAAAGCATGTATCTCCCCTACGGCTTTGTAAGTAAAAAGTAGACGATTATCAGGGTGATTTATTGTGGTTTCAGGGCTTCCAATGGCAAGCCAAAAACCACTGATGTATTAAAGTGGAACAGCAAATAAGAAGGTTGAGCTGTTATGTGCGAGAAAGCAGCGTGTGCACAAAGCCACTGGATCAATAAGAAAAAAAGCATATGCGTGTGTGGAAACATGTTATGTTTTATATTGTTTGTGACCACAGCTTTCACAATATAATCAGCAGGTGAGCAGTGCTGGGAGGGTTTTAAACATAATTACTTTTATTTTGTATGTGTAGGGAAGAAAGGCATGGAAAAAGAGCGTAAAACAAAATAACTCTTCTGTGGAAACAGTAGATAGCAGGTTTGAAAGTGTGCTGCATACAGTATATATTGTGTCAGTGTTACAAAAACAGTCTATTTAAAATAAATGCTTTTATAGTCATCAAAGAATCCTGAAAACATGTTCCATGGTTTCCACAAAAATACTAAGCAGCACAACTCTTGTCAACACAGATAATAAGAAACGGTATCTGCTAGGGGTGGCAGGGTACACAGATTCGGTACACACGGTTCGGTACGTACCTCGGTTCGGGGACGATTTCAAATCTACTATGCTCGGTTTCTTTTCATTTATTTTGAACAGAGAGTAGTACAGTAGTAATACTAAATATTATGTTACACTATATATATTTCTGCAGTACATATATACATACAAGGAATAAATTCTTGAAATATATTTGATTTAGTTAACAGATAAACAGGGTGGGGGGGGGGCAGTTTACGTAACATAGCCTATGCTGAGTTTCAGTAAATTTTTGTGACATGCTTAATTTGTTCATAGAAAGGAAACTCAAACGGCAGAAAGAAACATCCTATTTGTTTTCTTTATCTTATAAAAGAACAATGTTTTGTTTTCATTGTGAGTGCACATAAATAATAGCAGACCTTTATACAGTGATGCATTATTAAGACGATACGTGTTTAAAGTTGATTCTGCTGGTATAAGGAAACAGTTGAAGTGATCATGACACACACACACCAGTTCCAACATTGCTAAACAGTGTTGTCAAATTAACAATTTTGTTGCTAAATCTAGCAACTTTTCAGACTACCCTAGCAACATTTTCTTCCAAAAGCACCCAGCAACATAGTTAGCTATTTTAAAAATTTGTCAACTTTTAGCAACTTTTGAGAAGTGACTCAAATGATAAAAAGGTACACGTTCTTCCATCTAAATTACACAAAAAGAGGAAACCAAAGATGCCTTGCAGCACACACATGACGTGTATCAAGTTTCCTGCTATTTGCAATTGTTCAATTTAATAATACTAATTTAATAATTGTTTATTTATGATACACCTTGTTAGTAGCTTGTACACTAAAACAATGTCTAGAAAAATGGAAAAGGTACTATTAATTATCAAGGACATATCCATTTTTCATTATCTGTTGTAACCCTGTAACCCGAAAACACAAAATACAATGCATAATTTAAAATGCAGGTAAAAAAAAACCTGTGTAAAAATCAATATAGAAAATTTCATCATGTTAACATAGACCTATTTTATACAGGTTTGTCTTAGCGTGTAGCATAACTAATACACTGTTTCAAACTGTATTTTCAGAATGTGTAGTTTTACAAATTTACTAGCTAATAAAAAAGTTTAATTATTCAATATTGTGTTTAAAAATACACTTATCTATATTTTGATATTATATTATGCATTTATTATTTTACGAACAAATCTAAATTAACATATAAAATATCTATTTTTTCTGAGATTCTATGCATTGACAATTTTGCACTTTGTTTATGTAATGGCGTCATCACGCAATGGAATCACAACATCATTTAGCAACAAATCAACCTTCCTCTAGCAACTTCCCATGAAAATGACTGAAGTACTGAATTACTGAAGTACAAAGCCTATAATTTACATAATAAATATTAGTTTAGCATTCAGATACGTTACGGAATATTTGGATTTGTGCCGAATGAGAGAGGTATGATACACGAGCACAAAGCTCCATTTCACAAACAGTTGAGTGCGCAAGCCTTTAAAGTATATGTAAGGGATAATCAACGGCTTGCTGTGCATTAAACGATTTGAATGCACGACGTGGAGGCGAAGAACCACCCGACGCCCAGCGGAGGGTGGTTGCCTCCGCGGGATAATCACACTGAGTGCGTGTGATTGTCCCATTTATGCCATGGTCATTTGCCAGCATTCACATATTAAAGATGTTAATAATATTTGCGCTGCAATATTTGACCAGAACGATAAAAATTAACGATAAAACCAGAACGGTAAAAAAACTGTAACTGTATGTTACTATGGTTACCCATGTTTATAGGAAGCGCATTAATATGGAACGTGATTAAACTAACCTGGAACTACCTGTGCAGTTCAACGAATTTAATCAACACCTGCCAGCCAATCAGAATCGAGTATTCAGACAGACCATGGCATAATCATTTGTGAGAGACCATGGCATAATCATTCAGAACCAGCACATGGTCACTGTCTAGGGGGCTTTGTTTTCAAGTGCGCAACTCATGGCATTCGCTGTTCTTCTGCTGGCGGTTATCAAACAGCATTGCATTGCTGCGGGCACCCCTTCTGGATTGGGGGTGAATTGCCTGTATTTGTTGTAAGGCCTCATGCACCGAACCGAGATGCCTGTACCGTGATGGTTCGGTACGAATACATGTACCGTGCCACCCCTAGTATCTGCATATTTTAATGATTTCTGAAGGATCATGTGCCATATTTTTTAAAATATATTAAAATAAAAAAAGTAATTTTGAATTTTAAAAATATAATTAACTATATTAATATTTTAATGTATTTTTGATCCAATAGGTAGCTGATTTTGTCCGCACACTACAAAAATTCAAAACAGACCAAAAAGGTCTACCAAAAATTTTGTTATTGGACTAAAACTTTCTTCTTTCTTTCTTTCTTTTCTTTGTTTATTTATAAAGCACTTTCACACAACTACCAGTTGATCCAAAGTGCTGTACAATACAACTAAAATAAAACAGATAAGAGACAACAGAACATCAAAACACAGCATAACAATACAATTGACATGGCTAGACAAAAGCTACTGACAGAAGATGTTTTTTAAGCCAACATTTAAATACAGGCGAAGAGGGCGCAGCTCTAATAGAAGTTGGTAATTTGTTCCATAGACTAGGACCAGCAACAGCGAAAGCTCGATCACCTCTGCAATGGAACCTAGATCTAGGAACAGAGAGGAGGCCGAGCTTACTGGATCTTAGGGACCTATTTGGTTTATAAGTAGAGATTGCCTCGGAGAGATATGATGGAGCTTGATTTTGCAGAGATTTTAAAACAAAAGTTAAAATTTTAAAAGTAATTCTAGACTTGACTGGTAACCAGTTTAGGGAAATAAGAATGGGCGAGAAGTGGTCGAACCTTCATCTGCCTGTAATCAATCTTGCAACAGCATTTTGGACATTTTGGCATTTTATGCTGCAAGGGAAAATACAGCTGAGTATCATCCGCATAAAGATGGAAGGACACTCCATATTTCTCAAAGATAGCACCCACTGGCAGCATGAATATAGAGAATAAAACTGGAGCAAGAATTGAGCCCTGTAGCACCCCACAAGCAAATGGGTGTGTGGACGAACTATGTTGGCCAATAGAAACACTAAAGCTTCTGTTAGTTAAAAAAGATTGAAACCATTTCAATACCTTTCCCTATAACCCAACACAGCTCTCCAACCTGGAAGTCAAGATATTGTGGTCAACCATATCAAATGCAGAGATTAAGTCTAGAAGCACCAAAGCTACGGCATTCCCTTTATCTGTTTCTAGTTCTTTTTGTTGTACGCACCTGAGAACTTTTTGTTTGTTCTGAGCACACACAATTCCTACTTGGCAATGTATTTTTGATTAAATAAATGCAGCCTTGGTGGGCAAAAAAAAAAAAAAACCTTCAAATGATACACATCATATTTACTCCCATTCCAGGTCAGGAATTGCATTTCCACAGAATTATTCTGAAAGACAGTCTTAGATATGAAGATATGAAGACAGAACATGACTTTAATATTATCTTTAGTAAAAACATGTGACTATAATTTACTTGGTTGATTTTGCAAGACAAATTTCATGTTCACAGAAATCAAGAAACACATCTCATACAGGTACAGGCAGCAATTCTTATCAAAGCACACAGATTTCCAAGTCTCAAAGAAAGTGGGCCATGGTTTGTTTCACATGCATGCTTCTCAGTGATGAGAAAGAGAAGATAAGTGTTGAAAAGGAAGTGCCTTCAGTCCCTGTTTGATGCCATGGTGCTTTACAGGCTCCACATCAAACATGTGCGAAAGTCATAAATCACAATATATGTGATTGCATTGGATACAGAATATTAGATTAAGTGACATTTCTACTGATTAACATTTAATATGTACTGCTAATAATAATAATAATTATGAACAGTATATATGTAATAATTTAACCGTCTGTGTGCCTGACCTGTCTTGCTTTAAAAGAAAATTCCAATTGCTTTGATATTTTGTCATATAATTTATGTATATACTATTTTTTTTTTTCAGTGTACAAAGTATTGATTGTATTTTTCTGTCAGGTTTATTCTCAAGTTGTGCAAGATCCCTTCCTTTTCCTGTTTCTTACCTCAGCTCCTGTTCAAAGTTCTTTTATACATGCAGCAGCAACAAATGAGCATTTCAGAAGGCTTTTGGGCAAGCGTTGTGCTTGTTTGACAGTGAGCAGTAGGAAATGGACACACACTGATTTCAGTTTGCAAGCTCAGAGGGAGATTTGGAGCTGTGCTTCTCTGATAAGCCGCACAACAGAGTTTGAAGGCAAACAAGCAGCGTTTCGTTCGAGAACAATGTTTTATTGTAGTGGAAGCTGCACTCAGCTGATCGTCTAAATCCCCGTGCTGCAGGCATGGCATGTGCTGCATGAATGGGCCAGATTGTTCAGACATCACCAAGATTTCTTTTTTTAACGTACTGCTAATATATTCTCAATTTGTAACACAACAACATAGCTTGTGTAATTGTTTTTCCTCTCGTAGAAACTGTTGAGTGCTGTTTGCAGTGTGCAAACGTAGGCTAAATGCTTGCTTCAAATGAGTTAAACATTATACGTGTTTCATATAACTAAAAACACAAAGTGGTACAAAGAGAAAGCAGTGCATTTTGAGCTATCATACTGATGCTTGTGGTTTATATGCCACATGTATGGTGGTCTGTTGTCATGGTTCATACTATTTGGTGAATATATTTGCACTGATTTGCAGCCAATATAAAGCTAGACAACATTGTGAATACTAAAGTGATTTTAACGCATGCTTTTGGTTAAGTTTCCAAACTTAGATTAATTAATAAATTAGAGTCGTGGCATGAGAGTGGAAAGATATTTTAATAGCATCTCTTATAAACTAATAAAAAATAGTAATAAAAGTGGTAATAAATATAGTATCAGGTTTAAAAATATGTTTAAAAATAGTATCTTATGTTCACCGAGGATGCATTTGTTTGTAACAAAAATACAGTAAAAACAGTGAAATATTATTACAATTTTAAATAATTGTTTTATATTTTATTATATTTTAAATTTTATATTTTATTTCTGTGATTGCAAATCTGAATTTTCAGCTGGATTTTCTTCAGTGTCACATGATTTTTCTAAAATCATTCTATTATGCTGATTTGGTTCTCAAGAAATGTATTTTTGTGGAATTGTTAGAAATTTTGTAACATTATAAACGTCCAATGCTATCACAGCTAATTTGTACGCATTTTATGAGGTGGCTAATTCGTACAAATTCGTATGACCTAACTTCTGCGATTTTGTACAATTTCTGTGACTGTTAGGTTTAGGGGTGGAGTTAGGTGTGGTACTTCTTAAGAATTCCTACAAATTGGCCACCTTGTAAAATATGTAAGATTTTTCACAAATCGTATGAATTCGTATGAGTGAGGGCATGCAAATTCGTACGTATGAGCTACCTTGTCAAAAATGTACAAATTGCTGTGAGATCGGGTTGAAATCACTTTCACTTGTGATCAATTTAATGCATCCTTGCTGAATAAAAGTATTTTCAAAATTTTCTTAAAAAAACTAAATGGTAGTTCTGAACTGATAAGTGACTAACAGGCAAACCTTATATAGAAAACCATACATAGGGATTTTAACAGCCTCCGTTACCCTTTACCTTTAATGAGCTCAAACAGACCGCATCATTGTGTCTTTTATTGGCTGTCAGCATCACTGAATGTGGCTTCCAGGTCAGACTGAACCCACATTGTCGTTCTTATCTGCACTCCTGCGGCCTGAATGTCACATTGCACTCATGTGTTTCTGCACGCCTGTGCACTTTCAGCACTCACAGTAAAAAGCCTTCATTAGTGGAGCACACTGTGGGATCTTATTAAAAACGTTCATTAGATTCAGTGCTTTAAAGCAAGAAAGCGGGGAAGAAAAGACTCTTCATGGAAGATGTTGCACACCTTAGCTTTCAGTGTCTCTATTATTATCCATTAAGTACTTTGTTTAAATAAGTGCTAGGCCACTTTTTTTCTGCTGAAATTTGAAAAGAACACTAAATGGAGCTTTTATCCTCAGGAAAGTGGTTTGAGAAATATGCTAATGCCGGATGAGCCAATTACCACCTGTTGGCCATGGCAACAGACAAACTGACTTACTAAATGGTGATGCAAATTGCTTCAATAAACAACTTATTATGAAAATGCCTCAAGATGCATGCATGGCATTTAGGTGTTTTCTAATAATGAACTGGGGCAAATTGTGTCCATAACATGTACATGTAATTGTAAGAAAAGCTATATCAGGGGCTTTTCCTCTGGAGGCAATGGAAGCAGCAAAGGAGCAAAGGAGCAAACAAGATAATAAATACAGGTCAGGTGGGGGATAATAAACGATGATTAACTAATGACAAAGACCGGAACAAAACCAAATAAGGGCAAACAGGAAACTAGAAGGGACAAACACGTAACATAAACAAAGGAATTAATGGATAAACTAATTAAAAGTAAATAAGCAACTCACCTACTTAGAGACCACTGCTTTATATCATGTAACATTAAACTTTGAAATGTCTTGAAAACATGATTTGTGAGGGTTTTTTAGTAAGAAATCATATTGATGAAATTAACTGACTGATTGACTGAATATTTGAAAATAAATTTTCTATTAAAAAAATCGCTTTCACTTTATTTTGATGGTCCCTTTAACACATTCTATTGACTATAAGTAATGTTGCATCTACATTTCTACTAACTCTCATTAGAGTGTTAGTAGTTTATTAGTTGACTGGTAGGGTTAGGGTTAGATTAAGTTGACACGTTCTTGCAAAGTTAATTATAGTCAGTAGAATATCTGTTGGGAGACCAACACAATAAGGAGTTAGTAGATATGAAGCAGACAGTCTACTAATACTCTTATGAGAGTTTGTTGATATATAGTTGCAACATTACTTAGTGTCAACAGAATGTTCAAAAGGGACCATCAAAATAAAGTGTTACCAAAAAAATCACTTAACAAATAAAATATACATTAATTATGAAATTTGATACTGTGCTCTTATAGTTATTATTTTGGAATAAATGTAAATATTCCACAAAAAAAAAGAAATACTATAAACAATACAGAAATACACTTCGCTTTAATACATAAAACATTAATTACATTCATAGAAAAAATACAAAATATAGTTGTATTATAATTATGTTTAGAGCATGCTTACATTTACATTACATTTACATTTATGCATTTAGCAGACAATTTTATCCAAAGCGACTTACAGTGCATTCAGGCTATACATTTTTTTGTATCAGTATGCTTCTGGATGATCTCTATAGGAGTGGAGACGTAATTACAGAATGAGGCTGGAATGCCAACCAGCCAGCCATGAGGTGGGTCTGAACTGGCCCGGCAGCACATGCATACCGCACAGCCCTATGAAAAGCAACTCCCACAGGGGGAGCTTGGCTTTTCCTGCTTCCTTACAGTAAGCCTCCCACAAATCTAACAGCCGTGCCAAGTGCTTTTTTCATCAGCAAACGCACAGATTTAAGCTATTAGGTCACTATTAGTCCCGCTTCTCATTTAAGCTGTAGAATACATGAAGCAGTGTGTTAGTAGCCAGCTTTAGTAGAAACAATAGGTCAGAGGTCACCTGTATCAACATTTCTGCAACAACAGGAGGAGACGCACGAAGATGAGGAGTAAGCATAAACAGTCTTTAATAATCCACATAGGTAATCCAATACAAGAGGGTTGCTACCACACGCATTCATAGATGAGACCAGACAAAGAAACACTGAACTGAATGCAACTTAAATGGGGAACGTAAATGAGGATAATAGACGAGACACACCTGAACATAATGACACAATCAAGGGGAGACAGAAACTATGTTACAGAGCACATGGGGAAAGAAAACACAAACAAAAGTCCATGACTGTGACAGTTCGCCGCCCTCCTGGAAGGCGCGACCCCGCTCCATAGAAAGGGAAGGAGACGGAGGGATGGCAAAAGGTCAGGGTGGTGATGGAGGAAGGAGCCAGGGAGGAAACAGTAGGACCCAGGGCGGATCAGACGGAGGGAGGAGCCAGGATGGAAACCAAAGGGACTAGGAGCAGGAGGAGCCAAGTGGGACCCAGGCCACAGCCAAGATGGCCTGGGTCTCGCACCTGATCGGACAGTCAATGGCTACGTTTACATGCAACCAAATAATCCGTTTGTAATCGGATTGACGGCTCAATCGGACTGAAAAGACTTCATGTAAACCCCTTAATCGATCCAATTGAGCTCGATCGGAATGAAATTTCGATCGGATTGAAAACCAAAACTGAAAGGACTGCGCATGTGCAATGACATAGAAATAGCGTAATGACGTATGACGCGCGGAACGAGCGGTTCTTCCTTTTGAATAAAATGTTGTATAAATGCGTGCCCTGTCATTATAAAACTCTCCTTTCACCCAGCAACTGTGAAGTGGAGCAGGACAAAATCCCACCAGTCCTTGTTTCGGATTCTCATCCACAGGCAACCCGTTTTGTGCACGGGGAGGGGCATTTTTCTGCATGATAAATATGAGCAGCACGGCACTGCGGTTTATATGTATATTTGTCCAGAAATAGAAAAATATTAATATTGCTGTTAAAAACAAATAAAGAAACAGAGAGTAGTTATTATGTGCAAACAGTGTGAGAAACTCTATATTTGTGCAGTGTGCACATGTCCAAAAAAAAACAATTACGATTTGAAGCTTGTGACATATAAACGCGCACATCAACCCAATCACTTTATTTCAATCAGAATGAATTCAGTCCGATTGAACCAAAAATTGTGCATGTAAACGCAGCCAATGAGACTCTGGCTCTGGGGCAGTCTCCAGCTCAGTCGCTCTTTCTTGCGATGGTCTCTGGCTGGTCTTCGCGGTGGGCTCGGGCTGACGCTCTGTGGCTCGGGGTGATGGTGGACAGGTTCATTCATAACAAAACAAAAAACAAAACGCGGGGGAAACACACTGCTTACTTTATAGGGTCCGGTCTTCTGTCACGGTGTGGTGTAGGAAACACGCGAAGATATAGTCACATTGTGAGATATTAAGATCACAAGTGAAATATAAAATCACAATACAAAAAAAAAACTTTCAGTTGGAAGATGTCAAGTTACATTGCAAGATATTGAAACTTATAGTTCTTAATACTATACCTTTTATATCTCACCATTACTAACTTTTTTCTAATTCTGATTTATACTTTACAAAAACTGACATAATTGTGCATTTATATTTCACAATGTGACTATTTTTTTTTTTGCTGTTTTTGCTCTACAACTTTATCTCACAATGTGACTTTATATCTTATAATTTCAACTTTATTTATTGTAAATGTGAAAGTATCTCTCAATGCTTAATATGCTAAAAGCGTCATACCTGACAATTGTGACATTTTTGTACTAACTTAAAATCTCACATTCTGACAATATATTGCAAATGAAAATCTTATTTCTTACTGTTTTGACTTTATATCTCACCATTACAACTATTTCCTATAGTTCACATGTAATATCTTACAAAAAGTGACTGTTAGTTGCAACTATTTCTCGGAATTGTGACTTCGTATCTGATAATGTGACATTACATTACACAATGTGACTTCACATCCTGCAGTTGTGACATAATATGTATGACACTTCACTTTTAAAGCAGAACTGCAGGTAAACAAAGCTTTTGTGTGATGATCTTATGTTTAGTGCCTCAACATTTGGGCATTTGACTAAAGCAAACAAACGCAGACGGGGTCAGGACTGAAAATGGACGCTGTTCCCAGAGCTCTTGTAACCTTTTGCAGTCCACTGCTAATTTTGGGTCTTCCCACAGGGGCTTGACTGTAGAAATTCACAGTATGTACATACAGGGATCAGGGTATTGCCATGGCAGTCCGGAAAGCTTGAGCCCCACCGAACTGGCTCTCAATGCTTTACAAGCTTTTACAGTGTCAGTAACATGATTCCTGTATGTTGACGTAGATGATTGGATTCATGTAGCCCAAAGACAGTGAGGGGACAGCAGCTGTAGACGGAGCTTATTCAAACACATACGCCTGCTTGTGTTTGAATATCCAGTTTCTAGTAACTGATAAAAATCAATTCATACACAGAAATTTCCAGACAAATCTGCAACAAAGAACTATGGATTCTGAGACTCTGATTTGTGGATAAGAATCACCAAAACACTGAGGAAAAATTCCTTACACTAGTGTGTGAACACAAAATAAAAAAAACAATGAAAAATTATAATATGCAGTCAAGTACAGACTGTAGCTAACACAGTGACAGACGTGAAGGCTGTTTGTTTTTGTCTCTGGTTAGGCGGTTCTGGGAATACTTAACCCAGCCGTGCTCTGGGCTTCGTCACACCACCCAGGCCAAAGAAGATATGACAGATAAGTGGCTGGTGGAGGCAGGGTAAAGACGAAGTTCCTGCTTTATTATGCTATAGGTTTAGATGCAGATGCTTTAAAATACAAAACACAGGCATCATATTCACAATGTAAACATTTATTAGCATAAGGCATTTTGTTGAGGCATGTCTAATTTAACTGTTAAACATTTAATGCATGCATCATATTTAAATCATTTTGCATATTCTCAAAATATGAAAAATAAATAAAATATCATTTAGCTATTCTCTCAGTAATTTTTCCTCTTTAAAAAAAAATTATATTTATATTTATTATGTAGTTTGAAATAGGGCATGTATACAACAGCATTAGAAACTAAAAACTTTTTTTAATGTCATTGCAGTCACCACAACAAACAAAATTATAATACAGTAAGTGCACTTTAACCTTAAAGGAATATTTCACCCAAAAATGAAAATTTGCTGTACGTTTACTCACCCTCAGGCCATCCAATGATGTAGATGAGTTTGTTTCTTCATCAGAACAGATTTGGTTAATTTAGCATTACATCACTTGCTCACCAATAGATCCTCTGCAGTAAATGGGTGCCGTCAGAATGAGAGTCGAAACAACTAATAAAAACATCACCATAATCCAGAAGTATTCCACACAACAGTCCATCATTAATCGATAATATATTGTGAAGCGAAAAGCTGGGTTTATAAGAAACAAATCCATTGTTAAGGTATCATGAAATGAAATTATTTTAACTTTAAACTGTACCTTTTAACCAAAATACCATAATCTATAATAACATGTTTCCTGTTGTCATCTCACATCAAAATCCTTCAACACATGTGTTTGGAACTGTTTTAGACTGTTTATGCTCGTAAACAGTGCTTGATCTGTGCATATTTCTCTCCTGAATCAGATATTATGGATAGAGGACTTGAATTTCAGTCAGAAGCAGTGTTTTGAAGTTAAAAACATCTTAATGATGGATTTGTTCATTACAAACATACAGCTTTTCACTTCTCAAGACCTTAACTGATGGAGGGATTACTTGTGGATTTTTGTGATGTTTTTATTGGCTGTTTGGACTCTCATTCTGACGGCACCCATTCACTGCAGAGGATGTGTAATGCTAAATTTCTCCAAATCTGTTCTGATGAACAAACAAACTCATCTACATATTGAATGGCCTGAGGGTGAGTAAATTTTCAGCATGTTTTCATTTTTAGGTGAATTATTCCTTTAATTTCAAATCTCTGTCATGATAATACTGTTGTCTGCGCACGTCCTGATATTGCCAAGTGCGACGTGTCCCAGGGTCAACATATTTTGTTGACCCTGGAACAACATTTTAATCCAAAAATATAATCTTAACCATATTCCTACACCTAAACCTATCCTTACCCATAAGTAATCCCTAAAATCAGAGGAACTGATAGATGAATTACACTGATGTACAGGCACCAAACACTGATTGTAATCCTAAACTTCACAAAAATTATAAACTGGTTCTTGAAATCTGATTGGTTAATCACAATGTTGTACCAGGGTCAACAAAGATGACATGTTGGAACATGTTGCACTTGGCAATATCAGGTTGTGCGTTGTCCGCAGGTCTTTAAAAGTTCATATGCTTCTCTGTGAAGCTATCAAAGATACTTATGATAATAATTAACAATACTGGCAAATGCAATAAAATACAATCTTTTGAACATTGAACTTTACTCCGCTATGTTGATGTTTATCTGAGTGATGATGTTTAGAGATCCCAGATGCATCCCTAAGAGACACGTCAGCATGGCTGCAGTGTTTTGACTTCACCCCCTGCCATCAGCCACGCATGCTCACAAGCTACTGAAACGCTGCACATATAATGTCATCTTGAAGGATTAGATTCTAAATGGGTTTTTCCATCTCGCCGATAAGCTTCGTGCCAAGACCGCGCCTTTCTAACTCCTGTTTGTTTAATTTGAGAACAATGAACGTTGTCATCTCTTGCTCTGCGGGGGTGAGAGAACAGACTCCAGCAGTCCTCTCTCCCAGACAAACCCGTTCTTTTCAGTCTCCTGTCAACTCCTGCATTATTTTGCAAGATAAATGTAACCAACCCTCTCTTTTAGTTAGTCTCAAGTGCTTTAGCACATACTTTTTTCAGAATAATTGGCAGTAGCACATAGTCAGGGGTGTCATGCATCTATTTTCTGGAGGTAAGCCATAGTTCACTTACGTAAGGTTATTGTACAATCAGAGAAGCAAATTTTTGACCTACAAAACAATATTTGTGCAACACACTAATATTTTGGTGGGAGAGTTGCGTTATAAACTCACTTGGCTCAGAAATCTGAAGGGTTTGGGTAGTTTGAATGGCTATGGTGCTACTGCAGAAAGAGACTAGCAAGTAAAGATGGGATATGCTACTTAGAAAGAAACTAATCACGTGAGCAGAAAGCAGCACTAAGATGATTATGTTGAGGAGAGCTTGTCCAACCTTGGTGAAGCCTAATAGAAGGCACTGCCTTTGAACTTGGATAAAACTGATTCGTTTAAGTGGAACAAAGGCAGACATCAAGATTAGCATTAAGACTGCATTAAAATGAGGTTGAGTAACATCATTGGAGTCATCTGGCGTCACTCGCCTTACTTAATCCTATCACTGGTCAATCCTGCTCGCCAATCAGACTAAACAAATCCTAGGTAATAGAAAAGAGCTACTTTCCCTTCCAAACAATCTGTGCTAACCACAGACTGTCATTCAGCCGTGTGGAGGAACAGGATACAGCATTTGAATTGCAAGACCATTTTTATGTCATGTTTCATTGCTACTATAACCACTTAGACCATTTAATTTGCTCTTCATTATGATGTTCATTATTATAAAATGACAAGAAATGGCTTTGCACAATGATTTCCATGCTTCCATCCTACTCCGCTAGCCTTAGAGGATGCGATGTCAAGTGTCGTTACATTCAGACACAAGCCAGATCTATGCATCCTACTGGCTGCTCGTAATTGTTACTTTCTGTTTACATGCTAATGTTTGTATCCCTGTCAAAAATGGTTTGTTGGAGATGGCTTGAGATGTGATGACCTAGTCCAAAAAACTGCTTGGGAACTTTCCGCCACACGAATTGTATGAATGTCGTTGCATAAGGAAATTTTGCTTTGGCTTTTAATCAAATAGTGTCAAGTTACTTTTTTTAATGGATATATGAAGTTAGTTCATCGCATTAACTATAAACGTGTTTGAAATCCACAAAATGTTCAAATGCAATTTGTCCTAATTCTAAGCAGTTTTAGTAGTTGTTTTATCATTAAAAACCTAAAAAGAACAAATATTTTACATAAACAAATGCATTTTGTTTTGTTTTCTTTGAAACAGTGTACTTTGTTTTGTTTATTTTGTTTTGCTTTTTGTGTACTTTGTTTTTGTTTTTTGTTTTTTTTTGGTTGATTCAGTGGTAACACTTTACAATAAGGTTCATTAGTTAACAACATTAGTAAACATAAACTAAGAATGAACAATACTTCTACAGCATTTATTAATCTTAGTTAATGTTAATTTCAGCATTTACTTATGCATTATTAAAATCACAAGTTGTGTTTGTTAACATTAGTTAATGCACTGTGAACTGACATGAATAAACAGTGAACAACTGTATTTTCGTTAACTAACGTTAACAAAGTTTAATAAATATTGTAATAAATGCATTGTTCATTGTTTGTTCATGTTAGTTAATACATTAACTAATGTTAACAAATGACACCTTATTGTAAAGTGTTACCGATTCCGTTTTTGTTTAGTTTTGTTTGTATTTGCTTTTTGTTGAGTTTTGTTTTTGTTTTGTTTGCTGTTTGTTTTGTTATGTTGTTTGTTTATATTGTTTTGCTTTGGTGTGGTTTGGTTTTATTTGCTGTTTGTCACAGGAGATGACATTTTGGAAAGCTCTAAAATTGGTCATGTTTCAAGCAGGACAGCTCTGAATATCCCATGAGGCCCAGAGAGTCTCTGATGGGACTGATGGTGGTCCTCAAGCTGCATCATCTTCCACTTGTTCACCAATCCCCATGACCTTGATAACCCGTCACTGCTGAAATCTGGGTCACAAGTCTCTGTCTCTGCTGATTACAAAGCGGCTTTTTTGGTGCTGGTTGAAAACATTGGGGGATGGTGGCATTATAAAATACAACACATCACATCAGTGGCTTGTCTGATTGTGCAATCTGGACTTGAAGCTATTGGATTGAGATGCTCAGTCCCTCCTTAGGCAGATCATTTCTCACTGTCTTTTACTGATCCAGGAATGTTGGCACTTCAAATCAGGCTTGATTTGATTAGAATAGCCTGTTCTTACAGATTCATGCTGCCCCTGGCATTAGTGTAAATACCAGGATTCATTGATTGAGTGGTTTGTAAGTAGCAGCTCTCTAAACTCCTTCTTGTGTGTTCAGCATTTTGCATCAATTGTGATTTGAGGTGCAGGATAAGGTTGTCTAATTAAATGGGTGTGGATCAATAAGGGTTGGCTAAAATTATTATATTCAGTGTTCACTCGTATTATTGATTGTTAGGGGACATCCTCCATTTTTCTCTGAACATGCCTAGCTGAGTAACACAAGAAGTAATAAATATGGTAATAAATATGCAGAATGGGAATGCACATTAAATACACCTCTAAGATAATGCACAGCTCAGGTTTCCAACCACAATCCGCTGTTTATCCACAGTGTAAGTCGATGGGAAAGTATTTACAGTGATTGAATAAAAACAGTACTGGCCGTGCATAAATTCTTCCCTTTGTCAGGACCAGTGATAGATTGGTATGTTGGTCAGGTTAATAAATTGAGAATGTTTTGGCCATTTTGATATTATTAAATCTGAGACTTGTGGATAAATTTTGCTCATAAGTTTTGGGTTGGTACGATTTAAGCAAGTCTCTGAGGCTGAATTAATAGACAAAAATATAGTGAAATATTACAGCAAGAAAAAAATAGCTGTTTTCAATTATAATAGAAGCATTCTTTAATGCATACAAACAAACAGCTTTAATGCATAAAAACTAAATATATATACATGTGTATGTGTGTGTGTGTGTGTGTGTGTGTGCGTGTATGTATATGTATATACAAATGTATGTATGTATGTATGTATAGCCTATATATATATATAGGACTAAAAGTAAAACATGAGTGGATACCGTTTTGCAACCAATTTATTTGCTAGGCTCAGTAACGTAAAAGAATGCTAGACATAGCATAATTGCTTATATCAACTTGAATGAAAATAGCCTAACCAAAAAGAACGAATTGTGTAGTTATGTGAACGCCAGTGAGCAGGAATAATGCACAGAAATGCGCGTGGATTAAACATCTCCAACGACGTTCATCGCCATGGATTGATTTTATCAGGTTACAAGAAAAGGTAGGATATGGATTTATTTGCGAACTGTTAGGCTACTGATTTTATGATTGATCATGCTACATGCTATGGCATTCAAGTACACACGGATCCAACTAGAAGTGACAGCCTGGTGAATAATCTGCATTATAAATATTAATGTATGGCTGCCAAGGTGTCTAGTCTTTACAGTGCTATGTTATATGGAGCTGTTTGGTAGATGCTGATCTATCTAATTCGTTTGTCTGCACCGTAATTTAAATGCATCAGACTTTAATGGACAGTAAAAAAAAAAAAAAGGCAGAACACCGTATAACTCCATGCCAGCACCGTAACTTCATTTTGACGTGCAGTTAAACAAAGGCAGAATGCCGTAACTGAATTTGAGCGTTCCAAACAAAGTGAAAGCCGTTACTAGTGTTATATGGTGTTCTGCCTTGGGCTTTTTGAAGTTACGGTTGAGACGACCCATTATTTTCTCGGATAAACAACGAAATTGGCTCAAGATACTTATGTACATGATAAAGGATGTGTTGAATGTCCCAAAAATATCAATAACTCATTTTTGACAAAAATCGAAGTTTGCACGGCAGTATATAAACACTGTCAAATGTGATCTAGCTGAATGAAAATCTGTTTGTATCTGTTTTTCATCCATTATAATGTTGTGATGCCTAAATTCAGGTGCAGGATTTAAAACAACTACTTTTTGTCTTTGTAGTTTTAGTCTATTCAGACAAAATAGTATAGAATTTTAATATGGGTCTTATTGGTTATTGTCTGTTTGGTTTTAGAATAATTTTATTATTCTATCTTATGTGTTTTCATTAAAGTATTCTATTTATATAATTTTATCAGCGACGTGAACACTCATCTTTAGATATATCTACCATTACAAAACCCATATCAGACCGCATTAGTCAGGACATGGCATAATGTATCTACAATTTATCTTTAGCTCAGTTCATCACAGTCATGTTTGTTTGAAAGATCAGTGTTGCAACTTTCTACCAATATTAAAGTTCACACATGGCAGATCTGGTCTATTTACTGCTTTCCTTTCCGGATGCAGTACAATTAACGCCTAATTATGAATAGCAGGCATGCTTTGCTCTAAGGGGCTTCTTTATTCAGTGGCCTGGTTCCTCTAAGGATACAGCTTGGAAGTATCTGGAGACCCGCTGTTGGCACCGTTATACTGATAATTAGGCCAAGGCACCTGCTGGAGAAGGGTGGACCAGCTGTAGTCAATACTGCGGCCCCCCTCCTCCAGTGCAGCTGGAACTCTTCACCAACAGGCCCATGGAGACTTCAGGCCTGCTGCTTCTTCAAGGCTGTTGCCTGCTTATCTTCTCTGAGGGCTTTTTGTGTTTCTGGCTCTTAGCCCAAGGGAAACATCTGACACAGCAGCCAAAGTATGCTAGTTGTGCCAGTGGCCAGGACATAGCTGCTGGACTTCTGTGTCTACTGTATATCTGTCATCCCATCCTTTGGTCTTGTCTCACTCTTTGCCCTTGTGGTGCAATATAAACAGTCAGGACGGTCTATTTGCAAACATGCCAGCCCTGGTTTTATAATTTTACCATATTTGTGGTAATGTGAAACTGCCACAAGCTATTATTATACAACCAGAAGGTGCAGTGATGCAGAAGATACAGAGAAATTTGTGATCAGTTCCCTTTTTCTACATTTAGACGAAAGTAAGATTTAGCCAATTTAGTGCTTGACCATCATCTGATAAGACTAAGGGGTCAGGGCTTGACTGGTTTGCATGATTCAGTTATCCCAAGCTATTTTATTTATTTTAGTTTAGTTTATTGTTTGTTTATTTTATATTTTATTTTATTTCATTTTTTGTTTTTTTTGTTTTTTTTTGTTTGACTTTTGTTTTGCTTGGTTTTGTTCATTTTGCTTTGCTTTGTTTTGGGGCTCTTTTCAACTGACAGCTTTCTCCAGCTATTTTAGACCTTCCTGAATAAGACTAAACAACATTATATGGCTTGTGACCACATCATTATTGACTAAAATATTTTTTCTCCACAAGAGAATGTTTCATTTATTCACACTTTAGCATCTGTTTGTGTGTGAACATATAAGCCTGTATTTTTGTTGGTTTTGCAACCCTGGGGTCTTTTGGGATCCTTTGAAGTGAGTCAAAGAAAGTGTAAAGGTGGAGATTTCTATCTTTCTTCAAAAGGCAGGTTGGATTATTTTATTCCTGCGAACCCGACTTAAGGTTAACATTGGCCTGTGATGCTGCTGGCACGCTGAATTATTTTCCAAGTATGTGCTAAGCTGTTTTGATGAAGATGTTGGAGATTTAGAATACTGAAAAGCCAGGATCAACACACATTTTTTGTTAGATCGACTGAGTAAATATAGCTAATATGAGCAGTAGTAGAAGGCAAAACAGTTGGAAGCAGGGTGTTTGCAATGTATTGTTATTCTTTTTTGGACCATTTAGAATTTTATAGAGTAAAAGCCAAAAAAAGAAGCTACATATAGTGTTTTTTTAATAATGCTTTCTTTTTTTACGTGATCCATCTTCACTGTATAATCACATTATATGTTTATCTGTTGTTCAAATGCTTCCTGCTTATATTTGCATTCAGAACTCCTCCAAATGAAACACTAAGGCTGTAATTTAATAAAAGAATGTTTTGTTCATTTTAAGCATTTTCTATGGATACACAGAGGAACTGTGGTCTAAACCATATCTTCTGTCCTTGAAAGACCCCATTTCTCAAGCATAATTGCTGTTACTATTATATTCTTGCCTGCGGCGATATAGACTGTGTGCTATTTGTTGCGGTTTCAGGCTACGGTTCTCAGCACTGAAGCGGCAATGCATTAAAGAGCCACCAGCTATCATATTGAAGTCTAATGCGAGGTCTCAACCTTGCAAGAGGTTTAAACACCACCAAAGTGTTACTCAAGCAGTGTTATACTGCATGAATATTAGATAAAGAACAGTATACCTAAGTGCATGTAAGTATTATATGTTGTAATGTGTGCATTTTGAATTTGGCTCCTGCTTTCAGTCTCTTTGGCTTTGCTGTGATTATTTAGGTCAGTACGGTGGAGAACTGAAACACTATCGATTTAATGAGAGGAAGTTAATTAACATATGATCCCTGATAATTCACACAAACGTTCCAAAAAGATACTTGCTCCAAGCGTCTTATACTGCCTCATAGTTGAGACTGGTTTTGAGTCATAGTAGAATATCCCTCTGATTTTGTGTTGTTTGTTGCAAACTAATCTGGTCATGTTGCAAATACAACAGAATCAGATGTTTCTTTCTCATTTTAAGATGTATTTTTAAAAGAGTAATTACTTGTGTCATCATGTCCTATATTTCATTATGATGCACTCATACCGTAATCAACAGCAATAATGAAAAGCAGCATAATCTATAAGCATCCACTGCCATTTTGGCTGATGGTACCCTAAATTCTGTGGCTCAAATAGATTAAAGGATTATCTGTTTTATCAAAGCTTTTTTTTTTTGTTGTCCTCAACTCTTCATGGGTTGTGTATATAACCATATATGGGTGTTCCTTCAGCTATGGGCAATTTTGGCCCTGTGGACTAGTTTATTTAATTTTGTCCACTAACCAAATTAATATTTATTTTATAATGTCCTGTGTATATGTATATATATATATATATATATATATATATATATATATATATATATATATATATATATATATATATATATACATACAGTACACTATACCATTCTACCAAGATTTTTATATATATATATATATTTTTTTTTTTTTGAACCACCAAAGCTGCATTTATTTGATCAAGTATAAAATAAAAACAGTAACATTTAAAATAAGTGTTTTTTTGTTTGTTTTTTAATTTGAATACATTTTAAAATATAATTTATTCCTATGATGGCAAAGCTGAATTTTCAGCATTATTTCTCCAGTCTTCATTCAGTCCTGACTTCATTCCAGTCAAAAATAATTATAATATGTTGATTAGCTGCTCAAGAGACATTACTTATTATTATTAATGTTAATATTAAGTCATGTTTTTTTTCTTTGATAAATAGAAAGTTTCAAAGTTTATTTATTAGAAATAGTAATCTTTTGTAACATTATAAATGTGTGTACAGTCACTTTTCATCAGTTTAATGCATTATTGCTCAGAATTTCTTTCAATTAAAAAAACTTTTGAAAAATGTATTTTATTTTATTTTATTAATTTTGTCTTGAACATTTTCACCACTGTGTCATTCTCGAATAATGTATTGTGTTTAATGGCATTCTGTGATTGAAATGACAGTGGTGGAAAATTGCATTTGATTTTTCTCATAATTTGACAAAATTACAGGTTAACTGGAAATGAAATGATGGAACAATCAAGTATTCTGTTTAAAAACCTGTGTTTTTATTTTTCACACATCACACATTCACACATATCATATGATGAAGTTTTACAGTTGTAGGTTGATCTTCATTAAAAAAGAAAGCAAAATCTTAAATTTGTTGACAATTTATAAAGATTAAATGTTAATATAAAAAACAAACATTGGGTCATAAAAGTCCCTGAAGTTGAAGAAACACCCATCAAACGCCATAAAAAGCAATTACAGTGTGTTTGCCTTTTCTGACTCATTTATGTCCATAAAAACACTGAAGCCATAATAGCTTGTTGTCCTTAGTAAAGATTATATTACAATGCCCTTGTGAGATATTGTTTGTGAGCAATCTGTAATCATGTCATTAAGCGCCGGCTCTTCGGATGTTCGGGTGTGTTTGCTTTCCTGCGATGTGTTGCTAGAGATGTGTATCTCTTGGAACGAATCCACAGGAGTCCACAGATGCTGTCACAGTGACTGCTTGTTAAAATGAAATGTGGAAAGTGACCTGAACGAGGGCATTCAGTGACCCTTCACAAGCTCTATGATGGTCCATAAACCAGAGAATACATTTCCTTTCTATTTTGAATGCCAACATTCATTCCTCACTGTCACTTTAATAATATGAGGCATGTTGATCAAATGCTGAAAAGCAGTGGACAGGTTCACTTCATTTGACTAGAGCAAAATAGAAGACCTGTTGTGTTCCAGATCATGTTATGAGGCAGTTACCTCATGTCACAAGCTATAATTACATAATCATATAATCATAATCATTATTATAATCTGTGTTCATTTGTGTTTTTTATTTATAGGTGGCTGACTCATAAATCTTTAAGCATCAAACAGCCTGGGTAGTCTAAAATAGAAATCCATGTTCTAATAAATCCAGAATGTGTGTGTCAAGCAGGTTTTGAATTATATAATCTGAGAGATTGCTTATGCCCTTTTTTCGCCTCATGTTCCAGATGCCAGACGGAGTAAAGTTCTTAGACGGGGAATTTGAGAAAATTCCTCCCACGCCCTGGGAAAACCAAACAGTCCTAAACTACTTGGACAGAAATCAAAAGCCTCCTGGCCTCTAAACGTCCCTGCATCAGAAAACGTGTGTGCATAATGCACCATAGGGAAAGCACATATTTGCATTGGGTTCACCTTAAAATTATTTGTTTGCACTGGGTTGCTGGGTTGATTTGACCAGTTTTGCTATGACACGACTGTGGCTCCATTACATAAAAGATTTTCTTTATTTAGACATATGGGATTAGGTTTTTGGCATTTAAAATAATGTTTGAGATTAAGGTTACAATATTTTAAACCGTATTTCTTGTACAGTCTTTGTTTTGTCAAAAACACGGCGTCAACATCCAAGCTTAGATTCAGACTGACAGGCCTCTGGTCAGTGGCGTGTAGCATTAGTCTGTGAGTGACAGACAGTTTGATGTATTTGAACAGCAGGGGAGAATTGAAGAGAAGGGACACATGTATTTATTTGATCAGGATTTTATAACATGATATCATATCAAAATTTATATATATATATAAAATAAAATAAAATGTAAAAAGCTGCATGAAAGTGAATGGGAATTTGAATCATTTTAAGGCCATATTCACAAATATAAATAATTAAATGTGTCTTATCAGACTTGATGGCTTATAATTACTGATATCAGACCTGATGTGATGCATAAATATATGAAACATAAATATCGATTTATTGAACAAAGCTATAAATCAATAGTTTTTTACAAATAGTTTTAAATTTGTGTGCAAGTCACATGGCAAAATGTATGATACTTTTTCGTTTTCTTCTTAATTCATTAATTAATTTGGTTGAGACTCAACGGCATCTGTCCCCTTTCGCCTTCTTCTTATTGAAATAAGTGGATATTTTTCTGTATATATTGCATACGACAATATTTTTATATTTTTTTCATCTTTCTTCTTTTTTATTCATTTATTCATTCATTTGGCATGCAGCATCCACCCCCATTTATCTTTATGAATATAATTGGCTGTGACATTCTTCAACAATTCACCTTTGAATTCACCAAAAGAAAGATTGTCATACAGGTTTGGAACAATATATTTTCTCATTTTTGAGTGAACTGTTCCTTTAAGAATATAGAATTATCCAGTTGTTGTCTTAGACATGAATACACCAAATTTAGATTTCTATGTAGATTTATGATGCACATGCCCTCATCAGTCTTACTTAAAGAAAATATTGTCGGTCTTTGGTAAAAAATATCCTATTAAGCTGGCCATCTGCCATTGTCCTGCTGTTTGTCTTTGAAACTGCTAGACACAATTTTGCACTGTCAGTTTTCTTCCACCCTGATGTTATGAGACTGACTGACACTCCTTCAGCATTTAACACTGTCATTTCATCAGTCAAGTGCTTTAAAAATATAATAATGGTGGTCATGTTTGCTAATAATTTCATCCCTGTATAGCATGTGTCTAATTGAACTGATGGTGTTACAGTTCACCCCGTGGGCCGTGTTACAAAACTCTTGATCTCCCGTACGGAAAATGAAAGTAATGCACGTTCCCATTCTGAAACAGAAATGGAGGAACAGAAAGTGAAAATTTCAGTCTGACAGCATGAATAAGTCCCTGACCTGACTTTATGTTTGCGTAATTCTTGCGTTCGTTCGCTGCGTAAATGTCTAGTCCAATTGCTTCAGTGTCACTGTGGATGTTTTTCGCTGTCAGTCTGTCAGCAGGCTCTAAAGGGCACACGTTACATACAGGAAAGCACTCATTCTCTTGCTCTCATTGGCTTTCTTTTCATTTTTGACTATGTTTAAAACAGCCTGCTTTGTTAGGTCAGACATTGTAACACACCTGAGAAACAGACACACATGACTATTGTTTGAGTCTATTATTTGTGATGGAAAACAGTGCAGGTTTATCTGTTAACTGAATGGTTTTTTTTTTAGCACTGAAGTACATTAGAAGTAACTCTACAGTACAGTAAATGTGCATGCTTACCCATGCAATTTTGTGGAAGTGTGTGTGTGTGTGTGTGTGTGTGTGTGTGTGTGTGTGTGTGTTTATGCCACATAAGCTCTGATGGAATTATGTACACAGGTGGAGTTGCTTTGTAAGCTCACTCTGGATTATGACAGGTAAAAAGTATCTTGCAGTTATAATGAACACAAAGCATTTGACTTGAAGCTTGACTACAGTTTCTTTGTACCTGTAAGAAAACATATATTACTCATGCCTGCTTGGAAAAAAAAAAATCCGTTTTTGGTTAAATTCAAATTATAGTATATATTAATAAACAATATGTTTATGTTAAGGTTGCAATGACATTGTGGGCAACGTATAATTATTTTCATGCTATGGCCAGTAATTTTATTGTCTGAATAAAGGTAACAGCTAAAATCAGTCATTTTAAATTGTTAAAAAGTGAATTTAGGCCTCACAACATATTTTTAGGCATCAAAGCACAAATTATTTTGACTTTCATTTTGAGATGTACTAAAGGTTACATTTAAAAGTGTAATTATAAGTACTGAGTAATATTAATTAACTACATGTGCTTACTATATGGTTAGGGTTAGAATTAGGGTTTGGTTTAGGGTTACTTGTATGCAACTCTGCATAATTTATAATAATAATAATAATAAGTACATTTAATATATGTAACAAGTAAACCTTAAAATAAAGTGTTACTTTCAGGGACGGTTCAGAAACGTGCTGGTATAAACCCAACACAAGCATTGACTCGAGCGGCCGTGATCAGCTCCGGTTCCCGTGTCTGAGCCGTGACGTGCTGCAGGCATGTGCAGAGTGGTGTGCAAGTGAACACGATCATTCCTTCCTCTGTAGGCTACTACTAGTTGTAACGCGAATAAACATGACTGAACATCTCATGCTTCATGTAATTGCTCAATCAGTGTTTCAACCACGGAAAGACATCAGCAAAACAGTGTGGAAATAAAATGTCATGTAGCATTTCATTTACCTCAGCAGGTCATCAGTGTCCACAGCTCGATAGTTCACTAGAGAAATGAAGTCTAGAGAGGAGCATTTTGCGAAATATTACACCATATACAAATTGTATGTATTTTCTATTAGTCTTCATTATTCAATGTATGTTTAAATTAATCTCTTATGAAACATGCTATGACAGCCAGTGTGTAATTGAATATATTTTAACAAATAGCCTAGAAATTTTTAATTTAAAAACTGCATTATGTGCAATTTACACATTTGCATACAATTTTTTTTTTAAGTTGAGTGTTGATCATATATTTAAAAATAAATAGTAATTAAATTTTGGGTTAAGTTGTTAGGCCTAATTTGTAACCTGATAATGTAAAAGGACTCCCTATAGTTTTAAGCATAAGCTGAGATAGATTTTTATCACTAAGAAAATTTCAACTTTAACTGTGTATTTAATAAAGGGCAACTTCAGTAAACCACTGTTTATTTAAAAAAAAAAAAAAAAATTAAACTCTTATTATCCAATGAAAGGTTAGATTTTTGTGAACTTTTTCAAATAAAAGATCAAAAGGATTAACAATGCAGATTAATTTTCACAGCCTTCTTTGATCATATTTACCAAGGGTGCCGATATTTTTGGCCACGACTGTATATATTTCTAACAGCGATATCATCACTGTGAAAAGACCATTATATTTCCACTCTTTCTTTAAGAATGGTATTAATTATTATGCTCTATAGTGCTTTGCTTTCTTTGCACTTCACATATTTATCATTTCTGTATCACGCTGAAAATGAGATTGAATTGATAACTGCTAAAGACCTGCTGAGATGTGTGAGTGTGGTCTGTTGTGTGAAGTACAAAAAAACAGCTTGTGTTCAAATCTTTATAAAAATGAGCAATTGTTTTGGATATTGAATAAGATTATTGAATATCATTTGTCTTATTAATTATCCTAAATGTTAGCGATTTATCATAAAATGCGATACTATGTCACAATACTGTCTCGTATGATAATTTAACACACCATCCTGTTTCTTGCAGTCATTTTACACCTCATTAAAGGCATATAACACCCACTTCCAAAGGCTTTTAAAGCATCACTGACAAAAAAAAAAAAAAAAGTTATCACACATTTTAAATATTTTTGTTGGAAATATTGAAGTACTATTTTAGTTCTTATACACTTGCTAAATTAATTTTGAACAGAACTTTTTTTCTGAATTAAATTGAATTTATTGTGAAATATGGAAAGTAGACATAATTTACTTAAAATTTAATCCTTTTATGAAGATTGTTTTTGAAAGGTTGTTCATGATCATAGACACTTAGATGACTCATGTGTAATTCTCAGTAAATGTCATTCTTTTCTTTCCTCTAAAGAGACAGTTTAGGCAATAAAAGGCTGTAGCATTATACCATTATATCTAGGCTGTGCTGAAAGTGGATGTTAAAATGTGGCGGTGGAATAGGCCACACATAAATGTTTTTCCTTGGGACCCAAACAAGACTTCCTGGAAGAAGGAGTCATTTCAAAGATATTTAAGTGAATCATGAACCTTACCCAGCTTGCCATTTTTATACCTGCTCTTTTCTTTAATGATGATTTAAGTTGTAAAGTTAAAAATGCTTACCACCAAATTTGTACTGTGCAGTAAATTGGACATAATTACCTGCACGTTGATGATTAGAGGAAAGGATGTAGGAAGTAGCCCATTCCTCCAGTGACTAAAGGCCCAGTTTTGTGTTCATGAAAGTCAGGAGGTTTTTATTAACCCTATATATGTTACACAACCCCGTGAGAAATAAAAATGAAAGGACACTCAGGACCGACACAGTTTTGGAGAAGCAGCAGAAAGACAGATAAGGAAAGAGAGAGTGAACACTTTTTAACCTTTAAATCATCAGATTATCTCCAAGTATATTAGATTATAAGGCAAAATCACCTTAGGACTTCAGTTTAGATTTTCTTATGAAAACAATCTCACCTCAGTATGGTTAAATATGACGTTTGTTTAACAAGACGTGATGCTTATCAATCACAAGAAACCTGCTATTTTGCTTTGGAAAGAAGCTGCATTCTGAAGAAGTTGGTGGAAATTTTTTTCTGTTCTCACTGTGGTAGGGTCCTCAGCCCAAAACAGCTGTCACAATACTTTAAAGGTGATTGCAAGATTTTTGCTGCCTTTTTGAGGTTTCCTGTGCGGGTAGTCAGTTCTGAAGCGTTGCTATGAGCAATCAGCATACAGATGCAAACATACACATGCAGTCTCTAAGGAAACACACAGTAAAAACACTGCAGTGCCTTCCACTGGGCAGCACAACAGTTGGGATGGAAACTCTGCAGCTGTTTCTTGGGAATCCAACACCATGGTTTTACTGCTCTTTTCATGCACCGTTTTATTTTTTATTTTATTTATCTTTTTTTTTTTATTTTTTTTTTTTTTACAGCAAATCGCTGTGAAACCTTTAGACTGAATAATGCATAAACTTTCAATATGTAAAAATATATACCTTTTTTAGATAAGATGTATAAAACATATATTGTATAACATATATAGTATGTATAGTAAATAAAATATAGTATATAGTATATAAATATATAGTAAATAAATTATATATATATATATATATATATATATATATATATATATATATATATATATATATATATATAGAAACTTTTCTTTTTTCAGGTCTCTTTGATGAATAAAAACAGCACTCATTTAAAATAGAAATCTTTTGTTAACATCCAACATATCTTCAGTGTCACTTTTGATCAAGTTAATGCATCCTTGCTGAATAAAAGTATTATTTTTTTTTTAATTGACTCCAAATCTCTCCAAAAAGTCTCTTTACTGTCCCTTCAGATCATTTTGTGTGTATTGCCAAAGCATTTTAAGTGTATAAAATAAATAATATAATTATATGAAGAGTTCAGATGCAAAAGCCTCTAAGTACGTCTGACGTTTTTCTTTAAAATTAGCATTGCTTTCTGGCTACTATGTATAGGTTTCTATGTAAGTACTGGTACTTCTGAATGGCTTGAAGCTGGGATTTAGCGCATTTGAAGTGAAAGTACTTGATGAACATACGCTATGTGTGGAGAGCATTCACTCAGTATCGTTATCTCATTTTTGACCAAGATGGCTTTTAGAGGCTTTTGCATTGGAACTCTTCGTATACAAAGTAATAAAGGAGATGATAAATGAGTAGTAAATGAGAGAAAATAAAATAAAATAAACAGCAGACGTATCTCTAATATTAATAAATTATAATTAAATTATAATAATTGCAATTATATACAATGAAGAATATGTAAAATAATTTATTTAAATTTAAAAAAAAATAGTGATTCCAAACTTGCTTTCCATATTATACATTTGATATAAAATTGTGAATTTTTTGCATTTCAAAAAACACAATCTAAAAAAAAAACCTAAAATGTTTCTTCATAAATAGCATATGCTGCCCACCCCGTCTGTCAGTAAGTGGTAATTTCTATCAAAACTGAAGGAAAACATTTCACAACAACCTGTTCATTTTTGATTCATGGGAAACACGAAGATGTTCTGTAAATCGAGAACAGACCTTGTGGTTGCGGTTTCTAACGGGACATGCGGTTTGCACTGTGTACGTGTAAGTACACTCCCTTAGGTGGCCAGAAGCTCAGGAAACAGAGCTCACAAACACATTTAAACTGCCGCTTTGATCTGAGGCATTGTAATGTAGGGACTGGTGAAAGTGACTCATTTTTTCCAGACAGACTCGTTAATTGGATGCTGGAGGATCGTGAGCCACATCTGTTGTGCTTCTGCCTTATAAATGGTTGAAGCGTCGGTCTGGCTCGGTGTGGTGTGAGGTCTCTTCCTCTGGGGCGACTGACCTTAGTGTGGCTTCAGCTCCATCCATCTGACGCTGAAATGCAGTGCCAGTACTCAGATATGACGTGTCGCTGTATGTGGGTTTGATTGTGGGTTGGGTGTGTGTCTATTAAAGGATTCATGCCCTTTTGCATTTTAATGTGTGATCTGTGAAGTTTTTCAGTGTAGAGTCTTGAGAATTGTCTTGGTATGAGGCACATTAAGCAGTACTTGAGGAATTCCAGCTCATTGATCAAAGGTCGCAGTCTAGCAAGCATCTTATCAGCTTTTGTTTCAGCATCGACATCAAAGTGATGTTTTTCAGAATGAGTGTGATGAGTGTGGTTTTCAGTGGGTTGTGTTGCGTTTTTAGTCCAATATATATTCTTGTTACAGTTTACATGGTTCCCAGTTATAATATTTATAATTGTTATAGTATTAAAATTTATTTGCAATTTAATGTTTGTTTTAAAAAAGAAGTTAGATTTTTAAGTCAAATGATTAGCTTGTGTTTTAATTAAGGCTCAGTTATAATCACACAGTTTCCTCATGATGAATTACGTCTAATATTAAAATTTGTAATCAGATACATATGTTTAATCCCCAAATGAATGTAGAATAAACATAAAGGAGGATTTTAAATAATAGGTTTAATGGCAAATATTATCTATCACTATCGCTATATAAATAAAGATGGCTATACCTCCATTAATAGTTAACTATAGCCATTCACAGTTATATATATATTAATTATTTGTGAACACATTTTTATGCATCTTTTACTCCCAAACTTCCTCTAATATTTGGAGGTCTGTATTGAGGATATACTGTAAAAGGCTGACATAAGCAATGTGCAGCTCGACACCTGTCAGTAACAGACTGGCCATTTGTGTTTTTTAGCTCTCTGTCATTGTCCTTTCAGCCTGCTGTACCCCACTGACTCAGTGCTGTCATAAATTACAACTAAATCTAAGTGTGAGACTTGCTACTGTCGCAGTTCTGTTTTGTCCGCAACACTCAGCGAGACACATTTGGCACAATCACTGGAGCCTTTTATCTTTACTGAATAATCATTGTGGGAACATTTTCAGAAGGGGAGACTCGTTTTTGTGATAGCACAGGCACGCATTGCCTAATGAAACAATATTGTGTGAGTTTTAATAAGAGAATGGCAGAGGATGAGGAAAGCTGATGAGAGTGCCTGGATAAAGGCTTCATAATCTCAGAAGCTGCATGTGACCCACAGGGCTATTGCTGGGCCGCTGTCACACTTTTTGACAGCATATTAATAGGGATTTGTGCCCCAGATGTCTGCCGCTTCTGATAGGTGCCAGCACAGCTTCGTCTGTTCGGAGCTCTGCCACTCCATTCTGCTCAAAAGCAAATCCCTTTTTTCTTGCTTTGTGTGCAAACCTGTCAAGAACTGGTAAATTACTCTATGTGGAATTTAGTTCTCATTCTTCACTTGGAATATTTGTTCAGGCAGCTTGTGCTCAGTTTGGGAAGGTTGTGCGTTTGAATGCTTCTCCTTATTATACTGTATTTATAGTATTACTATACATAGTATTCAGTACTTTATTTTTAATGCATTTACTATTGATCTTGGAACATGTAGTGTCAAATAACTGCATATCCAGTATGCTAGTGTTTCATATAGCAATGGCATCAAGTGATAACACTGTTTCTGTAGATATCTGATACCCGTTGCTTGTTTGAATTAATCTGTGTGTTATTTTGGAAAATATGGGGTAAGGATGAAAACATAACACTGCATGCACACTGCAATATTTCTCAGATAAAAATCTTCCTTCATGGATTTCTGATGATAAATCTGTCTTCTATAGAAGAGACTTTTCCTCGGGTTGACTGTGCCACCTTGTGGCTGGAAAAATTCAATCTTTCCTGCTTTTGTAATATTGAGAAAAATTGATGACAGTTGTTTTACATTATAAACTTGTTTAGAAAATAATTACATTTGTTTTATATAATATTTTTATATTATAAAATGTCATTTTAATAATAATAATAATACCATACGGCAAAATTTTATTTATGTTTATTTAGAAATGTAGAATTTAGAAAAATTGATTAGTGTTGTTTTGTATCATTAACTTGATTAGAAAATATTTACATTTATTTTATATATCTTTATAATATAAAATGTTGCTTTAATAATAATACCATAAAATATAATTGTATTTATATTTATTTTAGATAATATTAATTGTCAAAAAACGGATTACTGTTGCTTTATATCATAAACTTGATTAGAAAATATTTACATTTTATTTTATATAATATCCTTGTAATTGTTGTTTTAATAGTAATACCATACAAATGCGATTTTGTTTGGTAACACTTTATTTTACACGTTACATGTACTTAACTAACTATTATAATAACAATAAATTATGTAGAATTACATGCAAGTAACCCTAATTCTAACCCTAGCCATATAGTAAGTACATGTAGTTTTTAATTAATATTACTCAGTACTTAAATGTATAATTACACTATAACAAGGACAACTTAAAATAAAGTGTAACCCTTTTATTTATATTTATTTTAGAGAAGATATATATATATATATATATATATATATATATATATATATAAACACATATTACAACAAATGTTGGAACGTACTTTGTAACTCATATAATGACCATTTCATCATTTTAATGTTTCCAAAATATGATATCTGATCATTTTTATTGTTGTATTTCAGGTATACTCTTTTCCACACTGGTGTTTGGACCTGCTTGCGGTTTCATCCTGGGATCTGTCTGTACCAACTTTTATGTGGATGCTTTGTTCATCGACACAAGTGAGTTTCAGTTCTTCCTCTGTATCTCCAAATACAACACAAACACTCAGTTTAGAACAACAGAAAACTGCTGCAAGGCATTTTGTTTCCCACCAACACGGCTCTTGCATCTATTGAATAATTGAAAGCACAAGGCCTCATATTCTGTCTCACTGTCACGATCAATAATCAGCAAGAAAATCAACTGAAAAAGAAAAGGACAAAGAATTTTTTCACACTTTCACACTTGAGATGCTCATTCCTACTTGCTGATGCATTATGTTGTCAAAAGTAAATGGACATCCCTTTCTATTTAAGCGGTTTGGTCATTTCAGCTACATCTATTCCACCAAATATAGCAATAAAATCTTTTTTAGTAGAATAAGGCTTACCGAATAGCTCAATGACTCCCAATGAATTTGAACAGCGCAATGGTTTTGATGTCAGATGTCTGTGAATTGCATCATGCATTTTTTTTTTTTTTTAAATGTCTGCATATGTGAGAGATTTATCATTCTGCTACACATTATTCATGTATTCTTATATTTGCTTTTCTCAGCTAAGCTGAACATCACTCCTGATGACCCCCGCTGGATCGGTGCATGGTGGGGCGGCTTTCTCCTCTGCGGAGTCTTACTCTTCTTCTCTGCCCTCTTCATGTTCGGATTCCCCCAGTCTCTGCCCGGCAAGGAGGTGGAGGGAGGTCTTGAGAGCGAACAGGCCATGCTGCCTTCGTCTCTACCCCAGGATTATGAGAAATCCAAGCCCAGCAATGGAGTCCCGCAGAACTACCAGCCTAACAGCAACAGTCTGTCCTGCTGCCAGCAGCTCCGAGGTCTCTGTGCCAGTAACTGGCTCCAATCACTATACACAGTTACACAACCACTAAACACTTCCCTTTCATTGAATGTATGACTTCCAAATCCACCGTGTGATGTTCAGTGTATTCTTATTGAGATTAGTCTGCTTCAGCTGAATACGGTTACACTTGTCTTTAAAAAATAAGGAGAAATGCTAGACACAAACACCTGATGTGGGTCTTTTTTTTGATTGCGTGTATGTTAAATTGAAGGGTTGATCTGCTTAAATCTGTTTAAACTGTACTGGACATCTTCCTCTAATCGCAAGTCTAATTATGCTTAATGATACACTGAGGAGGCAATTAGACAATTAGAGTTAAGTCGTACTTATTAGCAGGCCCACATGGAATCTGCACCCGCAGGAGTTTGTAGAAAGCTCAGCAGATTTCTGCTGAATGCCTACACATCCACATCCACTTGTGTTTCAGCATTTCAGAAAATTACTTGGAAACAAAAATTAACTGAATATATTATATGTCTGTCTTTTTTAGTTTTGGTTTATTTAATTTGTGTTATTTTAGTACTTGAACTTAAACTGAAAGAATATATATATATATATTCTTTCAGTTTAAGTTCAAGTACTATATATATATATATATATATATATATATATATATATAATTTTTTTTTTTTTTTTTAATTAAGTTTAAGTTCAAATAGTAAAATAACTAAAATTAAATAAACTGAAACTAAAAAAGACAGACATATAATATAGACCTATAAAAAAATAATAATAATTACAGAAGTAACTAAAATTAAAAATTAAATTAACTTAAATTACAGTAAAATTAAGTCTAATTAAAAATATTAACAAAATTATAATAGTATCCTCTTATACTATAAAACTATAATGATACTAAAATACCACTGGCTGAAATAAAATATAAATATTAGATGAATAAAAGTAGTACTAATATTACGGAAACTAAAACTGAAATTAAATTAAGATAAAAATTAAAGCTAAATAAATAAACAATGACAAAAGCTCATAGCCTTATAAAATGACCAAAATTAAAATGAAAACTGACTATAAAAAGATAAAAACTGATTGAAAATATTAATAAATGTCATATAAATAATACTAAAATAGCACTGTTATGTTTTGTCAGTGAAGTATATTGTGTAATTTAATTTTTAATTTTAAATGTAGTGCTCTCATGTTTCTTGTGAAATAGGATGTTCAGTTAGACAAGGTGTATAGTAAGAAATTATTTATTATATAACAGAATACAGCCTGGTGGTTAGAGCAGTGTAAAAAAATCATGCTGATAAGAGTATTTATATTGTGTGCCTCTTTTTTTATTTAAAGATAAATTTGCTCAAGAAGCAACACTGTGCAAGATATTAAGAATTATGCATGAAATTATCAATTTTATACATTGTTTCTGTTTTTGTAAAAAAAAAAAAAAGTCCTTTTGTAGCAGTGAGGAGAGGGGGTCAATATTTGATTGATTTGGTTTAAAAGATTATTAAGAAAAACATATTTAATTTGGAGTAACATGCAAAACAAACAAAAAAACATTAGTCTGGATCTGCTTATTAGAGTCAAGGTTTTAAATATGTTTCCAGCCAAACATGAAGAAGCACTAAAGCTTTCAGCCTGAAACTGCCACTCTCCGGGTTCATACTGCCGTTCTTGTTTCTCATCTGTTTGTCTGTAAATAGAGTAATTGTTATGCTGGCATTGTCCTATACTTGTAAGGCTCTCATTTTGTACAAGAGCATCCATCCATCATGTAAGATCTGATTACATGCTAGCTAACGTGATGCATTACTAGCAAAGATGCCATGGAAGCACAAGCTAAAGGCAAATACACAAAACTCAGGCAGCTGTTTTGTCCAACTTGGTTGATGCATTTTTCAAGGTTTTGCCATCTGGTATAAAAACAGTCTCTGTCGTGAAGTTTCAGACACATCTGTCAAATATATCAATCAAAATGATGGCTCCTCAGAATGTATCCACAGCTCTGCGGCACTTTAGAAAAGAAACAGGAAATTAGGGGGTGAATGTCTGTTGATTGCATCATAAATCATCTGTTTCTTCATTCAAGTCTAACAAGCGTCAATCTTAACTTTAACTGAATGCTAGTCTGTCATTACTCTGTATTTTGGGCTCAGTCACTGAACTCTCTGTCTCTCTTCCACTCTCCCCGTCTCTCCACTGTGTCGCTTCCTTTTTCACTCCAGTTATTCCCAAGGTGACCAAGCACCTGCTGTCAAACCCAGTGTTCACGTGTATTGTCTTAGCTGCCTGTATGGAGATTGCTGTTGTCGCTGGCTTTGCTGCCTTCCTGGGCAAATATCTGGAGCAGCAGTTCAACCTCACCACCTCCTCTGCTAATCAGCTGCTGGGTGTGTATAAAACACACACTTACACACACAGAACAAACTCCAAAAGTCTGTCAGAGTGTATCCTTTTGTCTTGTTCTTTTTCATTGCCGATTTTTCTTATTTTTGTCATTTAATTTTTATTTTTTACATTACGATTTAATTGCAATTCAGTTTTAATATTTTTTTTCTAATGCAATTTTTTATTGATATTCTTTGTCTAATACAAATTTTCATTGCAAATTATTAGCAAAAATATTTGTGATACCGAAAAATAAAGTATTACCGAAATTTTTAACAGGAAAATGTCAATTTCCATTATTTTTAATATTATATACTAATTTAATAGAAGATTAGCAGCAAAAATTATTATCAGAAAATCTATTTTTAAAATCAATAACAGTTCATTTTTGTGTATTTTTTTTTCAAATGAAATTTTTAATGCAATTTAAATAATAATGAAAAAATTCTAATACCGTTTCATTGCAAAATATAGCAGATTTTCTCCTATTTTTAGTGTTGTTTATTAATGTTTTACAAATTATAATTTTATTCCCAAAAATATTAGCAATTTGTCTGTTCGACTATTTTTTATTATTATTATTTTTACTGATTTAATACAAATCATTTAATTTTTGATTGCAAATTATTAGCAAAAATGTGTTTCCTATTTTTTTTTCTAATTTAATGTTAATTGTAATTACAATTTATTAAAAAAAATTCTAATAAAATTTTTATTGTAAATTATTAACAGTAGAATGTCAATTCCCCTTATTTTTAGTATTATATACTAATTTAATATCATTTTTCAAAATTATTAACAGAAAATCTATTTTTAAAATGTGTATTTTTAAAATTCAGTAGCATTTATTTCATTCTTTTTTTCTTCAAATGAAACCCATGCAATTAAAATTATATTTATTGTTTTTTTCCTCATACAGTTTCTTTGCAAATTATTGTAGATTTCCCCCTATTTTTGTGTTAATTACTAATGTTTTAAAAATTATATTTTTTCCCAAAAAATATTTGCAGTTCATCTATTTTTACTGTATTTTTATTGTTATTGTTTTTACCAATTTAATTCAAATCATTTTTTCCATATTCACAGAAAATGTTTCTAATGTAAATGTGTATATTTGGTCCATTTTTTATTTAATAAAAATTTTGCAATTTATGCATTTTTCATTAAATCAATTTCTAGTTTGGATTCCCAGATTTTCAAGACTTTCTCAGTCTTTTGCTTTAGCTCGATTTATCTTAACACATTTATCTTTGACTCTTAGCGAGTAAACCTGCACAAATTATAATTTATAATTATAACATTTGCATTTATTTATTTAGCAAAAGCTTTCATCCAAAGCGACTTACAAATGAGGAATACAACAAAAGCAATTTATCGACATCTGAAGTGCCGCAATACAAAGAAAAGAACAAAGATAAAAGGGTGTACAGGTACACAGCAAAGCTTGACTTTATACAACACATAATTCTGTGGATATTCTCTTCATAAACAGGGATGACGGCCATCCCGTGTGCCTGTCTGGGAATATTCCTGGGAGGTTTGCTGGTGAAGAAGCTGAACCTGTCTGCTCTGGGAGCGATTCGAATGGCCATGCTGGTCAACCTGATCTCCAGTGCCTGTTACGTGTCCTTCCTCTTCCTGGGCTGTGACACAGGACCTGTCGCTGGGGTGACCGTCGCCTATGGCAACGAGTACGGACGGCTCAGCTGCTTTTTTCTCCTCGCAGCCTTGTTATTTTTTGTGCCATTTATAATGTCTTTGCAGAGAAGCTAGAGCATGACAAGCCTACATGCTGAAACCTCTCTTTTAGTGTATGAGCCAGCTTCAGTATTTTATAGCTTTCACTGGTTTTCTTATCGAGTTTCAAGGGAATAGGAGAGAACGGATTAGTAATACATCCCAATTTATTTTCCAGGCCCACATGGAATCTTTGCTCATAGATCTGCACACACAGTCCTGTGGATTTTGATTGATCTCAGTGACTTGAATGTTTTAAATCTGCTCTTTTGTTGATGCTTTCTGCTTGTTTTCGTCATTACACAAGTAGGTGGCAAAAATGAGAGTTTTTTTGTGTTATGAGCAAGTCATTGAATCATCATTCATCATTCATGATCAAAACAAGCCAAAATTTAAAAAAAATAGAGATTATCGTAAGAATTTTCTACTCAGATGTCCTTAAAGCAGGTCTATGTTTTTTCATCCATTTTTTCATTGCAAATTATTAGCAGAAAATATTTATTTTCTTTCTTTATTATTATTATATTTTGATGTATGCATTTTTAAACAATTAAAATTAACTTATTAAAAAAAAAATATTTTTTGTTATACAGATTTTCATTGCCAATTATTAGCAGAAAATGTCCTATTGTTTGATTTTTTTAATAATTTAATTTTAATACAATTCATTTTTTTATATAATATTCTTCTAATACAATATTTTGTTGAAATTTTTAATAGGAAAATGTCTAATTCTCCACATTTTTATTATTATTATTAACTATTGATTCCCCCCTATTTTATAATAATTTTTACTAGTTTAACACAATTTTTTTATCATTAGTTATTATTTGTCTTTCTTTTTAATGCAACACTATTTATTTCATTGAAAATTATTAGCAGAAAATGTATTTTATTTTTTTATAATACAGTTTTTCATTGCCAAATATTAGCAGAAAATGGCCTATTATCCGATTTTATTTTATTTTTATAATTTTAAAACAATTCATTTTTTATATAATATTCTTCTAAATATTGATAGGAAAATGTATATATTCTATTATTATTATTAAGTATTAATTTTTTATTATTTTGATATTATTTCTATTTTTTCTATTTATTATTTTTTCAGTAATTTAATACAAGTTGTTTTTTTCTAATTTTTTTGCAGCAGATTCCCCCCCCCCCTATTTTTATAATCAGTTTTACTAGCTTAATAAAAATAATAATTATTAGTTTTTATATTTTCTTCTTTTTAATGCTACACTTTTTATTTCACTGCAAATTATCAGCACAACAATTTTTGTGAAAACCACTTCAGTGAATTCCAGATTTTCGTGATTTTTGCACATTCATACTTCTCCTCTGAATGTGATTGACAGCAGATGTTTCATTCATTCAGTTTGTTCATGAACAAGCCGTCCCAAATCATTCAGTTCGCTCAAGAACAAGATGTCACTGCCGCTCCAATTTGTTCAGAATCAACACACAGACTCATTCCGTATTTACTCAATATTTCTGTGTACACCATCCCGCACTATTGATTTTTCCCCAAAATGGGACCAATTCCATCCCCAAAAGTCAAACAATTCCATCTGGGCCTGCTCATATCTAAGCTGCTAAACAAACAAGGCTGTGTGTGATAAATCAAATGAACTCATTGACACTCAATAAATCAAATGCAAGACAAAAGAACTGGCTTCAAACAGGTGAATGTGTGTTTGTGTGTATATAGGACGCTGCAAGTAGGCCAGAGGCTGGAAGCCCCCTGCATGAGTCATTGTAACTGCTACACTTCATCCGTTAGCCCCGTTTGTGGCTCCAACGGTGTGACCTACTTGTCCTCCTGTTTCGCTGGCTGCTCCAGAGTCATCAGCACCGGACTTCCACCTCCTCTCTCTCAGGTCATTACCCATCTCATTTACACAACAACGTTTGTCTCTCACTCTTTCTTTCCTCTTCGCTGTCACATACTCTCTGTATGTCTGTTTCTCTGGCTCTCCGCTCATTTTCTGGACAGCTCATGTCCAGCGTGGGTCATTAGAAGTGAAGCCCACAATGCTCATCAGATATACAGTATGTCGGAAAGGACACAGCGCTCTGCCTGCCAGGCATCTTAATGGCCACTGCAATATGGGCCTCTGCACTCATTACCATACAAAGCGAATGGTCCGAACTGGAATAGATGAATCCAAGACAACAGTCACAACCATTATCGTAATTGAGCACTGGCTCATGACATGAATATACCAACTGGTGGGTTTAATGAGCCTGTTTCCACCAGGGTTCGAGGGTGCATTGGTTCTCTGTAGATAAAATTGACTATAGCACATTCAGACAGCTAATAATGACTCGTTTACTTTACACTAGTCCACTAAACCCTTATTTAATATTCATATTAAATTTGTTATATTTAAATAAACATTCATTTTAATTGGTAGCATATATTTGCACACATCAGAAGGTAAAATTATAAGCAGATTTATTTTATGAGGAGAATATAAATGTTATTTGAGGTAACACTTTATTTTAAGGTGTCCTTGTTACACGTTACATATGCTTACTATTAAAATAACAATAAATTATGTATAATAGTAACCTAAAGCCAAACCCTAACCCTATAGTAAGTACATGTAGTTAATTAATATTACTCAGTACTTAAATGTATAATTACACTGTAACAAGGATTTGATTGTGATTATGTTTTTTACTTTCAGAATATGACGGGATGTGCGTGTATCTCCGCATACAATGACTTTGCCACGGCTGTGCCAGGCAAATGCCCGCGTCCCGGCTGCCGGGAGGCCTTCCTCACCTTCCTGTGTGTGATCTGTGCCTGCAGTATGATCGGAGCCATGGCCCAGACGCCCTCCGTCATCATCCTCATCAGGTGACTCTACCTGCACTCATTACACACTGAAATGAGAGAAAAAACAGAGCTCCAGTGTTATGGCCTGTGCAAACCGAGAAAAACAACTATAATGATGACCATGATAGTGTTGTTTATTATAAGCCTGCACTGCAGTTTTGATATCTGCAGCTATCAATGCTCAAGCTATTTAATGCAAAAAGAATTCTATTTGACTGTCAATACTTTTGTCCGTCAGCTGGAAAAATGGTTCTGAAAGTGAATCCATCAATAGCGTTCCTCTATGTAGTTGTCCTTATTCTCCATAGGATTAGAATGATATTAATATTAGTCTTACTTTAGTCTTACCTAATTATTTTTATCTATCATCTATCTATCTATCTATCTATCTATCTATCTATCTATCTATCTATCTATCTATCTATCTATCTATCTATCTATCTATCTTGCTGCAAGACGTATAATTAATATACTGTGTGCTCACCAAGAAGGCATTTATTTGATCATAAATACAGTAAAGCTGTAATATTTTGCAATATTATTACTATTTAAAATAACGATTTTCTATTTTAATATATTTCAAAATGTAAGTTATTCATGTGACTGCAACACTGTTTTCCCTCACTCTTTAAATCATTATAATATCCTGATTTTCTGCTCAAGAAACATTTCTTGTTATTATTGATTTTGAAAACAGTGTGTTGCTTAATATTTTTGTTGATATATGTTTTCAGTATTCAGTATCTTTTTTGAAACATAATGTTATTCACTCTTGATCAATTTAATGCATCATTCCTAAATAATTCCTAAATAAAGTATTAATAAAAGGACAAACCGGTAATGTAGTAAATAAGTAAAATAAATAAATGGTATATCTGATGAATATGTATATCAGATTTTTTTCTTTTAAATCTGAGGGGACACTTTGAATGTCTCTGTCTCTTTGTGTGTGTGTCATGAATGTGTGTATGAATATGGATATGTTTTTATGCTCATTATGTTGACTTGCTCTTGCTCTTTTAGAACTGTGAGCCCAGAGCTGAAGTCATACGCTCTTGGAGTTCTTTTTCTACTACTGCGACTGTTAGGTGAGATATCACAGCACAGATCAACCACATTACAGCTCAAACTACATGCTTGCACAGTATATTGTGGAGAGTAATTTGTTTGCCTCACTGAAATAAGCATACTACAGAGCAAAAAACAAGGACAAGTTCATTTGTCAAAAAATGAAAATTCTGTCATTAATTACTCACCCTCATGTCGTTCCAAACCTGTAAGATCTTAATTCATCTTCGGAACACAAATTAAGATATTTTGATGAAATCCACAAACTTTCTGACCCTGCATAGACAGCAATGCAACTGACATGTTCAAGGCCCAGAAAGGTAGTAAGTACATTGTTGAATAATAAAGAAGAAATTGTTGAATAAAGTTGTTATTTTTGTTTTCTTCACACACAAAAAGTATTCTTGTAGCTTCATAACATTACGGTTGAACCACTGATGTCACATGGACTATTTTAACAGTGTCCTTACTACCTTTCTGGGCCTTGAACAGGTCAGTTGCATTGCTCTCTATATGCAGGGTCAGAAAGTTTGTGGATTTCATCAAAATATCTTAATTTGTGTTCTGAAGTTGAACGAAGGTCTTACAGGTTTGGAACGACATGAGGGTAAGTAATTAATGACAGAATTTTCATTTTTGGGTGAACTAACCCTTTAAAGCTGTTTGTCATAATTGAGAAGTTCTCAACTTGCTTTATTAATCAGAAAATTAAGACTTTCTCTTTTAAAATATAATATGTGACCCTGGACCAAAAAAACAGTCTTAAGTCGCTGGGGTATATTTGTAGCAATAGCCAACAATACATTGTATGGGTCAAAATTATCAATTTTTCTTTTAGGCCAAAAATCATTAGGATATTAAGTAAAGATCATGTTCCATGAAGATATTTTGTAAATTTCTTACCGTAAATGTATAAAAACTTCATTTTTGATTAGTAATATGCATTGCTAATAACTTCATTTGGACAACTTTAAAGGCGATTTTCTCAATATTTAGATTTTTTTTGCACTCTCAGATTCCAGATTTTCAAATAGTTGTATCTCAGCCAAATATTGTCCGATCCTAACTAACCATACATCAGCGGAAAGCTTATTTATTCATGTATAAATCTCAATTTTGAAAAATTGACACTTAAGACTGGTTTTGTGGTCCAGGGTCACATATATGTTTAAACAAATCAAAATGTCAAAAGCAAATCTCAAATGATACATAAACCATCCTTCAGGGTTCATTCCTCCTCCTCTGATATTTGGCACGGGGATCGATTCCACATGCCTTTTCTGGAGCACCGAGTGCGGGGACAAAGGCGCCTGTCTGCTGTACGACAATGTGCGCTACCGGCACCTGTACGTCAGCATGGCCATCGTCCTCAAGGTCGTGGCATTCCTCCTCTACACAACCACCTGGCAGTGCTTGCGCAGAAACTACAAGAAATACATTAAAAACAATGAGGGATACGTTACGCCCACTGAAATGTTCTCATCCAGCGTGAATCTGGACAGTCTGGGAAAGGACAGCAGTCAGAGCCAAGTCAACAGGACTAAATTTATATATAGCCTGGAGGATCACGAGTGGTGTGAAAACATGGAGTCCGTTTTATAGTGGTTTCATGCTAAGTCAAGCATCGTTCTACTGAAGGATCGTCTCTTATTCCAGGATGTGCGAGACTGTTGTTGCGCTCTTCTACTGGGTCCATCTTGTTTTTACAAGTACTTTCAAAGGTGTTTCTCCAGTGCCAGTAAAATGTTGTAGTAGTTAGCTGAAGGCGTCTACTTCAATTCCTGACTGTGTAGCTGGTTTGTTAACTTCACACAGCTGTGCATTCGCTGAAGTCGTACACAAAAGGACTGCTTCCACAATTTTTCAAGGAAAAACAAATTGGTCACACTTTAAAATAAGGTTCATTAGTTAACATTAGTTGACAACATTAGAAAACATAAACTAAGAATGAACAATACTTCTACAGAATTTATTAATCTTAGTTCATGTTAATTTCAGCATTTACTAATGCATTATTACAATCACAAGTTGTGTTTGTTAACATTAGTTAATGCACTGTGAACTAACATGAATAAACAATGAACAACTGTATTTTCATTAACTACCATTATCAAAGATTAGTAAATAGTGTAATAAATGCATTGTTCATTGTTTGTTCATGTTAGTTAATACATTAACTAATCTTAACAAATGACACCTTATTGTAAAGTGTTACCAAAAAATTATATATATATAACAAAGATCAACAAGTTTAACTCTTCATCTATCATCTGGCTGGTTGATGCTGGTTATATTCTCGATCCCTGTCCCAGTCCGTTATTTTTAATGGGGATCATTTAGTACATCACAACCAGTTTATTAATACTAATATATAATTCTGTTGTGTACTACATACTGCAATTTTATACAATATATATATGAAAACAATATCAATTATTTCTCAAAACATTCAAAGGGGTGTTTGAGAGATGTTTTTTTCTAAGTGCTTTTGCAGCATTTGCTTTCTGCTGTTGTTAATTTAATTGTTTATGAAGGCCTATAATGTCTTAATTTGTAAAGGTTATTGATACTGTACATTATAAGCTTCTTTATACATTTGTGCAATAATGGAAGAGTGTATTTGGGAAGCCAGATTTTGTTTTGGATGATGAAGACAGAGAATAAGACTGTTTATTTGTAGTTTTATTAATGAATTTAGGAATGCCTCTTAATTCAGATGACAATAATGGCATGTTTGGGACTAGATTTATATTGGGAATATTGTGACCTACAGAATGACTGACATCAGAGGAGAAGTATTGGGAAAAGGCGATTTATTAAATGGCAGAAGACTGTTGTCATTCATGAGTGGTGCTCTCATCTCACTGTAAAGCAAATAACGTTTTGAAGATCAGACTGGGCCTTGGTATTTATGAGTTGGATGAAGAATGAAATTTTATATAATCATAATGTAACATGTAAAGTATGTTTCAGCTTTGGATTGAGATTTTATTTCAGTTCACTGCAATAAGACATGTGCACTGTGGGTTCTTAGCAGATTAGAAATAGAGCTGTATACAAAAGACACTTTTCTGATTTTGCATTATTTGTATTTCCTCTAAAGCTTCATAGCACATCATTCTTGTTTTACAGGCATCACTGCAGGTAAAAATTTAAGCAGTGTACTTTTCGTATCATTTTTTTTTTTTTTTTGGGCAAAATAACTTTTATTTTATTCTGCAAATAAATTATTTTTCATAAAAATCTCAGATTTGACTCTATGGTTCTTTTTTACCTAAAATTTTAAATAGTTCAAAAAAGGTATCAATATGTACTCACCCTCAGTCCAACCAAGACATATATGAGCTTGTTTGTTCATCAGAATGGATAAAAAACAAAACAAAAAAACAATAAGCATTACATCACTAGCTCACCAGTGGATCCTGAATGGGTGCCGTCAGATTGAGAGACTAAACAGCTGATAAAAATGACTACAGTCTGTCTCGTGATGTGTTTTGTAATAAACAAGTTCATCATTACGTTTTTAAATTCAAACTGCTACTTCAGGCTAAAATAGGAGTCCTATATCAATCATGTTGATTTTGTTTTCATGAAAAAGTTATTCAGGAGAGCAAGTATGCACAAGCACACTTTACAACTGAAAACAGTCCAAAAAAGTTCTAAACAAATATCTTAGTGAACTTTGATGTGAGAGGTATGGACTTTTTACTGGAGGAAGCGTCACTATGGATTATGGACTCATATTTTGGCCAAAAGCAACGGTAAAAATGTGTTAATGATGGGTTAGTTTCTAACAAACATGCAGCTTTTCACTTCACAAGATGGACTGGAGACGTGTGGATTAAGCCCTGTTCACACCAAGAACAATAACTATAAAGATAACGATATTACCGTCCACACCAGTGAATGATATGGTCAGTTTATTCTAAGCGCACGCTCATCTGCCGCATTAAATTCTCCAGCTCGTTATAGCAGGATGGATTCTGATTTGGTGTCAATGTTTTTATGGTTCATCAGCTGGAAAAAATCGTTCTGAGAGAGATTCCAAGAACGATATATATCGTTTCTCTATGCCTTTATCGTTATAGTTGTGGTGTGGACTCTGCTATTCTTTCATATTGAGAACGATTTTTAGAACTATATAGCCTATTTATCGTTATCGTCCTTGGTGTGAACGAGCCTTTACTTAGCCTTTACTTTATCAAGTCAAAAATCTTGGGGTGATTCTGGAGACAGACCTTAGTTTTAGTAGTCATGTCAAAGCAGTAACTAAATCGGCATACTATCATCTCAAAAACATTGCAAGAATTAGATGTTTTGTGTCCAGTCAAGATTTGGAGAAACTTGTTCATGCCTTTATCACCAGCAGGGTGGATTATTGTAACGGTCTCCTCACCGGCCTTCCGAAGAAGACCATTAGACAGCTGCAGCTCATCCAGAACGCTGCTGCCAGGATTCTGACTAGAACCAGAAAATCTGAGCATATCACACCAGTCCTCAGGTCCTTACACTGGCTTCCAGTTACATTTAGGATTGATTTTAAAGTAGCCTACTTTTACTCATTTACAAACCTAACAGACCACTCAGATCATTAGAATCCAGTCGGTTAGAAATACCAAGGGTTCACACAAAACAATTAAGGGGAGTCCGCTTTTAGCTATTATGCCGCCCGCAGTTGGAACCAGCTTCCAGATGAGATCAGATGTGCTAAAACATTAGCCACATTTAAATCCAGACTCAAAACTTATCTGTTTAGCTGTGCATTTGTCAAATGAGCACTGTGCTACGTCCGAACTGATTGCACTATGCCATAATCATTTTTAAATCAATCTTGTTTTTATTATTATTATTATTATTATTTTAATTCCTTGTTTTTATTGTTGTGACTTTTTTTTTTAATGGCTTCTTCACTTCCTTTTATGTAAAGCACTTTGAATTACCACTGTGTATGAAATGTGCTATATAAATAAACTTGCCTTGCCTTGCCTTGCCTTTACTGTGAATAGGGATGCAACGATTACCAGTTTGACAATAAATCATGATAAAATTCTCCACGGTTAGTATTACCGTTTCATATTTTAATTATCATTAAAACTGTATTCGATAACCGCGATTTGAACAACTCGCAATAAATAAATACTGTCCAGCATAAAGCACAGTTTTAAGTAACAGACGCAGCACGCAGATTAGTTTCGTTTTGAGTGAAAACAGGGCGGAAGAGCTGGAAGGGAATTATACAAATGAATATATGAATGATTTAATTATATTTATGCCATGGTCTGTCTGAATACTCGATTCTGATTGGCTTTAAGGTTTTAAATTAAATTCCTTTAACTGCACAGGTAGTTCCAGGTCAGTTTAATCGTGTTCTATATTAATGCTCTTCCTATAAACATTGGTAACCATAGAAACATACAGTTAGAGTTGAACAGTAATACCAAAGACTAGTTGTCATTTAAAATCTGAAAATCATTGGTAATTTTATTGTTTTAGTGATTATGCAAACAAAAAGTCATTATTTGTTGTTTGTTGGTTTTTAAATATAAAACTTGATGAAGGGATTTATGTGTTTTTAAACATCTCCAGCACATTTTAACAATACCGTGATAATACTGAAAACCGTGATAATTTTGGTCATTATAATCGTGATAAGAAATTTTCACACCGTTACATCCCTAACTGTGAAGTTTTTATCAGCTATTTGGACTCTCATTCTGACGGCACCCATTCACTGCAGAGGATCTACTGGTGAACAAGTAATATAATGCTACATTTCTCCAAATCTTTTCATACGAAGAAACAAGTTCAACTACATCTTGGATTGCCTGAGGGTGAGTACATTTTCAGCAAATCTTCAATTTTGGGTGAACTAATCTTTAATGGAATAGAATTTAAGATATTTTATCAGTAGAGTATTATGCTGAACCTACTCTGAAATATGTTTTTTATGTTAATATTCACTAGGATTTTTTTTATTTAATTTTCTTTTATATAGTTTTGGATTCACATCAAAATAAGAATTAGAGTGTAGAGTGTAAGAATATTATAGTGTAGATGTAAACGGACCCAATTTGGTTATTTATAAAATCTAGGGCAAAAATGGAGAGAAGATGACTATAAGCCATTTGACTGCTGGAGTGAGATTTCCACTCTATGGAAAAAGAGATTTAATTCAGAATGGCCTTATTGCATTTGTGTTTGTCTGCTTCTGATAATATATTCCTTGCTTTACCTTCGCCTCTTGAGCACAACCTGCAGTTCAACCAAGGAGTTATTAAAAGTATAGACAAAGCTTCTTTTTTTTCATAGAACCTTAAGCTGGTCCTGAAATAAAGAAACCGCTTGATCTATTGTGGATATGAAGGTGAAAATCACAATACTTCACCATAGGCCTTTGAAATTAAACTCTGGACCATCTCCAACATCAGAGGCTACACCGCTATTGGATAAAAAGGCTTTCTTTTGATATCCTTCACAGACATGCATGCTCTTCACAACAAAAGGTCATATATAAACCTGACAACCTTGAATTTTTTTATTTATTTAACTGAATGGACACCAAATGTCAGGCTGTTTGGAATCACCATGAAGGTTTTTCCAGGAGTATCTGATCTGAAATCCATCTCTTGGATTTATGAGTATTTATCTTCCATCAGTTTTTAACAGTGTCTCTTTAAGTGAGGTGACACATATACTGCGTGTTAATCTGCCCTGGTGTGTAAGAAGATTAAAGTCTTTATTTGATGTGGCTTAGATTCCCTTTTGCAGCCTTGACAGATAAACGAAGAACCGATAGAACTGGAAGGAGAGTACGATGAGAGACTTAAAGGAAAGATAGCCATTAACTAATAGGGAAGCAAATGCAATGCAATTTTTTTTTGATTTCGTAGTTTGCAGCAGTGTTTTTTTAGTATAATTTAAATACTAGATTATTAGATAACTAGATTTTTTGTTTTGTTTTTAGTTTATTTTTATTTTTTTATGTCTGATACGTTACATATATATTTTTATATATACTTTTACTCACTCTCTCTCTCTATATATAATACAAATAAGATATAATAGAAAGTGGGATTCACTTATTAAAAATAATGAATAAGTAGCAATAAGACGTATTTCAGATGTGAAACCAACAACAACAACAGAGCAATATTCACTGAATAATGTACTAAATATCCCTGAAATATTCAGGGGGATATTTATAGCATGATGTCCTATTCATCAGCACCTGCAAAAGACACAACACATCTGCCAACACTACAAAAGGTTTATTCTTGTTAAAAAATATGCTTCATGGAACACACTGTTGTCAAGACTCATATCTCAAATATGTCTTTGGTGCAATACTGTTCAGTTCCCACTTTTATGCATCTCAGAGGATCCAAACTCAGGAGGGATGGGGATATGAACCATTTATGTTCTGCAGTGCAGGGTTATTTATCAGGGTTATTATTGTCAGCAAATAGAGAGCTATTTAAACTGATGTGTAGCAATAACACAGTTAAGAGAGAGCTAATTCAATTACCGACCATTTCACATACTTAAAGGAATAGTTCACCCAAAAAATGATAATTTGCTGAGAATGTACTCACCCTCAGGCCATCCATGTAGATGAGTTTCTTTCTTCATCAGAACAGATTTGGAGAAATTTAGCAGTGAATGGGTGCCATCAGTATAAGAGGCCACAAGTAATCCACACAACTTGTTAAGTGAAAAGCTGCATGTTTGTTTGAGAAACAAATCCATCACTAAGGCGTTATAACTTTAAACCGTTGCTTCTTGCCAAAATATAACGCTTCCTCCAATGAAAGGTCCCCTGTTGTCCCCTCATATTTATTTGGAACTGTTTTGGACTCTTTTCACTTGTAAATGGTGCAGGAAAAAAATCTCAATATTATGTATAGAGGACAGCATCAATGGTTAAAAAGTTAAACACGTCTTGATGGATTTGTTTATTACAAACATGCAGCTTTTTGCTTCATAAGATGTTAATTGGTTGACTGATATTTTTATCTCTCATTATGAGTTTGAACTCTCATGGCACCCATTCACTGCAGAGGATCCATTGGTGACCAAGCAATGCACAATTTCTCCAAATCTGTTCTGGTGCATGGTCTAAAGGTAAGTATATTTTCAGCAAATTTTCATTTTTGGGTGAACTATTCCTTTAATTGCTAATACAGAAACCTTTGTTAGTATATTACCTGTGAAACTGAGGGGAAAAAAACTCTTAAAAATGAAGTGTTTTTGTTTGGGAATTCAAAGCTTTTACATTATCTATAATGTTTCCCTAAAGACTTACTCCTGAACCATGGTTTGGATTGGCATTTGTCGTGTGTACGTTTCTATGCACATTGCATCTGTTTCGCTTTGTTTCACATAATAATCCATCACTGCTATAGCTATCCCATCAAACTGTGCATAATTAATTTGAGGATTCATTACAAGGCCTAATTTCTCAGGAGACTGATGTGTTTGTGTGAAAATGCACAGAATATTTTATGTAAATAAGTCATTCAAAGGAGAGTCGATGTTCTGCTGCAGTGCTTTAACTGAAAAAGATGCTGAATTTATGGTTTTGAAAATGATCCTTCGGAACCACTGCTCAAGTTGTCCATAATAATCAAATAACTTAATCGTCTTCAGCTGAAGATAAACCCTGCTGTGTCACAAATATAAATCCAAAATACGCATAACACTCTTCAAATGGCACTCATAATATTTGAGAGAGAAGAGGGAAGGGTGGATTTTCAGTTGGCTCTTTGTGTTGTACATTTTTGATGTTCAGTTCAAAGTAGATGTTGAGAGCAGCTCAAATGCTCAAATACAGACTGAGTTTAGGGAAAAAAAACAAGGAGCTTGACGCTTTACGATCAAAACCAAAGGATATCTTTTTTTCTTTTCTTTTTTTTCAAAAATGCAAGCAAAAGTAAACTACAATCTGGATACTAAATAAATGTTGAATGCTCTTGAATATTCTCTCATTTGAACTTTCTTTGTTTTCCATTAATGTACTAGCAGTTATTTTGTAAACATCACAATATATAATTGCATATTGTGCAATTGCAATTTTCTTTACAATTTTTCACGATGCAGGAAAAGATTACAGAAAGAGATTTTCAGATGAAGAAAATAGAAATAGTGTCTAATTTCCTCCAAAGCATTTTTCACGTATTCCTTGGACTGCTTCAAAATACCGTCTTACATAAAAATTAAATTGCAAAAGTATTTCCCTTCCCTGTGGCTGAGGGTTGAGCAATGTGTGTGTGGAGGCAGGAGGAGATTATTTAAAAGCATTACAAAAACCCATTACTTGCCTTCATGAAATCCTTAGAAGCAGATTGGATATGGAGCATGGTCATTTTCCATTGGATAGCTTGATATACACATTGCACATGCAGGGCTAAACTGGGTCCGGTGCAATGGCACACTGAGCCGATGGAAATATGGGCACTATTTTCTACCTTAATGTTGCAGCAGATGAATTATATTGGCTCAAGGCATTCAAGAACTGCTGTGACTCACTGACATGAAATGTTGCTCATTTATTTGCAGGCAGCTCCGCTGACTCTCCGACAGCTTCAGTAGCCTGGTCCAAGTTTGGTAAGATGAAAAAAAGACCTACAAACTATTTGAAGTACCTTTTAAGAAGGTTATTCTGAATTTGATTTACTTTTTCACTTATTTCACTTTACTACACTCTAGTATTGACGTTCCAAAGGGGGGTTTTGCAGCGAAGCCATAGAACCATTTTTGATTCCTCAAATGAGCTATTCTCATAGCTTCATAAAGTTATGGTTGAACCACTGATGTCACATGGACTATTTTACCGATCTCCGTGCTACGTTTCTGGACCTGGGAACATTGCAGTTGCATTCCTGTCTACTGAGGGTCAGAGCGCTCTCAGATTTTATCAAAAATATCTTAATTTGTGTTCCTAAGATGAACGAAGGTCTTACAGGTTTGGAACGATATGAGGGTGAGTAATTAATGACAGAATTTTCATTTGTGGGTGAACTAACACTTTAAGCTGTTACGATGCAAAGCGACAACGGTTTTTGTGAAGAACATTTTTATTTATTTTTTAAATTTCACTATAAAGAACCTTTTGTGGAATAGAAAAGTTCTATGGAGGTTAAAGGTTATTCACAGAACCATAAAAAAAAAAAAAAATGGAAACCATCACAGGAATTCTAATGGTTTCCATATAAAAACCATTATAGACATTACAAACCATCAACTTTTAACTATTAAAACCACTAAAAATGGATTCCTGAGTTTTGGGACATGTTCCATTTGGATTTAGTGGTTTTAACAAGCCACCAATAGAAGGCAACCAATTACCAGTAGAGACCCACAGGCACCATTACAGTTTCCATTAAAACCAGTACAATTCCCATTATAACCAGTAAAACCATTACAAATTCTGTGATGGCCTCTATTGTTTTTTTTGTTTTTGTTTTGTTTTGGGGGGGTTTTTCAGCAGGGATGCCAATAATAAAGAACCTTTAAGATATAATTTCCACTGACAGATAGTAGCCTATTAAACGCTCACACATAAACAAAATGTTATTAAGAAGGTTTTCATAACCCATCATGCATACAGACTCCCTATAAAGCAATTGTGAGGACAAATTAAAAATACGGCAGAAAGATGACCCCCTTTTTCCTTTCCTTACTCTTTTCTCCACGGGCACCACCATTTCTAGGCCATCTCTGGCAGCACGAAGCACACAAATGTATCAGAATGATTCAAATAAGATTCCTTCTGCTTCTTTTAGAAATTCACTATTGGTTTGTGGGCTCATTTGCTAATATATTAAAAACTTTGACAAAGAAAGAAAATTACAGATCTTATGCTGACAAAATAGCAAGTTAAAGTCCTTGCACACTTAGTCCGAAATTTTTGTATACGTTTTTTTTTTTTTTTTTTTTGTATTCGTCAACCTTTCCTATCCTTGCTATGGATGCGAAAGCGCAGGAAATTGAACCTGGTCCAATTTTTTTTTTTTATGAAGGATGAAAGTTTTAGAGGCAGTGTGTAAATGTGATTGACACAACGTGAGGTCGTATTTATTTTTTAACATGCGAAAATTTTGGACGAGAATTTGTGCAAAGACCTTTAGTTTAATGGCAAGATGCAGGAATTCATAAATGATCATGAACAATCAGTTAAGAAGCTGGATGTACAGTATTGGACACTTTCAGTTTACTATCATTATGTGTACATTCGTCCATTTCTAAAAACAGCATCATCCTAAATATGCATGCGATTATGGGATGACAGCAATGTATTATGATATTTAAATCATAATAAATGGACTAAAAATCCCAGTGTCCTACTTTATATCAGTATTTTCTAATACAAACTACATGCCTACACAAGCATATTTTGATAAGCAGTGGGGGTGTTAGACCTGACAGGAAACTGTGATATAAACAGTACATCTTTCACAGTGCGAGAATCTTCTTCATTTGTAGGTTTAGAAATGATATGCCAGGGCTGTTTCAGTATATTTCTGAGCCTGGAAGACGGTGAAAACTGTCATGCACATTCTTCGTAAGTAACATTTTGTCAGCTTTTTTTCCAGTTATGTCTGCTGGGTGCACTCTTAAAAAGACAGCAAATTTTAATACCTCTCATAACATCTGGTGTTGTGAAACACTTGGTGAGTGATCATGATAACCAGTCAATCTTAGCTTAAAAAACAATTATGCTGTCTAATTGTGTAGGGTTGTAGATCACTGAAACAACCAGCAAATTAAAGTTTTACTACCTTTCAAAGAAATCAGAGACAATTAGAATGATGAAAGGACTGTTGGGTGAAGCAGCAGGTGCTTTTGTCTCTCTCTCTCTCTCTCTCTCTCTCTCTCTCTCTCTCTCTCTCTCTCTCTCTCTCTCTGTGTGTGTGTGTGTGTGTGTGTGTGTGTGTGTTTGTAGTGGGGTTTAAATGACCAAATGTCCCTACAATGTAGGCAAAACCCCATTAGCACATTGACATTGTGACCTCCAGCAATTAAATTTGTTTTCTAACCAGCTGTGACCGTGAAAGGCGATGAGCAAGAGTATACTAGCTAACATACTGCACTTAGCCTACTGTTTCTTCCATATAAATATATGGCAACAGCCACAATATTTTTAATGTAAGAGCTGGCGCAGGCATTTTTAACTTTAATGTGCAAGGTTTGTCAGCCACTTCCTGTCATTTTAGCTGTTCAAAAACAGTCTTGTAATGTGCTTTCAAATTTTCAAAATTGCAGCGAAATTTCACCAGTAAAAAAACTAATGTATAAAGCACAGATCACACAGAAGTTTCTTTCAAACTAAGCAGCTTTCTGTTTTTGCGGCAAATCATTGTGATCAACAGTAACTTACTGTGAAATCTGCGTGAGAAATTTCTCACCCTCAAATTAAACTCAAATTGCAAACTATTATTTGTTATAATATAATTTTAATTTAGTAGGGTATTGTAATTATAAACAAACTGAGAAAACTCAGTTACTGTTACTGCACTCTAGTAAATAACTTCTAGTTATTTATAAAGTGGCCTGGCTAATGATTCGGAAGTCTCTTACATTAACAGGAAATAGATAAAATGTTGTATTTACTGCAGCGTTGCGTAGCTCCGCCCACACGACACTCTCATTGGACAGAATTAACGCTCCTCGTGCATATTGAACATTAAAAATGAATGAGGTGACAGGTGAGGCTGATTGTGGAAGTTGAGAAATATTGGATATCATATGACGAATCCCTAAAGTTCCACAAAAAATAAATAAAGAAATAAAAAATATGAAAAACATGCCGCCCTAAATAACAACAGGAAAGTCGTGAAAATAAAAGAAAATAAGAGAAAGCGCGCAGACGGAGGGAACTGATCTGATTGGCTGTGATTTGTGATTGATTATGTCGCGTCGTGCAGCTGTTTCAGGTTCACTCTGGAAAGACAAATGACTTGTCACTGTAACCCTGTCGTGTCGCACCTGGTTAGGACAAGGATTTAGGATTAGAATTTTAAAAAGACCATTAGCTCAATATACAAACAATAGAAGTCAATGGAAAGTCCTCACCGAACCAAACGTCTGTGTCTTTGTCAGATAGAAACAAAGAGAGCAAGACGGAGAGGGGGAATCATATTTCATATTCAATTTCAAATCCACGCCTTCTGTCTCTATATACCAATTACGCGGCTTAACTGAATGTATAGCATTCATATGTGAGTTTATGCACCTTGCAGGCAAAGTTTCAAGGGAACTGCCACCCACCAGATCTCCGAGGAGTAGCGGCAGGAGTAGAAGAGAAGAAAGGACGTTCACGTTTGTCTCATCTCCACACTACTTTAGTGAAGGTGGAAGAAGCTGATGGACGTGATGTTTAATGCAGACAACTGTTCGCTAACCTGCACGGCCAGTTAGAATGGTCCGGCTTTGTCGAGGAGACGGAGGAACATTACATGTGTTGCCCTGCGTAAGGAAGCACTGTGAAAGAAGAAGAGATTTCTATTGCGCTTATAGTTCAACGCATCTGTAGAATCGCACATATCGGTCAAGTCATGTCTTTTGAATTCCGAATACTGATGTTTGGGATCGGGACTGCCCTGGTTATATTTGTGATTATAGCTGATATATCGGAAGTGGAGGAAGAAATCGCGTAAGTAAATTCGATTAACGTACAATAAACAATAGGCTACAGATTAATGTATTCTTGTTTGATCTTCGTTTCAACGAACGCACAGTTGCACTCTGTTTATGTTTGTGATGTTTATGTTTAGGACATTGTCCTCCGTGCCTTGATTGTCTCAAGAGAGACTTTGTAGGAGCCCAAACAATGGACAGTCCATTTAGGACTAGCCTGAGCTGCGTATTACACTGGCTTGTGTTAATACCATTACTATATATACAAGAAAATGACAAAGAGCTGTGCATTTTATTTACTTGATGATTTTTGTGTATTTTTATATATATTTTTAAAAAAAAAAAATTTTTTTTTTCTTTCTATTGGAAAATCGATCTTAAATTGGAGCTGTGTTTTGGAAAATAACTGGTCTCTAGTTGGTCCAAGCTGGTCATTATGTTGTCTAAGCTGCCCGACAAGCTACATATTCCAAAAAGCCAGCCTGACCACCCTACTGGGCTGATTTGTTGCTGTTCCAAGATGATTTACCACCTTACCAACTTAATGACCACCTTGGACCAGCAAATGATTGGCTTGGACCAGCTAATTACCATTTTGAAACGGCAAATAACCAGCTTAGACCAGCTACAATGTTCTAAAACACAGATTACATCTTAAACTGTGTCTTCCTGCAGGGTTGGTTTGGTCTTTCATCAAACAGGGTAATACTGTGTCTAAGTCAAAAGAGGGAGACAATGTGTTGTCCCGAAGACTATTGTTTGCAAAGCCACAGCCTGTGTTTGTGGGTACTTCAATTTGAGGGAACAGCTCACATGTTTGATATTACAATAGTTTAATGTCGTTGATATTCCTGTAGAATCTGGAGGGGATATGTGAGATTTTTAAAGCTTTTAAAGTTAATCTTTTATCCATTCAGAGTTACTTACCAGCAGAGTGATAACATTTTGGAACTGATTTTGCTGAATATTGTTAATATGTATATAGTCTCGAACTATTAATGCTTGGCAGGTCTCCAAAACGAGTCCTTCAGACTTTGCTGAGTTTGAAACCTTGTATGAGAGTCATCAGATAAATGCAGCTGACCCTGGTGCTCTGTAACGGATGGCTGTTGGTTTGTGGTTTTGTTCTACTCTTGAGTGTGTTCTGTTTGCGCCCATTCACGGCAAGTGAAAAGACAGTCTGATCTGTGGTTTGTGGCAGCTAGGGGATTACTATTTGATTTGTGAGTTTAAAGCTACAGCCTGGAGACAAAAATGAACCGTTTGCCTTTCCTCGGCTATAATTGAACCCTGTAGCAGAAATCCACAGGCTTACATAATTGCAAAAATCTAGCTGTCTTGGGACATACACTTTAAAGCTCTTGAACGAGAAGAATGTTTGTGTGTAGATGGATTAATTGCAAGAATAATTGCGTGAGAAAACAACACTCAAACACAAGTGTGTGCTGCCAAGATGTGCATATAGTGCTTAATTTTTAAATGGATCATGCCTAGAGTTGCCACATTTGACATTTTATGCAAAGTATTTGGCTTGTTTCTGTGTACCGTGAGATTGTATTTCACATTTCTGCTGCACTGATTACTATTTATCCATTAAGTGTGGAAAGGGAATATTTCCTCCCTCATATTTGCTAACCCAAAATATCCCAGAGACAAAATATAATTGTAAAATCCCAATTTGGAAATTTCACACCTCATTTACTAGCTGTCAGAAGGCATTAGATGATGCTTATGATCTAATTTTTGCTTAAATTATTGGCGAGACTTATAATTTATTGTAATTTAGAATTTAATTCCATATCAAACAAAGGATCTAAGGGGCATATCTCAGAGCAGTTATAAGCGCTTTGAAGCAACACCACCATTTAAATCTGCATTTGAAGCTACTGCCCAGAATTTTAAGAGATCTGTGCTCTGTCTGCTTAATAATGCACATAGCCATGACTTTGGGGGAGACATGGAGAACATTACAGTGAGTGGTAGACAAACAGGACTGATTTGCTCAAGGAGACGATGCTATCCTGTCCTAACTGCTTTGAAGGGGGGCACCCTGCAGTTAGAGGTGGGTTGAACGGCCTGATGTTGGTTGCATATTATCCTTGCTGTTATGTTTGAAAGGAATAGTTCACCCAAAAATGAAAATTTGCTCACCCACAGGCCATCCAAGGTGTAGATGTAGACCTCTGCAGTGAATGGGTGCCGTCAGAATAAGAGTTAAAACAGCTGATAAAACCATCACCGTAATCCACACGACACTAGTCAATCTTTTAGCGTCTTGTGATGTGAAAAGCTGCATGTTTATAACGAACAAATTCAACACATGGTGAGCAAGTGATGCAATGCTAAATTTATCCAAATCTGTTCTGATGAAGAAACAATGAATGGCCTGAGGGTGATTCATCTAGGATTTGGTATATATTCTAACACTTTATTTTTTATGAAATGATTAATCAGTAATAACTATAACCTTGTGTTTGTACCATCAAAATATTCTAAAGAGTTTAGAAGTGGAATGGCTTGTATTAAGTCCTAAGTAAACATCATCATCATTCAATTTCATATTTTTTCAGTCCAGAGTCTAATTGCCTTTACCTCAATTATCTACTCAGAGAGCATTATTAATGGTCATTACTGGATAATGATGATGAATATTTTATGCCTTCTGCTCTTAGGAACATTGAGGATTCACAGAAGTTTCACTTAAAAAGCTTTGTCCTTCATTCCAACAGGTTTGTAATCTGATTTATATCGTTTATGGTGTTTTCATGAGAAAATGTTATTGATGCTTACAACCGCATATTTAAATCTGTTTCTCAGTGTTATAGACCTAAAGCAAGACATTTTAAATGTATTCTATTTTCAGTTTATTTGAATGTTAATTATTTAAACATACTTAAGATCTTTTTTTCCCTCATATTACTGATTTATCAGGGTTTCAAGAATTCATTAAACATAGCTGTCAGTATTTTTTGAGGTGACATGTTATTTGTAGCTGTGTCGAACAGTGATGTTTCACAGTGTTTTTTTTCCTCCATCAGAAATTCAGTCCTGAATGCTGTTCCTACTTCACTAGTCACGTATAGAAAGAGCAAAGTCTCCTCTTCTCCTATTCTACTGCCAGGCATAAAGAGCAAAACCAGCAATTCATCCTCACCGGAATGGACTTTCAACAGAACTTTGTCTAACCTCATCAGGTACGGCTTGAATTTATTCAGATCCACAGTGTGGCATTTCTAAAGAATGCGGTTCCCTGTTAATATATTCGATATTATTATTTTTTTTTTAGCATTCATAAAGTGTTATTTTTCATTTTCCTTCCAGGAAAAACATTTTGAGGTTCCTGGATGCTGAGAGGGACATCTCAATTCTTAAGAGAACCTTTAAACCCGGGGATGTAATTCATTATATATTTGACCGCCAGAGCACCACAAACATCTCTGAGAACCTGTACCACCTTTTGCCAACGGTGTCTCCCATGAAGAACCAGCATTACAAACAATGTGCCATCGTAGGGAACTCTGGGATACTACTGAATAGCAGCTGCGGCAGAGAGATTGATTCACATGACTTTGTCATTAGGTAAACAACTTTTCTTCTATTTTGTGTCGTAGCATTCAACAGTTTGTGCTGTTGACGTAACCTCTCATCCTGAATCAAATGATAAATCCACCGCTGTAAAGAATAATTGTAAAACAATGTCCTAAAACTAGAACTTTTTAATATATTTATTAAATAGTCTAAATAAAATTAAATAATTTGAACATTCCTCTTTTTGGTTCTTAACACCAGATTTATTTAAGTGATAACTGTTTTTGTGCTTCAGTGTAAAAAAAACAAAAAAAACAAAACAATTTGCCACCATTTCTCACAAATTGGTCGTTATTTCTTGTAACTGTGACTTTTTATCTCACAGTGACTATTTTGTCACAATTACCTCTTTTTCTTTTTTACTCTGAGGCGGAAACTTGTTTTTAAGAATAACAGGCAGAAAAAATCTCAGATACAGAGGTTTTATCGTGAATAGTATTAATACCTCAGAACAGACAGGCTAATGTGAATTTATTATGAAGTTAATTTAAACATTTTTAAATTAATTGTCTGGGCTGTTTGTATCTTTGCCGCCGTAGATCAACATTCTCTACATTCAACTTGAAAACTTGCTTTAAAGAAATGGTTGGATTTCAAACACGTTGCGATCTGTATGCGACACGATGCACTTTTGAAATAGCTGTCAGTACTACATCCAGGCTTGACTCATACTGTTGGAAGGCTTTCAGAACTGAAGGGTGATACATACTGCAATTAGTGACCAGCTGAGCCAATATGACATTTGTATAAGTCATACTAAGCCACAGCCCTGGAAACGTAATTAGGCTGTCTTCTTAAAGTGACTAAAGTTCACTTGCCTGTAAAGTGCTCTGCCTTCAGCCGAAAGCTGTTTGCTTGAAAAAACATTTACAGCAGTGTGCTTCATGTGATATACTATACTGTGAGATTCCCAATCCTAAATGAGTCTTCATCAGCCCAGCTGTGCTCTTAGGACATTAATGTCATTCAGCCTCAGTCCAGGGACATACAGAGCCTCGAAGATTAAGTAATGGAGGAACTTAAATCCCTCCTGTGTGTTTGGCATGGCTTTTCTGCTGGGCAAGGACAAGACTGTGTGGGAGTGTGACCGTGACAGCTAAGCCTCGGCAGTCGGCATGGTGCCAGTGTTGAAAGGTTTTCCAGGTATTGTGGCAAGATGATAATGCCAACACTGCGCTCAGTATTTGCTTTAAAGTCACCTCTGTGTGTCTTTATGGATTTTTTTAAATGAAATGATGGGATGAGCTTTAAAAGGCACTTGCTTAGTCTGTAGGAGTATTCTGCATGTGAAAAGATAATGCCTACTGTAGTATTAATGTTGTAGTTTATACAATCATAAATTACTTGCTTCAAGATGAAGCAAGTCTGGAGTGAAAGACATTTACTTGTTCTTACTTTTTTAGCTGTATGTGTCACTCTTGATGCTCAGTAGTCCGGCAGGGCTTTTCAATCTTTCATACTCTAGTACACTCAAGTGTACTACAAGTAGTGATTAAATGCATTTTTTAAATACAGAGATTGTATGTTAAAAGCATATGTTAGTTCATATTTATGGTGTAGCACAGTTGAGTGCACTTAGATGATCTTCAGTTTATCTTGGGTACTAAAAAAATCATTTTTAGTATATCAAGTACAAAATTAGTGCGCGAAAATAGAACACTAAGTACATTATGGAAGGATTTTTTTTTTTTTTCACCTGGGCAGGTTGTACTTCCAATTCGAGGCCCTTTATTTAGTATTTTAATTAGTGATGCACCAATCATAAATTAATTTTTTTACATTTTATGCAAACAAGCAAATTGGCCAATTCCAATACTGGTTGCACATTATTTTATTCATTTGTTTTTGTTTATTTGCTCTATAACAAGAAAATTGTCCTTAAAGAGAAATAAGGAGAATTTGTTTTTTGTAACCGCTGCATTTTAATCACGATCCAAACAAATATGCTACACGTGTTGCATGAGTTGTTTTATTTTAATTAGATTGTAAAATTTCAATATTTAAAGCAAAAACAGAACGGTCTGACTTTATCTTTGTAAAATGATGCTACATAAAACATCTGCATGAAACAGAAACAACAGAGGGGCTAAATGAGAATGCAAATTCACTCTCTAACAGCAGGCGGCGCTTATGGAACAGCAGCAGTACAGCGTTTCTTTGGCTACTGCTGTAAACAAAGCAGCGCTGCACTTATAAACACTGCTTTATAAGGAGGTTAGAGGAGAAGAAAATGCAATTGCCATTCAAACTTTTTTCTGAAGACCGTTCCCTTCAGTGATGCATTCATATAACCCCTCAACCCCAATTCAGTATTCATATTTTCTTCCTATATTTCGAGAATCATGAACCGTGAGCTGTTATGCCTGCTACATCATTTTCTCCTCTTTTCGTCCATCTTCAGCATCTCTGGCCTCTGTTAACTTCATGTTTACAGGCTCAGGCATGATGTGTTTTTCATTATCACTGTTCCAGTAGCTCCCGTACAAAAATGTACACATGAAGAGAGCAACAGGGTTACTTTCAAAGGTCTGTTCCATTAAATTGGATGTTATTACTCAAGCAATGTGCTGTGAACAGTACCTTTTTTAAATTACTTGCTAAAAACACTTCAAATTGTGGCTTTATTGTGGCTGTAGTTGACTTGAAATTGTTTTTTTGTTTGTTTTTTTTTTGTTTTTTTTTCATAGAGGTTTTTAAGAAGTCTCCATTAAAGCATTATGAGCCAAAACCATTATGAACCAAATCGACCAGCTCTGAGGTGAATGAAAATATTTTAAAAAATGGTATTTGAAGGAAAAAAAAAAAAAAAAAAACACTTGAAAAATTGCTCTAAAAGACAAAGGTATAAGACTTTGTGCTTAACAGGTTTTATGAGGGAAGTAACTACAATTAAATTAATCATTATGAATGAGTCAAATTAAAAATGTAAAATCTAATCAAATATAATATAAAATAATGGGATTAATGATGTTGTGACAAGCAAAAAGCAAGGAATATGGTTAGTTAAAAAGAATAAAAAGCACCTGCCACAGATTATCAAACTTGCAGACAGTAGGTTTGTCTTGAAGGTGTTCTTTTTAACTTATTTATAAAAAAAAAAAAAAAAAAAAAAAAAAAAAAAAAACATATGGAGTAGTAAAATTAAAGGTAGTTTTATTTCCAGAACCCAGCTGTTGCACTCTATAGAAAAATAACTGTGAAAGAAGACCATGTAGTCTAATGTGCTATTGCACCCCTTTTGGCAACAGTGAAAACGCACTTATTTGAAAGATCTGCATTGACACATTCATGTAGAGTATGTTATGGGTGTAATGTAGTCTCTTTGAAGCAGACATGCAGAGTGAAATAAACTTCAGACATATTTATTGTTGATAGCTTGTTACTAGGAAACTAAGGCTTAATAATATGTCACCATGTGAATATACACAGTCATAAACATTTATAACATATACAATATGTAAATGAACTAACTTGAGAGAATATTAAGACTCAACCGTATGAATATGTGCTTCCAAGGTGTAACCTGGCTCCAGTTGAGGAGTATGCGACTGATGTGGGCCTGCGCACCAGTCTGGTGACTATGAACCCTTCTGTGGTGCAGCGTGCTTTTCAGGACCTGAACAGTGAGGAGTGGATACAGCGCTTCGTCCACAGGCTGCAGAGCCTCAGCGGGAGTGTGCTATGGATCCCTGCCTTCATGGCTAAAGGAGGAGAGGAGCGAGTGGAGTGGGTCATCCGCCTAATTCTTCTGCATACCGTGAACGTCCGCACCGCCTTTCCCTCCCTGCGTCTGCTCCATGCTGTCAGAGGGTACGTGTCCATACATTTAAGCCTACTCAACACTCATGCTCGCTGAAGCAGGTGTATCAAGCCTCTCGCTATTTATAGTTCAGGCATCAATACATTCACATCCTACTCGGCGACCACAGCGTGGGGCTGTTCTTGTAAGTGGATCGAGGCGCACACTAAGTGCATACCGGCATTTATATATCTGTATTTTTTTTTTTTACAGAAGGTCTTTGTAAGTTCGCTCAATGAATTCAAGCCCCTCTGGGCTCAATTGTAGTCGGCTGTCTTTAAATAGCGCGCAACCTTTGCCTCTTTCATTGACCCCTGCATATTTTAAGTCTGCTATTCAGCCCTCCCTCAGAGCAGAGTGGCTGGAGCCCACCATCCTTACAATGCACCTAGCTGAGGATGGTTTTTCTTAGATCCATCTGTGTAACATCGGTTGCCGGGGCCAGAATAAAGGCCAGGCAAGAGACAGCTGTTCAGTGAATGGTGCACTGAGGAAAATATATCATTACAATATGTCGTAGTTGATTAATTGATAAAAAGTAGTACGTCTGTAAAGGAATAGCTCATTTAAAAATGATATCGTCTGCATACACTCATTTGGAAATAAAATAAAAAAAATGGGAAGATCTGCAATGAAAAAATAATTTTCAGAACCTCAGAAATCGCTGGTAAGTTTCACAAACAGTTACAAAGAAACAGAATTAAACATGACATTTTGAATATATTTTCTTGTCAAATGTACTTCAGGACTTTTTCAAACTTTGAAAAAAAAAAAAAAAAAATCCCATGTAGTTTAAATGGGAGGAAGATGAGCAGGTTTAAGTCATTAAATAGCTTTAGATGGTGCATTCTTTTTTTAAAATCTAAAAAAATAAAAATAAATTATGCTTATTGTCAGTAACTATATGAAAATGTATTTGTACTTGATGAATCATCCGTGTTACAGCAAAAGAAACTACATTTGACGTGTTTTCAGTGTTGGTTTGCTGTCTGTATTGAATGTAGTACAATACTTTATATTGAGTTGTCCTTGTATGATGCACGCCAAAACAATTATTATAATTAAGCTGGTTCTTCTAATTTAATAATTCACAGAGATAGCATAAATGTATAAAGTTACTAGTTTGAATAGGTCTGAATCAGTGCCTGCTATAATTTACAGCATTAGCAGACAGAATATTTAATTGATACTGTTGTTTTTATATAGAGAGAGAAATTTAACAATTTCTACACAAATATTGAGCAGCACACCTGTTTTCAACGTTGATGATAATGAGAAATCTGTCTTGAACAAATTTCAGCATATTAGAAAGATTTCTAATCTTTGCTAGTAATTTAGCTTTGCCATTACAGGGATAAATTACAAGTTACAATATCATGAAATAGAATTTTTCGAGTTTCTTTTTAAATCCCAAATGAATCAGAAAGCAGTACAAAGACCAGAGGTAGCTTTAAGATGTGGGATCCTCTTTGTTATCTGAAACTCCTTTCCTCCAGGCCCCCCTTTTTCCTCAAGCCTTCTGAATGAATGACACCTCACAGATATACAGAGAGAGCCCCATTGTGAGGGTTATTCAGGGGTGAGTGGACTGGAGAGGGTTCAGTGCATCTTAATGGACATTGTTCAATTGTCTGATCTTCTCCTTTTAAACGTGGAAGAGCTGCACAGCCGTCAGGTTTGGATGTGGGCGAGTTTAGCATGAGAATATTTTAAAAAGGGGATTTAGCCTAAATTCAGCAGCTGAGCTCAGGCTCCCTTTTTAGTAACCTTAGCTGTTAACACACTTAGGATTTTGTAATCCCCTGTTACATTTGGATTGGCACTTTAAGACCTTATACACCTACTGTTTGAGTTTTTAATTTAAGGTTAACGTTGTTCTTTTGAACTTTCATCAAAATAACTTCTGGAACAATTCTAAAATATCAGTTTCCACAAAATGCTTAAGTTGCAAAAATGTTCAGTATAAATAATAGGAATAAAGATTACCATGTGACACTGAAGACTTGAGTAATGGCTGCTAAAAATTCAAGTTTGCCGTCTTTCTGAAGATTTTATTAAAGGGATAGTTCACCCAAAAATGACAACTCTTTGTTTGTCTTTGGACCACAAATTAAGATATTTTTGATGACATCCAAGAGCTTTCTGACTCTGTGTAGACAGCAACGCAACTGACCTGTTCAAGGCCCAAAAAAGTGGTAAGGACATCATTAAAATAGTCCGTGACATCAGTGGTTCAACTGTAATTTTCTGAAGCTAAGAGAATACTTTTTGTGAGCAAAGAAAACAAAAATCGTGGTACTCTTCTGAACACACGTTGAAGACTGACAGGGAAGAGAAGAATTGTTGAATAAAGTGTTTTTGTTTTTTCCCAAACAGAGTATTCTCGTAGCTTCATAAAATTGTCGAACCAGTGGACTATCACATGGACTATTTTAACGATGTCCTTACTACCTTTCTGGGCCTTGAACGTGTCAGTTGTGTTGCTGTCTATGCAGGGTTAGATAGCTCTCTGATCTCTTATCTATCCCTTCAATGTAATCGATCTACAAATATAAAACCATATAGATCATAATTGTAAGAGAGCATGCACTCGGTCTTATGTTTGGATTTTCTTTCAGATACTGGTTGACCAATCATGTCCAGATCAAAAGACCCACCACCGGACTCCTGATGTACACCATGGCTACACGCTTCTGTGATGAGATCCACTTGTACGGCTTCTGGCCTTTCGCTCACGATCCTGATGGCAAACCAGTCAAGTACCACTACTACGACACGCTAACTTACCACTACACATCCAGTGCCAGTCCACACACAATGCCTTTGGAATTTAGAACTTTAAGTGCTCTTCACAGACAGGGCGCGCTGCGGCTGCACACGGGGCCGTGTAAACTTCCAACATGAGCGTTTGCAGCCTCGTTCCAAATGGTTTCATACACTGGACCTATGAGACGCTGTGGAAAATATAGATTACCTGAATACTTCAGGTACATCTCTGACCAAATGTGAGAATGCAATATAAGAACGGGGGAGTTTTTGTTTGTTTTTTAAGTGTTCAACCTTAAAAAGGTTTTTAATCTCTAATTAAGGCTATTTTATATATTCAAAAAAATCCCTTGCCATTGTTTTATTTGTTCATATCCCATGTTTTTTAACATGTTTCATTAAGTGTCTTATTTGTTCAGGTTTTATGCCATATTTGGCCACAAGGTGGAAGCATATCTGAGGATAAAATGAGAGGCTCTTTTTGTCTTTAGTCTTAGCTTTTTGGGACAATTTGTGTATTTAACAAAAAAAAAAAAAGGTCTAAGTTAAGAATGTCATTTATTTGTTGCCTTTACGGTCTATATGTCTGTTGAGCCCACAGACAGCGTGACTGAATGTAGGACTGTTGTAAGTTTTTACATTGAACATGATACAATTTAGACTTAGAATGAACATTTTGGGGTTTTACCACTATGTTGCTTCATGTGTTCTACTAGACGATATTTTGGACAATAATTTAGTGCCTCAAGTAGGAGATGATGTTATGCTGCATCATGTGACACTTGATAAAGTTGCCTTAGAAAGACATAGTGAGTAGTTTTGTGACTATTAGCAGGCATTAAAACTTTTGAATTAATGTGCAGTAATACTTGTGGAACATGTGAACTGCAACCGTCTGAACAATCTGGTGTAGTTGAACATGTTTGCACAGTGAGGCAGCTATCAGAGCGTGTGCAGCCCCACGCTGAGATACTGTAGCCAAATCCAGTACACACCCAGCTGTTCACACACACTTGTGTACTCAAGGATGGTTGACCGTATAGGGATGTTCAGTGTGTAAACTTTGGAATTGGTTAAAGCCACATAGTAGCGGTGTTTCTGTATCTAAGGGGTGGGAATTTTGGATTTCTTTTGTATGTGACACATATTACATGTTTAAGTGAATGTATTTGTGATAACTTATAAGTAAAGAACATACTGCTGTACTCACCTGCCCAGTAAAAGGGTCAATGATATAACACAATGTTGTTGTCTTTTTTTCCAGTTTATTCATGCATACACTAAAAATTTCAATCTGTTTCAACTAATTATTATTTGGTAACTATAGTTTCACAGAAATTTTACGTTCAGTCAGTATCTGACTTCAAAGTGTTATCTGAATTGTTAGTTTTTAGTTGGCTCAACCTTTACTGAACTAGTTTTATAGTCCATTCATTTAAAATCTTTTAATTGGTCAAACATTTAGAAAACTACACCAAGGTATGTCCATATAAAATACATGGAGTAAATGGTTAAATTTTTGTTACCTTTAACTAAGATTTATTATTTGGGCATCATAAGAAATTGCTTGGGAACTAGTGTTTTATATATATATATATATATATATTTATAGTTAACAAAATTATTAAAAATGATTAGTGTTTATCAATCACTAAAAACATGCATTACAACACACAATAGGCTTTATTTAATAACAATCTCCTTTTAAAACATTTTTCATAAAGACTAAACATACTGTTTAAAAGTTTGCAGTTGGTAAGATTTTCAAAAATGTTTCTGAAAGTCCCTTATGCTTGCCAATGCTGCATTTAAAAATACAGTAAAAGTAATATTGTAAAATATTACAATTTAAATTAATTGTTCTAATTTAATATATGATAAAATTGTTTTTTTTCCAGGTTTTCTTTATATAAGTTCAAAATAACAACATTAATATTTTTGCTACAATGTAAAAGTGTTTACTCTCACTTTTGGTCGAATTCATGCATTATTCTTTCCTTTTTTTTTTCCACAAAATGGTACATTGACTTTGAAATTAATATTTTTGGGGGCCGTAAAGTAAAAATGTCAGGGCAATGCAGAAATAAAATAAAAAAGCAACAACGTTTCTTAGAAAACCTACTTCACAGAATTACTTCATTGCTTATTAATATTTTTCAAATTTAAAATGGGTAAAAAGTAATGTGGTATTACACATCAGAAACAAACAGAAGAAAAAAAAACAGGAAATTATATCACAGAAAGAACCCCTGCAGACCCTTATGACTGTTTTTTTTTTTTTTTTTTTTTTTTTTTTGACAATGCAAGGTTATTTCAAGTTGTAAAATGTTGCAACTCCCCAAAAAGGTCAAAAGTAATCCAAAAACACACGATATTTGTAAGAAATACTTTTTACCTTTTTATAAAAAGTTTTAATATCTTTAATTTCGATGTGAACATGTAATCAAGAAAAATATTTTTATTTTTTTATTTAATGGTTATATCATGTCATGACTCTAGACATTAACAAATTTAGCATTTAACTTGTTGGGAAAAAAAAAATATATATATATATAAACATTTTTAAAAGGTTATTTTATTTTGGACAACAACAACAACAACAAAAATTGCTGAGTGACAAATTTCATTACATTTGCTTTGAGGTCTAATTATAGGATGTTTTCCTAGAAGTTGTTTGCTAGAGGTTTTTCTTGAGGTAGTTAATCAAAATTAGTGAAATATTTGGAATGTTTTTCTGTATAAACACCAGCCCAGTTGAGGAGCTTTTCATGCATTTTGAACCATGTGATCTGTCGTGTTTTTGACATGGAGCATTCGCTGCACTACATGTTGCTCTTATTATGTCTCCAGTTAAGTTAAAAATAGATAATTGTCTCACTGCAGACGTCAGCAGGCTATCCGACATAATGAACGTATTTATCCGTAAAAGCACCCCTGTGTTTTGAAAAAAATAGAAACGGTCTGTAACCAATATGACTAAACTTAATTACGCTGCAACTGACTGCAGGTCACAGCTTGGAGGACGTTCGGAAGAGATGTCCACGTTTCCTGCTTTCAGGATGTGTTAATGATTACCACAGTGTCTGGTTTTTGAGGAGAAATGGGGATCCTTTTGTTTCTGTTTTTACTGAATGACCTGTGTGGTTAGGGACCCTATTAACATTACACCCAAAATAGCCCAGATATTTGTGGAGATGAGAGCTGCTTTGTCTTCACTGTGTGCTAAAACTGTAACAATTATTTAGATCTAAATGCATATTTTAAGCTAAGCCAATTTACAAAAGTCATGCTGTTATACTTTAAAGGAATAGTTCATCCAAAACAATTAAAAATTAGCTGCAAATGTACCATTCAAGATGTAGATGCAGATTTGGAGAAATTTAGCATCACTTGCTCACCAATTTTTGGATCCTCTGCAGTGAATGCATGGGTGCCGTCAGAATAAGAGTTCAAACAGCTTATAAAAACATTAGAATAATCCACACAACTTCAGTTCATCGATTAACGTCTATGTTTGAAAAAAAAACATGTCCATCATTAAGGTGTTATAACTTTAAGCCATAGCTTTCATCCAAAACACTGATTGCTTTTGGATTATTGTGATGTTTTTATCAGCTGTTTGAACTCCCATTCTAACGGCACCCATTCACTGCAGAGGATCCACTGGTGAAAAACTGATGTTTCTTCAAATCTGTTCTGATTAAGAAACAAACTTATCTACATCTTAGATAGCCTTATTTGCATCAAATTTTCATTTGTTGGTGCTTCACTGTAAAAAAAAAAAAACAAAGAGTAAAAAGTTAAGCCAACTTAAAATTTTAATGCAACCAGCTTCAGCAGATTTTTGAGTTTTCTAAACTTATTTTTGTGGGAGATTCTCAAATTTTTGTTGTATAAACTTAAAACAAGAAGTTGAGAAAACTCAAAAATCCGCTGAAGCTGGTTGCCTTAAAATTTTAAGTTGGCTCAACTTTTTTTTTTTTTTTTTTTTTTTTAAAGTGTTTAATAAGTATTATAGAGTTTAAATAAAAAGAGAAACAGGAACTGAGAAAACAGGAGATGCCACAAAATGGATCCAGTCTGGGAAAAGCGAAATAGTGTATGGTCTGTGAGCCACATAACAGCATTTTAGCCTATATTTTCTGAGAAGTATGTGGTGTGATGTCTTGTCAGGCAAATTTCTGGAAATGTGGCGTGTTTTAAAGGCTTGTGGGTGACCAAGGCGTGAGGAGCAGCTGTAGCCATAGAATGACTCAGCTCCGCCAAAGTTTGTTTTAAAAGACTTTATCACAGGAAAATACTTTAAAAAAAAATTAAATAAAAAAAAAAAAACCTTTCATGTCAGGCAAAAAGAGAATTTACAATATTCTATGTGGTGCTTCACAACTTATTTTAGAGGGGAACAACCTCAAGGATGGAAGGCTCATTTAACACCAAAATTCCACATAAAGCTTCAAATGCACTTTTAAAGCCACAGTTGTGTCGTGTGGAACAAAATGTGTCTGCCTTCTGCAAATAATGAAGAGACATGCATCCAAGTGAAACTTACTCCCTCAGTAAAAACTCATGAAAAAAAAAAAACATGATTATAAGTTATAACTAAAAATTTAAAGTAATTTAAAAAAACTTCCATTTCAGGTGCAAAGCTGTCTCTGTGGCATCTTTGTACCTTATTTACCTCCAAATTGTACACATTAGTACTTTAAAAATACATATTTTTATCACCTCCATGACATTTTTGTGCATTTGTCTGAGTGTACACCAATAAAGGACCACCAGTTTTGAATACTGAGCTACAAATGAAACATTTGACTTGTGTTATTCCATTCCTGAGCTGTTGCAAGTCATTGATTTATCACGTTTGTGGCAAATTTTAAGACATGCCAACTCGCATTCAAGCTCAAACCAAGTTTTAAACAATGCATTTGACAAACCTTGTTTGAATAATTCTGATGCATTAAGATTTGTATTTATTTCATTTAGAAAGTATTTTTATTAATCAAGAACCCAAAAAAGTACATTTATGATTTGGTACTCTTCAGAAACAATATCCTACAATTAGCACATACATAGACAGGTTTTCTTTGGAAAGAGAGATGGTTGTTAATATAAAACTTTTTTTTTTTGTCCAGTGTTTAGACTAGCATGTCACACAAACCCAGGAAAAAGTTAAAGCACGTATTTTAAGACATGTTCAATTATTGCAGAATGCTAAAGAAAGAAAAAACACCTTAGACAAGACACTTCATCTAATCAGTGCAGTTTTACAGCCGTCAGCAATCGCTCGCTTTTGGTACTTTTTACTTCCCATTCCTCTCCATTCAGATTTGCATGAAATACATTAGGAAGTCGGAAACATTTAGAGCAGAACAGAAGGAGAGAGAATCACATACTTCAGTTTCTAGTCAGACAATAACAGCTACATCATAAACAATTTATAATTCAATAAACATTCTTATTGGCCCTTAGATGCTGGACATAAGTCCTTCACATTAACATCTAGTAGGAGCATCAAGATGAGATAAAATCACACTGAATTTAAGGAAAGTTCACAATACAATATATATCATCAATATAATCGCTGTAGCTTTAAGATATTCTTTCAATGCTGCTCTAAACCTGGGAAATATAATTTAATATATCTGATACGATAGCCATCTGGGTTTAAACCCTTCATGATGTGTGGCACTGCAGTTTTCCACTGTAAAACCAAGTTAATTAAAAAAAGGAGGTGTGCATATGCGACAATAAAAAAACAATCCCCAACCTCAGAAAGCAGCAATACGGCAACAATATTCTCCCAACTCCACACACATCCTCTCTCACAAATACATTCAACCCATATACAGTAAATATGCACAATTAGTGGTTAGTAGATTAATAATTCTCAAAATATAGGGAGGTTTGAAACATATTACTCTTATTAAATCAAAATATGCTTTTTTTCTGTCTAAAAAATAAACTATTTCAGAGGAATAATTTGCTTACAGTATATACAGACAATAGTATATAATAAAGATGTTTGGAACACGTTTTTCCAAAAGTCAATAGTAATAAACATCGTCAATAGTCAGATTCAGGAAAAGAAAAAAAAAGAAAAAAAAAAGAAGTCTGTCCATCACAGATATATCTATATTCTATTCATTTGAAGCTTTGATCTGATTCGAGCACAGCTAAATCACTTAAAGTAAGCTCCATGTGTAGAGTTTTTAAATCAATAATTTTAATAATTGTCTGAAATTATAATATATATATATTATGATTACATTTAAAAATATTACTTAAAATAACTTCAGTGTGATATACTGTAAAATAAATGTTCAAGCTGCCTGATACATTCAAGGGCAATGTTGAATATATTATATTGAATTACCAAGTTTCTACAAAACAACTGGAATATTTTTGGGCGAAAGGAAAAATATGAAAAGTTGTGCAATAATCAATTTGTGGAGGAATAACTTTAGTGTCTCCTTTCTTTGGAGCAAAGAAAAGTTTTTTATTTTTATACTTTATTTTAATAATTAATCTTTGATTAACTTTGTGTGCTTTCAACAGAAAAGCTTTCATGAAACATCAGCTTTCGTGCTGTTTGGAATGTCAAAACACATTGATACATCAAAAAACATGTCAAACAAAAACACTGCTTCCACTGAAGATTCAAGCCGAGCACAATTCCTGTATAGATGTGTTCACAGAGGTATCCAGGGGGGGTTAGAAGAGATCTTCAACAATGACTCTGAGCGCAGAATGTAATTCACCTATGAAAAAGCAAAGAATTTAAATCAGATGGTTAAGTAAACTAACAAAAATATAAAGTTTCCAGTTGTCAAACTGGTTTGCCTCACTATCAAACAGCTACATTGCCAATAAAAGCTGATAAACAGGGAGCCATGCCCAGCAAAAAGGAAGCAGTTTCTCAGTCAAAGAACAATTGGACGGAAGGGAGAAGTCAAGTCTTGACGCTCACTAGCCCTCCAAATAACACAACTATTTCCATTGTGACCTGTGAGGTCACACACCAAGAATTTTTCAGAGGCATTTTCCATTAACGCTTTATTCTAATGAGACGAAAGTCCTTAGACATTTCAGCCTGTGTTCTATTTTTTAGCACCACTTCCTTGTCCCCACTATGTTGCTACTCTGTTTACTGAAACATATTTAAAATGTTGTGTTAACTAGAGAAAAATATGTAGCTGCACTGCACAGACTACATTTACTGCCAACCATCTGGGAAGAAACTGAATCTTGTGAAGATTGAAGGTATTTAACAGGCAGACTTGGAAACAAATCAAATATGATCCAGACCCACATGCCACTAGTTTAGGCATTAGTCCCCCACCCTTCAACTTGTTTTTAAAATTCCCATTTTAAAAAGCATTGGAACACCCCTATATACAAAAATGACTAAAAGAAGACAAAAGTTAATACATAAGATCTTATGCAATGCTGTAAGCAAATGTCGTGGTAAAGTACTCACCTGTACTTGACATCGAACAGGGTCGAGTCGTCTTCTTCGTCATTTTCTTCATTTAAAGGTGCCATCTCCACACGCTCGGCGGGAGTTGTGATTATGTCATACTTTCGTGTTTTTCTGATCTTCTTTGCCGATCTAATCAAACCAGGGATAGAGAGAGCAGGTGAGTAAGGTATGACCTGTATGTTCAATAGTGTGTGAGAGTTTTCCAGTTACGCAATGTGAAATTCTGATTTGATTCCATAGCTATAATTTTAGTCATTTTGAAAAAAAAGAAATGGTCACTCGCTTCCCTTCACAGTCTGTTGCCAAATTAGATCATTTTAGAACTAATCTAACAAATCATAGAAAATACAATTCTTTAAAAGGTTGCGTTTGCGAATTTTCCCAGACTTTCTAGATATGTCAAATGCAATCCAATAAATGATCCTGCTTATATATTATCATGTCATTCATTTATTTATTTCAGGGATGGGCAACTTTGGTTCTGCAGAGTTTAGCTCCAACCCTAATCAAACACACCTGAAGAAGCTAATCAATATCTTCAAGATCACTAGAAAGTTACAGGCAGGTGTGTTTGATTAGGACCCTCTGGGACCGAAGTTACCCATCTCTGATGTACTTCTATAAAACACCACTTCAACAAAACTCAATGTATTTAATTACATGCCCCACTGACACATAAGTAACTGCACTGTCTGAGTCTTTTTAAGTACCACAAAACACACTTCTTCGTTCATTAAATGTTTTGAGTCACTAAAAAGAACCGGCTCATAAGATTCACTATTCATTTGTTCAGAAACCTGACTGTTCGCACTATGTATAATATTTGCTGTAAGTTACACAGTGCTGGAAACACTGTCAGAGTATTTTAGTTTCGTTCGCATCTGATAACGGAACCGAACGTCAAAAAATATTTCGACTAAAGGTTCTGAATAAGAGTCGGTTCTCGGGTTCCTACAGGCGAACCATCTAATACCAGAAATCCAATTAGAGGATTAAATCAGGGATAACGTGTCAACGTTAAACAGAGAATGTTCCGAAATAAACGAATTATGCATACGATAAAGGCTATATTAGAAAAACAGTGACACTAAACTACAGAGACATTTACCACTGAGGCGAAAATTACGCCATTTTCAATTATGAGCAAGGTGGCATTGTGAACAACAATAACAGGATATTTGCACAAGCAATTCAGACCTACAAAATAATAAACCATTTAAATATAGGACAAATTATATATGTTACCTGATTATTTTTATGACAAGACACGTGATTAGCAAGACTGTTAATACGCAGATGAAAATCGAAATGCTTTTGATGGTAGGAAGATCCCTTAAAATAGTAGAAATACGAGATCCAACCGCTGAATCTGTTTCATTAACGTTATGTGATGAATGTTCTTCTTCTTCTTGAGGGAGTAATGTTGAATTGAGCGGCGTCTCTGAGGATGGACGCGTATCTGGCTCTCCGTTCACCTCATGCGCAATGACAACAAGAGCAATAGCCAAAGTATATAGCCACATGTTGTTTCCCTGTTTAAACTGCTTGCTTAATGTCTTGTATATTAAAAAAGAAAAAAAAAGAGTCAGTACAGAGAAGGTTTGCGTTCTATAACTCGAAACGTGAACAACAGCTGGCTGATGAACGGTGTTGGGAAACGATGCTCTGACATCTCAGATATTCCACGGTTCCCACAGTCGGTCGTCAAACATGTCCTGTATCTCGCGAACTATCTGTCTTCCACCTCGAGTGCCGTTTCATTCGATGGTTTGCACTCACACGCAGCTCGGCCCGTTATCCAGGACGTTTTCTTGGGAATGCGTGTAGGACTCGGCAGGAGGAAATGTGGGTTATCCACACCCGGAAGAGCTCCGGGAGGGTCCAAACAGACGAGGAACCAATGCGCATCAGCGTTTGGCACAAACGTGGTGTTATGGAATAAGGGCGCATGTTGATAGTTGTGGTGTTGAATTATTGCATTGTTCCACGAGAGTAGCCTATCAGACAGTTTTACAGCAGACATTTTAATATTGAATTTGAATCTGTATAAGCCTATGTGTCGTCATTGTATTATAAATTATACATATTGCAAACCTATCTATCTATCTACACTATTGCCAAAAGTATTGGGTCATCCCCTTCTAATGAACAGGTTGACTACTTTAGTAATTTCCTTGAGTACAAATCTTAATGTTTAAGCATATAATGATATTCTAGGGAATTGTGTGCTTTCATAACTAGTTTGGACAGGACCCTGTTCTATTCTAACATCTATTCTAACATGACAATGCCTCTGTGTATAAGGCAAGGTTCAAAAAGAAATGATTGATTCAGTCAGTGTGGAAGAACTTGACTGGTCTGCAGAAAAGCCAAGTCCTAATCCAAGCTGAACACCTCTGGTGTGACTTTAGATGCAGATCTTGAGCCAAAAACTCTTTACCAAACACCAATGACTTGTACATGCACTATATGGACAAACGTATTGGGACACCCCCTTTAGAACAGAAAAAGGAACTTCCAAAACTGTGGCAACAAAGATGGAAACATAATTCATGTGTTTAAAAATTGTATTTCCATCTCTGTTGCAAGAGTTTTGGAAAAGTCTAAAATGATTGTACCCATATGTACAAGTCATTGGTGTTTGGTAAAGAGTTTTTGGCTCAAGATCTGCATTTAAAGTCACACCAGAGGTGTTCAGCTTGGATTAGGATTTGGCTTTCTGCCAAAGTCTATCTATCCATCTATCTATCCATCCATCCATCCATCCATCCATCCATCCATCCATCCATCCATCCATCCAAAGGAATAACTCATCTTTAAAAAGGAGCCAATGATAGATACAGGTGGGTAAAGTTTATTTTTGAATTATTTCAGCCAATTTGAACAGTTTGTACAAGGGACACAGATTATTTTATAAATGGATGTGAAGTAGACTTTACAAAGAGACTTTTGTTGAAGACTTATTCATTAAGTACTGTTTAACCTCAACAGAATACCTGCAACCCTTATCAGAGAAAATCTCTGCTTCTAAAATAAGAGAGCATTAAATGTACCCTGCAGCACAAAAACAGCCTGCTTAATTTTAGAGAGAGCGGAAAATGGTCATGAAAAAAAAAAAGAAATAACGAGACAGTTTATATTGCACAAACAACAACAACAACAACAACAAAAACGTATAAGTGGACCGCAAAAGAATAAAGGCATGTTTTGATCCCTTAAGGTTATAAGTAAAGGAAATGGGTTATTCTTGGATTAGGCTTTGGCTTTCCTGTGTTCCATCCTGTTATTTAACAATATTTAACAGAGGAGTCTCAGTTATAGTCTACTGAATCAAAATGCACATAATATGATACTATATTAAATGCATAATATGCATTCAAATCAAACTCGTATGAGTGTTTTTTTTTAATTAAGAATAATAATAATAATAATAATACTTGGATAACCTAAAAAAGAAGTTTAACCATAAGCAGACACATCTTGGAGTATCACATTTCTAAACTATCAACCTTAGTTATGTAAGCGAGGTTGTGATTTTTTGGGGAAGCTGTTGAATTATTCTCAAAGTCGAATACTTTCCAAAGCAAAGAAAAGGGGAATTAAATTAAGTGCATGGTTTATATTAGCCACATGATGGCGCACTGTACACTAATACAGTCAGTGGACACATATTTTATTTTATTTTTTTATTTTTTTTTCAGTGCACAATTGGAGTTGCACTGTGGACCCCAAAGCAAAAATGTACTGGACAATGGTTGAAAATATGCTTACACACACACACACACACACACACACACACACACACACACACACACACACACACACACACACACACACACACACTACAGTAGGCCATTAGTATTTTCACCAACATACAAAGAAAATTGTTTTAAGGCAGTTATTTCTATCTTTTGCTGTAGTGTGTCAATAGGAACTATCAGTTTACAGTTGGAGTACTACTTGTGCACAATGCACATTTCAGAATATTAAGCCTAAAATGTATTTTAATGTCACTATAGATGAGGATTGTATGATCTTTGCATAATATCAGTCTTTAAATGCAAGATATTTAAAGTGTACCTGAAATATACTTGCAATAGTTCCACTTTAGCACAATCACATATACCTCAGTATGTCTTTAGTTGGACTTCAGCACTACTTCCACACAAAATTAGTTGTTCAAATTTAGCAGACTTTAAGTATACCAGTATAACTAAGTATACCAGTTTAGCAGTATACCAGTATAAGTATACCAGTTTAGCATACCAAAAGTACAAATATATATATATATATATATATATATATATATATATGTGTGTGTGTGTGTGTGTGTGTGTACTAACGTAAGCGCAGATTTAATGTTTATAAGTCAACTCTCCAGCATACATTACTGGAAGAACTGCAACTTTCTTTGGATCCACAGACTAAAAAAATAATCATATAAGGCCACAAGAGGGCTCCTAAAGATCTGTGTGTTTTTCAGACTAGCCCATATTTTATTTAAAGGAACACTCCACTTTTTTTGGAAATAGGCTCATTCTCCAACTCCCCCAGAGTTAATAAGTTGAGTTTTACCGTTTTTGAATCCATTCAGCCGATCTCCGGGTCTGGCGATAGCACTTTTAGCATAGCTTAGCATAGATCATTGAATCCTCCATCTTTGTTTTATTCAGTACTACACTAACATGCACATCCAAATTTGCATTCTGATATTAGGGGCCATAATATCATACATTGCCATTTGTTTATTATTTATTTCAGAAAAGTACAGACATAATGGCATCTTGGCTTTGACGCCACATTCTATTTATATTTGGCTAATTTATATATAATTCTAGTCCTGGTTGTACACAAATAATCAATAGAGTTCAGCTCGAGGCCTCTGCTTTCCGTGAACAGTCCACCTGGTGCATTTGCCAGTGCCTACGTGGCATGACTTTAGAGAAGTAGGGGGAGGGAGTCCAGGAATGATCCAATTACTGTTGCTTAGTAACCAGCTGCAGTATGCAGACTAGCTGTTGGAGAAGATAGAAATGAGCCCTTGACAGAGCTGAGCTTCTGCTATTGTACACATCAGCTGCTTGTTCATAAATCAAAGGTTATACATATTTAAACAACTCACGCAGATGAGTTTTAGATCAATATGTTATTCATATTGCCATAGCATTAATTCAATGTGTCTTATTTGTGCTTTTGCAACATGTACATGAAACCTGTTTTTTTTTCTTGGTGACTGTTACATTGATAATGCTATTTATATTATATGTATGCAACTATAATATAAATTAATATACAATTAATATTAAATAAAATAATGTAAAATTCCAAAATAATCAAATCTACTGTTTTGACTATTTACTTAAAGGATTAATTAGATCTTTAAAAAAATTATTATTATTATTATTAAAGATGTCATAATAGCAACGCAAATTCAAGTTGAATAATTTTTGCTCAATTAGCCTATAGGTTTTAATGAATAGTGAAGATGTCTGAAATGTACAACTTATGGAATTACTGAATAATAACACTGCATATTAAATAAAAAATAATAACAATAGTAACATGGCACTCTGGACCAATTTCTGTCTTCACAAATCCCGTATTAACAAACAGGCTATAAGCAAACAGACAAGATTTTGAAATTCAACATAATACAAGGTCGCAGTATATTCTGAAGACACAAAATTAGATCAATTAACCTCAACCTAAACCTTTTGACTGTCATACAAATGTTGACATTCAGATGGAACTACAAAATTAAGAATTGAACAGAGAGTACATTGTTTTTATACAAATCTATATATATTTAGTAGCTATTTATCTACCTATCTATGCCTATTAGATAGATAGATAGATAGATAGATAGATAGATAGATAGATAGATAGATAGATAGATAGATAGATAGATAGATAGATAGATAGATAGATAGATAGATAGATATAGATGAAGTGTGTGTGTGTGTGTGTGTGTGTGTGTAAAAGCAAGTTTCAATTAATCAAATAGAGTCTGTGGTTATTGTAAGAGACTTTAAAACTTCTACAACATAACACTGTCATATCTCAAACATAAATTTTGAAGCTGCTGTTTTTTTTAAAATGTAAATTAAGTCTCACATTCTGGTGTTAGCAAAAAATAAATAAATACAAAAATAAATAAATAAAATAAAAGATAAGATTAAAATATATATATATTTTAAAATCACTTTTTGAGGTATTACGGTGTAATTTATCTTCTGTTCCCTTCAAGTAGCTAGCCTAATGTTAACCACAGACGCATAAATCAAATTTGGATTTGCGCAAATTAAAAACAAAACAAATTCACACATGGTTCCAAAAATGCAAATTATGTTCTTGGTTTTAAAACTACAGACTGAGGAGCTCTTTTGTTTTGCGTTGTTATATAAATGTCTAAGCTTTGTAAAGTGGTTCTTTGGTGGTCAGTATTTATGGTTAAATTCTAGTGTTGACATTATGCCATGACAACAAAAATTTACTTTTTTTTTATTTTTTTACGGTCACTGAAATCAAACGTTAATTTACAGAGACAGTCATGGATGCTGCGTTTCTTCTACCCAGAATGCTGCAGTGAGAGGAAGTTGTCTCTGCTTACGCTGAAGCTCAGGGCTGTCCACCCGATCAGTATAACAGCGCAGGCAGAGAGGGCGAGGAGCGCAGACGGGAGAGAACGAGCGGTGGAGACGGCGAAGATGGCGATGCGGCGCAGTCTGAGCGACAAGACCTCATTAAAACGAAGAATATTAACGACGAGAATGGCGTCGAACAGCTCAGATGAAAGAGCAGATCGCAACGATGGGAACATGGTAAGATTTCATTATAGATTCTAACTTATAGACGTGTTTGAGCGAGTGCTACAGACGCACCAATATGGTGGAAAAGGAGAGGGTTCGACGAGGTGTTGTAAAATGGCCATGATGGGGCCATTGCCAAGTACTGAAAAATGGCATTCAGTCGATTTAATCGACGATTTTATGGCAAAAACATCTCGAAAATGTTAGGAAAACAATGCATGGATATGTTGCAGGAAAACTGTGAAGATTTCAACTGACAGCAACGAAGGGAAACAAGGATTTAACTGTCTACGCATTTTAAATTCGCTTTGTCCTTGAGAGGACAAAATGTCCTTGTAACATTCGAAAGCGGGAAAAAATATATTAAATTGAAACATTGTTGTAATAATGCAATTTTGGACGTTCCATTTCTAGTATCAACATTTTGAGTGTCTTTTGTTGATTTTAAATGTTTTTTTTTTGAATAAACAATTTTATTGAACATTTTAATGCATTTATTGTGTGTTAATTACTGAAAAATATTTTCTTTTTTTCCTGATGTACATTGTTTTGAACTTCTTAAGAGAACATTGTGAATATGTCAACTTACTATAGGATTTAGCACATAATTTTGATGTTTTACTTTATTTTAAGATTCTATTGTTATCTGCACAAAATGTAATTGTTAAACATTTGCTCATTTTATGGTTCTTTTCCACTTGGTAATGAACTTAAATAAAGGTATACACTTGTATTTCTTGTATTTTGAAAAACATTTATGCTGTATTTTCGACGTTAAATAATAGGGTGTTGGCTTTTAACCCATTGTGGTCCACAAGAAGACTTTATATTTAAAAAAAAAGAAGAAAAAATATATAAACTTGTTTCCCAATTTCTGTTTTTCCTTTTTGCTCAGAGATTTATGTGAAGTACATTTTTACCTGATTAGTACTGTTTTAAAGTATTAAATGCCTTAAAATTGTGCAAAAATGTTTGATCAGTATAAAAAAAAGTCAAATTAAACCAGGAATTTCTTTTCCCTTCTGGTTGTTGACACAATATCATAGAAACACATAGTATAGAAAGTAATGCTCTTTAGTATGTCTTTATTTAAAGTGCAAAATGTTGACTTTGAAATAGTATGATGTCTTTGCTAAATATGTATATAGAATCAGCTGTTCACTTCACTGTTGTTCAGAAAACAAAGGTTGTTACAAATGTTGCTTGTAAGAATAAATAAAAATAAAACATGAGCCCTCAGTGATGTTTCTATATCAAAGAGGTTTCTGATATATGTATATTATTCGGTGTATTGTCACGTTATGTACATGAAGTAGATTTTAAACAGTAGTACTTAACATTTACTTGGACGTTAGCTAAAGAAATTGTATTTCATGTAGACAAACCGCATGACTGAAATATTTCTTTTGAACATTTTGACGCTGAAGTGAGCGTTACTATGTAAAGGAGACAATACAATACTAATTGTCTTAAATTTGTTTTTGTGTACAGGAATCCGAACAACTGGATGAAAGATGATGGCGTGTCGTTCAGTCTCATATCATGTAAATGTAAGTGTCGATAACATAATGTTGAATAATGTAATGTGTAAAAAAAAAAAAAAAAAACTGCTGTACTTTGTACATTACTTTTAAGCAGTCTTTTGCATTTTATTTACTTTATCACTGACTACCACTAGGTTGTGCTTTAAATCAAATTGTAAGATGAATTTTCGATTTAACGAAGAATCTTTTTGTTGTTAAAGGTTCCTGATCTGCCAAACGTCAAAGAAAGATGAGGAAAAGGATTTTCGCTGTAAGTATTAAACTTGAAGAAACATCGTAGAAGCCTAAACTATTTCTTATTTTTTCTTGAACGTCATACGGTTCATATTTTAGCTACTTTATAGTTACGTGGTATATTTATTAATGCTTTGAAAAAGCTCCAAAATTTGCTTTAGTTGTACTTCACAGGAATTTTTACATAATTTGAGCAAATCGACAGTAATGCTTTAAATAAATAAATTCTAAACCGCATATGTTTTTAAGATACTTTAAATAAATAAAAAAATAAGGAACCTGAGTTTGCTATGGTAGCCATACCATCTGATAATGTAACGGCGACATTCTTTATGGTACTAGCTATGAACATTTTAACTTACATCCATCTTAACGATGAAATGCAGACAGAGAAAAATGCATTTATTAACAGAAAAATGCAAAAGGCAACATTTATTGCACAATGTTGTTTGTGAATAGTGTGGCAAAATGTTTTGTCACAGTACAAAATATACATAATGGCATAATATGCTTTTCTATGCTTTTCAATGCACCATTAATAGCTGGAACATTGCGACTTCTACTAATTGAATTAATTTAAATTGTCTAAATTATTCATTCAATTACAGTAATTTGTTTATATTTCACCCCTGGAGAACACATCAGCATCCCTAGTGTGAACAACTTTAATACAGTAAACGAAAAAATAAATAAACAGGACACATGACCTTGCAACAAATTTTATATTTACAATAAAATTTAATTAAATTAAAGCAATTGTCACTCCAGTTACATTTGTGTTTGTTGTTGTTTTACTTGAAAACCAATTATAATTATTATTATTTTAAATTTGCCAGCATACCTTAAGCTCATTGCATTTATTGAGCACTTTACAATACCTTTTAATTCTAACTTCAGTTTATGAAACTTGCAACCAGAAACTTGAATTCTCCAGTTGTCAGTACTTGGATTCCTTGGGAATCGAACCCACAACCTTACCATTACTAGTGCAAGGATCTACTGTTTGAGCTTGCAGTAATAGCACTACAATTCCTGCTCAAACTGTGGTTTCTAATAGCAAGTTAGCTACTTCATTGCAGCCATGGTAATGGAGTCTAATTAGCGGTAACTTTTATTATGATTCTCAAAGCAAACATTACTGTAATTATTGCTCATTTGAATTATTACATTTAAGTATTACATGTGCTCCAAATGAGAAAAAGAAGAGCTGTTGTTATTTTCTAAATGATCAGACACAAGAATTTAATCGGGCAAATTTTAAATGTCCCTTACATTTAAAAAATTCATAAATGCCATATATAGGGATTGCAGTATTGTGGGCGTGGAACCATGTGACTTGTTCACTGTGCACTAGTAATCAAGTCACAACCAACTGCATAGTAATACTCTAACAACCAATCCGAACATCACGGCAGCGACTTTTGTTGGAAGAAGCATCACTCACATTTTCAACAGAAAATACATTTAGCAGTATTTGGAAGATAAATAGGCTTTAGGCTTTTCCACTACTAAACCGATGACATCTTGAATTAATCATTGGGCAATGTGACACTAACTTGACTTGAAAACAGCTAATGTGTTTCAACTGACAGTTATGTTTTATACTTCTGATCTCACCGATTGTCTTTCTCCCTGCAGATGACGTTTGCCTGAAGAGGAAGCTTCAGCAAAGTTTCAAGGAACAGAAGACTGCTCTGTAAGTCCTCTCAGTGTTATTTGTATTATTAAGGTTTTACTCCATATGTCTGTCATTTTAGCTCATAGTCAGTAAACAGCATGAAATGGACGTTTTTGTCCAAAATAATTCATTTAGAATTTCTGCAGATCTCCACAGTTTTACAAAAGGTAAAGAACAAATTCAAAGCTTAATAAAATGAGGTTAAGAATAGCTTGGGGTTCAGCTTTTTTAATTTGTATTGATGACCATGCTTTTTACAATTTACTTGTCTTCAGTACCTGAGCATGCTTGGGTGCCGTGTTCTCTTCATCTTGTTTTCATTGGAAACCTTTCTTGAGAAAAGTGACTCGTTTCTTGTGGAGTCAGTTCTACTTTTGTGTAACTTGTTTTACACATCTTTCTTGATTCTCTGCCACAAATGGCCTCCTTTTGTTTTCAATGACTATTGCATACTTCATTATGCATTGAAGATTTCACTATCACTTGCACTAGTGCCACTTTTATACTGGAATACACTGCAGCATTTCCATTTTGCTTGTGTGTCGTGTGATCGCTGAAACTTTTCAGCTTTTGATTTTGGGATAGGTATCCAGACAGGCACAGACCAGAAAACGTGGTCTGTTGCTATTGCACATTAAATAATGTGCCTATTCCAGTACATTATTCCCTTTCCTTCATATTAAGAAACTGTTTAATTTGAGCTGCCACCTAATTATTGTAATGACATAGTTGATGAAAAGAGATTCAAACAGTTTAGAAGAAAAATGATCTTAACTTGAGAATAAAGCTACTTACATTTTCCGTAAGCAAATGCAAATGTTTATTGAGAGCTGTGACTTGGAGTCTTTTTAATCACTTTTCTGAAGCCTGACTTTTATTAAACGTACTTCATACCTGGCTTTTTTTTTTTCTTTTTCTTTTCTTTTTTTTTTCTTTGTAACATTTGGGACGACTTGTTTTCTTTTTGTAAATTCCCTTTCATATTTGTACTTATGCATCTATATGCAAATTTCTCTGTTTATGAATGGACTCGTTTTTGGTGGTTATTAAGCCACTTTGACACTTTTTATATGTATATACATGTATAAAAAAAAAAAAGATTGCTTGGCAGCCTAAACATTCTGAATGACACACATGTAACAATTTTTTTTAGCATTTCTTTTAATACACTTTTTTTAATATTGGCCAAAGTTACACATTGTAATAACATTATCACAAGGACAGTTTTGTTACACTTTTTTTATGTATATGTAAAAAATGACTGCTCAGCAGTCTAAACGTTCCGAATGGCATAAATGTAACAGTTTTAGTGTTTTTTTTTTGTTTTTGTTTTTTTTGTTTTTTTTTAATCATTTCCTTTAATACATTTTTAGTATTGGCCAAAGTTACACATTGTAAGGACATTGTTACAAGGACCGACACATTAAAATAATTTGATAAACTTCAATAATTGAAGTTCTCACTTGTTTTTCACTTACTTATTTCAATGCTTTTCTGACTTTTAACTTGGATACATCTTTGTTCTTGTATCAATAACTATTGCATACATCTTTGTTCTTGAATCAGTGACTTATTACAAAGATTGGAATAAAGTTGCCTTTTGTGAAGCACATTCAGAGAAATGATAGCTAATGACAGACATATGTTGTAACTACTGGATTTCAAAGTGCTTATTTTTTTCTGTTTCTTTTTTTATGTTGTGATCAATTAAACTTTGGGTCTATCATAAAGCTACTTTGAGTAGCAATGTAAACTTAGATGTGAACCAAATCCAGGTATTACTAGATTTTTATTTATTTTTTGGTTAGTTGAAAGCAAAGGATTTGTAGTGTTGTTTCTTGTGATTTATGCTTCCGAAATAGTGTGAATAGTGTTTTTTGCACCTACATCTGTAGGTGAATGTAACACAATCATGCTAAAGCTGCGGCAACTACGTAGCATTTTTCTGTTAGCATTTTACCATCAATATATGAAAAATAATGCACTCTGTTATTATGCTACTATTATTGTATGGACAAGTTGTGCATGTTAATTTTGAAGTTTTCTTAATTGATCACCTTGGGAGATTGACCATTATCTTAAACTTGACAATCGTTAGTTAGAAAACTACAAAAGGGGGGTACTGATAAAAGAATTTTTGTTTCGTTCGTAGGCTAGCTACACCATAGTTGTATGTTACAGTTTATATGAAAAGCTGTCATCGCATCTTAAAGAATACATTTGGGGTTTACATGTTTTCCCTTCTCCTTTTTGATTTCATTAAGAACCAATTCTGGACAGTCGAGTGGACACTACTACTTAATGAGGAAGATGGCGGCTCATATTTTGCTTTTGGATTTGGAAAGAGACATTTTATTTGTTTGTGATTTTGCTGTGATCTTTTAATTCATTCGCTAATGTGCTCAACAATTGTATGTATTTTTTCATATTTTACTGCATTGTTGTTTTGATGAAATGCCTGTATTATAAATTTAAAAAATGCTTATTTGCCTCTTAAAAATAAAAAAAAAATCGTGATTGAACAATATCGAGTTTCTCTTTTTGGATGGAGAATATAATGACGTTTCGCAAAAGATTTATTTTGCGGTTTACGTCGAAGTTTAACAGCTTGTCCAGGTTTAAGGTTTTATTTTCTTATTTAAAAAAAAAAAAAAAAAAAAATAGGTCTGCTGCGTTATTTACTTTAACTAAAGATTATTAAATGACAAGCTAGGTGATTATTTTCAAACATTACAGGGTTTGTGTCATTTTTAACTGCCCTTAACGGTTTATTTTATTTTGATTTTCATTTTTTGAATTCATTTGTATTCCATAATGAGAATTTCGCAAGTTATTTTAATTTACTCCCCATTAATTTCTTATTGAATTAAGATCAACCATTTGCTCACAGGAGCTATCCTGCAAGCCTTGGTGCACGCAACTTTCCTCTTTCAAATATCACGTTTTCAAAGTACACTACATATACCGAGCAGGTATAAAAGGGTTCAAATTAAGAGGTTTAAAATGGTGTCCAGTGTAGTCCAGCACTCACTGCAAAATGGCAGTCTGTTGTCTCATTTCCTGTCTATGCAGGAAGTGAAGGCTTAAAGAAATAATTTTATTAACATAAAGATCACTACTGCCCTGCATAACCACTAATTAGTTGTTCAACAACTATCCTTGTAGGTTAAAATTAACTTGAACATTTAATTTATCTTTAAAACAACTAGTTTTTATTTAAAATAAAAGGGGTGGGACTTTCGTGCATCACCTGAGCCCTGGGTAAATGGAGAGAACGTCAATCAAAGGCTAAGCTCTCAGAGCTGGGAAGGAGCTTTAGATGGCGGATGAACCTTGGGAAGGGGAGAGCGTTGAGCCTCGCAGGGCTCTCGATAGCACTAGTATCTCAACTTTGGTGAACTTTGAGTGCCTCCCGGGGCACCGTAATTGCGCGAAATAGTTCGTTTTATTACGTTTTGGACTGTAGAGACGTTAATGCGCACGTTTTGCGACTTTGTTTCGTCGAAAACGGCTGTGGTGTGTGCGTAGAGTGGCCAGTCGTTGTTTTCCCTGCCTTGCACTGGCAGCCATGGCGGTCCTCCATTTTTAGTGCGCTCTGCTGGGCTCTTCTCACACTCTCTCACTCTCTCTCTCCATTCAAATAGCCATCGGTGGATTACTGCTATTATTTTTCTTTCCGAATATTATTCCGATTATTATTTTCGTCTCAATCCTGGAATATTTTTGATTTTTTTCATGTTATGGCCAAAGTAACAAATCGGATATTTTGTCAGATGTGAATGTACTGCTACAATCCTCCTCCTGTCAATGCAATAGGTATGTTTACATCGTTTCTTTTTTATTGTCGATTTTATTTGCTATCATCGTTATGTTTTAATCGTCCTTTGTTTGATGACGCAGTAAGAATTTATGCATGTGGCTCTGAATCTATTGCCTTGAAATGCCATAGACACATGGATATTTGACATCGAATAGAGTCGAGCAGGTGTCATTTCAATTCCGATGCCTTTTAATTTAACAAATACTGTAAATATTTATTTATTTTAAATTATCCGAGCCCAACTTGCCTTTTCCATATATCGCAACGGCAGGACTTTTTTTTTCTTTTTTTTTTTTTTTGATGGTTCATCCCACTTTAAACTTTTGACAGTTAATACCTGGACAAAAGACCATCATTAAACAAACCCCAAGACAAAATCATGATGAAGAATAAGAATAAAAAGCAGGAAGATGAAGGCTCGACCCAAAGCAATGCTTCCAGGTACGATCTTTCGTATTTTTCTCTCTTTTTTTAACATGTGTCTTCATTGTTTACCTTTACAAGCATGGTTGATCACCTGTGCACAAGTTTAAACCACAAAGTCTGTAAAATATATGGGTTTCGGATCATTGACCTTGGGATAGATGTATAGCCACACCCTGATTTTGCTAGTATTTCTAAAAGTGAATTCAAGGCCTATGGGCCTGCTTTACCTCAATTTATAGTCGAGATGCACAGTGTTTATACAGATTTATGCAGTGATTACAGTTCTAATATTTACACTTTAATAGTGATCGTGTGAAATGACCTTGTCTGATTAGTATGTGCTGCATTGCACCACTATGTAAGGTTAATGACATTTTAAACACTTTTACTTTGACATTGCATGAGTTTAGCATTTGATAACTTTGAATTAATATTGCAGTACTTGTATAGAGAACCTGTTCAGTCTGATTTGCCTGAAATATTTTAATGAAATCCCATTTCACACAAAATGTTTAAAGCATGTTCATTTGTTTTATCCAAAATGAAGAGTATTATTTTACATGGGCATGATTGTATGTTGTACATATTTTTAATTTTTACTTTTTGTAATAGCAACACAACTATTGCTTGTTTGTTTAACTTGTTCTGTGCAACTGTATTTTTAATTATATGCCAAATTGTTGCTTATTACAGGAAATATGAATCACTTTTGTTTTGTTTTTTTTAGTGTTTTTATAAAAAAAAAAATCTGATCCTAAACTATTACTTGTTTTAGGGTCACACATGACCCATGTGAATTACAATCTTTGTCATTGGCTATAAGGGTACTAAATGTTTATGGAGTAAATATTTATAATTCCCTAATGACATGGGGGTATATTCGCTTATATATTAATACACTTCTAGCTTAGCACTCAATCTCACATTTCATAATTCACCACTTTTGAAAGAATTTGTTGTAGCTCTTTGTAAAAAAAAAAATACTTTAGCTTTCACTCTTTATTTTTGTTATAAAAGAGTGTTTATTATTTTAAAGTGTTGTTGAGGACCAAACTTTTTTCCTGTTTTGTCACAATTGGTTTAGTTTGAATAACTTTAAGCAGCAAAACTAGTTTTTGGGTGAAACATTTAAAAACCTTGGAAAAACAGATATGTTGCTCCTTAAGACTGATAGTACCATCTAAAACAAAAGTAGTTCTCCAATGTGAATATGTATATATATATGTTCTATCATTTTCCCCTCCAAACCAAATAAAAAAACAGGATGTCTTGGTTTCAAAGATGCAAGTGGAAGCAAATTATTTTGGTTACTTTACTACACTGTTACTCTTATTTCCATACATAAACTGGAACTATTTGAGTTGTAAATAATGTTATTTCATATTAAGAGTAACTTGTCTTTTAAAGAAATTTATTATTTACATATGCATTATTAATTTAAACATGAATATTACAAAATAAGGACTTTGCAGGGGACTTTGAAATGAGACAGTGATGCCATTTTTCAGAGATTCATGTTTTGTTTATTCAGGAAATATAAAAGAAAAACTTAAAGACAACAGTTTGAATAGATTTTGTTTTAATTACCACAAGTTTTGAAAATCTAGTAATAATGTATTTACATTATACACTCAAACACAGACACAATTTGTGTAGTTTTAACATATAATTTGCTTCAACTTTTAACAACGATCAATGAGGGTTTTACCCTGTGGGTCATCATAGTCTAAAAAAAAAAAAAAGCACAATGTTTTGATGTTATGTATAGTGCTTATGACTGGATCTGTCATTATTTTTATGGTTGTTTGTCAAGAATTTCCCTCTGAATTGATGACAGCTTTGAAGTTCCTGCATATGTGCCAGATACCAGAGTCTAAACTGAAAAAAACCCTCAAATGTATGTTATCTTTTCACAATTACACAAACAGTAGTTATATGTAATGCTGTATATGTGAACATGAATTGTCAAATGAACATGTATGCATACTTTTATAGGTTGCAAATAATTTTTTCAGTATTAAAGATGCACATTAGAGCCTTAATCAATGCAGTGTCCTCAGAAACATATCTTCACTGTTTTTTAGCTGTGGCAGCCATTTTCTAAATATTACTAAAAGAAACAAGAGCTGACATATTAAATGTGATATTTTTCCTGGATTACAGCCAGTGTACTTTATTTGAGGTGCTTGTATGGCTTAGCTCTACAATAAAAAGCACTGCTTTGTTCCATCACTATATGAGACTGGTTTCATTAAATGGCTGAAAGTCCTCAAAGTCACAAAATGGCTCTTGCTTTGTGCTGCATAGCTTGTATTAGTTGCTGCATTACATAAAAGCTTCTTGGAACTACAGGAAGCGGAAGCAGGAAGTCTTGTAGAGGTCAGATGATTTCATTCTGAGTTTTCATTGGTCCTTCCTTTGGCTAGCAATAAGCAGCCAATGAGAATTCAGTTGAGAGGTTAAGTCCGCCCATAGGTGACGTCAGCAACCATATAAGGACAGTCTGGCTGGTACGGCTGCTTCGTCAGCAGCTGTTTCGCTCTCGAGCACATGACGGGGGTGTTTGTTTCTAGCAGTGCATTCCATTATAGTACTCGATGTGCAAGCTTTCACATCCAGATCTGCATTATGGCTTCCCATGAATGCATCGTACCAAATTAAAAGAGCACCACTGAGATACTTTTAACTGAGGTTTATGGAAACAAGTTCATTTTCTTTAACCATGTAAGGAAGATAAATGTTCTATTTTGAGAGAGTTTCATTTATAGTAAGCAGGGTTGGGCTTGTTTCAAAAAGAAGCAGTTACTTTTATTTATAGACTCAAAAGGACAGCAGAAGTGGTCAAACACAAAACGACCTGCAGGATGATGCCATATACCTGATAGTTTCACATTTCATAAAGTTCATTTTGGTAGTTTATTACGTTTTTGGATTTGCACACTGAAAGATATCTTTAACTTGAAATAAAATCATTTTTAAAAAATCATTAAACCAGGTTGTATGTAAATGTCTCATTATACATTTGCTCATTTGCACATGTAAAAAGATTCTTAATTCTGTCAATTAAATGAATTATTCTAATTTTACAAGTGTTGTCAATTTGTCTGTTTGTCATTTGAGTAGCGCTTTTTTTTTTTTTTTTTTTTTTAATTCTAATTTTTTTTTTTTTTTTTTTTAGCTTTTTAATGCAAAACGTTCCCCATCCATTGTACTGTATTTCCCCATTCCTAGTTTCCAAATCCTTGGAATACTATTATTTACATTGACAAAGACACAGCATGGTTGAAGACATCCCACTTGAGGACTCGGCATTTCTTTGTTGGACTGAGAGGATTAAATTTGACTTAAAAGACAGACATGTCCATTTAAAATCGGTGAAAAGAAAATGTGGCATAATGAAGCGATTTAGAATGAAATAAGTTAAAATATTAAGAGTTATAAACTACAAATTTACCTATTGACAATTCATAAGAGCTGAATGACAATAACTGAGATTTAAAAGTAAACTTGTGAACGTGATTCCTATTTTACTGTTTAGAGCAACTATGTTTTCATTGTTTCTCAACATGCACGTCTTTAATGTTATAGCAATTCAGCGTCAGAGGAATCTAACCGCTCTGGATCGGAGTCTGGGAGTCAGTCGGAGAGCGAGCAAGGAAGTGACAGAGCTCGTTCCCGGCGTTCCGAATCCAACAGCACATCTGATTCTGAGAGCCACTCGGAGTCAGGCAGTGAATCCACTGGGTCCAAATCCCGTCAGACCTCAGCGCAGGTCAAAGACAAACCAGTCAGGAAGAAAGACAGCCTGGCAGATGTGAAGAAGGTACAAAAATAGGCCAGCCTTCACCATTAGGATCAATCAGTTATTCCCAGTGGAAGCTTAAATTTAGCTGCTGATTAATTGCTTTATGATTTAAAATGAATTATATCCCTAATTATCATAGATGTGGGAGGAACATCCAGATATTTATGGTGTTCGAAGATCCAGTCGCAGCAGACAAGAGCCTGCTCGCCTCAACATTGGAGCTGAGGTAGGCTGGATGTGCAAAAATGAATTCAACACTGACCCCTAGTGGTTTCTTTCACACACTGTGTTGACATTTGCAGTAAGTTGACAACATGTTCTGCTTCTTGGACTAAAGTAATTACAGACATGGTTACTTACTAAAGCGTAAACATTTATGTTTGGCTCTAGACTCGGAACTGATCGGGCTCGGCAGCCAAAGTCGTGTAAACATTCTCCCATGTGTTGAAAGCTTTGCTTCCTTGATTAATCTGAAACATGACATTTTCATAGCTTTTAATCCAGTGCCACATATTCAAAATGGATTTTCATGGATTTTTAGGGCAGCAGTGATTCAGAGAGTGAAAGTCCCAAAAGAAAAAGCTCACGGCAGAAAAAGAAAGAGTAAGTGTACTGGAAGTATTTAAGTAGGTCTCTCACTCTCCTTTTTCCATTCTTTATTTACAAATGTGTGCCTCTGTTGTTGTTGTTTTGTTTTTGTTTTGTTTTGTTAAATCATGAACGATTCGCCCATATTTTTGCATGTATATGTTGTTTTTCTTTACACTAAATACATTGTTTATATTTAAAAAGTATTGAAGAACTTGACACTTTTCTAAGTCATTGTTTTGTAAGTAATTGAAAAAAGAAATGAAATTTGCTTGTTAACTGAACAAAAAAAAATGGCTCAGAAAAAAAGTTTTGAGAAAAGATGTTGCAGATGCCACTTGATACGAAGTTTTGTATATAGTGCAATGACAGCCATACATTAAATATATAGAATAAAATAAAAGTTGTCTAACTAAACCATGAATGTAAGCATTTGATTTAAAAAATTTGTTTTATTATAAAATGCAATACATAAGTTATGAGTACACTACAATTCAAAAGTTGGGGGTCAGTAAGATTTTTTTAAATGTATTCAGCAAGGATGCATTCAATTCAAGTGTTATAAAAGGTTTCTATTTCAAATAAATGCTGTTTTTTGAGCTTTGTTCATCAAAGAATCCTGAAAAAATGTTCATGGTTTTCACCAAAATACTTAGAAGTGTAACTGTTTTCAACTTTGATGATAATAAGGAACGTTTCCTGAACACCAAATCAGCATATTAGAATGATTTGTGAGGGATCATGTCACACCGAAGACTGAAGTAACCGCTGCTGAAAATTCTGCTTGGCTACCTCAGGAATAAATTACAATTTTAAATCAGAAATTTAATTTGCAAAAATATTTCACAATATTACACTTTAGCTGTATTTTTGATCAAATAAGTGCAGCCTTTAAGCATGAGACATAAAACAACAACAACCTTACCAACCCAAACTTTTGAACAGTACTGTATACACACTGAAGTGTCTCTCGCAGCATGTTTAATTGCCTGTGCGGTGGATAATAAGTGAAACGGACCGGCTTGCAGCTTTACGCTAGGCTAGAAGTAGAAGCTAACAGAGGTCCAATAGATGAACCTGTGGTATTTCTGTGTTGAAAGAAATACCTGGAAAGATGATGACTCAAATGACGAAGAGGATGTTGAGGAAGAGGCCAGCAGTTCAGAGAGTGAGCAGGAAGAGAAAAAAGTTAGATCCAGACGACTTCCTGCTAGAAGGTAAGAGTGTAGCGAAGCCTGGCCTTCAGACAGCACATTGTGAATTATTAAATGAGCTGTCTTACTAAATGCAAACAATGATGGCTCATTTTTAATTGCTATGGTTGCGCTAAAAATATTGGTGTGATTTTCTTTGCTCTATCATAAATTATTGCATGTGTCCTAAATTGTTAAAGCATGTACTTTTGGCATAATGATCAATATAATCATTAAAATATTAATTGATATGTATAAGATATGAAGAATTAGGACTGCTATATAAGTCTGACAGCTGTCTCAAGGCTATTGGCTTATGAGTCAGGCTGATAGGTGTGAAAACGAGTCGCTACACTAGCAAACACATCAGGGACGCGGAACGAAAGGCAAAAAGCCTACCGTGGTAAATGAGTATGTTTGTGTGTACTTTTCTCTTTCCCCTCCCAGGCCACAGACCAAATCATCTGCTGGTAAGCAGCAGTCACAAAAGGGACGGAAGCTGAGGAAGCAGGAGTCCTCAGATGAAGACGATGACGATGACGACGATGATGAGGAGGATACCCCAAAAAGACAAACAAGGCGGCGAACAGCAACTAAAGTCAGGTAAGGATTCATCTTATCAAGGAGTTTATGTATGGGAGATGTCATACTTGTCAGAAATATGATCATTTATTCAGATATATAGCTATTTAATACATACAGTAAATACTACACCTATATATATATATTTCTAAATTTATGATTTTTATTTAATTTTTGGGGTTAAAAAAAATAGCAAATCTTTTTGTTTAATCCTATTAGTTAAATTATATTCAACAGAAAACATGTATGCAAGCTTTTATTTTATTTATTCATTGAATTTTTCCTGTTCCATTTCATTCTCTCTCTCTCACACATACATATATTTTACACCAAATCACATTTTTAGAGGCAATAAATAATTGTTCTTGAAAATGGCATAAAAGTTTTAAAAACCATACAAACTAGCATTCAGTAACTTTCTCTTTTTTCTTTATTTATTGACATTCTTATTTGTGATTGATCAATCGAGTATTATGACTTGGCAGAGTAGTAATGATGAAGTATGTGTTGCAGTTACAAAGAGGACCAGAATGATTTCGAGACAGACTCTGATGACCTTATTGAAATGGCAGAAGGAGCCGAGGAGCAACAGGACGATGACAGTGAAACTATTGAGAAGGTCCTTGAGACCAGAATTGGCAAAAAAGGAGGTAAAGAACTTAGGTTTTTCTTTTTATACTTAATATTCTGTGATACACACCAGCTATTGTGCTTGTTTATTAAAGCCCTTAATTTTTCTCCACCTTGTTTACAGCTACTGGAGCTTCCACAACTCTCTATGCTATTGAGGAAAATGGAGACCCTGGAGCAGACTTTGATCCTGAGAAAGATGAAGGGGAAACTCAGTTCCTCATCAAGTGGAAAGGCTGGTCGTATATCCACAGCACCTGGGAGAGTGTAGATTCCCTCACTCAGCAGAAAGTCAAAGGGATGAAAAAGCTGGAAAACTTCAAGAAGAAAAACGAAGAGCTTAATGCTTGGTCAGTGCTCACAGAGATGCTATATTTTCATTTTTATATGATCTCTGGAAGAAACTGGCATCTTGAAGCCGAAACATGAACGCCATTTATGTTACAGACTAAAAACTGACACCAAACGTTTAAATTACAATTATGTTTTTTAGGTTGAGGAAAGCATCACCTGAAGATTTGGAATATTACAACTGCCAGCAAGAACTAACCAATGACCTGAGCAAGCAATTCCAGATAATAGAGAGAGTGATCGGTAAGTACTGACTCGTGTTCAAATGTTTGGTGTGAGTAAGCTTTTTCAATGTTTTTGAAAGAACTGTCTTCTGCTCACCAAGGCTGCAATGAAATTGTAATATAATAAATCAATTCTAATTAAAAATTTCTTAGCGATAAAAATCTAACTCAGCTTCTGGTCTAAACTATAGTGAGCTCCTTTACATTACTATAAGGTTACAATTAATAACAAAGCCCAAACTTAAATTCAAACACTCAAATAATAATAAAAAAAAACATTATGCAAACATGTAAATTGCACACAATACAGTTTTTAAATTAACTTCTAAATGATACAATTTCTATTTGTTGTTGAAATATAATCATTTACATAAATTTAACAATTCAGACATCAGTAACAGGTAAAATAAAACATAATGAACATATTATTTTCTAGCGAACTAACACTGACTTGCCTGAGGTAAATGAAGTGCTATGTGACATTTTGTTTACAAGCTGTTTTAATGACGTCTTTCCATGATTGAAACACTGATTGAGTGATTACATGAGGCATAAGATATTCATTCAGGTTTATTTCACATTAAAACTAGAAGTAAAGAGGGAAGATCACGCTGACTCGCAGGAAAAAAGTAGCATTTTCTTTGTAACAAGTGATAGTAATTAGATGCTATTAATGCTTATTGCAAACAGTGGTAGTTATGTGATGGGAAAAGGGAGAAGAACGGGAGTTGAATGAGTTCAGCATAAGGCAGATTCAAACTCAAATCGTATCACCACTTCTCAAATAGGCGTCTTTTCTAATGATGTCTATCCCAACCAGATTTGCGCTTGGTGTAAATAGACCAGCGGTTGTATGGAACCATTTTTATTTGCGCTATAGAGCAAATCAGACAACACTGTTCTTTTAATAAGACACTAAATATTAACTTTGTTATGAATTGCATAAAATCAGCATCACATTAGCAATCGCGCTAATATTCGGCTAAACAGCACTCTTCTTCCTCGATTGATTATTACTTAACTATACATAAATATAGAAAAACAATAACTCGTACAAACCTGAGACTGAGAACAACTTTAAGATGCTTTTTCAAGGTTAGATGTTCCTTTGAAGCCAAGAGATGTTTTGTTGCAGGTAAACAAAAATTACATAGCCTACTGTGTTCCGTCCTTTTTCACATTTATAAATAAAATCGTCTTTTTATTTCCATGACAATTACGCGCTTGGCTTTTTGATTTTCTCTTGCATTTTAGTGAGTCATCACTATATTCTGCACTCTGCAGGCAGGCTGCTGTTTGAACAGGCTGCACGCGAGTCAAAGTATCACCAGTTGCCTCATGTTTAAAATTTTCAACCATTTTACATTAATATTAAAATAAATAAATAACATTAAAAATCAAAGTAATCACTTTGGTAATCTAAAATACATTTCGGATGTAACTGTAATTAGATTACCACCCATTTAAAATGTAACTATAACGAAAGTTACTCATATATTGTATTTTAAATATGTAACGGTATTACATGTATTTCGTTACTCCCCAGCATATATATATATATATATATATATATATATATATATATATATATATATATATATATATATATATATATATCTCCATAAATGTGTGTGTGTGTGTATGTGTATATATGTATATGTGTGTATATATATATATATATTAGTCATGGCCAAAGGCATCCTTGGTAAATATCAAAGAAGGCTCTGAAAATAAACCTGCATAAATCTAATTGAAAATGGGGGAAAATCTCATTATGAAATTAATGTTTTTCTAAAATACACGTTGGACACAATTATTGGTACCCCTAGAAATTCTTATAAGTAAAATATCTCTGAAGTATATTCCCATTCATATTCACAATTTTGAGCACACCAGCATGATTATGAACATGAAATTATCCAGCCATGGCTTCCTGTTTCACAGAAATATAAATAGGAGGGAAAACAAAGCCCAAATTCCTTTAATCATCCATCACAATGAGAAAAACCACAGAATATAGTTCTGATGTGCAGCAAAAATGGGTCACTGAGCACAAACCCAAGCTTCTGCTGGCCATTCCAGTCCTCTGACCTGAACCCTATAGAAAATGAGTGAGTGAACTGAAGAGAAGCACCAACATGGAGCTGGGAATCTAAAGGGTCTGGAGTGATTCTGGATGAAGGAATGGTCTCTGATCTCTTGTCAGGTGTTCTCTAACCTCATCAGGCATTATAGGAGAAAATTTAGAGCTGTTAAACTTGCAAATGGAGATTTCAAAAGTATTGAATAAAAGGGTATCGTTAATCGTGGCCAATGTGTATTAGAGAAAAACATTTATTTCATAATGATATTTCCCCCCATTTTTAATTATTATTGACCAATGAAAGACAAGATTTTGGGGATTTTTTTTTTTTTTTTAAATAAAAGATTAACAATGCAGATTCATTTCCACAGCCTTCTTTGATCATATTTATCAAGGGTGACAATACTTTTGGCCATGACTGTATATAATATACAAAAATACATGCATACAGAGAGAGAGAGATTTTTTTTTTTAGGATTCTTTGAGTGATAGAAAGTTCAGCTAGATATCTTTTTTAACATTGTAAATGTCTTTGTCTTTTTTGATCAGTGTAAAGTATTATTTTCAAAAGCATAAAAACTGTTACGATCTGTTACTCATTTTCTTTTTCTCTCATTTAATCAGCAACAAGAACTGGGAAATCACAACCACCTTCAGACATTCCCTGTAAGTTTGCTGCTTTTGAAATTGCACACTTTCTGATCTACTTGGTCAAGAGAGATGTTTAGTACTTTAATCATTTTCTGTTATGTCTCAACAGCCCATAAAACCAGTTCGAGCGAGCCAGAGTATCTGTGTAAGTGGATGGGGCTTCCGTATGCGGAGTGCACATGGGAGGATGGCGCATTAATTGGAAAGAAATTTCAGGCATGCGTTGATAGTTTCCAAAACAGAAATGCCTGTAAGACCGTTCCTTCCAAAGATTGTAAGGTGAGTATGAGAGTGTGTACTGATGGAGCTTTTCTTTCTTCTTTGGGAAAAAGGTGTTGAAGTTGTCATCTTTTTTTCTTTTTGGTCCAAATGGAAGGTATTGAAACAGAGGCCAAGATTTGTAGCCTTGAAGAAGCAACCTTCTTACATTGGAGATGAGGTCCTTCAACTCAGAGATTACCAGTTAGATGGAGTGAACTGGCTTGCTCACTCCTGGTGCAGGTATGTAACATACAAGTGGAGCTTTTAGTCAGAAATGTAATACTTTCTATTACTGATGAAGTACAAGCATTGGCGTTCGATTTGTCAAAATATTATTTCCGTGCAGAAAGCCTTGAAGTATAAATAAAATTTACTTAATGTGTTGCTTTTATTACATTTTTAATTAAACAACAGTACTAAAGGGAGTACTTTTTTTTTAACTGACTGTTTAATTACTGAAATAATTGCTTGGGAAACCTTTAAATAATTTTAACACATTGTAGAAGCACTTCAAGGTTACATGTCATTCTGTTTTCATTTTTAATAACATTTAAATGTCATTAGCTAATATTAATATTCTTTATTAAAATCATTATTAAAAAAAGAAAATTGTATATAATATCAGTGTTTAGTATTATTTATATACTATTATTTAGTAATATTTTGATAAAGCTTTTAATTTTTTTTACTTGCGTTTTAATTTAAGTAATTTTGTTTTTATATTTATATTACTATTATTATTTTTAGCTTTAAATTATTTTCATTAAATTCAGTTTTAGTACTTTATCTTATTTAGTTGCTGAGACTTTTTATTATTATTATTATTTTTTTTTTTTTAGCTTTTCTAATATTTGTTTTATTATTTTGATTTTAATAGATTTAGTTAATTAAAAAAAGTAGATAATATCAAGAATGAACCATGCTTTCTTCATCTCTGGTTTCTGTTATGTTCTGTAGGTGTAACAGTGTTATCTTGGCTGATGAAATGGGCTTGGGAAAGACCATTCAGACGATCTCCTTCCTTTCCTACCTTTTCCATCAGCACCAGCTTTATGGTCCCTTCATCCTGGTGGTACCCCTGTCAACCCTCACTTCCTGGCAGAGGGAGTTTGAAACATGGGCCCCGGACATGAATGTGGTGGTGTACCTAGGAGACGTCACAAGTAGAAAGACAGTAAGCTAGTACTCATGCTGAGACAATCCAACCACAAAGAATCCAACCTGTTATAATAATGCTGGTTTGAGGTATAACTCTCTGTTTTTGACCAGATCCGGGACTATGAATGGATCCACCAGCAGACAAAAAGGATCAAGTTTAATGCACTTTTGACCACATATGAAATTCTACTGAAGGACAAGGTATGATACTCATATATCTTTGATTTAATCTTTTGTACTTGGATTGTGTGTCATAGAAATGATTTGTTCTTCATTATTCACAAATGATTGAGTCGAGACTCGTCTGTGTGTGCAGGGAGTGCTGGGGAATATAAACTGGGCTTTCCTCGGAGTTGATGAAGCTCACCGGCTTAAGAATGACGACTCGCTGCTATATAAAACTCTGATCGACTTTCGATCCAATCACAGGCTGCTCATTACTGGGACCCCACTGCAGAATTCGCTCAAAGAGCTGTGGTCCCTTCTGCACTTTCTTATGCCTGACAAGTAGGTTCTCACACTATGGGTTCGCAGGTTCATTTTTGCCATTTGGGGTCCACCAGAAAAATTGAGAGAAAAGAAAAATGTTTTACATTATATTTATATTGCGAAAACGCTGTACAAATAAATTTGAATTGAAATTGCTTCTGTATATACTGTTTACATTACCGATTAAAATGGCTGCTAAAAATACAACTTAACCAACACAAAAATAAATGGCATTTTTTAATATATTAAAATAGAAACTGGTTATTTTAAATAGCAATAATTCACAATATTACTGTTTTTACTGTGCTCTTGATAAAATAAATGCAGCCTTGGTGAGCATTATAGACTTAAAACACACATTTAAAAAATCTTTACAATAAGGTTTCATTTGTTAATCACATTTAATGCATTAACTAACAATGAGCAATATATTTGTTACAGTATTAACGTTAGTTAATTGAAAATATAGCTCAGGTCCATTAAATAACATGAATAGACAACTTTTGGATTTTAATAATGTATTAGCAAATGTTGAAATCAACATTAACTAAGATTAATAAATGCTTTAGAAGTTGAGTTTGTTTCTTCTGTTGTGCACAAAAGATATTTTGAAAAATATTGGTAACCAAACACTTGATGGTAGATACTGACTCCCGTAGTATGGAAAAAAGTACTATGGATGTCAACGGCTGCCATCAGATGTTTGGTAAGTGATGACAGATTTTTTTATTTTTTGCTGAGCTATCCCTTTGAATTAAAATCGAATTACTTACTTTAAGAAATAAGCAGTACTCTGTATAGTATTATATTTAGTATGTGCTCTTCTCACACAGTATAAATGGGGCTTTTAACATGAACTTATGTAGCTGCTTTTATATTTTAGTTAGGGGGTCATCATATTTGGGGGTCCTTGGTGTCAAAAAGTTTAAAACCCCTGTCTTTGACTTTACCTCCCATTAGGTTTGAGTCCTGGGAGGATTTTGAGGATGAGCATGGTAAAGGCAGGGATAATGGTTATCAGAGCCTCCACAAAGTTCTGGAGCCATTCCTGCTGCGTCGTGTCAAGAAAGATGTGGAGAAATCCCTGCCGGCAAAAGTGGAGCAAATCCTCAGAGTCGACATGTCTGCCCAGCAAAAACAGTACTACAAGTGAGCACTGTTTTATCCGATTTCATGCCTTTTTCCAATAGCTCTCTAAATCGAGTAACTCTTTGATTGAGCCAAATTTTGATTCCAGACTCTTAAGACTGCATGCAATTGGAATGCAAGTGTTCAGAGAACATCTGTCCATCTCATCGCTGTTCATTTGTAATGTGACCTTTTCAGATGGATCCTAACAAGAAACTTCAAAGCCTTGTTTAAAGGCACCAGAGGCAGCTCTTCTGGCTTTTTGAACATTGTTATGGAGCTGAAGAAATGTTGTAACCATGGTTTCCTCATCAAACAACCAGAGGAGGTTGAGAATGAAAAAACACACGAGCACCTACAGGTATGACTCCTGAATTGGAACAGAATGATTTTGTTCTTAGGAGAACATCTTTTTTGAGGTTGTTTGTTAATGTTTGTTCAGAGCTTGGTGCGAGGCAGCGGGAAACTGGTTCTGCTGGACAAGCTTCTCACGCGTCTCAGGGAGAGAGGCAACCGCGTACTCATCTTCTCTCAGATGGTCCGAATGTTGGACATCCTTGCTGAATACCTGGCTTTGAAACGATATCCGTTTCAGGTATGATCTGAACTGCCAAGTGTTAAATTGTTTGTATGTACAGCATCAAAGCAAACCTGTGGACCCTAATTAGAAAGATGCCTACTGGGCAAGTGTAATTGACTGGCTGACTAGTTAAAGCATTATTTAAGTTGTTCTCTAATTGATTTTCCTGTGTGTCTTTGCCTGGCGTAAACATCAGTGAAAAATATTTCCCCACCCTGTTGAAAAAAAAACAGCTAATGCTGGTTAGGTAGGTTTTGAAGCATGGATGCTGGTTTGAGCTGGTTTAAGCTGGTCCTTAGCTGGTCATGACCTGGTTTAAGCTGGTCATGTGCTGGTCCTGACCAGGAGCTAGTTGCTTAGCTAGCCAGCATAGGACCAGCACATTACCAGCTAAGAACCAGCTCATGACCAGCTCAAACCAGCATCCATGCTTCAAAACATGAGTCCTGTATCTAAATCTCGCAGTGATCACTGAATGCACTGGGTGGTGCTGTGGATACGTGCCGTTAAGGTGATAAGAGATGTAGCCATGTGGCAATATTTCTATATAATGGAAAGTAATAATAACATATGAGGATCTGTGGTAAAGATGAAAAGATACTTGGTCGCTTATCAGTGTTTTTTGTACTTTCACTACTTGCTTTTCTGAATAAGAATGTTTTTAAACTTTGTATTGAGACAACATTTGTATACTTCTATTATGCTAATGGTGGAAGTCTACTTTTCAGATTAGTTTCTCTGTAAACTTGAGGTGATATCAAGCAGTCCCGTCCCCTGTTTTAAATAGCCAATAGCGTTTTGTTTATATCACAGTTTGGACCAGAGCCGTTGAGCTTACTAAAGCCGTATATAACAGCCACAATCTCATCCATATTGCTATAAAATATAGCATTCTGTGTAGAATTCAGATGGGTCTGATACGTTTTGTTGTCTGCGCTGATTCAGGCATATGATCTGCTCCTTGCTATCGTGTCTCTGGACCGGAGCAGAGTGTGTGTGCGGTTCTGCGGTTAGCGTGACACAGCGAGAAGCCAGACTTCTTTTGCCCCAATGGAAAGCATATTTACACTGTCTGAATGGTTCCCTATCCTCTGTATAGTGCACTACGTGCCATTCACTGTACAAAAAAAACAATTATGTAAACAAGTGACCGATATCAGCCGCAGCTTCAGCATCTATTTATAGTGTAGGGGGCGGGATGCTTCGGATTCTAGAGAGCATTTGATTGAACAAAGTTTGATGAGAAGCTGAAGTGCAGGGTGATGTCATAAAAATCGTTGGTCCATATTGGCAGAAGTGAGAGACTGTAAGTTTTGGATGCTTCTATCTTGTAAATGTGAATTTTGTCTTTTTTTTTTTTTTTTGGAGCACCTTAGTTTATAGATAACCTTACTAACATATACTTATTTATTTGAAATTGATGGGGAATTTATTTTATTTTTTTAATTATACACAAGGTTTTGAAGTTAACTTTCATGAAAACTAGGGGTGTGAATCGGTACTGGTTTCACGATTCAATTCGATTACGATTATCATGTCATGATGCATCATGATTATATCAAATTTATTTTGTGCATTTTTATTAAATTATATAAGCAGGCTACTTATTTAATTAATGTATAATTAATTTATTAAGTATTGTTAAGAATCAAGCAAATTAAATATAGCTTCAAAACATACAAGTAATAAATGGGGAAAAAGACAATTACAAGTGATAAACAAAAAGTATCTAAGAGTACTTTAAGTATTCGAAAGTTTACAGACAATCATAGTTATGGGTTTTTCATTGATTAGCCCAGATTAACACAGTGGTAGCTAATAGGCTGCATTCACACTAATGCTATTTCCACATATCAGATGTTTTGTCCTGTTCTGAAAACATAACTGATTGTTTACATCAATTTCATAAAAGTATTTGGGGATGCAAGTGCATTTAAACGCAGCCACGAGCTTCAGGACAAACAAACACAAAGCCCACATGTCAGTACGTGAGTTTCGTGCATCTAATACGTACTGCATTCCAAACGGCAGAAATGAAAGCATATCTAAAGTAAAAGACTAAAATATCAGCGAGTGGAAACACTGTCAAGCAATACGCACGTGTCTCACAGCGCATATTCTGTGCAATGAAGCCTGCCGCGATTGTCTCTAGAGCGCAAACGTACTAAATGCGGGAAAAAGTCAAGCTCAGATTAAAAAAAAAAATAGAGTGCATTTTTATTACTCGTGTAACAAGCGCCTGTGTGAAAGACATCAGTAGGCTATAATCGATTATGGTCTATTACTGCATCGATGCAATAATTAATTTCAACACCCCTAATGAAAACCATTATCAGTGATGTAACATTTTTTAATAAAACAAAATACATTGCGTACTTAAATTCTTTTTAATTTGCATTTGAATTCTTTTAAGAAATGGATTACTGTATTTTCCACAACCTGAGTCACATTTTTTCTCTCTTCAGTGAAATTTTGACCCGGTGCTGCACAATGTGGTACTTGTTTTTTTGTGCTACCGAGTACTCGATTACAAAATTATGCGAATGCACTTGCTTGGTGTCCTTGTACAGTTGACAGTTTGTAATTCTGTAATGTCTGAGGAGACATTCAGAGGTGTAGCTTGTATGGACTTGGCTCGGGTGATTTAGGGAATCATGTGTCAGGCTTGCAGTATGTCTGCTCGGACAGCAAGTTCCCCCTAGCCTATTTTTATCACTTGGTTATTTTTTGAGCGGTGCAGCTTTGAGCATTCGCACAGCTTGTGTCTTAATGTTGTTTTGGTCTGGCAAAACATCTTCAGTGTCGTCATAATTTTGTGGTGACTTAGGGGGTTTTAGGATTTTATGGGTGTATATCTAGCTTGAGGTGCCCTAGTTTGGTCAAAGTGCCTCGTTTGACATTCCTTAACCGCATCTGTGTTTTCTCTCATGTTCAGCGTTTGGACGGCTCGATCAAGGGTGAGCTCAGAAAACAAGCACTGGACCACTTTAATGCAGAAGGCTCTGAGGTAAGATCCTAAACTATGGCATGCGTGTTTGTTTTGTTTGGGCAGAGCTGCACTGTCTGGAGACATTTGCTATGGTTGTGATGTTCCAGGCAGCTCTCTGCGTCAGAGCTCAGTTGACAAGGCACTTTACTGGTTCTGGGAATGCTTGATCCATGGGAAATACAGGCCTTATGTAATTATTAGAAGAATGTAAATGTAATTTATAAAGGGTCAAAACAGTTCTGTCAGATTGAAACAAGAAGGCCCATATGCGTTCAAAAACTCTACAGTGAACTCATTAAATATACAGTATATACAATAAATGAATGTTTCATAAGTTCTACAAGGTTGATTTGTATTTAAGTAGTAATGCAACATCTGCGCCACTAGTGTCACCAAAAATAAGTAAAAATGTTTTTCTAACAAAGAATGTAACTCTTAAAATATGTGACCCTGGACCACAAAACCAGTCTTAAGTGTCAATTTTTCATTTTCATTTCAAGCTTTTCATTGATGTATGGTTTGTTAGGACTGGACAATATTTGGATGAGATACAACTATTTGAAAATCTGGAATCTGAGGATGCAAAAAAATAAAAATAATGAGAAAATCGCTTTTAAAGTTGTCCAAATGAAGTTCTTAGCAATGCATATTACTAATCAAAAATGAAGTTTTGATATATTTATGGTAAGAAATTTGCAAAATATCTTCATGGAACATGATCTTTATTTAACATCCTAATGATTTTTGGCATAAAACAAAAATCGATAATTTTGACCCATACGATGTATTTTTGGCTATTGCTACAAATATACCCCAGCGACTTAAGACTTGTTTTGTGGTCCAGGGTCACGCATACAGTATATGCAATATATTGATGTTTGAGGGTCCATAAGGTTTTTAGATTTCATATAAGGTTGATTTGTATTTAAGTAGTGATGTAATTTCTGCACCACTAGTGTCACTAAAAAACATGAAGCAAAATAATTTTCTAACACATAATGTAACACCTACAATAGAATATAAAGTATACAGTACATTTGTTTTAAGAACTGCCTTTAGGTTCCATAAGGCTAATTGATCATTCATATAATATTGATTTTTGATAAGTGGTAATATAACTTCTGTGCCACCAATGTCACCAAAAATAATGCAAAACCACAAAGCAAAATAATGGTTTCCTAACAATCACTCCAACTGCCTGCTGTTGCTCAGACAAACTGATTTATACCATTGCATAGGCTATTACCCAGTTTTTATGCCTATTCACCTGGAATAGGATAAATAGATTCAAGCATTCATCACAATGCATTTGGCTCTTGTTCTCACTGTCCACGGTCTTTAACAGGACTTCTGTTTCCTGCTGTCCACCCGAGCTGGAGGGCTTGGGATTAACCTGGCCTCTGCCGACACAGTGGTTATCTTTGACTCGGACTGGAACCCACAAAATGATCTTCAAGCCCAGGCCAGAGCCCACAGGATTGGCCAGAAAAAGCAAGTAAGTAGAGCATGAATCTTTGACCTAATGTGTAACTGCACATACTTTTGGAGGAGTATGAAATATTGTCATAAGTAGCATACGTAGACTGCAATTAAATATATTTTGGGGTTCTTTACATAGGTGAATATCTATCGTCTGGTCACAAAAGGCACAGTGGAGGAAGACATTATTGAAAGAGCCAAAAAGAAGATGGTACTAGACCATCTTGTGATTCAGAGAATGGACACCACTGGGCGAACCGTACTGGATAACAACTCAGGAAATTCAAAGTGAGAACCTTGAATATTAAATAGAAAAAAATTACTCTTATCAGAATGTTATTTTAAGCATGTATTGAAAATATAACACAATGTATGCCTGTGTTTTGTCCATCTCCAGTTCAAACCCCTTCAGTAAAGAAGAACTGACGGCAATCTTGAAGTTTGGAGCAGAAGACCTTTTTAAGGAACCTGAGGGGGAGGAATCAGAACCACAGGAAATGGATATTGATGAGATTTTGCGGCTTGCTGAAACCAGAGAGAGCGATCAAGGATCTAGTGCTACAGACGAGCTTCTGTCACAGTTTAAGGTACTCAAGAGTCTATTGAAACTTTTAATGTTAAGTAGCATATTTTCTCCTGAGCTTTGGCCCAGCATGAACTGTGTGTTTTTCTTCTGATAGGTTGCTAACTTCACCATGGATGAAAGCACACCAGATCTTGAGGAGAAGCATATACGCGACTGGGATGACATAATTCCAGAGGAGCAGCGGCGGAAGGTGGAGGAAGAGCAGAAGCAGAAGGAGATGGAAGACATCTACATGCTACCCAGAAGCAGATCTAAAAAGAGGGTAAGGAGGTGCTTCTAGGTTACCTGAGGTGGTTACTGCCTGTATTTTCATTAGTGGTTGACCTATTTTGGTTTTTTGACAGCCAATGCCGATTAAGGCTAAAAAAACTAAATTTGAACTTTGTACTGATCTCCTGAGGCCATAAGAGGGCGCATCGAGCAAAATATTACTAATGCACATTTCTTCAAAGCAATAACATAACACGACTATCTCTGAAAAAAAGTGCATAATGTTTAAATTTGTTAACAAACCATATATGTGACCCTGGACCACAAAACCACTCTTAAGTCGCTGAAATACATTGTATGGGTCAAAATAGATTTTTTATTTTTTTTTGCCAAAAATAATTAGGATATTAAGTAAAGAGCATGTTCCATGAAAATATATTTACAGTAGGAAATTTACAAAATATCAAAACTTAATTTTTGATTAGTAATATGCATTGCTAAGAATTCATTTGGACAACTTTAAAGGCAATTTTCTCAATATTTAGATGTTTTTGCATCCTCATATTCCAGATTTTCAAATAGTTGTATCTCGGCCAAATATTGTCCTATCCTAGCAACCCATACATCAATGGAAAGCTTATTGTATGTATGTATTACCTTTATGACTGGTTTTGTGGTCCATAGTCACATATAATTAATTAAGTTGCTTAAACCATTAGAAACAAACCAGCATCATGTGTGCATGTATAGTTTAATACAAAGGACAGAAAACCAATCACAAAGAGTACTTTTTCATTTAAAAACATAAGATGCAGTGGGATGGGGAAAATACGCCATAAAGTCTCGAGACATGTTTTTTAAAAGTTAAAAGAACTTGCATTAATTTTACATGGCTTTCTATACATGTGGCTCTCTTGTGCGAGACGTGAGTGCAATGGTGATAGATAGAAAATGCGATGCATATGTGTTCTGTGTGAACAGCTTGGTTTCAGTTTTGACGTAAACAACATCACCTCTGCATTGATGTTCTCTTTTTCCGCAATATTTTGAATGAACAACGTAGCAGCGCCACTTCTAGTGGGCTCAACTGGATAGGTTGAGAAAAACATTAAAATGCAACAACACTTACATCGTCATCGCATCTTGTGTGCCACTAATAAGGCTGCCTGACACACACCTAAAATTCGAATGCAACATTTTTGCATTCAAATGTGTATTTTTATATATTCAAAATTCTAATTTTTTTTTTTTGACAGCCCTAATACCGATATCTTGGAAAGCAGGATGGCCGATATAAAGCTGATGTAATTTTATTTATTTTAATGAATATTTAAGAAATTTTTAATAATTTGAAAATGGGTTAAAAAATAAGTGTCTAAAATAAACATACTGATTGTTTAGATGACACAGTATTTTTCACAAATAAATAAATATTTAATAAAAATATAATTAAAAAGGAAGTAAACAAAAGGGCACTCAGTTTTCTGATTAGTTTGTGTGCATTAGGAATCTTTTTTTTTTTTCAAATAAAGCCAAGGTAACACTCAATTTACATACAGCACCAAGAAAATTACATGAATAGTTTGAAATCACAAGTTTAAAGTTTCCGGATACAGTTCACAGAGAACATGTGATCAGGCAATTTACAAATGCACACTTCACAAGATATCATAGCTGGTTTCGACTAAGTTTGCAAGGTTTGTGAAATGTTAAATGTTTGTTAGTCATTCAAAGATTTGTTTAAAAATGATATAAATGCGTATTTGCGGAATGCTGTCAGCATTCCGCAAATAAGTATTATAATGTTTGTCTTTCTATTACTAATAATATAAAAGCAACTGTTATAATACTTTTGTATACGTTTTAATTCCTTTGTTTAACAGTTCTATCTGATTATTAGACAGACTTCTAACCATACTAGACAGGACTGTTAAACGACGTCAGCAAACAAGAGGGAGAATGTGAACACTGTGTGTGCAGGCGATACTGTTCTCAGCGCTGTCAAAGTAAAAGTCTTGCCTTGAACACATCGGCCAATACCGATATTTGAAAAACACCAAATATCAGCCGACCACTGATTTTCATGTACTGTCAAGGCTTGTGCCAATTCAAATTGAGTAATCTGGGTATTATTTTACAGAATCCACAGTAGTGGAATATATGGGTGTTATCTAGGTAAATTAAAAAGGGGCAATATTTTACCAAAAATAAAATCTAAAATATTACTGAAATCTTTGGTCTAACATACTTTTAATGATAATTCAGCACATACAAACACTCTAATTGTCTATTAATTCCCAGTATCTTACTGTAATGTGCAATTTTTCTAATTCAAATATACCTTTTCAAGAGTAATTTTACAAAAAAATTCTATTTTAAATAAATGTCATTCTTTTGAATTTTCTGTTTATAACAGTGTCCTGAAGAAAAGGTCTAAAAATCACTGTTTCCAGGAAAATATTAAGCTGCTCAACTGTTTAAAAAAATATTGATATTGAAATTTTACATTTGAATGCTATTTCACAATATTTTTGTTTTACTATATTTTGGATCTAATAAATGCAGTCTTGTTGAGCCTGAGAGACTTATTTCAAAAAAAAAAAAAAAAAGCCTATATCTGTATATAACCCTATGTAAGTTTTTTTTTTTTTTTTTTGATTTTGGGTGAAATATCACCTGTACATGTCTTACACGAGGTGTAAAAGGGTTTTCAGCTCTGTAAACAGATATTCACTTATCAGCATGCATTTATACATAGCATACAGTCATGTAAAGTGCTCCCTGTGGCTTTTCAGCACTTTTATCCTCTCCTTGAGCTGGATCCATAATATCTTGCTCAGGCTGTAATGACTCATTAGATTTTATAGCCACACGCTGCATTCCCATGTGATGGCAGCACATGTTGAAGTATGCAGCATCGTAGCTTTTGGAAATGAGTCATTAAGTTTTACAGCGCAGTGGACTCCCCGGCGATAAGGCCGTGTGTGTGTTTGCAGCCACATGCTCATTACTCTTGCTTTACGCCAGAGATGATTTAATCCAGAGCAGAACAGAGGCGTCCACAAAATATTCTGTGAAATCACTGTTTTAATATTCCTAAAAACTGTATTGTGATGATTTTAGGCACAGGCCAATGACAGCGACAGTGACGTGGGATCCAAACTGAAGCACAGATCCTCGGCTTCAGACAGTGAGACGGATGATAGTGAGGATGACAAAAGGCCCAAGCGAAGAGGCAGGCCGAGAGCTCGCAAAAACAATGTGGAGGGATTTAATGACGCAGAGATCCGCAGGTAATATAGCTTAACATCCACTTACTGATTTAAGAAGGCTTTGCTGTAAACATTTCATTTACGTTATGGCCTATTTATTGTAGGTTTATAAAAGCATACAAGAAATTTGGAGCTCCGCTTGAAAGGTAAGAAATTACAATTTTTGGGTGAACCATGTCTTTAATAAATTAGTTATGTTTTTAGTTCTCTCTTTTAAATGATGTAGTCCAGTGAGAAGCAATAATGAACAATGTTATTTTAGTATTATTTATATACCATTATAATATTTATTAATATTTTGATTTAAATTTCATTGCTGTATTTTGGGGATTTTTTTTTTTTTTAATTATTTTGTTATATATATTTAGCTTTCATTTACTTATATTTCAGTTTTAGTTTTTAGAATTGTTGACCTGCTCATCTAATATTTATATTTTAATTCAGCTTTATTTCAATTAACAGAACATTTTTGAATAGTTTTTGAACAGCAACAACATAATGTCCAATTAAAAGTGGTACTGAACTGGATATGGTGTTTTGTACAGGTTGGAGGCGATTGCCCGTGACTCTGAGCTGGTGGATAAGTCCATTGCAGACCTGAAGCGATTGGGGGAATTGGTGCACAACACCTGTGTTACTGCAGTGCAGGAGCACGAGGAGCTCATGAAAGAAAATCCTGTGGAAGGTGTGTGTTAATGTTAATAGCAGTGCTGAGTAAAACGAGTGATTCATTTCCTTTTATTTTTTTTTAATAATCTTTTAATTTGTATTATTTCTTTGATGCAGCTAAAGGCCCAGGGAAAAGACGAGGCATTAACATAAAGATTTCTGGAGTTCAGGTCAATGCTAAATCTATTATCCAGCACAAAGAGGAGTTTGAACCACTACATAAAGCTGTGCCTTCAAATCCTGCTGAAAGGAACAAGTGAGTCCTAATTAAAGCTATATTATAGATTATTTTTCATAATATAGTACATAGTTGAGTTGCTACAGACACAAACTGTGTCTAACCGTTGCAAGCACTCTCTGGGTGAAGATTTAATCAAGCCATTTGAATATGATTTGATGGGTTTTTTGGGGAACTTCAGTTTCAGGTGCACCATTTAAAATTGATTTGAGAATGTCTTTTAAATTCCAGTTCAATTGAGGCTATTGAATTGAGGTAGAAAACAGAATCTAGAATTTAAGGAATCCAATTTAAGGAAGTGGAATTAAAAAAAAAAAAATCTGATAACTGCACTATATGTAATTTTTAATCATTTAGATTTCAGTATTTTAATTATTTGACTTAGTAAATTTTAAATGCTTATGATGTATATGAAAATTGGCATTATTAGTCCAAATAAAATCACAATCTATTGGACTAATGGATTTTCTCTGTTGTGTCACTTTAAATTTTCTGTCAAATTCCTGTTTTATGATACACAGCCAATTTCATTTCTAATTGCATCTAATGCATTTTTAAAGGATTTGATTATGAAGTTTTCCCAACACTGATCCATTTATAAACAAGGAATAAAATGAGACCAAAAAGAGTAAGTGAAGTTTTCCGTTTTGGCTAGATTTCAGCTGACCTGTCGGGTGAAGACTCCACACTTTGACGTAGACTGGGATATTCATGATGACACACAGCTGTTACTGGGTATCTATGAACACGGCTACGGCAACTGGGACCTGATCAAGACCGATCCTGATCTCAAACTTTCTGAGAAGGTACATTGAGTCAAATTATTGCTTGCTCACAGTTAAATAAACAGCATCAACAATGTGCAAGTTTGCCTTACCTGACCTCAAATGTCCTGTTGTCTTTACTTGTAGATTCTCCTAGATGACCCTGATAAGAAACCTCAGGCAAAGCAGTTACAGATGCGAGCAGACTACTTGCTTAAGATGCTTAAGAAGGAGCAAGAAAGCCAAGATGCTGCTAAAACAGGAGATGAGGTAAGGATTATGGGTTTTTCAGGTTTGCAGGTTTTTAGACTTGCGACACCTAGTGGTTTGGAGAACAATGATATTGTAAAACAATAGAGTGGTGGTTAGGATTAGATAACTTTTTGGTGGCCATACACACTTTTGGGCCTGCAGCTTTAAGCAAGAAATGTGTTAGCAAAGGCATTTTAAAATATAGGTGGTCTTGTCATGTACCATACATTGGATCAGTTCCAGTCAATATATTTTAATGACATTTTCGTTCTTTGCATCTTCCCACCTCCCAGACCAAACCCAGAAAGAGGAAACCTCGAGTGAAGAACAAGGCCCCTAACAATGATCTGGTCAATGAAATCACCTCTCCTCGTCTTTCCGACAACCTGTCAGAAGAGGGAGAGGTGAAGGTATGTTACTTTTATTGTGTCGTATCACCTATATAAAGAAACAGATTTGTTAATGCAGAGATATAAAGGCATAGAATCCACAGCACAAACCAGTTATGCTGCATATTTACAATTCTCTCGTTTTCCAGGACGATGGAGCTGAAAAATCACCCACAAAGAAGAAACAGAAAAAGGATAACAAAGAGAACAAAGAAAAAACAGGAACTCCTAAAAAAGAGAAGGAGGGGGACAAAGATAAAAAGCGTTCAAAGTCCAAAAAAGAGAAGGTATTTTATATGGCATCAAGAGTCTGCAGTATTATGTTTCAGCATGAGAACATTTCCTTTAGAAACTTGGACTTAAATATTATGTTTCACTGTCATCCTGTGCACAATATGGTTAGATAGATTCTTAGATCAACAGGTTGACTCAAACTCATGATTTAGATCTAAATTATACTGCCATTATAATTAAATTCTCTTGTGTTATAAATATAAAAGTATTAGTTTGTCTGTTTTTTGAGAAATAGATTATTTTTTTATTTTTTTTTTTTAATAAATCCAGTTTGGATCAGACTAAATCTGTACATAGTAAAGTTATATCATGTGTCAATGTGCTCAACTTCTCACATTTTCAGGCCAAACCAGGAGGAAAAGGGAAAAAAGCTCAAGGCCCTGTGCACATCACTGCAGGAAGTGAGCCTGTACCAATTGGAGAGGAAGATGATGAGCTGGACCAGGAAACATTCAGCATTGTGAGTGTTAAAATTCTCATTTCTTCATTTCAATCTTTCCTTTACTAGACGTATTGTTTAATTGTACACAGAAGTATGTTGATAATGTGTAATGTGTATGCAGTGTAAGGAGCGGATGAGGCCGGTGAAGAAGGCTCTGAAGCAGTTGGATAAGCCAGACGAGGGGCTGTCGGTGCAGGAGCAGCTGCAGCACACTCGTACCTGCCTGCTAAAGATCGGAGACCGCATCACAGAGTGCCTTAAATCGTACAGTGACCCTGAGCACGTTAAGACCTGGCGCAGGTATCTCAACTACACATTACACATCCTATTTCAAGAGTTCCCATTATATTTGGACAGTATATTCAACCACCGCTTTTGTTTAATTTGTCAGAAACCTCTGGATTTTTGTGTCTAAATTTACTGAGTTTGGGGCCCGGAAACTGCACAAGCTGTATAAGATGGCTCAAAAGAAGCGCTCCCAGGAAGAAGAGGTAAGCTCACCTTAAATCCACCGTTCTCATTGACATTGTTCTCCTCATGTACCACTTACTCACTTGCTCCTCTTACAGAAAGAACAAAAGAAGAAAGATGATCCTGCCAAGAAAAAACCCTTCAGACCTGAACCGTCTGGATCTAGTCGGGACTCTACGGGTACCCAGCCTGCACCCAAACCCCATCCTTCGGGCAACCATCCGCCTGGACCTCCCCCTCACGGCCACCACAGAGAGTACAACCAGCCCAATAAAAGACACTTTCCTAATGACGGTGAGAGATGAAACAATCCATCAAGTGTCACTGTTTTCGGCTCCAAACTCAGTCCAAAATCAGATTGAAAGAGAGAAAAAAAAGAGAAAAAAAAAACAGCTTTTTGCACTCACATTGTGTAGTAGGGCCATATGATTTCATGGAATCATGGAGTCCAGTAATAAAAACGGAGTTTACTGTATAACACAGAATGTCACGGAATTTGCCAAATTTTGGATGGATAAATTAAAAGTAGGTCAGCACAGTTAAATCAAATTCAATATGGACTAGTGTCTGTGAATATTAAGCTGCAAAAAGACTATTTAGGTCTTCACAGCAACCCGTCAAAAGAAAAGTTTGGTTAACTTGAAGAAACTGTGACACTTGTATTACTTAATCTAATAATTAATTAATAAATAATTACTATAACATTATTTGTATTACAAATGTATTACTACTGCTACTAATAATTAAAACATTATTTTTTTAAGGAATATTTACCAGAATTTATTTAGCAGGACATTGTAAATAAAACAACACAGTATTTCTGGGGAAAAAAAAAAAAAAAAAAAAATATATATATATATATATATATATATATATATATATATATATATATATATATATATATATATATATATATATATATATATATATATATAAAATAATAATAATAAATCTTTTTTATATATAAAATAGATTAATTAGAGATGCTTTTGATTATTACAATTTAATGAAAACATAAAATTAAATCCAGAAATATAATGGAAAATCGTATTTGGTAAAAAAAAGAAAAAAGAGACTGAATCTGAATTTCATAGGGCCTTAACAATTTAATTTTTGTTAAACTTATTAAATTCTGTAGGTTTCATGAATTAAATGAATTAGACTTGCTTTTTGATTTAATATTTTAATTTAACAATTAAGACAGAGTCTACAAAAATTAAAACAGAAAAACACAAGTTAAATGGAATTTGGGAAAAAATAAAACTGATTTCATAGGGCGCTACTAAAGGAATAGTGCTCATAAATGACTTCTGGGTGTTGGACACAGAAACTACATCATTACATAATCATATCACAGTTTGATTAGCTACTATACTTATGGTTTTGATGTCAAGAGAGATTTTTTTTTTTTTTTTCGTACAACCATAAATGATGCCATTTACGACTTCAGTTGTCATTTTTAATGATCAACCATCTCATTGGGTACCTTGTGCATCGTTTAACAGATAGGGGAGACTGGCAAAGGGACCGTAAGTACAGCTACCCAGGTAACAGCAGTCAGCCCTGGCAGGGAGATCGGCATCACCCGTATGACACGCACAGGTACAAGGACCATCATTACGGTGACCGCCGTCCTCATGGTGACTACCGCAGCTCAGGAGGTTACCGTAACAGCAGCTCCCCTCGCAAACGACCCTATGAGTATGGTAATGATAGAGATCATCGTGGCCATCGAGACTATTATGACAGGTGAGCAAGAGTGGCTTTTTATTAAATCTGTTAACGTTTACAACCCATCCTCATACCCAAAACCGCATTGTTGTGTGTTGAACTGTAGGACTAAAATTGCACTTTTTGTTCAGACATCCAGACCCTAAGAGAAGGCGTTCAGATGAATACCGCTCCCCAAACTATCACCCAGGTGGAGGAGGGCATCCACAGGACTTCAGAAGGATGCCAGACCACAGGGGACCTCCTGGAAGCCATGGCCCCATGGGGCCCGATCACTACCGCCCCTTCCACCCCGATAAACCCCCACCCCTGATTGACCCCCGTTCCCCTCAGTCTCAGAAATCCCCACTCGAGCCCATCTCACCTGCTATGGAAAGAACTGCAGAGCAGAAACCTGTGACGGACTTTAATTGGAACAACAGGAAGACGTGAGGTGAATACTTGGTTAGTGCAGAGACGGTCTGTACTGCCAAAGGACGTGGCAGAAAGGCCACCTAGGCAATAAATGGAGCCTACAACGAACTCCTCTTTATCGCCACTGTGTCCTCCGCTCTCTTCTAGGATTCACAACTAGGTTAAGTCTGCCATTTTGGACTGAGGAGACAGAACAAAGCGTGGTTAGTCCTATGGACTATGATTGAACTTGATAAAGTGTTCAAGTATGCCTAAGTTAGAAAGTGCCTCATGTATTTGGTCTTTGTTGAGAGTCATTAGCAGAAAGGGACTATCCCCAAAGCAAACTTTTCTTTGATGTTTATGTCTTTTGTTTCGTGTTGTTTTGGTTTGTGCAAAAAAGGATTATTTCATGAAAGTAGACTTTGTGGGAGGAGAAAAAAGGAATTGTTTTAATTGCACCTTCAGATGTTGATTCATATTTTTGTTGAGCTATTCGAAACTATCGCTTTTGCTTTCTGAAATACCCAGACCGCTGTGATCGTACGTCATTTTGAGGAAAGAAAATCAAGTAATTACATGTATGTTTTTGTCTTTTGATGTTGTTATTATGTAGGAGTCACTTATGTGATGAGCAACAACTGCAACAATTACTGGAATTGTTTTTCTCGAATTATCAAATCTGCTAAATGTGTCTTCGCTTTTGCAGACCCGCCATTTGTTAATATTGACCTGTTGGAGGACAGTAGCCTTATTTAAAAACACAAAGAAGGAAAAGAAAGGCTAAACAGTATTCAGGGTCCATGTAGACCTTGTCAGAACACTAGATAATCATAACACGTAAGCTATCTTTGATTTTGTTTTTTGTTAGATCTGTAACACTTGGCACCACTTAAGTCCACTTTATCGTCAGTGCTTGTACTGTTGCATCTTTTTATTGCACTAAAAGGACAGTACTTGCTCGATTTTGAGTATGTAGTAATGGTAGACATTACCCGAATCTGATTTTCATGTTTCGTTGAGTTGTTTTCTCAGTATATGAGTGTGCTGAAACGCTGATACCGTTGACCTTTAAGTGGAAATGTGAGTACTGTATGAATGGACAGATGCGTGTTTCAGGAGTGGGCGGGTGTCACAAGCTATTTTTGGTGAAGCAGATTTTGTGCCAAAACATTGACAGACTGGCATGCTGGTAAATACTGTTCATTGATTGTTTATTTGATGTGTTTTTTCCATCTGTGCCTTATTCTTGTGTAGATTCAAACACCGGATTGGTATAAGGATGTTAAGCGGTCGGAAATGATGCAGTATTATTATGCTGTTGTGTACAATTTCAAAACATTTGCCAGGATGGAATTTTAACTAGGTGCATGTAAAGCCAGCTCTGGTGAGTGGGGAACAATGCGGTGTGCTCAATTCCAAAAGATCATGGTGACAGGACTGGGAGAGCAGGTGAGCTGGTGAAATGTGGACACGTCTGCAATGGAATACTGAAGATGTGTTTCTTCTTTCCCACCCAAGCTCCTGCTCACACTCCACGGACATGTGTTAAGCTTTGAAACAAGCCAATTTAAAGTAATTTATATTTGTGAAAAGCCACTGTTCAGATTAATTGTACTGTACATATGTTTATAGATCTATATGTATTAAACTTTCCTACATCATGGACAATCTGTTTTTGTTCTTCAGTGATAATTAAAACAAATTCCGGGTTTTAGTCTTTTTCAGTCTTAAATCAAAGTTTGTCAACTTGTTGAAACTGCACTATTTCATTCATTTCCATTCATTTAATGTGATATTTAGGAAAATCCCCTAAATGATTAAATTTAAGAAAAAAAAAAAAAAAAGTTTACCTTTAATTGGTCCGGCTGTTCGCGCGCCTGATTTCATCACGTGCACTGGGAGTCTGAGAGGAATGGCGCGAATTGCTAAGGTGAGACACATTTCCTTAGCTACATTTTAAACAAGCTTTAACATTAATAACAGATTTAAGTGATTAAAGGGAATATTTTTATTGCGCTGGTAACGTTCGTCAGATATAACCTACATGAAACGCGTTTTAGAATCATAATGAATTAATATAAACGTTATAAAAAACTTTAAATCGTTTTTCTCTGTCTTTTTGTTTATAATTGTTGATTATAAGTTGGGAAAGCACCTCATTGACTACAAATAATATTTGTGCTTTATAGAGCAAAAGTTACAATAGTGCTCAAACACAAGGTAATATTGTCCTCTTTAGATAAGATCGTGGCTGTGGTCTAAAATGGTTCAGGAAATTGAGTTTACTTGTACCATTAGGTGGCAGTCTTAGCTTGACATACTTCCATTAAGTCTGTGGTGAAGTCACTTCCATTGTCAAACATGAACTCGAACAAAAAGGAACACAACTGAATACAAAAACCCAAACATCAAAAATATATCAACATGACACTTTATTTTTTCTTCAATAAATAATTTACAGTATTTACAGGTGGTGTGTGGCACCGCTTTAGTCCTACATACAAAAACAGACTAAGCTGTCTGGTATCTCCCATTCAATGTTAATACATTTGAAAATGTTATCATTCACTTTTATTTTTTTTAGCATTACAAGTTTGATAACCTCTTTCACCATCAAGTTAAAACCAAGTAAGAGCTAGTTTAAAGAGAATAAAAACATAAAGTGCTTTTGTAATAAACAACACATGAACACCGCAAGTCACACGTTTCCTACTTAGTATTTAGTTAAAGGACATGATGTCTTTGTATTACTCTTGTTCCAAATTAGATTGTAAGTCCCTTATCTTATGTTTTTGTGGTGCTTGTGTACACAATATCCCTTTACACTTAATTGTAAATTTGACCACACCCTCTGATGTACCCAAAAATCAGCACAAAATATTATTTGCCAAATCACACAAACTTATATACATGTCACATTACACATTTAAATCCAAAAAGCACTGACAACACAAGCACACCTAAACACAAAAGTCATTACAATCATTTTGTATGCTTTCAAAAGTCTCTTTAAAGCCATGAACTGCACCAACAACACAAGCTTTCTTAGCAGTAGTAAGGCTCGCAAAACTTTACAGTGTAAGAATAAATTACTGTGAAGTCTCTCAGAGCATTCTTTATGTATAATTAATATCTAAACCGTATTTTCATAGTTCAAACTTTTTACTAAGAGAAAACAAACACTGAGAAGAGACAGCTGTTATAGATGTTCTTCGAAGAAATGGGACATGATGAAGATGAAGTTATGTGGGCTTCATCTTCCATAAAGACCTTTCCAACAGTCTCTAGACATGGCCTATAAAAACAATTAGGCTACCAAGGGTGCAGTTTCACTCTTCAAAATAGTGGTGCTATGTATCGTCTGACTTTAGTTCGCCAATATTACTACTGCTATTTACAATACTGAGTGCCAGTGATCCTGAGCCTGCTAATGGCTGAAGAGCAAATGCCCCCATTTCAAATGTCACAAGAAATGCATGGCAGATGTTCTCAATAGCTCCTGCACTGGTCCATCCACCACACTGTAGTTAGCAGCACCTTCCAATATTATACACAATCAGGACATCTGGTTTGAGCCCAAATACTTAAGTGAACCACAAAAGGTCCCATGAGAAAGCGAGAGAGAGAAAATTCAGCTGTTTGGGAAATTGTTGGCACCATGGCTTGTTCTTTGGCAAAACGCCTCCGCCATAAATTCACAGATCTACAGAGTCGTGAGTTAAACGGGGCCTACAGCACAGCCACGTCGACACCCTTTTGAAATGGAGAGCAAGGCGTTGCTCTTTAAGAAGCAGTAAGGATGATTGATGGACCTGCCTTGTGGGTCCCATCTCAAACTGCAAACATTGTATGGAGGAACTTGGCTCTCTCCTGGATATATATGTTGATGGTTATGCTACCTACTGCAAACTGACATGATTATTATTTTTTTCCACGAATGTGTTTATCTGAAACAAGTGTGCTCAGAGACAACTCTGTCTTGGGCTATACCATTGTATGATGTGGATTTTTTACTCAATGGCTTTATTTTGTGAACAAAGTAAAGAAACTTATTCTCTATGTGCCTAACAATTGTTCAGGCTGATTTTGAACACCCAATTTGACAATGGAGGGATTTCAATAAATATTTTCCGAAGTTATAACACCTAAGCAGTATGGGTGTAGTTTAAAGTCTGTTTGACACAATGGTTGACACCCTTTTTTCTATGAAATGTAGGAAAGAGCTCATGGCAGGCAGTAAAACTTCTTACTGACCCATGAACCACCTCACCAGAGGTACATTAGGACCCTGGGTGCAATATACAGTTATTATGAAACACTTCTCACACACACACACACACACACACACACACACACACACACACACAAAATAACACATCTTTCTTTTGCACACACACATAGACAAACTATACAAAAGGCCTGATGTTATGGCCTGTTAATCTCCTCTGTAGACAACATGACTTACTAGTCTGACATGGCCTTGGCCAGGGGGTTTTCTCTAGAAAGCTAACATTTTTCTGAAGCTGGATCTTCTTCAAAGAGAGAACTCCTGCCGGCCCTCCATCGTTTGGAGACATTAATAAAAGCTCCTGTCATGTCCTCCAGCCTGGCTCCGGGAGACATACTTCACCTCTCACTTGGCATCAAGTGAACTGAAGAACATCTCCAAGCTCTTCTTTCTGCAAAGGATCATCCCCCTCTCACTCCTGTCAGTGGCACATCACCCTGGTGGGAACAAGGGTGGTTTAATCTGACTCGGGTCTCAGGACCTCTCAGCGCTGCGTTCTCTGTCATGAAGCAGTTATGAGATCAGCAGGATGACCACAGAGATGGGTGGGTCTCCAGGAACGCTTCTGCTCTGGCCTGATGAATGAACGTACGTGATGATGATGAGAGATGAGTCCATGGTGTGACACAAGACACACAAGTGTGAAAGCCCTCAGCAGAAGCTCAGGCTCTAGCTGAGAAGCCCAGCCTCTGGTAGATGGAACACAACACGGTGAGAGCAGCATTTCACATGCATACAGCATCTTACAACCATCTAACAATGATGTCCAATGGGGACTACAGACGAATGGAAAATGAGTCAGTCCACAACTGTATGACAACAAGGCTGATGAGGATTAGGACACTAAAACCCCATTTTTCTGAGGCAGAGTTGAATATTGTATCCTTTTCAAAGAGGTGATACTTGTCTTTGTTGGAGTGGAGCATTTTAACATCCTCAAAGGCGTAGTAGGCCGCCAGGGTGAAGTTGATGTCCCCAGAAGATAGCAGGTCAAAAACACAGGACTGGAAATACAAATCCTCAACTGGTAGACGTTCTTTGCACTTGGCCATGGCTGACTGGTATGTGAAGCCATTAATAGGAGCACCTGGCCGTCCCCTGCCTAAGGCTTGGCTCTCCGCCGCCCGTGCTCTGAAGGTCCTGAAGTCTATCCGCTGGTTTGCAGGGCAACCATGCAGGCAGAGGTAAAGATCCTGGTTGTCCTGGTCCTCCACCGAATTCACGACCTCCTCTGGCATCCGCACCGCAAAGGTGAGGTAGCGGCCAACCTGCCGAACTACAAAAGTGGTGCCGATATAGCGTGCCTGGATCTCCACGTGTTGTCCAGGCACCTTCTCTACTATGCGTAGGGTGTTGGCGCCATGGCGGTCGCCTCCGTTCTTTGAACCATCAGCAAATGCAGCAGGAAGCTCGTCAGTCTCTGCATGATACATCTTCTGGTCTACACATTCTTGAAAGTTCTTGAAGATGATTGTTAGCTGTGGTAAAAGTGAGAGTGAGAACAAGTGAGAACAGTATTAAGATCAATTATGGTTTTGGACATAAATACTTCACAACAAAACAATTCTAGGGGGAGAAAAGATGGCTAGAAAACATTTAAAGTGCATAAAGTTTTGATGTTGAAAATGCTATATTTGTTCAATCAAAACCAGCCAAGAAACAGCAACCACAGACATAAAGTGTTTTATGCACCACTGCATAAGGCAAAAGATGGTGTCTAAGTACTCCATTCTGCATAACCGAGCCTTGTCTTTATAAAACCAGAGGACTGTGTAGTGCAGACCCTCCAAGCCCAGAAGCTTTCGTAATGTCACATTTCAGCAGCAGCTCAAGATACAGGGGGCCAATGTAAACGCACTCTGGAGAAACACAGGTCCAGTCTATGTTACAGCAGGCCTCAGTATGCAGACACAAAGACAATCCATTCATGCTGCTCAGAGCCTGCCTGTGAACCCCGGATTCAGCTCCAGGGAGTGGACTCGCGCCAGCTAGAGAGCACAGCCTGCACAGGGGCTAATTAGAGAAGGCTGCTCCTACCTCTGACTCCTCCAGCAAGCTGCCATTAAGAGGCCAATGGACTGCTGACACACATGTGACCTCGGGATATCCAGGCTGCTCTGATCTTGCAAATGATGCATATGAGTGTGTGTATGTGTGTCTATGTCTGGAGACTCAGTTAAGCCAAACCACCCTATAATCACTAATGGTGCAGGGATCTACCTCCTGTTAGCGCCACCCTAGTTTTTCGCAGGACAGCGAGAGCTTGTTTAAAGCAAAGGGTCTATCAATAAACAAGGGACGTCTTGTTTGCACAGGTGCCATCTGCCTGCAGACCTGTTTGCGTTTTTGTCCAAGCTGAATGACCTCTGAGCCACTGTCATTTATTCAAAAACAGTCAGCTTAACAAAAATATCACAATCCCTTTCCCTCCTACAAGAAAAAACTGTGGGTCCATCTACTTAATGGGGAATCATTAGAGGTTTTTGATGGCGGAAAATTGCTCTGTTTCCTAATGTGACTGAGTACAAAGTTCTTGTGTTTTTCTGCCACAAGGAAAAACATTCAACCCTGGTCACACAATTACAGCAGCCAAAAGGACATCAGGCATAGTGAAATTAGCATTCGGCAATCGGACACAAAAACTTGAAGTCCTGTGTTTTCACCTTAGGCTCCACAGCTGGCCAATTCTAAGGCAGCTCCCCAGTTTGTCCAATGGGCCGTAAAGCAAAACAATGATAATTTATGAGGTATGAGGGCCAACTAATGCAGAGAAAATATCAGCAGTTTCCTGTATGGACTGGGCACTTAGTTAAAACAACAAGACTCCTAAATCACAAAAACAATAGCAAGGACTGCCACAGATATAGTAGCATTAGTTCTGACTGTCGGGAAAAAAACGAAGGCACGTGAGCCTGCTAACATTCTAATTTATTACCTCTCTTTTGTTGCTGGCATTTCTTTTAAAAAAAAACGTATCAGACTTTTGCCAATTGTCTTATCTCGTCTTCATCTGTCTTGGAACAGATCCAAATGCTAACTACAGTCTGCACTTACAAAGTCTGCTTTCTCTTCCCACTGGTAAAACCACACTTTCACCATTAACTAGTTCCATGCTGAAACAGTTCCTTAAAGTTGGGCTATGGTTGAAAATCAGCTGGTGAAATGAGACCAAGACTAATGCTGAAATGACTTTTAGCCTACTTGTTTTTTATGTGAGGTACAAAATATCCTTACCTTGCTAGTAGCTGTAGCAGAAGATCCAGGCACAACAGGAGTGTTTGTAACCTGCACAGACAGGTACTTATTGTGAATCAGTGGCCAGGCTCCCTCAACTTTACAGGTCTGAAAGTCATCGTTGAAAGTACGGAGATGTGGGTCCCCAAAAAAGCCGCAGTGAGTGTAATTGGGAGGCGCAGCATTACGTGGTAGACTCCGCTCGTAATGGCACACCTCTGGTCTGTCGGAGGGAATGTTGACGTCCGGTGGTGGCTGGACCTGGGGCGGGGGTGTGCGGGCACGAGGCTGTGTAGTGGGACCTTCTTTGGAGCAATTGTGTTGGCTCATAAGATCCTCTATACCATGTTGGGCTGAATGGTAGGCCAGGTCACCCCGGCACGTACGGGCAGTGCGACGGACACAGTTGTTATACGCTCGCAGCGCAGTGCAGACCTCCTCTTCTGGGCCAGAGCTGGAGGTGGAGGCCCAGAATTCGGAGTTACACTTGAGGATCTTACACTGCAGAGTTGCTGTAAAGTCAAAAGAGAGAGATGGTGTAAACACACTGTCATGGTCAAACCAAGTTTACAGAAACCTTAAATGAAACAAGCATCAACCAGAGTAGCTGACACAACTGATTAAGCTTTTAAATTGAAAAGTAACAGTTAAAATAAAAACAAATGCTTTTGAGAAAGTGTTGTAAAATAACAACATATTCAAGAATAGCCCATTTTCATTTCTTACAGTTCATTTTACACCCTCTTTGCACTTTTTATACACATTTCATTTAGGCATACTTTTTATTCTGATTATGTCAGTATTGAACTTCAAATGAAGTTCAATTTATTGTGTTATGTTCATGAATGCCAGTTGCTCAAGGCTCTCATAACAACACATGAATTCTCTCTACATCTGGACAAAGCGAGGCTTTAATTCCATCAGTAATAAAAAAACAACATTCCAACCAAGTTCCAAGTTTCTGTCTTTTGCCAACTTCCATCAAGTCTAAGTGCACTAAATGTAGTATAAAGCAAGGCTATTGTCGTCTTGTTGCCTTTTCTAAAATAAATGAAACAAAAAAAACATTAAAGCAGGCCAATCAACGTTTGTTGATTTTATGTGAAATTCAAAATGTTAATGGAATATTCTGATTATGTCTGTCACAGGGGAGAAAATCTCAACACTTAAGAGCTATTGTAATTCAAAACGTAAAGCAATAAGCATCTAAATAGGCATCATTACAAAGTAATGAACTCTCGACAGGCTTATCTAACTTCATTACCTCACCATGAATGACATCACTTTATATTAGTAAATGGGCTGTATGCTTTATCGAAAAATGCTTGACTGATTCCAAGATCCCAGTTGGATATCTAGCAGTTTCACACTGTTTAAGGTGCAACACAAATTAATAGCAGTTAAAGACAAATGGGAAGGAAGCCTTCAAACTGACAATCACACCAGCAAAACTCTATTATTTAGAAGTGCTAATCATCTCATATCAAATTCACACCCATTCACACCTTGTGCTGTCTCTTTGCATTGCTAAGCAGATCGTGGGGGTGCTTTTGAGTAAAGCACCGTGGGTGTCAGTGACCGAGGGCAAATGCACATCTGAAAAAAATCACTTAGGGCCTTAACAGAAGGGGGTAGCTGTTTGTGTGTGTGCGTATGTGTGTGTGTCTGTGGGAGGGTGTAGTCCTAGGACTCTGAATGAAGACAATGCAATTTGCCATTGAGAAGAAACCAGCAGAGTCATAAATTAGCCCTGTGTAAAGGGATTAGGTAGAGTTTCATCAGCCATGCAGGGTAGGAGAGAGGGGGGCTAAGGACTGCCTTAAAGAAACAGGATCTCTGGAGAGAAACTGGCTCCAGGACCAATGGGCGGAACACAGAGTAGGTCTCACCATTCCACAGGTCAAACTGGATATGAGATAGCCACCTGTCCAGAGCAAAAGGCCGTAATCAAAGGCAAAAGCAATTTCAAGCACATTCCCCTTTCTCGGATTACAAGACCCGAACTGAAATCTGAAGGCTTTTCAATCATGTGGTTTTTCATCATTTTCGTTTGATAAAATGCAAGGACATGACAAAACTACACACAACTTTGTTTCCAAATGATCACGCAACAATCTTTGTTTTCTTAGTCTCACACACACACACACATATCTTCCACCTACCAGCTACAAAGGACATTTATCATTCATCTGATAAGAGACAATAGGCTAATTTAAGATGTCAACGACTAGTGCTTGCATGATTGCCTTTTATTTGGCGTTAAATAACTTGAAAGAAGATGAGACACAGAGTGTGAAATCAAACTGCACACTACTTACAACTGACCAGAGCCTTGACAGAACAAAACAACACATGTAAATTCCATTAAAGTGAGATACAGGAATTAGGAATTGCACTCTTTTTCGCACACATTAGACTTTTCTTTTTGCAATATATACTACATTGTAAAAAAAAAAAAAAAAAAAAAATGCCAAGACTGTAACAGTAATTTTCCACAATAAAAAAGGTCATTTATCATTTAATACCATATTTGTATAAACACTCGGCATAGAAAAATATAAATTTTAGATTTTAGATTAAAAAAAAAGAAAAACTGAACACTACAAAACAAGTAACTTCAAGTTACAGCAACAGCAAAATTCATTCATACCACAGTGTGTGCTGGGAACATAAGTATTCATTTAATACTGTGGACATCAAAATATTAGGCTACAGTTAATCTATAAACACAGTACTATAGTGTAGTGCAGACCAGCATACTGTTCTACTACTGTAAAGTCAATGCATAACCTACTGTATTTACAGTATTGTAAATTCAGACTATTTTTGTGTGAATTTAACCATACACATATCTATTTAAAATCGCCTATCTATACAGACAATTTTAAGTAATTTTTCGTTCAATTTAAGACTTCACTCGTTTTACTAGTGAAGACGGTCTTCACGCGTTTTAAAAGGCCTTACTGTGTTGTGAAATGGTTTTTGGAAATTTTGCCCCCACAAGCCCAGCGAAGGCATGTTATAGATGTGGAGGGTTCGCTTCCCCTCCCCCAAACACAACAGCACGTCTCCGCCAGAGCTGTGGGAAACACTGCGGTAGTGCAGCAGAATCGAACCGAACCCGGATCGCCACGCTTTTATCGCACGGTTTTAACAATGGCTCTAAAACAACAAATCATCACTCTTGCTATGTAAACATTCTTGTTTTTTCGCATCTTTTTAATGCGAAAAAGTTTAGATGAAAATGTAACACCTTTAACTTAAATGTATTATTTGTAGCGTAAACTTGAAAGTTATAAACAGCATTATTCAAGCGTGCATAATGAAGGAATGCACACTGGCATGTTTTAGAAGACAAATAGCCTAACTTTTACCAGACATAACTGGGTCATGACTAAACTAAATACACCCAACTGCGTTTAATTTGCTGCTAAGTAACAAAGCATGCGTTTGTCTGCATTATTTCAACATATTTAACTGCTTTGAGTGTTTGCTGTTTTGTAGCGGTTAGTTTAGGCTACATCATTGCTTCGACAAATAAATTCAAAATAAACATCCTTATTTCCAGTCCTAAAACTCGAATTAGATTCATGATCATGATAAATGTTTTTCTTACCTGCTGGAAACAGACAGAGAAACACAACAACGAACTGGCAGACTTGTAGCGCCGATGGTGCTGCTCCTTTCCCCATAACCATCCATCCAGCACGGGACAGCGCTCCTCTCCTCTCCCTATTTACACCAGCAATGTGAGGAAAGGCGAATTAGAGCAATGCTGCGGCTTTCCGTTGGATTAGAAGTTGCTGAAGAACCGCAACACAACGAAATCATGCCGCCCGCCCTTCCGTCGTACAAATATCGCTGCTTTTTGTCAGGTATTCTCCGTGTTCACACATTCCCAACCCTCACTAGAAACGTGCCATCGATCTTCCAGTTCGCTAGTGTCAAGAGGGTGCAGCCTACACTGCGAAGTGCACCAATAAGAAGTCACTGTTTCGCCACCAACCCCTCACTAGTTTCAAATTACGCCTGAGCTTTGAAAAGTACTTCACCCGTTTGCAATGTAGGCTGCGAACTCATGAAAGTGAACACATTACTTGTTACTATTTAATAAATAGCTAAAGTCTAATAGCCTACTTTCCAGTGTAGTTTTATGCATTTTCAGTTCGGAGAGAATCAACATGAGACTGAAAATGTATTTAAATCAAGTTCTAAAATTACCATGGTAATCAAATAGCATTTATACACAAATTCACCAATTAGCCTGTCCATTTAATCCCATTTGGGCACAAAAAGAGTTGATGTATTGCTCACAAAGTTGATCACTAAATGAAAGTACAGACTTGTTTTGAATTTTGCATGGCTAGTGTAAATAGTCAAGTGTCCAGATTTAGTATACATAATAATTAAGCGTCCATTATTAATGTATCCAAGAAAGATTGCTCTGTCTGTCTCATATAAATCATAATCACAATAAATGTTAGTGATCACAGTTGAAAAACAGCCCTATTTTGAAGAAATAGTCATATTATATATAGGCTAATTGAAAATGTGCAAATGCATATGAATTATATTTAATTGAATTATATACTATATTAACAATAAAATGTTACTATATTGTTGTTACTACTTGTGATCTGAAATAAAACATACCTTTTTTATTTTTTATACATGATGAAAATGTTACAGTTTGTTTCATGTCCAAGTAGTTAAATATACATGCTTACATAGCTGGTAGATGGGTTATAGCAGGTCCAATCCTGGTCCTGAAGGGCCAAAGTCCTGCAGAGTTTAGCTCTAACTTGTCCCAATATACATAGAAGATTCTAGTAATTCTGAAGACCTTGGTTTCTTTGGTTCTGGTGTTTAATTGGGGATGGAGCTAAACTCTGCAGGACAGTAGCCCCCCGTCAGGAGCGGACTGGATGGATACCCCTGTATTACATAGCCTACTCATTTAAATGCCAAAGAGAGAATCAGTTTCTGAATAAAACTGAATTTGGAATTTATGCTTTATTTATACAGTAGACTAATTTTAGGAAGAAATCAGAAAGGACGAATGCCTCTGTCCAAACCTTCAAATTAGAAACGGAAGAGAATCTCATACCACCCCCAAATAAATTAGAACGGTATAATGTATGATCACCTGTTACATAGTGTTCTGAGTCTGTCAACGTAAATGCATCCGCCTAAGCATCAGCATATATACATAATCAATGCCTAGGGTTTTTAAAACATCTAGCCAACATGTGATGTGACACCAGTTGAGAGATCTAACAAGCTTATGTCAATGCATTTGCTTCATTAAATCCCCCTGACAGATTACCTTAAGAAGATACACTGAAATGTGAAATATTCATATAATAGCCTACATAATCGGAACTACTTTTTTATTTGTCTGAACATATGAGATAATACTCGCTCATCTATAAAGTAAAAAAAAATCTATTAATTAAAGTAATAAACAATTTGATCATAAAAAGCCTTGTTGAGATTTTGACAGGTCAAGGTAATGAAAGGTCCTAAAGAAGAGGAGGGAATGTGGATTTGTTATAGGGCAGGCTATATGGTTTTGTTTTTAGTGGTCAGCTGTTGCAGTCCAACAGATGGCGCTTTCACAGTGGTGGAGAATGAATGATATCTCCAGAGATGCGTCCTCGTGTATAAGGCTTTGCAAGAACCACTATATTATTTACAGTTCAACTGTGATGTCTTCATTTTTTTTTAGATTAGTGATAATTAATTGGAGGTATACATAAAGCCAAAACATAACATTATCATACCTTATATTTAATTAGAAGATATAGATGGTGTGGTTGTGAACCCAACACAGATGTTCTCTAACCATTCGTGAGTTTAATTGATCATTAACAGCATGTCTATGGTTTTTAGCGCGACAGAGGCAAAAATATAAAAAAATTAGAGACAGAGCAAAATAACACTCATTAGTGACAGCTGCTATGCATAACATCTAAAAATCCCGTTCTCCCTTTCTTCTATCCTAATTACAATGCAAACAAATGTAAATTATTCCTGATATTAAACACAATCCTTAAATTGAAGACAAAGAACTGGACTAACTACAATGCGATGCAGACTTTTAAGTCAAAAACTGTAAGAGACAATGCAATATAATGTTCTCTGTACCATTTAAGAGAAGGTATTCACTGTTTAAGTAGCTAACCACTGCATCCTGTTTTAAAAGACTCAAAGTTATTTGTCAAGAAATCAACCAGAACCCACCTTTTTGAATGCATGGAGCTCTTCAACACTTTTGGGTTGAGTTTCTTTGCAGAACCGGGATGAAGCTTGCGGGTTGAATCCGGACTGAAGCGCGTACAGGCGTGCTTTGTATCAGTAATCCGAAATTCTTATTTAAGTCTATACATCGTTGTAAAACTAAAGGTTAAGCACTCCTGTCGTCCCTGCATGATGTCCCTTGTTTATTAGCTATTTCTTATTTTAAAAGGCGAGATAGGTTTTATCTAAACGCTGCTAATCTACTTGCGGTGTCTGATGTTATTTTCATCGGTGTCGTGATTCTGGAAATGAAGGTACGATCCGTCAACCAGTTTATCGAGACACAAACGATAAAAAAGAAAACCTCGGAAATGTTTTCGAATCAATAGTGTTCTTCATTTTGCCGTGGTATTCCCAAGATTCCTCTGAGGCTCTCAGGACTTGAGCAGGAAGAGCCCTCGGGGCAGCAGTGTTGATAGCGCTGGCTCGTTTCCTCGCCTCAGTGTTGTGAAATGACGAGTTTGAAAGTGTGAGGCACAATGATCAGCGCTGCAGTCTCGAACTCCCCACACTGTCATAGTCAATACAGGCTTGTGTCTGTTAAACCGAGCTTTAAGATTAGAATGTAACACATTTTGTTTAAACATTTGATGTCTGTAATTCAGTGTGTGTGTGTGTGTGTGTGTGTGTGTGTGTGTGTGTGTGTGTGTGTGTGTGTGTGTGTGTCAAACATCTATATAATTACCATACCTATCTGCTACAACGTGAAGCAGTTAACCAATCCACTACTTATCCATAAACTGTGTGAATCCTAATGGTGTGCTGTTGTTGTAGTCCATCCAACTACTGGATGGTCTTTAACACTAATACAAAACATGGATATTTTAGTTTTTGTGTAGATATTAATTTAATGTGGTCATCAAATTACAAGTGCAAAACCACATGTAATAACTGATATTGGGAGTGTGATGTTGCTTTTATACAACAGTATAGCCTATTTATACAACTGCTGTTCACATAGTATATTACTTTATACAAAGAAATTGTATCCAAATACAATATGTTTCAGACAAAAAAGAAAAATGACTAGTAGGTTCTTATTTGATCAACTACAGCAAACAATAATAGTCTGAAAATTGCAGAAGCATCAGGCTTTGAGTAGCTTACCAAGCAACACACAGACTGAAAGCTGGTCTGGAACTGAGTATTCCTCTCACAGTATTCAGTTATAACTTTCCACACAGAGAAGGGGTGAAAGCGATAACACTGACACTTGTGCTGTGTTCAAAATCGCATTCTCTCTGAGTAGGTATTTCTTCTGAATAAGTATTTACTTAGTGCCCGTGAGTAGCATAAATGTAATCTGCATGTACTGTATTCATCATGTTGTCGTGTGACCTATCAGTGTCAGTTGTGTCACCTCACTGCCATTCACAAATCCTCTCCCATGGCCTCATGGGAAAGTAAAATATCACATGCACACGTTTTTGCCTATATGAATACTGTGAATTTGGGCATACTACTCTGTTCACATATTGTTATGTATGTATTTGTTTTTTTGTTTGCCTACTATATAGGAAGTATGCCATTTCAGATGCAGCTTTGAAAAACTAGTTCTAATCAGAGCTGTGCACATGCCCAGCAGATGTTGGCTCAGGGACCCAGGTTTGAGTCTATCCTGGCTCCCAAACCCTTTAACCTCTACATTTCTCCTACATGTCAAATTAAACAAGAGAACATGCTGAATCAGGTGAAACTCAACTTTAACATCCATTAGCATGATTGCAAATCAAAAGTTCAGGCTACAGTGTATTTATATAAGAATATCCTTAAAAGTAGGCGTACATGTTACAAACATGCCATACATACAAACAAATTGTATCAGACTTGGTTCATTGTTGGGTGTAATTATATGCAACCTCTTACTAAAAGCAGTCAAGGTACAAATAATGTAATTAGACAGTCTAAATGTAAATGGCACAGATCCAGAAAGTAACTCAAGTGTTAGAAACAAGACTGGCTGCTCTGAGTCATGTCCTGGTAACTGCAGAGCTTGGGAGTGACTAGACTTTGCCAATGTCAGGGGCTGAGTCCATTATACATTTTAGACTCAAGAAATAGAATACTATGATCTGTCTACATTATACCAATCCCATATGCATGTAACATTTTCAAGTCCTGTTAAATTTACCAATTAGGGAATATTAATATTTCAGCCATGACAACACTTGGGATAGTTTCTAAAATATTTTATTAATGTAACTGGAGTGTACAAAGGTTTGGTGTGGGTGGACTAGATCTGCTACGCTGCTGCTGCTGTAGCTATAGTTTCTGCTGCTGCAGAACAAGTATGACTTGCTTTTGCTAAATGCTCATATCATAAACTTAACGGAACATACAAGAGGGAGACCCCTTTAGCAGATCTAGACAGGTGGTGCTGGGGAGGCGGAGGGCTAGATTAAGAATTTTCATATAGTTTATGTATTCATTTAAGAATGTGAATAAAGATTTGTAACTGGACTACTCATTAATACAAAAAAAGTACTTTTTAAACTTTATTTCTTTATTTGAAGGTTTGGCATTGCAAATTGCATTAGTGCTGGGGATTTTTTAAGTTTCTCATTCATTTGGGAAAAAAAGAGCACTTGCTTGGAAACATGGAGGCATTGACTTTTTTGGAACTTTTTCATTGATTAAACAAAAATAGACAAAGTGGCTGGCATTATTTTTAAAAGTTCTTTTAACTTCTGAAAATGCAACTGTCATGCACAAGACTCAAGCGCAATGGTCAAAGACATCTGCTGAGCATATTTATTTATAAAAATAATAGAAATGTGAAGTGGAATGCAACAATGCATTTTGTGTGAACAGCCCCTGCAGCAACAAGCTCAGTACAAACTATTATAATGAATGGTCATTGTAATAATAAAAAATGGTCTTTGAAGCGGTGCTCGCTTGGGGTGTACATTGGGGTGTTACAGCGCAGTTATTGCATATCAAATCAATCAAATTGCCATCTGAATTAAAATTGCTGGAGTGCGCACATAAGAAGGAAAGAAAAATACCCATCGCTCTCTAAAAAAGCACAAAAAAAGATCTAGTGCTACTGAAAATTGACATGAGAATTATTTGAGCATAAGCATTTGAGACTATTTGTTGTAAACAACCCAATGTTTGACTTAATATAATTGAATAGTAACATATTTTATTCAATAGTAAAATATTATATCTTTGATGCTGGCCACTATGACTATGACAGATGCTTGAGGGATATCGCATTTACATTAATCTGCTGGTTTCCAAGGCAGAGGTTTCCATCCTGGTGTGAAGAGAATGGCTTTCCAACAGCCGGATGCTGGACATCCACCTCAAACACAGCTGGCGGAGGACAAAAAAAGAGGGGGGTGCAAGGGCAAACAGACCAGGCTTGCTAAAGCTATGCGCTTAGTTGATACACGTTTGGCTGACATCTGAGCGATAAACTTTGCAGCTGTAAGAATGCATCTTTTAAATTTAGCACTGCAATAAAAAATCCAACCAGAGCATTAGAAAAAACGAATAATAGAAGGTGAAAAGGACTGTTGGTTATTTTGTGCAGAAAGACCCAGGCAAGTGAGACCGTTTAAAAGAAAGAAATAACAGCATAAAATAATTAAAAAATTGTGAGAAAAACACAAGTGAAAATTGTAATGGATAAAGAATGCAATATGAGTCAGACAGAGGAAACCACATAACATAGAAGATGAAGAAGAAAACACATCAAGGGCCAGACAGCTACAGGATGTCACACATGCACTAAATGAAAAAAAAAGCCCCCACTAATTTATTATATTTTGACCTAATACAATGACTTTGATTTCAGTGGTTACTCATTCAGACACGAAAACAGATAAAATCAGCTGTAGTTATTGCAACCAAAAATGAAGAAAAATCAATAACACCCCTCCTTTTTTGCTCCCCTTGATTTGCTTTCATTTGCTTTATGATTGAATACTGCCAGTGCCAATCTCATTATGCTTCATATAATCCATTATAGACACTCTGTCAGTTTTAGGCACGTCTTAAAGCCTTGGCCACTATAACAGAATGTGAGGTGAGGATAAGTCTTGCCAGAGAGTGAGGCATTCCAGCCAGTAATTATGGAAAGAGACCGTGGGATCCCGATCTGGGCGAAAACCATTAATTTTCCAATTTGTCTCATGAAAAGGCAGAGGATTGGGCACAGTGAATCTAGCCGTTGTTTATTTTATGAGTGTTTGTGTAAGAAGAGCCTGCTGTTGGAACACTATGATCTGAAGCATGGTCACACATTTGAGATGAATGCCTACAACAATGCCGAAAGCATGATCAAAGAAAGGTTTATCTCATTTCTATTGTGTTGGGTATAATTAGGTAGATAAGTTGAAAGAATGGCTAGACTGTCATTTTCCCCTTTGTTAGAGAGGGACTTTATCAGCATATACGTGGGCTAGTGAATATCCGCAGTAAGCTTTCTAAATAGCAGCTTAAACAGTGCTGTCACCATGTTATCTTCTTCACTGCTAAACACAACAATATTGAAGTATGTGTGTAGTTTAAAATGTTTTTGAATGTACCTTGCTTTAATGTGCACTTGAAACTAAGCCAAAAAGATGCTTTCAATCCTATTCTGTTCTTTTTATATAGAGATATATGCAGATGTGCATTTGTGGGACCAGTTCCATATTTACATATGCACACAACAAAGCAATTTAAGGTTAATTATGTCTAACCTCAGTCTGCATATAATGAATACAAATGCTATATGAGGGAAAAGGACATGTTGAAGTTATTGTTTATTGGTTGTTTAGTTATTAAAAAATGTCTAATTCTTCTAAATGAAAATAGGAGTCTCACACTATTTGTAAGCAGGACTATTCTTGATAAGAAACACACTAGGTGGTTTCATAAACATCTGTGGACTCTTATTGCTTCCCATAAATTCTGACTATGATAGAACTGATAGATTCAGGTTTGTTTACATTCTCAGTCATCTCTGTTTTACCTGCGGGGACATTCCTAGTAATTTGTTGTACGGAACTGTTAAGCAAATAGATTTGTCACATTCATCAACCTTTCCATCATATGACTCACAATAGCAGAGAACAATCATCACAATGTGATCTTAATCAAACATACTGCTTTAAACCAATATCGTAGGCTGTTCTGTGTTCATTTTGTTTGTACTTATCTTTTTTAAGGAATTTGTCTAAGTTGAAAAGATATTTTGTGAGGCTGTAAACAGGAGATCAACATATTTTTCCTTTGTCATCATAATATAATTGCATAGCATAATTACATAAAATACACGACAGAAGTGTATATATATATATATATACTGTATATATATATATACACTGTCACATAACCGAAGTCTGATACTTTTATCTGATGCTTTATAAAATGACTCTCACCAACTTCAAACAGATTGGCTTGACTGACCTTGTCATCAGTTATTTCCTGCTGATAAGGTAATTCAGTGATTCAGCAATAACTAATGAGACATGAAGCCAAAGCATGTCGTAGACAAACTCCAAACAAATATGTCAGAACTGCCTGGTAGGAACACCCCCATCTGTGATTGCTGTGCCAACTGAAATAACTACCTTCATTTATCTCTTTCTCCCACAGCGCATATCAGGATAATCCCTCTTCTTTAGACTTCATGCATAATGCATCAACCTAATCCTCAAGAATAGGTGGCAGGTGATTATAATTACTCAGGTAAGACTGTATCTAAAAATACAGAGCTCCCATTATCTCATTATCTCACATGATCATTATAAATGATACTTTTTACATATTCAAATTAAGTTAAGTTAATAGATATTAATTATGCAGTTTTCGTAGAAATCATTGCCTATTTTTGGATAGATAAAGTTATTATGTGAGTGGAAACATGATCAGTTGAGAGAAAGAGAAAACAATTTTCATGCTTTGAACAGGTCCCATCTCAGCTTTCTTAATGCAGTGGTTATAAGTTAAACGAGAGTATGATTAAAATATCTACATCTAGAATTTTGTCTTAAAGGCACAGATGACCAAAAAATTTCAATTTTGGTTCTCATTGGAAAAATGTGCATGTGGTGACATTTCTTCAAAATGATATTGCGCTGTTTCTTGCACAATTCACAACACTTTCAAAGTGAAATATCCAATGAAATGTCCAGTGAGCTCAGTTTTATTTGAAACAGATTCATGTGAATCTGGCTTTTATTGTTTTATAGTTTTATTGTGATGGTTGTTGTACGTATCAAATCATTACTGGAAATGAAATGTCTGGTAAGTGGCGCTGAAATGGTTCTTGCTAATCATTTTTGAAAATAATTTGCCACCTACACTAACCCCTAACCTAAACCTAATAGTGTTAACAAAACTTAATAGTGTTAACAAAAGTAAACCTGAGATAAAAATGCATTTGATGAAACCATGGCATTTTAGCTTGCATCTTTAAAGCACTTTTTTGTGCATTGTGCATTTCATGGGGCTCATAGGCCTACCTGAGCGATACATATAAGTGCAATGCTACCATGCAACCTTACTATATCAGAAAAGCCATGTGGAACTGGTAATGTGATGCAAACATCAAAATGTATTACTATGTACAAATCATGCATAGTGCAATCATTTTAAGGTCAAAACACAGTAATGTGGAAACACAATGAAGTCTTTATTAACTGCTAATCTACCCCGTAATCATAATTTGTGTGAATAAAAGTTATAGTAAATAGAAACTGCCACAAAGTGTTTATTTCAGCTGGAAACTGTAGTTAATTGTACAGTTTGTATAGGTATGTTTTTGGCAGAGGCTCATTTTTCCATTAAACCTATCCCTTTATGAATAACTGATGTGGTGTAACTGAGCTGGTGCAGGATGAACCAATCAAAAAGGTCAATATTACATGCAGAAATCTGTCTGTTGGCATTCACAATTTAATTGCTCAGATGGTGCAGTGGCCCACCTACTAAAACTACTATAATATAAAGAAATATTAGCAATATAGCCAGAATAGATGGCAAAAAAAAAATTTTCATCAGTGGAAAAAAAGATGCTTTTCAGTTTGTAGACTTCTGTCAGTAGTGGCTAAAAGGGTTACAGCACATTACTGTAACTTCCAAGTAGGAAGTGTTACTGGATTAACATACTTTGTTGATCCTGGAGCAGCATTTCAATCAACCAATCACAACCTTCTGATGTCATTATTGTTTGCCGACCAAACAATGGTCAATCCATTTGGACCAATCCCTTGTTTTCATCTAGACACACCGCCATGAGGTACGCTATTCCATCTGTCTACTTTGATTTCCCCCTATCTGTAACCCATGTTTTTATTTTATCGTAACCTTTACAGCACAGGAGAACATGAATGATACCCGATGCCTGTGCCAAAGTGGCTTTGTAATTGCCACACATCCATTTGTTAAAGTAAAGCATTCTAGGCCTAAACTGGTAATACTGGTTTAATTTATGGAAATTTCACCTACTTATACGTCTCTTAACTTAACATTCAATGCTTTATGTAATGCCTATTCTAACTGACTGTTGAAGTATTTGCATTAGACATTCCTTGTTTGTTTCGTGACCCAAATGGCCATAGATTGTGTTTTTTTTCTTTTCTCGAATCCCTGTATATTATACACACACACATGCATGCACAGACAATGCATAGAGCTGCTGTGCCGAGACCCCATTGATGACTGCCTAGACATGCATTATGCATCAGGAGCATTTGCTGAATTAAAGAGGCAAAGAATCAGTGGTGCGCTGTGTCTCAGTGCACTTACATCACCTTAGCTTATTCTCACCGGCGTGTAATTTCCTCCTTGATGAAACACAAAATTAAATGTGTGGCCCTGAGAGCAAATGAAAAAGAAATGGATGAGAACAGATATAAACGCAGACAAGTGCCTGTTGGAGAGAGCTACCCACAACACACAGGATAGTGCTAGACTTAAAATGTTGATCTATCCGTATGATTGAGGGTTTGTCTAACCCTCTCTGCTCAGCACAAATCACTGATGTAGAGTGCTAGGAGGCATCATTACATTCACTTTATCAGACACAGACAGCATTGATGTGTATCCTGGTGGAGTACTACATAAGCGAACCTCTTTTAGGTGGAAGAATGGAGCTGAATGTTCAAAGCCTCATTATGTAAACACGTTCTGGCTTAAAAGCTCGGACTGTTAGATGTTTCTTAAGCAGACATATCAGTCCGGTATGTGCTTTTAATTCACACTTTGCACCTAGAGATGAGTATGGTCTGCAATTAGAATTAATCCAGAGGCAAGCTAGAGTTGATCAAAATGAAAATGACTACCACGTAGGCAATTTGGTTGAAAAGAGCATAATAAATACGTTGGCTCCAGGACTGAAAGCTTATAATGAATGCATAAACCTTTTTAAAAGACACTATAACAGTTGGAACACTCATTTGTGTGGTAAAACAATATAATGAATCAGCATACAATGTGAGCAATTAAAGGAGCAGTTCACCAAAAAGTAAAAAAAATCTTTCAAATCTATCTGACTAGATTTCATCATTAAGAACAGACTTTCTGAGCTGCTTTTTTTCCATACATTGAAAGTGGATGGTACAGTGGCCCAGTAGTGCACAACACAACAAAATCACCACAACACAACGGATAGGACTAATTTTGCTGTGTTGTGCTAATTTAGCTGTGTTGTGACTTGTTTTCATTGTGTTGTGCTAATTTCTTTGTGTCACGGCTTGTTACTGATTTGTTGTGCCAATTTCGTTGTGTTGTGGCTTGTTTCTGTTGTGTTTTGTTAAGTTAATTTTCGTTGTGTTGTGACTTTTTTCTGTTGTGTTGCAACTTGTTTCTGTTGTGTTGTGGCTTGTTTCCATTGTGTTTTGCTAACTTCGTTGTGTTGTGGCTTGTTTCTGTTGTATTGTGCTAATTTTGTCGTGTTGCGGCTAATTTTGTTGTGTTGTAGCTTGTTTCCGTTGTGTTGTGCTAATTTCATTCTGTTACAGCTTGTTTCCGTTGTGTTTTTCTAAATTAATTTAGTTGTGTTGCGGCTTGTTTCCGTTGTGTTTTGCTAATTTCGTTGTGTTGTGGCTTGTTTCTGTTGTATTGTGCTAATTTTGTCGTGTTGCGGCTAATTTTGTTGTGTTGTAGCTTGTTTCCGTTGTGTTGTGCTAATTTCATTCTGATACAGCTTGTTTCCGTTGTGTTTTTCTAAATTAATTTAGTTGTGTTGTGGCTTGTTTCCATTGTGCTGTGCTAATTTAATTGTGTTGTGGCTTGTTTATGTTGTGTTGTGGAGATTTTGTTGTGCTGTGCACTACTGGGCCACCGTACGATAGGAACTAGGCACTGGTAATCTTTAGAAAAGCATCATAAAAGTGCTCCATATGACTTGTGCACTATATTTAAAGGGGTGCAAAATTCACTTTACAAGTTGTTTGAATATAAATGTGTGTTGGAAGTGTGTATACACATTCATCCTATAATGATAAAAATCCACCCAGTGGTTTAAAAAAAAAAATCAAATCAGGCTGTTCTGAGATTCCTGTCAGAATGACATAGTTCTGCACAGGCCGCTCCCACGATAGTTGATTGACAAGACCGTCTTACCCACAGCTGAGAGCTGTCCACCATTGTGTCGACTCCGGTGCAGGGGAAGACAAGATGTCTCCGATTAAGCGATGGAGGTGTTTTGTTGTTGGATATAATAATGAAAATAGCAGTCATCATTTACTCCCGACATCTGAGCTGCTGAAGACGCAGAGGATTAACTATACTTTCGTTTTTGAAGGGAATGCGCCGATCCCAATCTGCCTAAATGCATCTATGTTTGTGCGAATCATCTGTGATCCAGCCTCATCTTCAGAAGAAGTGAGTATTAGGGTTTTTTATGAATCTTTGCAAATCACCTTTCCTAGTATGTGCTAGTTAGCCAGTTTCGTGGCTGAAGTTTACAGTCTGCTCGTCACCCCACGGAAGAGAAGGGCAGGGTCAGCAGAGCTCATTAGCATTTAAAGCAACATGGACTACATAGAAAAACAGAGCTGATTTTGACAGGGTAAAAAAGTTTTTTTATACTACCATCGAGAAATTTTAACCAAAGTATGTTATAGACTTTCCATTAAGACCCTAAAGAATCATATCAACTTGTGGAAAATGGGCAACCGATGACCCCTTTAAATCTACTGGAGCCATACTGCATGTGTGAGGGAAAAACAATGTTAACTTGTCATTTAAAGACAAAATTGCCTTGAAAATCGTGCTTGACAGCCGTGGTAACCATTCTAGAGCCAGATAGACATTCTGTGTCCTAACATCTCACTGTATTTCATATGGATTTTAAATAACAGAAATTTCATTTTTGGATGGGTTATTCCTTTAAGGGAATGAAATAGCTTTTCAGATATAGATCTATTAATGGGGCAAAATCCTCAATAGCTATAACATAAAGATTTCTACTTTCTTTACTTATTAAGCCAAACATGTATTGGAACCTCTCTGGAGGTTAGGGGTGTTATCTCAGTGGTTGTATAGGGCAGAATATTTTTTTCTCTTTTTTTCTTTTTTCATTGATGAAATGATAACTTTGTGGATTCTCAGAGAATTGGCTCATATAAAGGGAGTCCTCAAAATGACTCTGTGGCTGCTGTCTTCTTTGTTGCCATGCCAACCACCAATAGCAAAAGCCATTTTTTATAGAGGTCTTCAATTTTTAGTTCCTTTTATGAAGCCTTTTATTGTGTCTTGTTTGTATATAAATATATGGAAACTCTCTAGAAACCTTGTCAGTTTTGGTTGAAATTATTTTAAGTTCAAGTGTTAGCATTACAAACACGGAATTAATACCAACATATGAAATTAAATTAATGACAGAAAAATTAGGAATGTTGGACAATAAATATAATACAGGAATATAACAGCTTGACAGTAAACTGTTTTTGCAGTATTGTCTTATATTAATGTCCGTTAAAGGAAGACTGTAAACAAAAAACTTTATGTAAAAAAAAAAAAAAAAAAACGCGTACAGCCACTTTCTCCAAAATTATTTATTTAATTATGCCAGACACAGCAATGCATCATGTTCTGGATAATCATGTTTGTAACTTAGTGTGTTCCAGGGCATTAAAACGTACAATATATATATATATATATATATATATATATATATATATATATATATACATTTCAGTCCTAGTGGAGTAATAGTAAATAATAATATTGTAAATGTTGTAAAATTGTAAAAGTAAAGTTGCATAAGTTCATTCTAACTTAGTGTCCATATAAATCATTATTATGGTTTCTATGGCTAGGACCTGCATTTCCTAAAAGGAATTAAGTTCACTACTAGACTAAAAACAGTTAAAGTTAGCAGGTGCATGAGATAGCGCTACGTCCCACTTCAAATTGTGCGATATTTTTACACTTTTGTGAATAATTATCTGTCAAGGTCTTTGGGAAAACAATGAAAGGCAAGATTTTTACTGTCACACTGATAGTTTTTGCAGTGAATTGCCCAACATTGCATTCTTTTATTCCACTTTGACTTCTCTTTCGATATTATTCTGTCTATTTCTATGTATCTGTGCTTTTTCTTCTTCTTCTGGCTTTTTATGGCGGTTGGCAAACAAACAGAAAGTTGCATTCCCACCACCTACTGAGCTGGAGTGTGGATCATTGATGGAAAAGGAAGAAAGACTAATCTGAAGAAAAGAAAGGGAAAAAAAACTGAATAATAAATTGCCTTCTAAATCCTATTAAACGTTAAATGCATTGTATACTTTAAAAATTTCCAAGTCAATATTCAGTAGTTTTTTAAGTGTAATATTTCCTGTTACCAAAAAAGCATCAGACTTTCTATACTCTTTGCCCATACTCAGAATTTGTGCTCAGCATTTCACCCATCCAAGTGCACATACACAGCAGTGAATAGTGAACACACACCTGGAGCAGTGGGCAGCCATTTTTGGAGGTTCGTTGCCTTTGCTCAAGGGTCTCACCTCAGTCGTGGTATTGAGGTTGGAAGAGAGCGCTGGTCATTCACTCCCCCCACCTACAATCCCTGCCGGTACCAAGACTTGAACCCACAACCTTTGGGTTACAAGTCTGACTCTCAAACTATTAGGCCACAGCTGCTCCAATAAAGTCCCATCAGTTAAAGGGATAGTTCAGCCAAAAATGAAAATTTCCCCATTATTTCCTCACCCTCAAGCCATCCTAGGTGTATATGACGTTCTTCTTTCAGACGAATACAATCAGAGTTGTATTAAAAAATGTCAGAGCTCTTCCAAGCTTTATAATGGCAGTGAATGGTGGTCGAGATTTTGAAGCAAAATAAAGTGCATCCATCCATCATAAAAAGTACTCCACATGGCTCCAGGAGGTTACTAAATAAAAGTGAATCGATGCGTTTGAGGAAGAAAAATATCCATCTTTAAAGCTAAAAAAAAATGTAATCTCTAGCTTGATTGTTGTACGCATCAGTCTCACGAGAACCATGTTTTGTTTACAGCAAAGGAAAAACAGTCTTCTCTTGGCTTATATCGAAATCCTCTGACATTTTTCTCACATTTGTCTCTTGACAAGTGTTTTGTTTTGCTCACTCCTCTATATTTCCGTGTTCATCACTTCTCACAGCTTTCACGATGCCTACGTCATCTGATTGGAACGCCACTGTAGTGAACGCGCATACGAAAGTTACAGTTTATAAAGTTTTAAATATGGATATTTTTCTTACACGAATGCTTCGTTTTGCTTCAGAAGGCCTTTATCCCATCCCCCCCCCCGGAGCCATGTGGAGCACTTTTTATAATGGATAGATGGATGCTTTAAAATCTTGACCACCAATCACTGCCATTATAAAGTTTGGAAGAGCCAGATTTTAATCTTGTATATATGTTGAATTTGAATTAAAATATGCATTACAAGTATCTTCTATATCTAATTGTTATTTTGTGTTATCTAATGTTTACATTTTTACCCATATACCACACATTGCCACACACATTTTAGTTCCTTTTATCAAGCCGGGATTATTTAAAACAATATAATTTTATTGTGTCCTGTGTGTGTATGTGTGTGAATGGAATTTGAATTTGAATATTAATTTGTTTATTAACATTTGCTGCGTGTATCAAGTTCAACTCTAACATTCACATCCAACTCATGGAAAATATATAACAACTTCACATAGACTACTAGATGACAAGCACATTACACACACACAATTATACTACTGATTAGCATAAAAATGATATCTATTTTACAAACGTGTGAGTAGCAGAGATAAGAATCAACAAGCGACTAGGCAGTGATTCATGTCAGTGACATTGTCATTCTCTCTCAGTGTCTAATGGGTGTGTTGTTAGATTGGAGGAGGGTCCTGCAGAGTCTTGTATGCACAGCTGTAGGGGTACGTTCTTTCTTTCCTTTGTGATGTCCAGTCACCAAGGCCAGAGCTAAAATTACTACAGCTGCAAGCCAATTATCGACCCTTCACAATTCTTCACAGCTTCTCTGTCTGGCAGACGGAAGATGGCAGCTGCTCTGAGAGCTGTGATGGACAAAAAAATAAAAAAATAAAAAAATGTATTTGGCCCGGATCCTTTAGATTGGAGTATGCAGGTTCTGAATAGGAATCGTATCTCATAGATTCATGCTAATGCACTTCATGACACTCTTCAGTGGCTCAGGTGTTTAGTGGTGCAAGACTGTGTATGTGGAATTGCAGATGTGATTTTAAAGCAATTTTACGAGTTGGCAGAACTCCTCGAAACACTTTAGACTAAATCACTTTTAATTAGGCAAGAAAAAGCATAAAACAAGAAAACTACAAGTTGCCTAAATACATATTTTGCTGGAGGAGCTCAGATGCTTTTGCCAATAGCTCTAAAAGAAAAAAAAAAGTGTATATGTTTTAGACTGCTGTTTCGATGTAGTGCTTGATATGGATTAAGAGCCGTAACTCAATCAGTTTCCTGTTGAGAGAGTGTTAACAATAAATCAGATCCAGCTTTACTCTGTTTTATCTGTGATTCAAATATATGTGTGTTTCCAGGAATTATCCATTAAAAAACCTAATGTCTATGTACAACATTTGTGGCATGCAGATAGTTATAACAGATAATGTATTTTTTAATGTATAAATGAGAGGCTAAGGTGTTTACAGTACATACACTTTCAAGCAAGTGGGCAGCAAAGTGAATAGACATGTAAAATATACTATCATAATGTTTAGAAATGTTATTAATGTCCTACCATCCCTGTCTGTGCACAGTTACATCCATTTCAACACATGTCATCATGTCACCAACTAAAAATTAATCTTTCTGCTTTTGTTTGGCATCCGTATGAGGATACCAGGAAGGTACATGAAAGGAAAGTGATGAAATAATCTGTAAAACTCTATTTACATGGAAGATAAATGCACCCCTCAATAATTGTGTCCGTAACGCTAAAAAAAAAAAGAAAGAAAAAAAAAAGGTTCCACCACCTAGAAAAGCAGCACATTTTCTTACTGATGAATTAATGGAGGTACTTTAACAATAGAATTCTTAGAGAATTCAAATTACCGTATTGTCCCGAATATAAGACGACCCTGATTATAAGACGACCCCCCTTTTTCCAGATGTACCTTTTGGAAAAAGGCTTTTTGAAAACCAAATCTTGTTTTTTTGTTTGTTTGTTTTGTTTGTTTGTTTGTTTTTCTCTCTGTAAACACATTTTTTTCTTAAATTATTTTCAAATTGCATATTTTTCCTATTTTAATTTTTGTTTTGAAAGTATGGTAAATACTGGTAAAATGTACCAACAATGACATTGAAAAATATACACTTTTTGATATACCATTGAAATAACAGGTAGCCCATCTGAATTATATAACATTTAGGCTATCCATCTCATAGTAGCCTACCAAAATTTCATTATCAGTAGAAGTAAAATCTTATTGTAGTCTTCAAATCTGGGTATAGTCTTATGTTTTAAAATCACTTACAGAGGAAGTTTGGTACCATCAGGCTAACATGACAGTCACGACTTTACAACACACATAATGTTACATATTTCACGGCACACTCGTTATATGCGTTTTTGGCGCCACCTATTGTTGCGGGTGTATTACTGACATGTCAAAGTCTAGACCCCGAATATAAGACGACCGCGTTTTTTTCAGATGTATTTCCAAGAAAAAAACATTGTCTTATATTCGGGACAATACGGTAGTAGAGTTAGTAGAATTCAAATTCTGTTTTTTGATGTATCCAGTTTGCATGATGAGACTTCCATTTTAAACTCATTAGTGTAAATGTATTTACATGTTGAAGGAACTGATAGTATGCAACAAATGTCACGACTTTATTGTGACATACATCTGGGTAAAAGTGTAAGGTGGGCACTTAGTTCTACTCATCAGTTATTGATTGGATGGAGGCTAATCTGAATGCAAGCTTGCCATTGTGTGTAAGAAAGGGGTGGGTTTAAGCAGACAACATGATTGGAGAAGTCTGACATATGTCACATGAGAGAAGTCGGTTGTTTCAGTGAAGATTAAATAATATTTAGATTTAAAAGAGACCTATTATGCCCACTAATTATGCCCCCTTTTTACAATATGTAATATATGTCTCAGGTGTCCCCAGAATCTGTCTGTGAAGTTTCGGCTAAAAATACCCCACAGATAATTTATTATATAATTTTGAGTAGAAGCAGAAACATGCTGTTTTCGTGCATGTCTCTTTAAATGCAAATGAGCTGCTGCTCCCCGCCCCCTTTTCCAGAATAGGTCTGTACTTTTACACCTTGTACCTCAGACATTTTGCAAAAAAAAACAACAACAACATTTGTTTGGTTTTGATTATCCTGTCAATTTCACTAAAATCATGCATTTTAAACTTCCTATATATGTTTTTTTGAGTGCACACATCCAAAGCACGCACAAAGCAAGCGCCTTTCACACTGCATGTGAGTACTAAGCTAAGTTCTCTTTCATGTCTTATTGCACTTAAACTGTCAATTACACATAATTTTTTGTTAAAAACACACAAGTTACAATACAGTCTGAGAAGGTAAACAGCTGAGAAAAAATAGCATGCTTATATTATATCTGTGTTGCAGCAATGTAATATACAGTAAATAAATCAATGAATCCACTGCTCTCGTCTCCTCTGAGGTGCTTGTCTGTGCAGCTAAAGACAGAACAGTTAGCATGCTTTGCTCGAACTTTTGGCATGGTGTTAGAACTGGTAGACCGTTGTCACTTGTGAAAACAAAATGATGGTGCCATAGGTGGAAACGTGCAGATTGAAGGGTGGTAATATTATAATAAGATCTGAGCAGTCGTTTTTTGACAAGCTTGCAGAGAAAGGCTTACCAAAACAAAGTTACTGGGTTGTCCTTTTTCAGGTTTTCTGGGTTGGTAGATGCACCACCAGGGACCCTTTAATAGCACTTAAACATGGAAAAAGTCTGATTTTCATGACATATCCCCTTTAAAATAATGGGCTAAACAAACAAACGTCATAAATAAATTGTTCACAATAAGATCAATATGCATTTATTGATAGGGGGAATTTCTTTTTCATGCTGATTAATGTTGCGTTTTGTGGCTTTCAGTCCAAGCATGTTGCCTTTTATATATACTTTTCTGTCAACACAATGAAAGTCAGTGGAGTTCAACACACTAAATTTCATTGTATAGACAAAAACATCTTCTTTTGTGTTTCAGAAAAGAAAGAAATCCATGCAGGTTTGGATTGACATAATGCTGATGGAATTTTCAGAATGTGAACTATCCCTTTATGATATGATTGTTGAACTTGAGTAGAATGTCAACTTTAATATTCCTCAAGCTTTTTGAAGTTTTAATTATGCTTGCTAAACATTGCCGTAATTATTGGCTAATATTATGCAGGCTTTAAAGTGATCAACAAAGAGAAGTAAATTAATTCATGACTCAATATTTGAGTGAAGTACATCTGAATTATTCATAGTTTTAGTTTGGAGTTGCAACAGTTCTTATATGGGATACATTTATCAAGCAGTTAACCTTTTGTTGCAGTAAAATCAGGACAATGCTATGTGCTATGACTAACAAGTCATGGTTATATGTGCTGGGGAAAGTTTAGCGAGAGACGTTAAACAGGTTTCTATTCAATGCACTCTGACTCATTAATGAGCTGGGTAAATGTCACTGTGGAGGTCCAGATTAATTAAAAACCACAGACAGCTGATTACAGGAAAATGACTTACAGATATCCTACCGGCCACTAAGAGTCAAATGCAAAGTTCCGATGATCTAAATTACGCTATTATTGATTGCTAGCAGTACAATTAGACTGTAATTGCTTCAGCTTGCCTATTACAATGAAACTGTTAAAGATGGAGTAAATCCTACAAACAACATAAAAGGTATCCTGGCACTAAATGACAGACATGTGAAAGTAATTTGTGGGACAGTTAGCTCCCTGCTGAGATGTATCTAAATGCAGCATTCAGGGCAGAAAAAGCTTAGAGATTTGGGGTTTTTAAACATGTAATACTGCACTTTGCCAGAGAAATGATAACTTTGCACACTAAAAAACAAGTTTTGCCAATTATATTAACATAATTATGTAAATGAGTCCCTTCGGAAATAAAAGTACATGATTGTGAGTAAAATGCATGAAATCCTATTGACAGCATGAGTCGTCCAACTAAGTCCTGTAAACCCTCAGCCTTATGACATTATTGCATTTATTACGGTATCTGTTGACAGTGGTATGATGTTGAACCAGACAAACCTGATACTCTCAGTCACAGCGTGCCTTTAAATAGCAGCTACTTGTTGCAGATGTCCTTGTTAAGAAGCACCACATGGCGATTCAATTATGTTAGCAGATTTTGGTAATATTTTATTATCATACCCTAAATTACCATTTTTAGAATATAGCTGCTCTATTAGTTGGAGTAGTTTCTTTTGTCTGCCAAGTGTGTATTTATCAGGGCAGGGCAGAGAAAGCCCTGAGAAACAGAAACTGGCTCCGGTCAAAAGTTGCTGAAACAGAAAAAGGCAGAGGCCCAACACAACTGCCACTGCCAAAATAATACCAGTGACTCATAGTTGCCTTCAAGCCATGCTGCCATTCTCTTCCCTGTTTCAACATGCAGTCTAACCATGAACTTTAATTAAACACACTATATATAGAGACTACACAATCTCCACCATCTTTTTAAGTGAAAGTTGTGATAGTCTTCAGATCACTCTTTGATGCTGGAAGTGCTATAAAACAAAAAATGCCTTTCGTCTATCAATTTGCTGAACAATGTATGGGGAAGCCTGTTTCCATCATAAACAATATTTAAAAGGTAATTGTGACTTTCAGAGGAAAAAAAGTCAAAACAATGAGGAATAATCCTGACTCCCCCTCTCCAAATTACATCTCAAAAGTCTGAGTTTACATCTCACAATGCAAAATGTTTTTCTCTTTATTTTATAATATCTTGCAATTATGTTTTTTAGTTTTGCAATGGATAACGGACATAACCCCTTCGGTGGCCCTTCTTCATTTCAGTTATATATTCCATGTGTAATGTCTGTGATATCCATTTCTCTGTATTTTTCTGTGTTGTTTGTGTTATTATTTTAAATTATCCCTGTAATTGCCAAAAAACGTAATAAAAAAAGAATGATAATGACAAGGAAAAATATGTTAAATTCTACTTTAAAAAAGTATTATTATTATTATTACAAATATCAGGAATTATTCATTTATATTTTTAAGAGCCCTTCATACAAATTAATGAGGGTCTGCAGGGGTCCTCTCTATGACATTGTTTTCTGTTTTCAGTTTTTTATTTATTTAATAATAATAAGACCACATGAGTTTAAGACCACATTTTCATTAAGAATTTCATTATATAAATTAAGATTATATTGTATCACCCTGACATTTTTGCACCCCAAAAATTAAAAAAGAAAGATGACCAATACCCACTATTAACTCGTTGCTTATTATTAACAAATTAACTGTTTAGTACTTATAAAGCACATATGCTGCATTCAACATCCCTAATCCAACCTTAAACTTAACAACTACCTTACTAACTACTAATGAGCAGCAAATTAGGAGCTTATTGAGGCAAAAATTGTAGTCAATGGTTTGTTAATAGCGAGAATAGGACATTAAAATAAAGTGTGACTGAAATTAAAAACATACTCATCATATAAAAGGTTTATTCAAGTCATTGTATGTGTTAATTACATTTTGAGTGTATTTTTAAATAAAGTAATATATCTGAATTAAAAAAAATGTCATATCACTGACAAATGAACTGTAAGGAAAGTAAGTTGCATGTTTAAGGGTTAAGCAGGACATCTCCAGTAAAACAGGCCTGGAGTGACTTCAGCAGATGTCTGTAGGCTTTTTCCCTCCCAGAGAGGGATGGAAGCTGTTTAATACATGCAACGTGGGAGAGGGATCTGCTCTACTCTAATGCAGTATTCCTGCACAACATGAATAAAAAATATGCCTCGCTGAAACAATATCTGGCAAATCCACTGTTGTCCAAACCAAGTGAAATGTGGGCGCCTCGACCTCTCGGCCAACACAAACCCTCCAGAATTGGTATTCAGGCAACACATTACACATTTTAAAACAAGTGTTTGGGTATTGTAGTGCCAAGACTGGCCATCGGCTTTGTCTGCAGAGCTAGACCAGAGTGCCAATTCAAACACAGTGGTGCAGCAGTAATATTCTCAGAGCTTAGGTCTTGTGGAGCTGAGTGAACGCAGGATGGATTGTGTTATGTAACCACGGCCCGTTCCAGTCTGTTCGCGTCAACCAAAACAGACGGCAGCAGTTTTGAAAGCAGCAGAATGCAAAATTAGACTTCGCAAACAGTAAAATGAATCCTTTGTGTGAGCATACGGCAGGATGCGCTGCATCTACTGCTCATCCAGATGGCTAACACATGTTCTTTCCTGTTGCTGTCACTCTTTCCCTTTTTTCCTATGGAAAGGTGATCCACACCAGCAGCCCCAGCTATATCTGTCTCTTTGGCAAAGCTATATTGTAGCAGCAGTGCAGCGCCTTGATCTAAACTCCTCCACTCTGAGCTAAGAACCACCTTTATTCCATTTGGCAAAGGCCTAAATGTGTACACACACACACACACACACACACACACACACACACACACACACACACACACACACACACACACACTCTGACCGCAAAAGAAGGAACACTGTAAAACACCCTCACAGTGTTAGGTAGTAAAGTATTGAAAAAGAGGTGGAGGAGAGGTGAAAATGTGTGTCAGGTTAATCCTAACAACTGCAAACCATTTTTTGCTAAATATGCTATTGATTGAAGCCCATTGATTTGTGCACATGTGTGTTAGCGTATGTGTGTGTCTGTGTGAGTGTGTGTGTAAACAGCTGCTCTTGTGACACATTGGCATTCCTGCCAATATCTGTCAGTATGGAGCTCTGAAAATAAATCCTCGGCTTTTAGCTGTCTCAGCCCACACAGAGGAAATTTGAAATCACACAGCAGTTTTAGATAAGAAAGTCACACAGCCTCGATTCCTGCCAGATACGTAAGCCAAAAACTGCCCGGGCTACAGATGCTGTCCATACTTGCCTCTTTGTTGCATCTATATCAATATTTAGGGAAGGTGTTGGCTGTTTTTGTAGTATTATGTATGAGAGATACAATGTAAATGGTTGAAGAATGAAGGCATACTGTATGAAGATTGTTCATTTAGCAGCACGTATCATGTTTTTCAACAGATGATGATCTCAACTTTGCCTTAAAATATACCTGATGTAAATATATTACAGTTGCAAATTTTCATCCATATCTATTGATTGATTCATGTATTTCATACATACAGTGACTTTTGAGCATGTCTGATGAGCATGATGAGCATGTTTTTAAATTTCTGAGTTAAAATTAACTTTTATATTTTTCGAAGAGCACAAATTCAAAACGTTAGTTGATACTTGAAAAAAAAAAACTCTTAAATTCAATGAATAAATTAAATGAACTGCTTATTAATATATGATAATCTTTTGGACATCAAATCAAAGTTATGTGGTGTGAATAACAAAACAAGAAATTAAGTCATAGAGAAGACCTTCGCGGGCCCTCATGATTGTGTATCAAGATCAATAAGTTTCTGAAAATATAAGATCATTTGACCTTATTATGACAAGAAATGTTAGTTCAGGGTGTAAAATGTCATTTGGCATGACTCAGATTTTTTTCTGAATTTGTAAAAAAAAAGAATAATAAAAGAAAAAAATGCTCTTTTAAAAATAGTGATTACGAAATGTACACACATATTCAAAGGGTAGGAATATACACTCAGAATTGCTAGATGTACACTTTTTTCATTGCTAGATGGCAAGGAAAAAGTCTTGAAATTGCGATTTAATATCTCATAATTCTTGAATTGCTAGAAAAATAAACATAATTGGGAATTGCGAGAAAAAATGTCTGAATTCTGAGATAAAAGGTTGCAATTACTTTTTTTATTTATTTATTTTTATCCCATGGCCGAAACAAGCTTCCATACATTTGTCATTGACACACACACAAAGTTATTCATACTCACTTGCAAAAATTCTGCGGTGACTTGCTTGTCACTTGTTACGAAATTGACCCTGACCTTAAGTACAACATTTATTTGGACACATACACACATATACAGGCACACACACACACACACACACACACACACACACACACACACACACACACACACACACACGCACATAAACCCCCATCTCTGCTACTTCATTTATAAAGGCGTCCTTTTGCACCTGCAAATCCTTTGACACAATGCAGCTGACTGACAAAGAGGTGAAGCCTTCAATCTCATTGAGGTAACTGACAGCCAATGAGGCTCCCACACAAAAAGGAGAAGAAAATAAGATTCTTTAAAGGCATCCAGTGGAACCATAGAAGGAAACAGCTCAAAAGAGAGACAAAAAGGAGGGGAGAGAGTACGTGAGAGAGCAAGTGTGTGTTTGAGAGTTGAACACAGGCAGGCCATGCCTAAAGCTACTCATCCCACTCACCAGCCTTCACCAAACACAATATTTCACCAAACAAAGAAAACGTGGCTGCTAAAAGTTCATCCGAATCGCAAATACATTAATTCAAATGACAGTTATGTGTTCAGTTAAGCTAACGCTCCTCTTCACAAGCTCTCAACTGTGGTTTCATGCCATGAATAAACCTAATGGATTAAATCAGCCTCAGGAACTGTTTGCTTTGTCGGACCTACCTCATTTGGGAGAGGAGTTGTGGATAAAATATGCAAAATTAACGTAATAATGAACATCATTAACATTAGACAAGCACTTATCAAAAGTGGGTCATTTAATGCTTCTTAACATTCATTGTTAAGGGAATTAACACAGGGCTGAACTTGAATATCAAGTTTTGTCAAGTCAAGTCACCTTTATTTATATAGTGCTTTGTACAATTCTAAACAGGAAATAACAGAATCAATCATGCAAATGACTAATCAAAAACTGAATTTTTATGCATTGATATTTTAAGAAAGATTGTAAAAAAAACTATTTTGAAAAAAATGATTACCAAGTACACACACATTTATTCAGTGTGTAAGAATATATATTATTACTTTTTTTCTTGCAATTCTGAGAGAAAAAAGTAAGATTTGTGAGATATAAACTAAGAATTGCGAGATATATACTCGGAATGGCAAGAAAAAGTCTTGAAATTGCGCATTTATATCTCAGCATTTCTTCTCAGTATTGAAAATTTATATAATGGAAAATCTCTGGTTTTTGTTTTCTGAATTGCTATAAAAAAGGCAGAATTGTGAAAAATAAACTATTTGTCATTGACCCACACACAAAAAATAGTGCTTTATACAATTCTACACAGGCAATAACAGAATCAATCATGCAAACTTCTTCAAATATGAGACAAATTCAAATTTGGTTTTAAAGCAACAATAGTGTCATTATTCAGTTGAAGTCAGTTCAGTGCTGATTCATTTCAATTCAATAACTGCGTATTTAAATATGAAATCCATTATAAACAAGTTCCATTCTGCTTTAAGCAGCTCTACAAAAAGCAAAAGTATAATAACAGTCGTCAGTTCAGTTCAATGACCATCCATCTATTATGAAACAATTTCTAACAAGAATCATTGTATCAAGTTCTGAAGCAGAATCTGAATTGACTGAAATAACTAAGTTTCTAATTGTAACTGCATTATTTCTTTCATTCAGCCCCTGTCCATGTGACAAACCACCTCTCTCAAAAAGTGAAAAGACGACAAGATGTGCTTTGTCAGACACCTGGGATATGACTCATGTGGACCGGCCCTCCCTCTGTAAATGAAAGCACCATGTGTCTGAAAGAAGCGCCTTGAAGGAAATTAATCCTGCACAGCAATAAGATGGTGAGCTCTGTAGGCCTTTATCTGATAATCGCCTCTATTATCCAGACTATGGATAGTGCTGCAAGTCTAATTTGAAATGATAGTCTGTGTGGTGTGAACAAAGACGAGGTGTCACCTGGAATTTCACTATAGTCAAACTGACTGTTGTATTATGTTGAATTAAGCTGATTTGGAACGAGCTTTTACAATGAAGTTCCTATAGGATCCAGAATAGAATTCCGGTAGGCAAACTCTGTAAAAAATTTAGCAAGTGATTGCATCTGTTAAACTGCACCCATAAACCAGAAGCGCAGGAAAGCAAAAATTATGCTGATAACACCAAAACCCATTCTCAAACACTATTAGATGCATATAGTGTGGTAACATAACCCCAGAGGTCCCCTGGGGTTATGGGAAAAAAGTATAATGTCGGATTTGACAGTTCTGACATTTGTAGGCAGATAACGACTGACTGCACTGACTGATACCCATTTTCCTTTAAAATGGTGCTGGTAAATGTGAGTCGAGTTTGGGGTCTTTAAGATTTTTTTGATATTTTTGAAAGAAGTCACTTATATTATCATAATATTAGTATGTTATGCCATGTCATGAAATGTATTTATGTCATGAAAATACAGTAAAAATACAGTGATACTGTTTAAATTACTGTGAAACTGTTTGAATTCTATTTTAATTTTAAAATCTAATTAATTACTGTACTTTTCAGCATCATTACTCAAGTCTTCAGTGTCACATGATCCTTCAGAAATTATTCTAATATGCTGATTTGGTGCTCAAGTAACATTACTTATTATTATCAATTTTGAAATGAGTTGTGCTGCATAAATATTCTTTGATTAATAGAAAGTAAAAAAAAGAAGTGACATTTACGGTAAAATACCAGTAGCTGTGGTTGCCAGAAATTTACCGTAAAACATGCTGTATGGTAGCAACATTTTTGTATTTACAGATTTCACAGTTAAAAACCTGTATTTCATTAACTGATATAATATTAATTTACCATTAATATACCACTTTTTAACAAGATGAGGAGGGAAGTACTCATATAAGGTGCAAAGTGTCATTAACATAAACAGCCTACTAAACACCATCATGGTAACATGCGTGACATTAAAATAATGCAATAAACATTAATTTAACATCATTATATGGAAGATAAAACCCTAATGTAAACAACTGATAAGAAAAAAATAATAGTTATTTCAATGGAAAAAAAAACATCAAATATAAAATGTCATCCAGAGAATTCTGGTAAATTATACACTGTAAATTATACAGTGACTTCCAAAAAACATCATTTTAACAGTATTTTACTGTAAAATTACATTTAATGTAATTGCAGTTATTCACTGTATATAGTATGGAAACTTACCGTTAACCAATTAACAAATTTTTACTGTAGCATTTTTACAGTCTTTTACTGTTAAAATCATGATGTTTTTTACATTGTATAAATGCTTTTACTGTCAGTTTTGATAAATTCAATGCATCCTAACTGAATGAAAATTATTAATTTGTTAATTTGATTTTTAATATGCAAAAAAACTGTTACAACGGTAGATTTCTATCCCTTGACCACACGTCAAAACAAACAATAACTGGTGAACATGTTTCCTAATTCATCCCAAATCTAATTTTAAAGGATAATATTACTTAAAAGGATAGTTTATCCCAAAAATGGAAAAATGAATTTACTCACCCTTAAGTCATTCCAAACCTTTATGGCTTTCTTTCTGCTGTGAAGCACAAAAAATGACTAAGGTGAGTAAATAAAGACTGAATTTGCATTTTTGGGTCATCTAGCCCTTTAAGACTTTTTACATAATTCACTCAAAACAAGTTTCTTTCCAAAATATGCTGACTGCTACTGAAACTGTAGGAGGTAGAGGATTGAATTTTGTTTGCACATACCTGATATGACTACGCTGAGCATTGAGCATTAAGTTATTACTGATGTTACATTTATTGAGCATTTCATTCATACGGGTTTGAAATGAATACTGCATTCACCTAAATCCTTCTGGGGTTTAAACTACATGGGGTTTTTACAACAACATAAACTCATATTTCTAAAGGGCATCTAGGGTGAGGCCCGTTTCTATTTGAACAAGACACAATCACTCAAAAGAGACTAATATGACAAGTCAGTAGTTGCACATTATGTATTTTCTCAGCCCCGCCCACCAACCCGCGTATTTCATCAGTTCAGCCCTCTGCTACTTCACTAGAATGATTTAATGTCCATATCCTTTTCACAGCCGCTTTACGATTGTCCACGGTGAGAAATGACTCTAGTCTCCTTTTATAAGGTTAAGACAAAAAGTGACAGGGCAATACCTGTAAACGGGCCGATGAGTCTGGGAAAGACAGAAGGCCTAATCTCAGTTTGGTTGGATTTATCATATCTGCTCTAGTAATCCTTAACATAAAGCCTGGATGAGTGCTGTCTTTGTGTGTGTCAGAATAGCAGGCTTGCAGAACAAGCCTTGGCGTGTATTTTCTTTTTTCTCTTTTTTTTTCTTTGTTCAGCGGTAACACTGTGGCAGGTACGGAATCTTAGGTTACAGCGAGGATATCTTCTGACAGCATGGAGGTGCTGAGGGTACGGGGTGGGGTTGGCCGGAAGGTTGATGTGGAGCATAGCAACAATGTGCATCTACAGAGCTGCGTCTTAACTATTTTTGTCGGCCTAAATGTTTCCAGCTAAAAAATGTCAAACAATGTACTCATGAAGCAATATAAGATATTAAGACTGGTTGAAAGAGAATGGATGTTTAACCTTAAAAAGCCTGCAGTATCATATTTGATACCAAATATCTAAGGTCTGTTAATGATCAAAAACTTCTGACAAACCTGTTGTACACGATCTACTTTCTGTTGTCTGATTGAAACTTTTAGTAATATTTTATAATTATATGTAAATGTATATAATTACACTTTAATTATAGTAATTATACTAAATTACACTGCTAATAAATTAGTATAATTACAAAACGTCCACCTTCAGGTTGTGCTATTTTTGGTATCACGTGTTTTTAAAATCTAATGATTTTATGGCGTAAATGTATTGTAAATTTCATATTGTTAGTTATATTTTAAGACAAACACTTACTGGACTGAAGTAGTTTTAGTTTACTTAATTATTCATATACTTTTTTTAAATCATGTTAAAATGCAATTAATCAAATGTAATTCATTAGACTTTTGAGGAACGTTTATTTGTACATTTTTATATCTCTCAATCACCACTATGTTTTGCCCCCAAAATAAAAACTACAGTGCTTTGATCATCAATCTAAGCAATTAAATACCATTTTACTAAGGCATATTGTTGGGAGATAAAGAGTGACAAATGATGTTTATAGGCATTTTATGTTAGTGTTAGTGCTGTCAAATGATTAATTATTATGATTATTATGATTATTATTATGTGTATATATATATATATATACAAACACATGCATGTATATATTCAAGAAAAATATGTTATGTTTATATGTAATATATAAATATTTATATATAATATAAAATATAAGAATATAAATGTATGCACGCAAATACATGTAAATATTTTCAAAATATTTACTGTATGTGTGTGCATTTTTATATATATAATAAATATACACACTACACACACTTACATTATGTAAACAAAAACTTTATAATCGTGACTAATCATTTGACAGCACTAGTAAGTGTATGTTGTAAAGCTCTCATTGATTTACATTACAGAAATTTAATCAGAATTTCATCTTTTATCTTTAGTCAAATAAATATAAACCATACCAAACTGCATATTCTCCCCTCAGTTTAAATAAAGTTTAGGTGTTTTTCCACCATAAATACAAGCCTGATGTATCAAATATGATCTCAACATATTCTTATATATTCATTTTTTACAATATATACAGTATATATATATATATATATATATATATATATATATATATATATATATATATATATATATATATATATATACCACTGCTTCTCAAGTAAATTCATCTTGTTTTATGATTTTAAATATTTTTGATACTCAAGAGTGAGAGAAGCTGCGACATTTAAATACTCAAATATTTTCAGTTATTCAAAGGTGCTTTAAGTATGACAAAGCTACTTAGAGCAAAAGTCTGAGCAGACCATATGCTGAAGCGTGCTGAAAGAACAAAAGAGCCACAGGTGCAAGCTCGCTTTACACTTTGACCTGGTTTGTCAGCTTGTCTGCTGAATTTGTGCCACTGCAAAGTGAAGTGTCAAAAGCAGCAAATCTGGGTTGACGAGAGGGAGATTAAGGGCCACAGGTCAGAGAACAAGCACAAAACTCTTCAGACAATTAGATAATTCTCTTAAACAACAAAGTTATTTCACACACTTTGCAGTTTCCTTTTATTTTAACCTATTGTAAAATGAATATCTTATGGCTAAATGGGCTTGGATTGTAATCGGATATGTTAAGTATGCGTGCTTTGTGTATGCGCACATGTGTGTTTATTTGTTGCTCTTCGGGTCTGTGAACCTGAGCGAGGTGTTACTGCAGTGCAGCTGTTAAAAGACGATATCACTCTTTAGTCCTGACTTTGTGTGTTTATTTTGTGTGTGTGTGTGTGTGTGTAGACATAAATGCACCTGGGGGTGTCCATGCTTGCAAACCTTCTGAAAACCTCAAAGCTGTTCTGGCTGAGACACAGAATACCTGCATCATTGTCACTTCAGCACCTTAGGCAGGCAGGAGGCAGTGGACGGGGAGAATAAGTCATTTGTCAGAATGGGGCAAGTTGAAACTACAACCCCATTTGTTCCACTAGAACAAGTTATAGATCTAGTTAATGAGAAGAGACAAGGTCTTACACATTTTCAAGTACACTCATATTCAAATGCCTACATCGACCTGGCTGTTCACACACACACACACACACACACACACACACACACACACACACACACACACACACACACACACACACACACACACACACACACACACACACACACACACACACACACACACACACACACACAAATGGACACAATACTTGCTATAATGCAGTCATGTGGAAAGTGAGAGGGAGAAGCTTTGCCATCTGTCTACATTACTGTAATAATGTAGATAGGAAACAGTCAAGTGAGAGGGTGAGTATCGCAATGCCTCTGACACATAAAAGAACAATGATCATTCACCATAAAGTTTCTGAGAGTTATGATGTGTCAAGAAGCAAGACTTTCTCTTGACAGCCTCTGTCTCGTGAAATATGATCCTGTATGTCTGAGGAAGTTATGAAATTGTGTCCAGAATATAAAATCTGGCACTAGTTGGTAAAACTCATAAAATCTTTCAAACTAACAAATGACCAGGCCCGGTCAGAATTTATGTTTTAGCATTGCATTTTTGTGGAAAAATATGCTAAACTATATTAATTAATGTAAATATGGAAAATATAATAAATGCACTTCTAATAAAGTAAGTTATACTTTATATAGGCCAGGACAGCTGAGGACAGTAAAGATTTGCACTTATAATGTTCAAAATTATATTTGCTATACTAATTTACTATATTACATAAACTATATTCACATTTAGCCTGTTGCAAATGCTTGTTAAATAGACAGTCACAGGGGGAAAAAAAAGAAGTTGCCAATACATCTCAATACATATAAAAGATCAATGATCTAAGCAATAATTCAAAACTGTTTTTTTTTTTGTTTTTTTACAGTTTTTCTCGATTGCTAACACACTATAACTGATTCATTTGGCCCATTTTTCCAAACCATTCATACAGTTCTCAAAACAAAGACATGTTTCTCAAAACTTTTAACACATTTCACCTGTTTGCACACACTTTCCAATTTGCTCAGTGTTTTCTGCAAAACTCTACACAAAAATGCCATCATTTTGCACAGGTTTAACCATGTTCTCATTTAGAAAACTCAAACACACAATATAATTAACTCAAGCATCAAAAAATGAACACAAACAGCACATGTTTATCCATGTGTGAGCATTCAGTAGCAAAACTGATGACACACAGGTCAGAATCTCAGGATGATATGCACAGGAGCACAAGTGATTATGTGTTTTGGAAAATGAATACTGGTAGTGCGAGACAAAGAGGAATAGGAGGAGAAAAGAAAATTAAGGGGATGAGGTCAAAGGTCGTTTGTTCCTGATGAAATACAAAGCACTATAGTTGACCATGTTCTTCTGCATGGACTGACCGTGAGGGAAGATGGCCTACAGGCTCATCTACAAGGTTTCAATACTACTGACACATACAATATAATTACAGTACATAGCAGCAGTACTTCAGATGAGAGAACTTTCATTATTCTATGTACAGTAAATAATGTAGCACATGTTGTACACCCTTGAACTCATTACTGTTGAAATGATATGTAGCCAAGTAGTCCTTACATCTACTTTATTTTTGCACAAACTGAGAGACGGCTGTCCAGGGGAGGCAGAGAAGTCTTTTTTCAGAAGACTAAAAAACTGCTATAACAAATAAGGATACTACCAATACTGTAATGCAATTTGGCTGAGGATGCTGAATGAATGAATGAATGAATGAATGAATGAATGAATGAATGAATGAATTTATTTATTTATTCATTCACAGTAACTGACAGTATAGTCCAGTGTGTGTTTACTGTGAATTCAGTTGTGTGGTCTTTGAACTTTTCTCTTCTAGTGCTTTTCATCTACTGTAAGATATCTTTACAGTCGTGTAATGAAAGTAAACTTTTCTTAAAGTTTATTGCTGAATTTTACTGTATCTGCACCCCTTTATTTATGCTGTATACTGTAACAGACATTGACTAGCAAAAGGATTCCTATTTCCCAAAAGGAGGTTTTTGTAACAGTGTTTTGAATTGATCTCACTCGTGTTCTCTAGACAGGAACGTGGTCTGAGTATTTGACAGGTTTGTGTATCATCTGAGGCCAAAGTTTGAGTCTGACAAAAGAGAATATTTTTTTGACTAAACTATTTGATTTTGACCTGGAAGTTTGAAGTTTGCACAAGTTGGTGTGTAATTTTGAGATTGTGTTTATAGTTGTGAGAAAATGGTGAATTGTTTCATGAATTGTGTTGTTAGCAATCGAGAAAAACTGTAATATCATTTTAAATTATAATACATTTTTATTTAATTGCAATTAACATGCAAGTGTCAGAGAACATTACATTCAATTCACACTTATTTTTAAAAGTATATTATTTCCCATAATAAGTTCTCTTTGATCACACTTTATTTTAGGTCCAATTCTCACTAAACTCCTAATTTGCTGCTTATTAATAGTTAATAAGGTAGTTGTTAAGTTTAGGTATCGGGTAGGATTAGGGATGTAGAATATGGTCACACAGAATTTATGCTAATATGCCAACAGCCAATATGTTACAGTTTTTCTCGATTGCTAACACACAATTCATGAAACAATTCACCATTTTCTCACAACTATAAACACAATCTCAAAATTACACACCAACTTGTGCAAACTTCAGACTTCCAGGTCAAAATCAAATAGTTTAGTCAAAAACATATTTTCTTTTATCAGACTCAAACTTTGGCCTCAGATGATACACAAACCTGTCGAATACTCAGACTACGTTCCTGTCTAGAGAACACTACTGAGATCAATTCAAAACACTGTTACAAAAACCTCCTTTTGGGAAATAGGAATCCTTTTGCTAGTCAATGTCTGTTACAGTATACAGCATAAATAAAGGGGTGCAGATACAGTAACATTCAGTAATAAACTTTAAGAAAAGTTTACTTTCATTACACGACTGTAAAGATATCTTACAGTAGATGAAAAGCACTAGAAGAGAAAAGTTCAAAGACCAAACAACTGAATACACAGTAAACACACACTGGACTATACTGTCAGTTTACTGTGAATGAATAAATAAATAAATAAATAAATTAATTAATTCATTCATTCATTCAGCATCCTCAGCCAAACTGCATCACAGTATTGGTAGTATCCTTATTTGTTATAGCAGTTTCTTAGTCTTTTGAAAAAAGACTTATCTGCCTACCCTGGACAGTCATTTCTCGTTTTTTGCAAAAATAGAGTAGATGTAAGGACTACTTGGCTACATATCATTTCAACAGTACAGTAATGAGTTTGAGGGTGTACAACATGTGCTACATTATTTACTGTACATAGAATAATGAAAGTTCTCTCATCTAAAGTACTGCTGTTATGTACTGTAATTATATTATATGTGTCAGTAGTATTGAAACCTTGTAGATGAGCCTGTAGACCATCTTCCCTCACGGTCAGTCCATGCAGAAGAAGGTGGTCAACTATAGTGCTTTGTATTTCATCAGGAACAAACGACCTTTGACCTCGTCCCCTTAATTTTTTCTTTTCTCCTCCTATTCCTCTTTGTCTCGCACTACCAGTATTCATTTTCCAAAACACATAATCACTTGTGCTCCTGTGCATAACGTCCTGAGATTCTGACCTGTGTGTCATCAGTTTTGCTACTGAATGTTCACACAGGGATAAATGTGTGCTGTTTGTGTTCATTTTTTGATTCTTGAGTTAATTATATTGTGTGTTTGAGTTTTCTAAATGAGAACATGGTTAAACCTCTGCAAAAAGATGGCTTTTTTGTGTAGAGTTTTGCAGAAAACACTGAGCAAATTGGAAAGTGTGTGAAAACAGGTGAAATGTGTTAAAAGTTTTGAGAAACATGTCTTTGTTTTGAGAACTGTATGAATGGTTTGGAAAAATGGGCCAAATGAATCAGTTATAGTGTGTTAGCAATCGAGAAAAACTGTAATAGGCATGCTAATAAGAAACTAGTTAGTCAGAATTGGTCCCTATACTAAAGTGTTATCTACTCTTTGAAAAAAGTTTGCTAAAATGTGTGCATCTGTTTCTCAAGGGTATTGTTATAGTCAAGAAGGATTAAAAGTGCAGGACTTCTTGTGTTGTCATGATATTGTATTAACGACTGGATGAAAGTCATATGAATTTACCATTCCTTGACCTTTGGTAAAATGATGCCATAATCCACAGCATAATCAAATTAGTCAAAATATGTGATAATGAAACTGTGATAATGTGTACAGCTTTGCAAAGATTTTGTGTGGACCTGCAAGTGACATATTCTCATCTCAGGTAGCATTAAAAACTCGCTGCAACTGACTGATAATGATCTGTTTATGTTTAGGGTTACTTGTGTTTCACAGCAGTCCTGGTGCTGCAGATTAAGACTGAATTGCAGTATGATATTAGATGCCTTAAAATGAACGGTTTTGTTTTTTTGTGCATCATATATTCAAATGCTGGTCATTAGCAGCCTGCAATCCTGGTCCTTTTCCACCATCAGGCTTTGGCAGCTGTTCTCAGAACAGTCCAGTCACCTGTCAGCTCTATCGCTCTGACATGAACACATCTGTCTCGCCTCAGCCAAACCTAATTGCTGGCCTTTACAACACTGGTGATCGCCCGCCTGGTGTACTCTCATTGCCATCCCTGGCCATCAAAATCACCCTCAGTTTGAATCAAAATGAGCCTTGCCTACATATTCATAACGCTGCCTCGCCTAACTCTGCATAATTTAAGGGGGAAATACATCCTAACTTGGCAGCATGTGGAATTTCGTGGATGAAAAATGTCTATTTTGGCCCACATCATAAGTGTTCGTTTTGGCAGCGTGTGTGTTTTTAGGCATGGCGGAAGAACATCGTTTTCATACGGAGAATCTACTGTGACAGATTAAAATGTGTTTTAGCCAAATGATATTCATGTCTGATGTGCATTGTGAGTCTTCAGAGTGATCAGAGTGAGACGCATGAGAACTGAGGGTTCAGTCGGCATCATATGTTCATTATGCCAGTGATAACAAAAGCACGACAGCTGCAGTTTTCCATTTTCTGGCTCAAAAGATGGAAAAGTCTGTCTCTGTGAATTCATAATTATGGTCTCTTTCTTTTGAAAATAAATGTGGTAATAAAACTGTATATCTGTCTATGTCGACAAAATGACAACACATGGCATTCATATTTAGTTTTTTTGAATTTGTGGTAAATTTGAATGAATTTTGTACCCAAGTATCAGGTTTGTTTCAGGTAGACTTTCCTGCTTAGATTTTTCTTTCTTATCAAAATCGTCCAAATTCAAATTAAATTGTCATACTTTATTTTCAATTTTTTCTCATATTTATGACGTTGTTTTGGTAACACAGTTGACATTTTTGGTAACACAGCTGACAAGTTAGTTTACCAATGAAAATTCATTTTAGTCATTTACTCACAAAATATAAATGTATCTGTTTATTTATCCACACAGTGAAAAATTCTTCAGAATGTCTTATTTTCAGTTAAATTATTAAGTCCATTTCCACAACAGAAAAAAAGTAATTGCGACTTTATCTCACAGTTCAGAGTTTATCTCACAATTCAGACCTTATTTCTCGTATCTGAGGAAATAGTTAGAATTATAATATATAAACTCTGACTTTATTTTGACAATTTTGATACATTTCATAATTCTGAGTTTATATCTCACAATTGTGATTTTATTTCTTGCAATTCTGATGTTTTTCTCTGAATTATTATTTTAAATCTGGCAATTCTAATTTTTGCTTCTGCTGCGAAATAAAAAAAAATAAAAAAGGTAATTGCGACTTTTCTCACAATTCAGATTTTTTAAATTAATTTTTTTTTTTTTTACAATAGCGAGTTTATATCTCAGAATTTTGAATTTGTCTCGCAGTTGAGAATTACCCTGTTTTTTCTTAGAATAGTAAGTATATCGCTCACAAATCTGCGTTTAAATATCTTGCAATTCTGAGTTTATATCTCACAATGCTGACCTTTTTTTCCCTTCAGAATTGTGGAAAATAAACTCAGAATTGTTTTCAGTACACACTCAGTCTATACAGACATGCTCAAAGCCGTATATCCTGTAAATAGAAAGTTCCCATCCTTGCATTATGAATCGTTACTATAAAGGTATAAAAAGCACTTCAGTGTAGTGTTGCTCTGACACTGTGGCAGTGAAAAGGCTAGAGCTTTACTATCTGTCAGCCATGAAATGTTTAATGAAGGATCAAGAGTTATGCAGGGAGAAGTGGGACAGTACGTATGGGAGTTGCTTTTCCACATTTTCCGCAAGTCTGCCATCTGACTGGCATGTCTGAGCACATTCTGTGGAAACAACGGTGGGGAGGGGGGGGGGGGTATAAGACGGTACATTGTTGAGAGGATTACTGTCATATCAATTTTAATATATTTCTCAAATACGTTAAATGCAGGCTATCCACACTGTGCTGCTTCGTTCACAAAACTGTCCTTATGGAAAAACATAAGGCTCTGGCCATCAGTGCTGAAATAGATGGGCATATAAGAAAGACTGGGGCATTGCTCAAGGATGAGTTGTGTCTGTAGGGGGAAGGAATGCTATAAATCTCTCTGGCAATGTTCCGGTAAACGTCTAGAGTCATCTCAGCAGAGCAGTGTTGGAGATGCCTTATGTGTTTTAATCCATTTAAGTCTAAATGCTTATTATTTTTTTTGTTCATTCATTCATTATAGGAAAGGCAGTAAGATTTAATTCATCTTAGCTTAATTTAAAACCATAATCGTTACTTCAATAAACACATAGCCATACTACTATTCCAGAACTCCATGAAACAAGAGAGAGATAGAGAGAAAAGTGTCAAGCAATACAATACAGCTGATAATTAGTGGAAATAAAGATCAAAAACATGAAAGAAAATGAAAAGAACAAAGAGCTGTCAAATATAAAAGCATTACTCATAAATAACACGCATGTCAAAATAATATTTAAGAATGTTATTTAAGGTTTATTTTATATTAATTATATTCATGACAGACTTTAATGCCCACTTTGATGTTTTGATGAAATAATAATTTCACTTGCTTTTATAAGAAGCTTATAGCAACTTTAGATTCGTAGTAAGTGGGTTAAATGGTTTAAATGGCAAATCTTATATAAATAAATTGTTACCTAAAGTGTAACTTTGATTTACTTGAAAAAAATCTCAGTATTATGCAAAAAACATGAATAAATAATACTTGTATGGTAGGCTACATCGTAAACCCCCCCCCAAAAAAACTGCTTTCCCAAGCACGAAACAGTCTGCTTGGAAAAAAGCCCAAGCATTTAGTTCAAAACATACTTTATGAATTACAGTACTGGTGGATAGGTTAATACATGCACTATTGCTGTAGACAAACTGACTTGCAGGTCTAATCAAATAGTCAGATGAGAGATCAGGTCAAAAAGCACATTTGACACTAATAATGCACTTAAAAGGTGCACAAATTTGAAATTCTAATGCATTTACATGAATAATTAAACCATACAAAAACAATGCTGCAGACTAAATAAATGAACTCCATGATGCATTATTCATACTTGTGATGGCTAAATTGGACTTTGTTGTGGGTCACAGAGCTCAATTTTGGAAAACAACAACAGCTTTGTCCCCCTTGCTATTTTTACTCATTTTCTCCAATGGTATTCTAACACAAGCACTGCGATCATGGTAGAAAATCCAAATGAAGGGAGAACTGAATAAAACTGCTGGGTCTCATTGTGCAAGCATCTCCCATTTTCATTCCAAGAGTGCAGTAACTAAGCATCCTCCAAAGCTCACAGAAAGCATCTGATTTGTGCCCTGCGTCTCATTTCCACAGCCAACTCCTCGCTTCTGTCAATCAAACACGCTCACACACACAAAAAAACGATCGCACATAATATATTCAAATCAAGAAACAACTAATGTTGACAAAGGACCTCCAGTGACACCACAAAAAGGCTCAATCAGGAAGAGCAGCACTGCGGCAATGACAGTTTTGTATGGGCGACAGCTGGTTTTGTTCGAGCTGACTGAGAACAAACCCAGTTGTGCTGAGAGCGTGTAAGAAAAGACCCCGGAGATGTCTGAATTTTGGAATGACGGAACGCTTCTATGCTGTCCATTCAGCGTGGCCGGATGGATTTTCCCAACCCAGTAGTTCTCACGCTTAGTGCTGCATCTCAAATAAACCTCCTATGGATTCCCAACTTCAGAGAGGAGGCCAAGGAGGGGTTATTGTGAGTGGGGGTTTTGGGTCACGCGTAAAAAGGCGTTTTATAGAGATGCTGATTTCTCATTCAGCCCAGTCTGAGGGGGTACAGAGGCCCAGGAAGGAATGCAAAGCTGCGGAAAGTGAAAGAGGGAGCGCGGATGATCCAAGCTCTCTTGCAGAAGTTATACCGTATGATATATTCAAGTGTTGAGAAGCAGCTCCCCGCTGGGAATGGACCGACCTTTGAACCCTGCCTGTGAAGACCAGCAATCTTCTGCAAAAGCACTCAGAGTTCAAGGTGGCTTCTTCTCACCTGCAGACAGACAGAAACAGAGAGTGAGAGAAGGGAGGAGGAGTGTTTATCGCAAGCCCTGCTCTTCTTTTGCAGCCAGGCGAATATATACATGTATAAGTCCCGCTTGATAACAGCGAGATGTGGATTTGCCAGATTTTAATCTCTTTCATTCAGAAATACCATTGAAAAGGCACACAGGACTCCAGCCCTGCATTTTCCTTCAGCTCACTTCTCTTTCTCCTTTTGTTCTGTGGTAGATCAAGCCGTAGACATTACCGAGGAATGAAGATGAGCGTGACAAAGAGCTGTCATCCATGATAACGATCGTAAACACAAAATCCACTGAGAAACAGGTTATAGCATAAACAAATGCATTTCCTCCTTCCTTCATCCTTATTTAGCTTTGTAAACATTTGAAACATTCTAGTGAAAGTGAATAAACATATTTATCTTCAACTTTTTGGTGGCTTTTTAAGGCGGCTAGCCAGAAAAATGATCGAATAGGAATAGATTTATCAAACACAGTCTGTTTTCTGACTGATGCACGTTGCTCACAAAAGTAGAGATCACTTCTGCTATATGGCAAACACTAATTTGAATGGCTAATATTATGCAACTTCTGGGAATATAGGTATATGTAGGGTATCGACTTTTGGATGTGTCAAAGTTTGACAGGTTACTCAGTGTTTGTTTGACTCAAAACAGAATCATCGTGAAATATGATTACATTTTATAATAGATTGATTATTCTACTTATTAAAATAACAGTTTGCTATTTGTTAAAATGTAATTTATTCCTGTGATGGCAAAGCTAAATTTTAGCAGCCTTTACTCCAGTCATCTAATATGCTGATTTGGCACATTCTTATTAATTATTAATGTTGATCATTCATATAATTTTTTTTGTGGAAACTGTGACACATTTTACAGGATTCTTTGATGAATAGAAAAAACGGCAGTTTTCAGTGTTACTGTCACTTTTGATCAATTTAATGTATTCTTGCTAAAAAAAAAATAGAACTGTATTTTTTCACGACCTTCTGTACAACCATTTGAAGAGACCTTTATTTATTTATTTACTGACACAAGTTTGTTATAACAGTGTCTATTTATATGTGGTGCAAATGGTATCTACACAGTTCACACTAAATAGCATCTTCCTTTTTTACACTTTTTTTGTAAACAGCTGCTGTTGTCTGTCATTGTGGTATAATTTCTTTCAGATAGCCCCACCTCTAAATGACACGTATCAACAAAACAAATTGCATTTAGCTGTATCACATGTCACCCAAATGGTCTCTTCCTGGGCGGTTCTTGGCCAGATTAATGTGGACCAGATTTATGATGTTTAATCAATGGCTAAAGATAAACACAATTTCATTTGGATTTCTGTTTCCTTTGCCTCCACTCCTTCTATCACTGTCACTCTTGTCCTATTCCCAGTCTTTCCCCTGACATATGCCCAGTTTCATCCTCAATCTGAATTTGCTAAAAATTCAAATTATGCATGGACACTGGCGGACTTACCGATAATTCACTTTTCCAGCTAACGTGACTGTTAAGCAGATGTTGAAAATGTGGAAAATAATCCCCAGTGGAAAGAGGCCAAAAAAAACAATTGGTTTTCCACAATGTGAGAGGATGAACACATGGCCGTCAAACTGCACATGTGGGTGTATGAGAGTGTTTGCGCGTGTGTGTGCATGTGTTTACCTCACCAAAGCTTTGTTTATAGGGGCATCCGCAATGGTTCTGCTCACATTGTACTTCACAAAACACAAAGACTTTGATTAGACTTGATGAATCTTGGTTTCTGGATATTTTAAGCATAATAGCTTCTTAAAGAGATAGTTCACCCAAAAAATGAAAATTCTGACATAATTTACGCACCCTCAAGTTGTTCCACACCTGTGTGAGTATCTCTCTTATGTTGAGCACAAAAGAAGCTATTTTGAAGAACGTATGGAAAGTCAATGGCTACCATCAACTGTATTGATACCAACATTTTTCAAAATGTCTTCTTTTATGTTAAACAGAAGAAAGAACAAGTAAATGAGTAAATGATGACAGAATTTTCATTTTTCGGTGACCTATCTGTTTAATGCACATAAATCTTAAATGAATCAACTGTGAGACGTATCATGAGTATTTAAAGATGACGCGTGTTATAAAATACTTTTTCCTATCCCAGCTTAACACGATGGAACATAAGACCTATAAGAAAAGCTACTTAATTCCTGTACTTTCATAGCATGTACTAAATTTGATTAAGAACTTATACTACCATTCAAAAGTTTCTGAAAAGATTCCTGAAATATTATCACGTTTCTACAAAAATATTGAGCAACACAAATGCATTGATAATAATAAGAAATGTGTCTTGAGCACCAAATCAGCATATTAGAATGATTTCTGAAGGATCCTACAGCATCACATGCATAAACATTTATTTAAATCATAATAATATTTCGCAATATTACTGTTTTTACTGTATTTTGGTCAAATAATTGCAGCCTTGGTGAGCATAAGAGACCTCTTTTAAAAAAACATTAAAAAGTCTTAATAAATTATACATAATAAAATATACACACTACTGTATATCCACTATGGTCTACAGACTCATATTTTTTAACCCATGATGTATAAACTTTTTTAAAGTTTTTTTTAAAGTTTATGATTCTTCAGCTCATGTAGCCTTAAAAAAAAGTATAACATTGCAGAAAACTCAACAAAGCAACATTGGTTCAACCAATGCTGTGAGTTTTAGGGCGGGACTATCTTTTTTCCAACAAATGACAGATGAGTAATCATCTGGAAACCTGTTGGAAAACAATCATTATTTTTAGTGTTTGCTGTTGTTAAAATGGTACATTTCAGCTTTAACTCTCTAATACTGCATTGATTCAGAAACTTGTTTTGCCACAAACAGGGCACCACGAGAAAGGGAGAGACAAGACACAAGAGGATGACTGACAGCCATTGGAAACATTTCCGTTTCCTTGGTTACAATGGGGTCAGTCTGAGCTGTACGTACAGCCTCACATTAAAGATTCTCTTTATTCTCTCTCCTTTCAAGTGGCCACCCCCACATTCCCTTCACCCCTTGTGCTTTTTTTCACGGTGCCACCATTAGACGGCTGTCTAATAAAGGTTAGCGCTTTTATCCCGCCCTCTCTTTTCAAAGATCACCATGTCCATTTACCCAATCCATATGCTTCATTCTCACCAAAGATCACAGCGAAAAAGACAGAAAGAGAGCGAACTTATGATGTGTTTCTAACTGAAATCCTTTTCAAATATTTGAGGTTGTGCATCAAGAGAGCACTTACGATTTGATAAAAGACAAAGGAACTGTTACTGTGGGACACTTAGATGGATTCAACCGTAACTCATGGAAGAAGAAATTTGTGCTTTGGAAAACCTTAATGAGCAGATGTGCTTCTTATTTACAATGTGGCAGGCAGCGGTGCGCTGAGAGCTTTGTGTCTAGTCTGCTAATGTGTGAGAGTGGATGCGCGGTCACATACTCGACGGGACCATGGGGAGGCAAAACGCTAGATTCGCTGACAGGAGGGCAGAAGGAGAGTGCCCAAGCCAAAATAAATCAGCCTGCCAATTAGGTACCGGCTGATTTAGCTTTGATGTGGCATCCGTGCCTAAGAGCCCTCCATACCGCAGCACCTGGGTCTAGAGAGTAACCGAGGGACTGTGGACTCGATCCAGAGCCAATCATCGACCAAGCCTTATTGTTCCCCATCTGACCTTCCCATCAATTCAGAGACGAGTAAAAGGAATTAAAATTGTAAGGAGAGGAGAGGGAGCTGAGATGCCAGAGAGCTCCTAATGAGCACGCTGAATACAGCAGCGCTAGGCAACTAGCAAGCCCAAAACACAAGAACGGAAGCAGGCCTCGAGTCCTGGCCTGTTACAATAGGCCTCTAATTGGGCTCCCAGTAGCGGTGGGTTAGGCTTATATGCAGTACTGTGTACACATGACCAGCCAAGTGTGAGAAACTATATTACTTTAAGAGTCTTAGAGTTGGAGAGAGCTCTAGTGCTTTCTCTGGACATTCCTTCATTGAGTAGCAACAATTGGCCATGAAGCACTCGTTTCATTCATTCATTCATTCATTCATTCATTCATTCATTCATTCATTCATTCATTCATTCATTCATTCACTCACTCACTCACTCACTCACTCACTCACTCACTCACTCACTCACTCACTCACTCACTCACTCACTCACTCACTCACTCACTCACTCACTCACTCACTCGTTAGTTTGTTTCTGTTGTCATCATCTTTTAGGTCTTTTGATATTTCAAAGATTGAATACATGACAAATAAAATTAATGATCATTATAGAGAATAAAGGGAAGACCAGGGGTTGTTGTCACACTTTTTCTTTTTATTCCACTGAATATTTGCAGGGTTTGCTTTTTATTCCAGTGAATATTTGCAAAATGTAAAATATATAAAAACATACAACTACCTTTTAAAAGATTGGGGTCAGTAAGTGTTTTTTTAAAGAATGTAATAAAGTTGCAGCCTTTGATTTGATAATTACAATAAGCTATATTACTAGATTGCTAATTAGATATTAATCAATTCATTAACCCTGTTTGGGAAACTTTGTTCTAAACAACACAAAATTTAAACAAGATTTGAATTCATCTATCTATCGTAATTGATGTCTGTAATCTATTATCTCTAATTAATGCCAAAAAATACTGACAAAAATAATATGTATCTGAAACATCTACCGAGTCTCCACAGAATATATTTAAATTGATTTAAACTAAATTAAGACTTTTTTTTTTTTTTTTGCTTCAAACATAAGCATATTAGAATGATTTCTGAAGGATCATATGACACTGAAGACTGTAGAAAATTCATTGCAGGAATATATTACATTTAAAATATATTAAAATAGAAAGTCATTTGAAATGATAAGAATATTTTACAATATTACAGTTTTTACTGTATTTTTGATCAAATAAATCCAATCAGCTATGGTGAGAGACAACATTTAGGATATATCCTTGTCCTGATTAAACAGTTTAGAATTTTGGCTAAAATCTTCATTCTCTGTCATGGTCTACCCTGCTAATATTAAACAATCGATTTAGCTGAACAGTTGAGCTTCACCAAGCTGAATCCAAATATCTATGGTAGCTGTTTGGCCCTCGGATCTGATCCCTATTAGATGTGTCTGTCTGTGTGCTATGTGGACCCATTTAGTCTTAAGTTGTAAGTCTTGAGATCAGGTCTGGAGAGACATATGGTGTAGTGAGACAGGCTCCTGTCATCAGCTTCTAGCACCTCTGTGTGGGGCAGGAGAGCTTATGAGCAGAATGGACCTCCTGTTTTTTTTTTTTCTGTGTGGTGTTAAAGCAGGGAGGTATTTGTTAAGGTCACAACAAACAGTGAATGAGGTTTTGAAGTTTTTGTCTTTCGTGTGACCACAAGTTTAGGATGGACGAAAGTGTGCTTACTGAAAGAGAGTTTGTGGAGAACCACTGTTCCAATAGAATAAGTTTATGTTATGAATAGTATGTTTACCAGATCTTCATATATTATAGTTCTTGATTTATAAGACCTCCAAAGAAAGAAAAAAACCCTTACACTTGTACAAAGCCAGATGTAAGACATGTAATCCTAAGGGAATGCAAATTCATTGTGGCACATTTTAGGAAGCCATGAATAATGTCAGCAATGACAAAAATCGAACCACTGTTTACGCTGTTGTCTCTTTTGGAATAAAACAACCTCTTGTCTGACTAAAAATACCAGCATGTGGTTGTAAAACTGTTGTCACACAAAAGGCATTGCATGTCATAGTAGGGCAGGTGATAGGCTTTACTATGTGGCAACTGCTGTAAAAAAAACAATAGGGGCAAATGAGCATGAGTCGTCAATGTCTGCCTGTCAGACAGATGCTACACTCAAGGGAATCACTTTTCTGCAATCTTATGGAACTGTGGAAAGTTTAGGAGACTCTTTTGGTCTCACTGGTCCAAATAAAAAAATAAAAAATAAAAAAATAAAAATTCTCTGTGTGCTTCACTCTGAAACATGTGGCATATCAGAACTGCAGTCTGCACTAAGCTATATTGCGATTATATTTTGATTATTGTGCAGCTACATTGAATTGTTTTAATTGTACATTTAATATAATTTACTATTAGCTGCAGTTTGGGAAACCTTGTTCTAAACAATATGAAACAAGATTTAACATAATAAAAATGATATTTAACAAATTCTATTGCTTAAAACAAGCAAAATGTTTTTAAAATAGTAGAATAGTAGAAGTAGGTGCAAAATATATTTGACTAAAGGTCTTATCACCTAACAAGTTTTTACTTCTTGTGTAAATGTATTTTGTTTGTAAAGATGTTTGGATATTTGTACTGGTAAACAAGACAATGAATTGTGCATTTTAATGTCTTCTTTTCACCATATGGCCATTTACACAGTGTGTAATATGAGAGTAAATCCACTAACTGAAAACGTAAGACTTTTTTGTTCCTTTAAAATGCAAGTGAACCTTTCAATCATTTGCACCTGACAGTGCCTGAGAATTCATAACCTGTTGTTTGAGTTTGACTGCTGCTGTCGTTGAGTATTGGTGTTCTCATATGCATAAGGGAACAGGAACGTAATGTGCGATTGGGGCTGTAGAATGAGACGGTTGTTGAGGTGTGAGGAGTGTGTGGAAGTGTGAACAGGTGTCTGGGTTCACTGGAGTGTAGGAATGGAAGCTCCTCCAGGTGCACAGCTGCAGGGAGGGGCACCGCTGACACACAGACACATATATATCCTTGGGGGAAGTGTGTTTATGCAAGCATGTAACTGTGTGTGGGTGGGCGGGTGTTTGTGCATGCAGCGCAACCCCCCCCCCCCCCCCCCCCCAAAAAAAAGCAGAAACTCTAATAATTATTTGGAAAGCAAAAGTGTATAATGCAATAAGACATGTTTTCAGTATATGTGTATATATATATATATATATATATATATATATATATATATATATATATATATATATATATATATATATATATTCCCAATTCAAAGTCAATTATTAAGTGTTTCAAGAATAAATGCAACAAAATGTAATTAGGTTTTACAAATATATATATATATATATATATATATATATATATATGTGTGTGTGTGTGTGTGTGTGTGTGTGTGAATATTTACTTAAAATATTTACTTGAAGTTCCCCCAGAGATTTTCAATATTTGTATAATATATAATTATATTTCAATATATTTAAATACAGTTTCCTTATGTCATAATAATAATAATAATAATCAAAAATGAAAAAAAAAAAATCAAAAGCCGAACAACAACAACTATTATTATTATTAGTAGTATGTTGTTGTAAGTCGATTGTTCATTTTATAATCAATTATTAATCAAAAAATGATTTTTTTTTTAGATTTTGTTGTTAAAACTGTTTAAGATTTTTTATTTTTTTTGTGTGTGTGTATGAGTGTGCGACTGGGAGAAAAACCGCGTGAGACGGAGGCAGTTGTATTTGTCTGGAGTGAATATCTGACCTTTTCCCAGTACTGTTCCAATGACTTCATAATTAAACTGCGAGTCATTTGCAAACTGGCCGTTCATCTGTTTTATTGGAAGCCCAATGCAAATGCCAAGCATTGCTGTTTTTCTCACAACACAGGCCTCATCCATCATAATTTGGGATGGGTTAGGATTTAAACAAGCGCTCTCATTGATAAACACTCACGACCTTCCAGTTGCTGTAAGACAATGTGCCAACAGCAAAGGTCAGATCTGCACTCACATGCACACATACTGACCCGATAGACCAAAGCTGCTATAGCAGCAAGCGGTTTAAAGGAATAGTTCACCCAAAAATGAAACTCATGTCATTGTTTACTCCATACTATCATTATTAACATCATCAAAATAATCTATTTAATCCTGATTTTGACTGAAATATAAGTCACTATTCACTTTTCTTCTTCTAAATATTCATAATGTGACTTATGAATGATTTTAGAAGCTGTAAATAAAACAATGACTATTTGAGTAAGTTTTTACAAGATTTCTTTATGATTTTTTCTATAATTTACTATTTCAAATGTACTTGTTGCTTCTGATTCAAGCCACGTGAAAGCAAATGACAATTTATGACATCTAACCTGTTCATGTTTTTGTGGATTTGAGACCCACATTTGCATGAATTATTTGATTTGGAAGTAAATAATATAGCTTAAATTTCATTCTATTCATCACACTAAGCTATTAAAGTGTTGCCATTTTTTGGAGCTTGACAGGTCAATGGTCACTACAATCTGTCATAGTACGGAAAAGCTGTGCGAAAATGTATCAAAAATATTTTCTTTTGTGTTCTAGAGGAGAACGAAAGTGATATGGGTTTGGAACTACACGATTTTAAGTAAATAATGACAAAATTGTCCTAAAATTAACCCCAAATGGGGTGAATCGCTGCTGGCTGTAACTCAAGGCACAGATGGACAGTGGTCTGACATTACAGACGATCTTTGAAGTTAATGATCCTGTAACTCCAGCAAGTAAATGTGACTACCTATATGCTCTTTTCACTGACATTCCTTCCCTTATCGGTGTAAACTTCAGGCACAGAGCCAGACACACACCCTAACCTCTGGCTGTCCTTGAGACAGCAAGTGCTGCTCAAATGCATTCATCATTCTTTCATCCAATGAATTTTAACAACATTTTTCTCCTTTTCTTTCTATTTCCATCCCCCACGACGGTGGTCTCTCTTGCTGCGTTCTGAAGCCGCTGGATTTATCTCTTGTTATTATCTTTCAGAACTCCAATTACTGTATGTCCTGTGGAGAAACAAAGCTTCAGCGCACCGTCACAAGAGCTGAAAAGTACAATGCATGACAATATCCTCCGGATCGCTCAGAGCATATAGACTGCTGGCGGCTCAGCAAAATTAGTTCTCTGACAAATGAGTATAAGACGGCAAAGCTTCAGGGCTGCCTCTAGCTCAGAGGGACAGGTGACACAATAACGTATTAAAGACTCTTAAAGGCAGAGCTCATGCAAAAATTAAAAATCTGTCATTATTTACTCACCCTCCTGTTTTTCCAAACTTGTATAAAACTTACTTTCTTACATGAAACGCAAAAAAATAAATATCCTTATCCCAAAGGAGAATCGTAAAAGTGATTCATACAGCCTGTGAACTATATTTCAATAGCCATACATTAGATTTATGTAAAGAACAGATATGAATCTTTTTAAAAGTCGTTTTATCTGTCACATTCATTAATGAAGCAAAATAGTGATTCATGAATTTTTTTTTTATTGTTATTATTCGAATTTGAGTTAAATTCACTAAAGATTACCAATGCATAGTTTCTTTAAGTGCATTGTAAAAAAAATGATTTTACAAAGTTTTAAATAAAACAAACATTAACAATATTTGACATTTATTTCAATGTACTACTTGCCGTTTCTTTGTATTTTTATCTATAGATCTCAAAAGTAATAATATGAAAATAATTATATAATTATAATTATTTTAAATAACAAAATAATTATCTCAGAAAGTACATCAGAAGATTTGGCATATGGGTCAAAAGGAACACATTCCATTTTTGATGCTTAAAAGTCCCTTTTTCTTATAATTATTCCTTATAATGAGAAAGAGTCACTGGGGTGGTACCCTTTCAAAATGTACTAATATGTACTCTTAAAGTAATAATATGTACCTTCAAGGTACTAATAAGCACCGTTTAGTGGTAAATAAAAAACAAAAGTGTACCTTTTAAAAGGTTGCTCCTCCAGTGACAGCTTTTGTACCTTTTTTTTTTTTTTTTGAGAATGCATTATATTCTTCATTTGTGTTTCAAAGAATCAAGTCATATAACAAAAAAAAAAAAAGTGATTCACATCAAACCATGATTTACAATCAACGTATGCCAACCACACCATCTGACCTGCTGACAAGTCATCCTAATCACTTTCTAATAGCATACAACAAGCAAGGACCAGCATTACAAAGTAACAGAGGGCTGTAGAACAGGATAATGGACAAATGAGAATAAAAAATTCCATTAGCCCAGGTCAAAAGAGTGACCAGTCTTGGAATTAAAGGTTGTATGCAAATCAGCATTCAGGCAGAAAGATAATATGACGGCCTACATTGCACATTTCAAGAATGTCAGAATCTATTAGAAGTGGGAAGCTAATTACCACCGACTCTGGGGTTGATTAAAAGAAATCACTAAGCAGCAGCATAGCGCATTATGCTAATGATCACTCATTTAGAGGTGTCATGGTCTGCAGCTCTTAAGAGGATTTGGGGAAGTGTGCTCCAGTCTAACGTCATGCGAGTTCAGTTTGGAGGCTTATCATGCCAATGTTTCCAAGATGATCAGCGTGTATGGTGTTGATCCTCTTCCCAAATGGTTTTCCTCCAGAATGCAAATTTTACAAGTGGTGGCCAATACAGAAAAAAAAAACGAAAAAAAAATAAATAAAAACCTTTAATAAAAATCTGTTAAATAATAAAAACAAAATAATTAAATATAAATTAAGTTGAAAATGTAAGAAAGAAGTAAAATATCTTCAATAAAATATAAATATTATTAAAAATAAATATTTACAAAATAATTGAAATATATTAATATATCCATTAATAAGCCCAATATAAATGTATACATTTTGCAAATGGTTTCATTAATTGATTCATAACAATCACATTGCTTGTTGCATTTTATTATATGCATTTAACTTGCCTTTTCCTGCCAGTGTTGACTTGTTGCGACCCACTGATGTAGAAAACATGGTCCTACTTATAATTGGGGAGAATTTCATGTTTAAATTGCGTTTATAATATTCATTTGTTGTTAGTAGCCAATAAATCATCCTTCTAATCAAAACAGCAACCTTTTCATCATATACTTGCTTATTTTAGGATCATGCATCACCACATGCACCATGAATGCTGCTGGAATGGATCTTTCATTGTCATGGAAACATTCTGACATGATCTTACAGGATGAACTGCCAGAACATTTGTCATTAAACGAGTTAAATTAGCCTTGAAATATTCCAGCACAAATGAAGCCAATCATCTGCGACTTTGACACTTATACAAAAAGAAAGTCGGAAAGAAATCAGCTCTATTCAAGTTTCGCTTAAAGGCATTACAAATCACACAAAAGGAAAAAGTTAAAAAACAGCCCAATCTACGTTTCAGTGGGTTTTCAAACAGAAGTGCACAGTATAGTGTAAGTAATGCAGTAATGCTAAAACATGTATATGGTGTGTGTTTATATATTCCAATACATCATCCAGTAAGCATGTGAAAATGAGCTTATTACATCTGAAATGACATTCTACTGTCCTTAAAGGCACAGCGCTCTATTTTGTCACCTACGGTTGATTAATTTGCTAAATTAATCAGAGGTACCTGATCTGTTTTCTGACACAAAGAACTACTATTCACCACAAGTTTGATGTTTCCTAATATGCAAAGCGGACATGCATGCTACTGTTTAGAAGTTGTGGGGTCAGTAAGTTTTTTTTTAAATTTTATTTTATGAAAGAGATTGCTACTTTTCTTCTTTTTTTTTTCTTCTTCACCAAATCAGAATAATTTGAAGGATCATGTGACACTGAAGACTACAGTACTGGTTGATGAAAATTCAGCTTTGGAATAAATTACACTTTTAGAAAATGTATTTTAAAATAAAAAAATAAATAAAATAAAAATATAAGACAATTATTTTAAATTAGTAAAATTTCACATTATTACAGTTTTTAATCAAATAAATGCAGTCCTGTTTATTCAAAAACCTAAAAATCTATCTGGTAAATCTGGTAATATTCGATATGTTATATAGTAATAGATATATAATACTGTATGGTAGTATATCTATAAAATCTGGTATATTCAGTCAACTCTTTTTTTTACTCAATTTTTGAATTAATCTTTAATATTAACCCTAATTTTAGGTTAAACATTTCTCTGAAACCATAAGAGATAATCCTGGCCCTGCAGCTAATTACCATTATTATTATTATTATTATTTATTTTTTGGGGTAATTTTATGTATTTATTTATTTTGCTTTAACTAGTTCATTTAATGCCATTTAATGCTAAAATAAGGTTATACAAAATTAAATTTTGCTAATATTGCATGAAATCTCTCAGTTAATATCTTCACACATAGTTATAATGACATAATCTGAAAATGCTATTTCAAATTAAACAGATTTAGATTGAGTAGAGTCGACTTCCCAAAAGTATTTTGATCTACTGAAATATCTTTTATTTATCCACATTAAGAAATACCTCATATTCCAGGACATATATTATTTAAACAATGGGCTAAAATGCACCGAAGTAAGCATATATAATGTAACACACTAAAGAATAAAATATGATACTTTATAGCCCTGAAGGAGGTAAACAGAGAGTAAGTCAGAGGAAGTCATGAGCTGAAGGCCCCACACAAGGATACAATCAGTTAGCTATCAGCACTCCGGAACACGCATTGTATGCACTTCACACCCATTGTGTTTACACTGGTTGGTCAATAACGAATGAAAAATAGCAAAGCTTTCCCCTTCATTTGATAATGCAAATAAATACTGTTTGGCAGAGATATTCCAGTTCCATACGAAACTACACACATGTGCCATGGCCACACAAACATTTATACTGTATGCGTAGTGCACACATGCACAATGATCAAGAACAAACACGGACGTACATAAATAAAACATAAATAATTTCTGTGTATTTCAAGCACATTTAATATTTATACATTCGCTTCCTTGGCCGCAGTGACACCAGAACAGAGGACTTTGTTTAGGTTTTTCAACCCTGTAGGGGTTAATCCACTGACTGAAAAGAATCACTTACCACTCTGCCTGCTTGCTTGGCCTTTCAGGATGCCCCTCGGTAATCCCATAATACCATGCCTTTCATCAGGAGTCCTGTACTGCGTGCTGTTTCAAAGAAAGGGATGAGGGAGGGGAAGAGAAAGCAAAACATATCTTGAAGAGGTAGTGTGTTGGGCAATTTGACATGCATACCCCCACTATATATTTGCTCATTCCATAAGACTGGAGCAATTTCCCTTCCAGGGACTCGACCTCAGCAAGTGTGGAGTGGATTTCTCAACCACAGATTGTTTCTTTACACACTGAGTCGGACTCTATGCATACAGAAAAAGAATGGCAAATGATTACCCTCAGATACCGAAATAAAGCACTGTATCACTCAATTAGGAAATCTATTATCTTGTTTGCCCATGCAATCCATCAAGTTACTTTAGAGGACAGAGTGAAAATGTCAATTAATTTTCTCTGTGAACTAGAAATTGCTTTTATGACCAGCACCAGTTCAGGTGTTTTTTTTTTGTTTTTTTTAACTGTAAGTGTCTGATAACCACAACCACAACTGAATAAGAATTTTTAGTAACACTTTAGTATAGTGACCAATTCTCACTATTAATTAGTTGCTTATTAGCATGCCATGTATTAACATATTGGATGTTGATTAGTACTTATAAAGCACATATTCTGCATGATCATATTCTAGATCCCTAATTCTACCTAATACCTAAACATAACAACTACCTTACTAACTATTAATATACAGCAAATTAGGAGTTAATTGAGGCAAAAGTTGTAGTTAATGGTTTGTTAATAGCGAGAATTGGACCTTAAAAAAAAGTTTTTTTTTTGTTGCACACACAATAATAAATCTACGAATACTGTACTGCAAAAATAAAAAACCTATGGGCCTATTATTATTATTATTAATTATAATGACAGTAATAATAGTTTTACTTAATGTGTCAAACAAATGATCATTGCACTACAAAAATAAAACAATATGCACTATTAATAGTTTTATATTATTATTGTTAATAACAATAAGTAAATATTAACAGAGCATATTGTTTTTTATTTATTTATTTTTTTTTAAGTCTAGCATAGTTCACAGATTCATTCATTATTTATTTCCTTTATTTTGTGTACAATTTTAAACTAAACGTTTGGCACTTTTGAATGAATTGCTACACGACAAAACAAAACAAAACAAAACAAAACAAAACAAAACAAAACAAAACAAAACAAAACAAAACAAAACAAAACAAAACAAAACAAAACAAAACAAAACAAAACAAAAGAAGCCTAAAATGACCTAATTTGATGATGCTGTGCTCAAAAAAATATAAATAATAATTTTACATCACTGTTGCTGTTTGGATGTAGTAAAACACCCACAGATGTAACAGAAAACATCTGGTTCATGATTGCATTTTCTTATGTCACTGGCCATAATTCGGTAGCACTTTATTTTACAGTACATGTACATCCCTAGTACATACACGGTAAATATCTGGTACCTACAAGCAAATGAGTGGTAACAAGGTACTTACCTGAGGCGTATGTACATGGTAACAAATAAGAAACACGGCTGTACACTTAACAGTCGTACATGCATGGTAATTAGTTTGTACATACAGACAAGTGTGGGTAATAACGGTCACTTACAGGTAGTGCCTGTACATGGTAACCAATTAGATACTTTACTGTACTTATTAATATATGGTAAATATGTAGTACTTATGGACAAGTGGGTACAAACAGGCATGTCCTTACAGTATCCATATATTGTAACTAATAAGACACATAACTGTACATACTAATGGTATGTACATGGTAAATGTGTAGCACCTACGGAAAAATGTGCTATTATGTAGTAACAAACAAGACACACACTGTACTTGGTATACACGGGGTAAATATGTAGTACTTACAAACAAGTGTGTGTTAATGTTAAATTGCTCTCCACAACAGTGCTCACAAAGTTTGAAGAATTGGTAATTCCTGCGTAATGTTTATGTAAAATGGTGCACTTTATTTTACAGTCTTATTTCCATATACGTACTGGTGTATATACCTATTAGTTACTGTACAGAATAAGTTATGCTGTACTCAAGTTGGTGGTATAAACATGGACCAATGTACTTATTGAGTAATTGATGGTAGATGATACATAGTAAGTATATGGAAATAGTACTGTAAAATAAAGTGCACCATTTTACATAAACATTACACAGGAATTACCAATTCTTCAAACTTTGTGAGCACTGTTGTGGAGAGCAATTTAACATTAACACACACTTGTTTGTAAGTACTACATATTTACTACGTGTATACCAAGTATAGTGTGTGTCCTGTTTGTTACCACATAATAGCACATTTTTCCGTAGGTGCTACATATTTACCATGTACATATCATTAGAATGTACAGTAATGTGTCTTATTAGTTACCATATATGGATACTGTAAGGACATGCCTGTTTGTACCCACTTGTCCATAAGTACTACATATTTACCATGTATACACATTAGTTAGTACAGTAAAGTATCTAATTAGTTACCATGTACGGGCACTACCTGTAAGTGACTGTTCTTACCCACACTTGTCTCTATGTAGAAACTAATTACCATGCATGTACAACTGTTAAGTACAGCCGTGTTTGTTATTTGTTACCACGTACATACACTTCAGGAAAGTACTTTGTGTTACCACTCATTTGCCTGTAGATACAAGATATTTACCATGTATGTACCAGGGAAGTAAAATAAAGTGCTACCCATAATTCTAACCTTGAAATCAGGATTAGGCATACATAACGTCCTCAGATTCATTCATACATGTGAAAACAAGAGAACTGAACAAATGGTTGTACTGGCTTAGAGGAATATAGGAATAATGTCTTTGTGTCAGTTTTTATGAAGACTTCTTCCTACAAATGGTTTTTAAACGCAGAATTTCTACAAAATATTTTGTGAGAAAGTGTGACATGCTAGAGCAAAACAGGCACTATGTTTTTTAGATAATCACCATGAAATTAGTGAGAAACAAGTATTGGATTTCATTCAGTATATGAATGCAGGGCAGAGGTTAAATATCAGTAATACCGATATTAAAGGAGCAATTATCGGTCAAATCCATATCTACTATGAACACCCTCTATGAATACCTAAAAGCAAAATGAAAGGTGAGAGGGCCTAAATGAGCCGCCACATCTGTGTGGCCCCCCAGAATGCAGTAGATCCCCTTCATCTTTTTGAGAGCCCTAGAGGCAGGGCAGGCAGCCCCAGCTGCAGTCATGGCTGTCCTGAAGGCCCTTGTGAAGGCTAGTATTGTCCATTCATATGGCTCACTGTGTGAGAGGTCACAGCAGAGGGAGAAGGGGTCAAAGACGGCAGGAAATGGAGGTGGTTTGGCCCTGTGGGCTCATAAAGGCTGCTACTAACAGAATAAACAGGCAAAAGTGGCTCACAGTTTTGTCTGTTGTTGCCTGGTAAATATTCTCACACTGCAGCTACAAGGGGGGAGAAAAAGAGAAAGAGAGAGTTGTATTTACGTCACTTGGTCATCTCCCCACCTACAAGCTTGCGTTCGTAGCTTCCCACCATTTATTTGCGGGCAGTTAAGATACCCGACATGGTTGGGTTTGGGGAGCGCTTCGCAGATGTGCAGATAAATCTTCATTTTTCAGTCAGTTAAGCAAGCGTAGGCTGCCGCCATGCTGGCTCTGGCCAAAGGCACCTTGCAGGAGCCAGATATCCTGCAGAACAAATTGGGGAACAAACAGGCACACAGGGTCACTCGCACTGTCCTTTATCTACAAAGTTAAGAGGCCCTGTTGGGAGGGCGCCACGACTCAACAATGGTCAATAACAGACATGTTATGATAGTACCCCACTGGGGCTGTTAAAGACCACTGTTCGTTACAGACTAAAACGTTAGACAATCTAAATCACACACTGTCAAAGGTGTCTGGCTGACAACTTAATGTTGTAAAACGTAACTTTTCCAGTAAAATTAACATGGGTGAAATGTTTCAGAGTAGTTTTCGATCTAATCAAAATACACCGTTTAAATGTTTAGAGTTGGTAAGATTTGTGTAAATGTTTTCGAAAGACATCTCTTATGCTCACTAAGGTTGCATTTTCAGTAAAACATCAAAAATATGCAGTAATATCGTGAAATATTATTACAATTTAAAATAACCATTTTAATATGCCTTAAAATTTCATTTATTCCTCTGATGGCAAAGCTGAATTTGCTGCAGTCTTCAGTGTCACATGATCCTTCAGAAATCATTTTAATATGCTGACTTGGTACTTCAGAAACATTTCTTGAAAACAGTGTGTTGCTTATTATTTTTGTGAAAATGTGAAAGATTTTTTTCTGTCAGTTTTCATAAGTCTAAAATATTCTTGCTGAATAAAATCATTAACTAAGTATCAAACAAAGTTACAAAGCGATGGGTGTACAAACATTATATTTAACAAAGATAGCTAGCTATTATAGTAATTGTAATATAGTATAGTTTTATTATAGTATTATAGTAATATATTTATTACAGCTACATAGTGATTCAAACTAATTTAGCACACAATAATTCTAAAGCGTTCTCATATTATTTTGTTGTCATGTCACATTTCATATGATGTAATCATCAAAGAGTCACATTCTTTTCACAGAACTCTTCTAAGCACAGAGGAGCCCACCGCTTGTGAGGTCTGGTGGGCCAAACAAACACAGAGAGTTGTTCTAATCCTTCATCAAACTGCAGTGTGCTTTTTCATTATACTTCCCTATTAGAAAAGGACATTTAAGTACACTTAAAAGACTCAGAAGTAACTTAAAAGGCTTCAGATATTAGGAAAGGCTATTCAATAGTATGGCCAGAAAACATCAGAGTAATTTGTTACTCTGACAAGACAATTTCAGGTGCATTTGTGAAGCTTTGAGCCTATAACCCAGCGAGCTACTGCTGGCAGATCATGTCTTGTCTAGACACGGCTGAACACAGTAATGTTACATGAGCCTAATACTTTACAAACTGTGTTTGGTTTCTATTAACAATCATGTTCACCCATTTACAGCAAACATAGTTGTGTAATGTTGAGCCTCTAATGAGATTTACAATTAAGGCAGTGTGTTCAACAAAGATTCGACAATAATGGTGGGAACTCCACTTGTGAATGATTGCAAATGCCCAGGTCTGTGGACATAATACTCCTAATTACTTCTTCGTAAGCGGGCTCTTTTCACAGACAAACAAAAGCCACACAAAAAGGGAGCAAAATACTATGTTAGGCACACAGAATGTCAGACATGGGGGATTTTTCAAGCACTTATAAAGCTTAACAAACTGCTGAAAAAGAAAGGAAGAAAGAGAAAGAAAGAAAGAAAGAAAGAAAGAAATTATAATTAATAATTCATTACTGAATAATTCATTACTGATAATGCATCATTTTATGTAGCGTTTACACGGCTTTTAAAAAGCCATAGAATTAAAAAATGCATACATTTTGTTTTTGTTTTGTTTTGTATTGTTGCATTTTTAATTTTTAATGCCAGAGAAGTGAGAATACGTTCATGTGCAAGAGAGACTAATGAGAACAAATAACTAAAAAGCTCAGTTCTTTTTGTGCACAAAGTACAAGCTTGACAGAAAGAAGATAAACCACAGAAATGTAAAGAAGAGAGAGACAATGAGAGTTGAAAACAGAGAGTAATTGGCGTTCTTAGAGGGGGGGTGTGACTGCTGACCAACTGACTCTGCAGTCCATCAGTGACTGGTAATAAATCACAGCAATTATCAAGCCTCTCAGTATGTTTGTTCTGATCTAAAAAAGCTCCAGACAGTGATAATTACTACCCACACAGATGCACTGAATGGCACTAGCACTGCACATCACATAACATACACAACAGATCAATAAACATTTTGCCCACATGGTCACCCACATGGTTTATGTAATATGTGCTTACATTAATATTCAGAAGTTTGGGGTCAGGAAGTTTATTATTATTATTATTAAAGAAATTAACAATTTTACTCAGCAAGGGTGCAACAAATTAATCAAAAGTGACAGACGAAAGCAAATTTCACATTTGTTATAGAAAAAGGTTCTTTATTGGCGTCTGATTCCAATAATCCTTAACATTGCTATAAAGGTTCTTTATAGAAGAAAAAGGCTGTTTAGATCATCAAAATATGTTTCACACTAGGAGAAAAGGTTGTTTTAAGAAATGTTGTTATATTAAGCAGCACAACTGTTTTCTACATTGATAATAATAAGAAATGTTTTTGGAAACCAATTAAAGAATATTAGGATCATGTGACACTGAAAACTGGATTAATGTCTATTGAAAATTCAGAAATAAATTATGATTTAAAATATATTAAATAGAAAACAAGTATTTTAAATTGAAATAATAGTTCACAATATAACTTTTCTTACTGTATTTTTGATCAAATAAACTTTTTGATCATAAAAATAAACAAACAAACTATGTCCCACTTTATATTAGGTGGCCGTAACTACTATGCACTTACATTTAAATTAATAATTTGGTACAATGCACTTATTGTGTACATACATGTTTTTACATTGTACTTATATTTTTAAAAATACCTCTATGTAATTACATCTGTAATTAATTTCTGCAGTTACATTTATAATTACACTGGCCCATCCCTTACACCTTAACCCACCCTTAAACCTACACATACCACTTAACCTGTCCCTAACCTTTGCAATACAGTATGAAGACAATAAGTACATTGTACTTATTTTTTGATGTAAGTACATAGTAGTTAAGGCCACCTAATATAAAGTGTGACCACAAAATATATTTTAAGGTATATTTAAAGAATTTGAATTTTAACACACTACTTTGGTCTTGGCAGTAAAGAATTCACATGCTAGCATTTAGTAAATAATTTCACCAAAATCCTGTTAAAAGCAGCTGTTCTGCTCCACGAGATGCCTTGTAAATTTCAAAATGCCTCAAAAAGAGTGAAGCAGAGCAAATCACAGGCTGCTGGCACCGTTTCACACGGGATCTCCATGCAGGAGCCAGAGAGAAACACCAATCCATGTGGCAGCTGCGCGCCATCACACACGGCGCAACCCAGGCAGCAACGAGGGTGATTTGTTGACATGTCTTGCATGCAGGAGAAAATCACATCAACTATTTCCACATATCCACACAAATACACACAGCCCTCAATGTCACCACACTTGTTTTATTCCACTGAGAGAAAGCCCTGTAATTACATAGGATAGGCTACGGTAAATGCAGTCTGATCTGCTGTCAGGCAACATTACTGTCACAGCACATGGGAAAGGTTGTCAGACAGTAATCTGCCAATATGAGGTTTTCACATACCTTTGTAAAGGGATTATGCAGCTGCCTGTAATTGACAAGGATAATTATGATTGGCTGGACAAAAGGCCATGTAATTTCACCACATCATATTCCCAAAGGTGATGTACAATACAGTGCTCAACACTGCAATCGCAGGGTGCTGATTTTCTAAGCATATGAGTGTTTCCAGAGATATTCTCTAAGCAAACTGTTGCGTTTTGCTGAAATAATGAATCAGCAGGTGATGAACTATCAAATGACTGAACAGGAATAAAGTCATTCTAAAAAATGGGTGCCATCTGTGTCCTTTACATACATATGTACAAAAATTAAATTCAAAATCCCCAGCAGACGATGTCTGCACAATAAATGCATAAGTACCAGAAGTCTTTTATCTCTATTATTGTCTACCAAAATATAGTTAATTGATTATTCATTCAGTGTGCAGAGAGCATCTGCTGGGTTTTATTTATTTTATTTTTTTACCCTTTTTTGTGCCCTGCTCCTCCTCAACTAAAATACTACTACCATGGCTGCTAATAAATATAGTTCCAAGTTCAAGTGCTTTAAGACATTTAAGCGCATAAGGAACAATGTTGTGTTATTTAACAAGCCTGTAACCAGCTAATTCAATGACTAAAAAGAGCATTTTTAGCAATTCCAGGTAATTTATCTCCGTAAATCTTTGCATTCTTGTGTTTCGTGAAGTTTTGAGTTTTTGTTTAGGATTTGTAGGCTTTTGTATATTTGGAAATGCTCCTTTTCTAAAATGACCCTGTTATAGCTACCCAAACGGCAAAGTTCAACATTATTGAGTCCAGAGAAGTGTTCTGCGGTGCTTATATTGAGGTTGAGCGAAAAACCTAGGACTAGTTCGCAAAAGGTTTTTCACATAATTGAAAATATTTAATGAACAATTTGATTGACAGCAGTGGTTCTTGAGGCAAAGTTGCTCAGTATGAGGAGGTCTATTAAATGGTATGAATACTGTGTAAATGTGTGAAACACCACGTGATTACAGAGGCATAAAACCTGTTAGTGCCACCTAGTGGCTGATTTCTTTCAAAGTTCTTACAGACCTCTAGGGCCATGATTTGCCGAGTTTCGTTTAGATCGCCCTCCGTTAACCTTGTCTAATATGTGCTCAGATTTCATTGGCTGATGGTGGCCATGTTTTTTGAGATACATGAATGTCTGCATAAGCACTTGTAGCACTTTTGACAAAGAGACGGCGAACCAGTTTTCAATTCAATTGGACCAACGGGTGCAATTTTTTTGTTTGTTTTTGTTATAGCGGCCAAAATCTGCCTTTTTTGCTGTGACCTCAGATTGAGCTCTTACAGATGTTTTCCGAGTTTGGTGAAAATATCTCTTTCCGTTCAAGAGTTATAGGCACTTTAGTAAAAGCGTCTCCATCCCTTACGAACGTTTTGGCGTCTCATCACGACAGTAAGTCAAAAGTTTTTTTTTTTTTTTTTTTTTGCTAATTATTGATATTCACTATCCAGAGAATCTTTCTGCACTGGTTTGGTTCTGATCAGGTGAAAAACCTAGGACTAATTTTCGAAAGTAGGTTTTTCAAAAAAATCCAAAATATCTGAAAATTTCGCTACGATCAAATCCGAGGCGTGAGCCAAGGATTTCAATGATATAAGGCATTTGAGTTTGCGACTAACGCAAGAAGATATAAACGATTTCGTACTTTTGATCGCTGTAGCGCCCCCATCAGGCCGACTGGGACGAGCCTTGGTGACATTGTAGATGGTGTGAGTACTACCATCCCTCCAAGTTTCAAGTTTCTACGACTTACGGTTTGGTCTGCCCAATCACTTATGTGTGGAGAATGCTAATCCTTGGACATTCTAACAATTGCAATAGGGTTTCAGCATGCGCTTGGACCCCTAATAATAATAATTCCAACTAAATAATAGGGTAACACTTTAAAGGTACTTACCATAGTAATAACAGTAAATTATTGCTAATTACAGTACATGATATAACTAACCCTAAACCAGACCCTGATCCTGACCCTATAAGTACGTTTTGTTTACTCAGTACTTCAATGTAAAATTACTGTAACAGGGACACCATAAAATAAAGTGTAATCTATAACTGAAATATATAAATATACCATTCAAATATAAAATATAATATATTAACATATTGGCAAATAATATTTTCTTAAGTTAATAAATATATAAATGCATTTTTAAAATCATCACTTTTGGAACTCTTCAAGGACAGATTAAAGTCATGTATAAATTGAAACAAAGCAGCATCCGAGCTGCCTTTGATACTAGAGACTGGCCAATAAAACACCGTAATATGCAAAACGGTACGAGATTAAACGTTAGGAAGATAATAAAGTTAGGTGACAGGGTGGTAATGACTTCATTTAGAGTGTAGTAGTGGTATATAGAGATTGAATATCTATCAGTGCCACCTGATCGAAATCCAACCCAGTTGTGTCATGAAAGTCTCCCTTAATCAAATTAAAGTTCTCATAGATCTGTATAGAAAGTTTGCGGTATCAACAAAGGCTCTGTTTTCAACATATTTCTCAAGGGCAATTAAAAAGATCAATTCCACCAGTACAGAACTGTTCCATCTCATTAAATTAAAGCTAATGCCAACATAATGTGCTACAACACCTTTTATTTAGTGCACCATTGATTTTAGCAGCTCAGTGAAGGATTCATTAGGCTTGTGTTCGACTGATATCTACCTCTACAGAGGCCCTCAGTAGCACCTGGCTCCTAGAACAGTCCCTGGCACATCGACAACTGAAACTTAATGCTGGCGAGTTGTGCAGTGAATAGGCTTTCAGCTGTGTGCTTCTCTCAAACTGTTTCCTCTAACTGCAGGTCTTTCAATCTTAACGGTGCTAGGCAAATAGAAAATGTGTGTCAAAACAGACAAAGGGCCAGGTGTCTTTCTGTGCTTCGATTGAATGATATTTTGGTTAAGTAATCAAGTTAATTTGAATTTTTTCTTGTGCTGTTGGACTGTTTAAATGTTGCCATAGATTAAATGAATAGTTTAAAGAAAATGTACTCACCCTCAGGCCATCCAAGACGTAGATGAGTTTGTTTCTTCATTGGAACAGATTTGGAGAAGTTTAACGTTACAGCACTCGTTCACCAATGGATCTTCTGCAGTGAATGGGTGCCATCAGATTGACAGTTCAAAAAGCTGATAAAAACATCACAATAATCCACATGAGACATTTTTAATTTCAAACCATTACTTCAAGCTAAAATATTCATAGCAGGGGTGGACATTTTGACTGGAGAAAGCATTACTATGGATTACAGACTTGTATTTTGGATTAAAGTTTAAAACGCCTTATAATGATTTTGTTTCTTTTAAACACTTTTCTTATCCATTCTTATAAATGCTTTTCACTTTATAACAGGGGTCACCAAACTTGGTCCTGGAGGGCCAGTGTCCTGTAGAGTTTAGCTCCAACCCTAATCAAACACACCTGAACTAGCTAATCAAAGTCTTGCTAGATATACTTAAAACCTCCAGGCAGGTGTATTGAGGCAAGTCGGAGCTAAACTAAAGGACACCGGCCCTACAGGGCTGAGTCTGGTGACCCCTGCATTACAGGATGTTAATTGAATCTTTTCCAGTTAATAGACAAAATCATCTACATCTTGGATGGCCTGGGGGTGAGTACATTTTCAGCAAATTTTCATTTTTGGGTGAACTATTCCTTAAGGCAGAAAACAAAATATGATTTTTAACATTTATAGTCATTATAAATCATAATTCCCTAACAAGATTATGAAATGAACTTCCATATTTTCTCTCAATGAAAGAGCATAACACAGAATTATTATACATGAAATAAAGTCTTAATGAATAATAGATTAATGACGGAAAGACTTCTACTGTGAACCCTGTAATGAGATGCAATCAATTCTGGCATATCTCTCTAGTGGAACGACACCCTGGTGACAAACCCAAATCTGAATCTGTCACAGGAATCTCATGTCCACCTGTCCCTGACAACAATCCAATCTGCACACTACAGCAGATTATGGAAGCCCATTTCCATCACTGAATAAAAAATAAAGAAGGTAATTGCGATATTTAAAAAAAAAAAAAAAAATTATATCTCACAATTCTGACCTTTTTTCTCATAATTGCATGATATAAACTTGCAATTGCGAGAAAAAGTTCTGATTTTATAACTTGCAATTGTGAGTTTATATCACACAATTCTGAGAAATTTCAGAAGTGTGAGATAAAACATCAACGAAAGGTGGTGTACAGATGTAACAGTGTTAAAGAAGCTGTGCTGTTCAGATCTAGAAGCGCTCTTCATTAACTGCAAGCCTTTCTACTCGCCGTGGGGGTTTTGCTCGTTCATCCTCGTGAGTGTTTACATTCCACTGCAAGCGCACCTGAGCTCAGCTTTACAGAAACTCACTGATCTGATCACAGACACAGAACAACAACACCCGGACTCTGTTTTAATCATTCTCAGGGACTTTAATAAAGCAAATCTCTCCCCTGAACTGCCAAAATACAGACAGCGCATCACATGTCCCACCAGAGACAGTATTATATTGGATCACTGTACACCAGTCTGTCTGAAATCCTGTGCTGACCAGCTGGCCCCCATCTTCACACAGATCTTCAACAGATCACTGGAGCTGTGCGAAGTCCCTTCATGCTTCAAACGCTCCACCATCATCCCCATCCCAAAGAAATCCAAAATTACAGGACTAAATAACTACAGGCCTGTGGCTCTAACGTCTGTGGTCATGAAGTCTTTTGAAAAAGGACATTACTGGACCCTTACTGGATCCTCTTCAGTTTTCCTACAGAGTAAACAGGTCTGTGGACGATGCAGTCAACATGGGATTGCATTATGTTCTGCAACATCTAGACAGACCAGGGACTTATGTAAGGATCCTGTTTGTGGACTTCAGCTCAGCTTTTAACACGATCATTCCAAACCTCCTCCTGCCCAAACTAACTCAGCTCTCTGTGCCCACCTCTGTCTGTCAGTGGATCACCAGCTTCCTGACAGACAGGCAGCAGCTAGTGAGGCTGGGAAAATACACATCCAACACCTGTACGATCAGAACTGGTGTCCCCCAGGGTTGCGTCCTCTCCCCACTGCTCTTCTCCCTCTACACCAATGACTGCACATCTAAAGACCCCTCTGTAAAGCTCCTAAAGTTTGCAAACGACGCCAAACTTATCGGCCTCATTCAGGACGGTGACGAGTCTGCTTACAGACAGGAGGTTAAGAAGCTGGCTGTCTGGTGCAGCCTTAACAACCTATAGTTCAACATGCTCAAAACAGCAGAGATGATCGTGGACTTCAGGAGAAACCCCCCTGCTCTCCCCCCACTCACCATCATGAACAGCACTGTAATGACAGTGGAGTCATTCAGGTTCCTGGGCACCACCATCTCCCAGGACCTGAAATGGGACATTCACATAGACTCCATTGTTAAAAAGGCCCAGCAGAGGTTGTACTTCCTTCACCAGCTGAGGAAATTCAACCTGCCACAGGAGCTGCTGAAACAGTTCTACTCCACCATCATTGAATCCATCCTCTGCACTTCAATAACTGTCTGGTTCAGATCAGGTACCAAATCTGACCTCAGAAGATTACAGAGGGTAGTTCGAACTACTGAGCGAATCATTGGCACAACCCTCCCCACTCTCCAAGAACTGCACTCATCCAGAGTGAGCAAAAGGGCTGGCAAAATCACTCTGGACCCCTCACATCCAGCCCACTCCCTCTTTGAACTGCTGCCGTGTGGTCGACGCTACAGAGCTCTGAGCACCAGAACGGCCAGGCACAGAAACATTTTCTTCCCTCAGGCAATCCATCTTATGAACACCTGACACTAATTGTGGAACACACACTATTTATACACTTATACACTTATTTATCTAACACACATACTTAGTCTACATTTCAATTTGCACATAATATACCTGTACATACAACTGTTTATTGTTATACACCTGTACATACAATTGTCAATTTGTATATTTTTATTCCTTATTTACTTGTTCTATTTTTTAATTCTTCTTCTTTTTTTATCTGTATTTTTTTGTTCTGTTGCTGTCATTCTGTTGCACTGTGGAAGCTTCTGTCACGAAAACAAATTCCTCGTATATGTAAACTTACCTGGCAATAAAGCACATTCTGATTTTGATTCTGATTCTAAAAAGTCACAATAACCTTTTTTTCAGTGGCAGAAACGGGCTTCCATAGCAGATGTCTGTATGTACACTCACAGAGAAAAAAGAGAGAGAAAAAAAATCAAGTGCATAGCTAAAAATGTATATTATGATTTTTTAATGATAGAAAAAAAAGTAGATGTGAAACTGAGCTACATGATTTCCAAACCAGCTTTATGAATGAGAATAGTTGTTATTTAAAAAAAAAAAAAACATGGTTTACAAAGTTATAATGAGATTGTTTAGTTCATTCACAAATGCTTTATACTGAATATCTATGTTCAGGAAGAAAATAATACAGAGACAGGCAGTGTGTGAACACCCTGGAGACATTTTGCTGCATAATGCAAGAAAATTAGATTAGCAATCAACTTCTGAGGGGGAAAAAACATAGACCGTCAAATTGAGTTTGATTGGATATGTTTGGCTGAAAACTGATATTGTGAATAACAATTAAGCTTTGCTTATTTCAAGTAAGAAATAATCAGAAAAAAAGAAAAGCAGAGAACCATCAGAGAAGAGGAAATTGATACAGATGATTCCACTTCATGAACAAACTGCATAAATTATGTATTAGAAAGAGATATAGTGACATCTCCTGCTTTTGGATCACAAGACTAAGATCTTATTTAGATTTTGTAACTAAATGAAACTTTAAAGATATGTTTTCCTAACATTACAGCATAAACAATGCATGTTTATTTAATCAGACATTTGGATTAGTTTAATTAAGCATTTAATTTCTGCATTACATTCACACTAAACTGCTTATCTGTCTCCAATCACACATATTAGTTGTTCTATCTAATTTTGGTTAATTTATCTTTTAAGTAATGTAAGAATACATTTGAAAAATCTCCTATTGACTGACATTGATACACTGTAACAAATCCAATTAACAAAAAATTGGAAGGGCAAAATTATTTAAGTTGAACTAATTTTATTGCTTGGGCTCAGTTGAGAAGACATATTATATTAAGTCTGCACAAATATATATTGAAAACATTAAATAAATTGTTATATTCAAGTCCAGTCAACATTCAGATTGCCAATGTTTGACTGAACTAATAAAAACTAGTATACTTCTTTTAAACTAAAAAATAGGAAAGTATACTTTTAGTCTACTTTTTATGTACTTCTCAGAAATGGGCTTTATGTACTTCTCAGAAATATACTTAAAATGACATTTAAGTATACTTGACATACTTAGAAAAAATAAAAATATATTTGAGCTACACTTGTGCTCCTAGAATTCGTGTTTTCATTGTTATATGGTAGGGGGCGCTAGTTCGCATCTTCTGTACAGAATTTCCAAAAAAAAAACAAGTGAAGAAGAAACCGAAACAACAGATGCTTCCACATGTAAACTTACACGATCATCAGACATAAAAGAGCATCAAAACTGTGTAACGTTATGGAATAAAATGTCACCAATGAGGTAATAATGACTTTCAACCTTTGGGGTGTTGATTGATTCCATCTACATTTTGATTATCATTCTGAATCCAATTCATCATAACCCTCGCAGCGGCTGGAATGAGCACTCGCTCCTCACCCCCTACCGGCAGGGATTAGAGTCGAGAGTGTGGCTTCAGCTCGCTGCCTATGACGACTCCTATGGTCTGGAACGTTTTATACAGCTGTCCATCCGATGTGCCACCCGTATGCAATCTTGTATTGAAGAACATCAACTGTCATCTTCCACTCCACTCCTTTGCCGGCCAGACGCCATCAGCCCTCCAGAACCAGGTCATGAGCCTATGCAGGTGGATAGTGCTCGACTCTCTTCATTGGAATGGCAGAGATGGCTGACGCAGGTCTTATGTTTGTACTGTGGAGCCAGTGGGCATGTGATCGCCGCATGCCCAATTCGTCCACCAAGACCCGTGGTGAGTGTCATTAAGCCATCAATAATCAATATGCAGCCCCTCACCTCTATTGTGAAGCTTACTGCCTCCGGTATCTCCCTTTCAGTACATGCCCTCCTTGACTCCGGGTCAGCCGGGAACTTAATCTCCGGGAATCTCTGTCGCCAGTTCAAGCTCCCAACTACTACCACCAAAACCATTTACCAAGTCCAATCAGTAACCGGTAGACCACTCAGCCGAAAAAATGTACACCACAGTGTTACAGTTACATGAGTGGGACAGTTACACAAGGAAACTCTGCATCTCCTGGTTCTGGAGGATTCCACCGCTGATGTGATCCTAGGGTGCCCATGGTTTGTGCAACACGATCCCATCATCTCCTGGAAAACTGGTGAGGTCCTGAAGTGGGGCAGTACCTGTTTCCCTGACTGTTTCCCTCACACTCCTCAGCCATCATCTCTTCAGCCTGAAACACTCACTGTCAACTCCATTACCATCGAGAGTCCCGTCGAGAAACAGTCAGTGGATATTCCCACCTGTTACACCCGCTTCAGTGATGTCTTCTGCACAAAGAAAGCCTCCCAGTTACCTTCGCACCGGCCATGGGACTGTGCCATAGATCTGCTTCCGAGTGAGCCAGTGCCCCGTGGTAAGATTTATCCACTATCACTCCCAGAACAGAAGGCCATGGAGGAGTACATTGAGGAAGCTTTACATCAAGGCTATATCCGCCCTTCTTCATCCCCTGCTGCTTCGAGCTTTTTCTTCGTGGCCAAGAAGGGCGAAGGTTTGAGGCCTTGTATCGATTACCGGGCGCTGAACAAGTTGACAGCCAAATTCCGCTATCCACTTCCCCTTGTCCCAGCAGGATTAGAACATCTCCACGGAGCCACAGTCTTCTCTAAGTTAGACCTCCGCAGCGTGTACAACCTCATCCGGATACGTGAGGTGGATGAGTGGAAGACTGCCTTCCTTACCCCTACTGGTCCCTATGAGTACCTCGTCATGCCATATGGATTAGTAAACGCCCCCTCTGTATTCCAGGATTTCATGCACGTGGTTCTCCGGGAGTATCTCTATTGGTTCGTTCTCGTCTACATTGATGATATCCTAATCTAATCCCGGAGCATGGCCCAACATCGCCACCACGTTGCGGAGGACTTGCAACACGTGAGAGAATTCCACCTGTTCCTCAAAGCTGAAATATGATCCTTCCATCAGTCCTCAGTGCAGTTCCTTGGCTACATCATAGACCGCAGTGGTATCCAGATGGACGAGGGGAAGGTAGAGGCCATCAGGAATTTGCCTGTTCCAACTACCATCAAAGAACTTCAGCGGTTCATTGGATTCTCAAACTTTTATAGAAGATTCATCCACAACTACAGCTCCATAACCAGTCCACTCATGAGTCTGTTAAGAGACAAGCCCAAATCTCTGTCCTGGTCACCAGCAGCCACTGAAGCCTTTGAAGCCCTCAAAAAAGCCTTCACATGTGCACCAGTCCTCATCCATCCAGACCCCAACAAGCCCTTCATTGTAGAGGTGGATGCCGAAAATGAGCGGTGCTTTCTCAGCAGCAGGAGACTCCAGGCAAACTCCATCCATGTGCCGCCTTCTCTCGCAAGCTCAGCCCAGCGGAAAGAAATTACGACATCGACAACAGGGAACTCCTGGCTATTAAGCTAGCCCTAGAGGAGTGGAGGCATTGGTTGGAGGGTGCACAACATTCCTTCATTGTTCTCACTGACCACAAAAATCTACAATATCTGCGAGATGCCAAGAGACTTAATCCTCGCCAGGTTCGATGGGCACTCTTTTTCACCAGATTCAATTTTACCATCTCCTATCGTCCAGGTCCCAAGAATGTTAAAGCAGACGCTCTCTCTCGCCTTCATCTTCCTGAAGAAGTCAGTGAGGAACCTGAACCCATCATCTCCAAGAAAATCTTCATAAGCCCCATCCAATGGACCTCCAATCCAGCTACCTCCGCCAATGCTTCCACAGCCAGTCCACCGGGCTGTCCACAGGGGTTGCAGTATGTCACCAGAACACAACGCACTCCCCTGATCCACTCCGTTCACACTTCTCTGGGCACTGGCCACCCAGGGGCCAACAGCACCCTCTCACTGTTGAAGGATCGCTTCTGGTGGCCTAATATGGCTAGGGATGTGAGAAGGTTCGTCCAAGGCTGTTCCGACTGTGCCATCGCCAAGAGTCCGCGCCACCTACCATCTGGTAAACTCCTTCTGCTGCCCGTTCCCAGCCGCCCCTGGTCACACCTAGGAGTTGACTTCATCAAAGATCTGCCTTCCTCAGACGGTAACACATGTGTTCTAGTAGTCTTTGATCGATTCTCTAAGTCCTGCCGACTTTTCCCCCACAAGGGTCTGCCCACACCTACGGAAACCGCTGAGATCATGTTTAACAACATCTTCAGATATTACGGGATTCCAGAAGACATTGTTTTAGACCGTGGCCCACAATTTATCTCCAGAGTATGGAGGGCCTTTTTCTCACTCCTAGGTGTGACCATAAGCCTCTCATCGGGATACCATCCTCAGTCTAACGGGCAGACGGAGAGGAAGATTCAGGAAATTGGATGTTTCCTGCGAATCTTCTGCCATGGCCACCAGAACTCTTGGAACCAGTTCTTAGGCTGGGCCGAATACACACAGAACTCACTTTGCCAACCATCCACTGGACTCACTCTCTTCCAGTGCGTCCTTGGTTACCAGCCTCCTCTATTTCCCTGGTCGGGGAAAGCATCGGATGTCCCATCTGTCGATTTACTGATTCTGATAGAGCGAGAGGGTCTGGGACGTAGCTCATCATCAGCTTCAGCGGGCAGTGCACAGAACCAAGACAACAGCAGACCTTTGTAGGGTTGAAACTCCATCAAACCAACCTGGTTAGAAGGTCTGGCTGTCCACCCAGAACATCAGGATGTGCCTGCCCTGCAAGAAGCTCAGTCCCAGATAAATTGGCCCCTTTACCATCATCAAGCAGATCAATCCAGTCACGTATCAACTTCAGCTTCCCTCACAGTTCAAGATTCACTCTTCCTTCTATGTCTCACTACTCAAACCTTATCATCTTCCCGTTTCTGTCTCCACAGAACCTAGCCTGACAGAGGAACCCCCTCTCCCGTTAATCCAGGAGGACGGCACCATCTATACAGCATCTATACTAAAACGAGATTTTGGTGGTGGTCTCTTGGAATATCTTGTGGACTGGGCCAGAAGAACGTTCATGGGTCCCCAGAGATGAAATCCTCGATCCCACATTGTTGGAAGCCTTTCACTCCACTCATCCAGATCCTCCTGGACCTCGATGGAGAGGTAGACCACCACGATGTCGGGGTCTTTAGCCCTCAGGAGCGGGCCGTGGTGGAGGGGGTACTGTCACAGATCGGCCAGGCTCATCCACCACCCAATCACAGCGCACACTGTCACCTGAGTATTAACTGCATGCATCTGTTTGGAATCATCTCTCATCAGGACTCCATAAGCACACACCTCACTTCACTCAGTGTCCGGTCTCATGAGCTCCAGAGACAGATCCCCTCTAAAGACCTCGTTGGCCTTCGGGACAAGACCACGAGAACCAAACAAGTCCTCTGCTCAATCTGACCTGTGTTGCAGCCTAGAATTAAACCACGCCATGCTGGTTTCATCTGGCCAGAAGAGAACTGCCCCCAACTGTGCCTGGTTGCTGCCAAGGTTTTCTACTCAGTTTCTGTCACCAATGGAGTTTTGGGTCTTTGCTGCTGTCGCCTTTGGCCTGCTTATTTGGGGACACTTTACTGATTGCACAGACATTATTGGAAGAGAGCTGAACTGGATGATGTCAACACTGCATCACCAATGAACTAACTTTAACTGGAAAAATGTCCTCTTGCGTTATTGACAAACTATTTTCCTGTTTGACTCTGTAAAGCTGCTTTGACACAGTCAGTATTGTATAAAGTGTTATGTAAAAAAAAAGTGACTTGATTTGATTTTATATACTGTAACACTTACATTTATGTACTATAAGGCCTAGTTAATTAATTAATTAATTTATTTATTTTACTTCTGCCTCATTTTATAGATGTAATTGTGAACATAAATAATATTTGTAAATGTTTGTTTGCTAACATCTTGTTTAGCTTGTATAGTTTTTTTCTGAATTTTGTTTAAAGTTTAAACTGAATTTTGCAGTTGTATTACAGATGTAATGTTTGTCAACTGGAGCTTTAAAGGGATAGTTCACCCAAAAATGAAAATTTGCTGTTAATTTACTGACCTTTTAGGCCATCCAAGATGTAGGTGACTTTTTTCTTCATTCATGTATGTTTAATTTGTATGAAAAATGTTATAAATGGAGATTGTTATTAAATAAAGGCTATTATGTGTTGAAAGTGTGTTTTTAGTGATTGATAAATATAAAAATATATGTTTATGTAGTTCTCCAGCTTGAGATTTTTTTTTACGAATGTAGAATGTTTGCTCTTCAAGCCTAACCAACAGTGATGATGTCATCAGACTGTTTGCATACTGTATTGATCTTTTTTTCTTAAATCTATTTGTACACTGACATGTGATTTGATTTTATTTGAGGTTGATTTGTTTGACCTTTATAAGTTTGTCCTCACTAATTGCTCATTAGTCGAAGGAAATTTCGTGCTGTCATTCAGGTGTTTCTCCTCTTTGAATGTTGCTTTCTGCTCTGCCAATGGAACAGATGATAAACATTACAGTAAAATATCGACACAGAAAGTGCATACATTATGTAGTGGATAATTCTCCCAGAAAACCTTGTTTCGGGTTCTGCAAAAAAAAAAAAAAAATATATATATATAATACATATTTGAAATGAAATGAGGATGAGTAAATGAAATTTTTCTTCTTCTTTTCTTTTCTTTGTTTTGGGTGGGGGGGGGGGGACTTTTAAATGTATTGAAAAAACTAGAAAATGAATTAAATTGGATCAACGAAAATGAATGAACCTTTTCTTAAGGTTGAAAAGTCAGGTCTAGAAAGCTACAAATGTGAAAATGTTTTATTTTGAATTATATCAACATAAAAATATATAACCTGTGGGTTAACGGCTGGTGGGGTTGAAGGAAGCTGTTATCTGATGCAGCTGTTAAACAAAACGAATTGGGTGCTTGGATATGAAGTGAAATAATGGACCAGTGAGGATGTGGCTATTTGTTTGATATATCCATTCATCCTCTCTATTTTAGAACCTGATATATGTGGAAAAGTCACCATATCCCACAAATGCACTCTGGATAGTTTCTGCAAACCACAATTTAAGTGCTTCATTGCTTTGGTTTGCATGTAGAGCTCTTTACGTGATGCAGTTTATTGGCTCACTATAATGCATCTTGTTAAACCAATACAGATTGCTGCTGTTGGGCTTGTCTCTATTCATTACCTGAATCCTGACTCCCAGAGGCTTTCCCCCTTTTGCAGCTGCCACTGACTACTTTGCTCTTATAGAAGATGTTTCATTCTAGGATGGCGATAAACGGTTGGTCTTTCAAAATTTGGATCAATTATATGATTATGAGAAAGATATAAATGTAATACAATTGAGGTGTTTGCACTTAAAGAATCATTTGTGACATGCGTGCAAATTAATATCCTCTCGACTGACCTTCAGAGAAAAAAACATGTCATGCTATAAGGACACCCAAAACCAGTATAATTAAAATGTAACATTTGATTTTTGATTTAAAACTCGTAAGACAAGTGCTACACGGAGTGTTCCATTAAAATGATAGCATCAATTTCCACTCAGCTGATCTCTAATGAGTTTTCTGCCATTTTCAAACAGAGCTGTAATTGAAAGCTGGTCATGCAAGACATTGCAAAGGAAGCATTCTGTCACATTACAAGCTTCAAGACAATCACTGAAATATTTCCTTGTTTTTAATACCTGATCATTAAAGTTCAGTTGCTCATATATACAGTATATTATACTCACTGGTCAAACATATGAAATAATAGAGATTTTAAATATTTTTGAAAGAAATCTCTTTTGTTTATTTGATCATAAAAACAGCACATTGATTGTAAAAACAGTAATTGTAAAATATTTGAAAACATTTAAAAATATATTATATTATATATATATTTTTAAAAAAGCAATACAATATATATTAAAAAATAAGTTTTTTAATGGTTATATATTCAATATATTAAATTTGTATGTATTCAGTAGTTTCAAAAATTATATAAAATATTATGTTTTTACAACTTTTTTTTCGTAACTTAACAATCCCTTTATGCATATAGTTTCACATTACACTCTACCTGATCTAATTAAATGCAAACAGCTTGCTTTCTCCTGTTGCAACATGTCTATACTTCTGAAGAGCAAAGTGCTTTACGATAGCAGCTCATTCAGCAAGATGCAATTAAGCAAGAAAAAGAACCCTTAATTAGAAAGTTTCGATTAAATGCAGACAGCAGTCACATAATAAAGCATCTAACACTACATACATATAGAGAGAGCCTGGTTCTATCTATCTATCTATCTATCTATCTATCTATCTATCTATCTATCTATCTATCTATCTATCTATCTATCTATCTATCTATCTATCTATACTGTGTACACACACAGTATATACATACTAGTATATATATATATATATATATATATATATATATATATATATATATATATATATATATTTCAGAATTGGTGCAAACTGCTGTCCCACATCCACAACGCATCACATTTAAAAAGCAGTTAAGTATTCAAATCTTAGATGTTTAAAATCCTTCTATTAAATCATCATTTATTGGGTACTTTGAATTGGGAGGTGGCTGTCCCAAACCCTGACCCCTAAATTTCTACTTATGAAAATGATATTGAAATAATTTTTGTATTTTTTCCATTTTCCAGTATCTTTTTGCTTCTTTTAAAAAGTGAAGCTATATATATATATATATATATATATATATATATTATGGTGGTGTGTCCTTCAAGGAATACGAGGAGGCGACGGTTACAAAAGGTAGTTTCTTTAATGACGATAGGTAGAGCACAGAACATACACACATCATACATAACGTACTTAACTTAATCACGTACAAACTCAAAGGGAGAACTCAAGACTTTTAAAAGGACCGGAACAAAAGAGCAAACAACATGATCAAACACAGGTGGAGACAATCAAACGATAATCAGCTAATGAGGGCAGGAACTAAACCAAATAAGGAAAGTGAGGACTAGGACAGACAGACATGTGACAGTATCTCCCCCTCCTGGTAGGCGCGTCCCGCGCCGTAACAGTTCCAACCGGGAGGAGGGGTGGGCGCCCTGGATGCTGGAGCAGGACGGGGACCAAGATACAGAGGAGGCATCCAGGGCGGATCAGGGAGCTCCGGCGACCATGGCGGGTCAGGGGACTCCGAGGGCCATGGCGGGTCAGGGGACTCCGGCGGCCTAGGCGGAATATCCATAGTGGCCCTGGCTAACGCCTGAAACATGGCCACTATGGCCAACAGAAGGACGGGTATATAGCCCCCCCCCAAAATTTTTTTGAGGAAGTTAGGGGACATTAGTCTTAGTTTGGATTCTTGGGGTCGCTCGGACAGCGCGGACTCTTGGGGGGCGCTCTTGCAGTGCGGATTCTAGGAGGCGCCTTCGTGGCACAGGCACTGGGGTGCATGCTTGCAGCGCGGGCTCTGGGCGGCGCTCTTGCAGCGTGGATTCTAGGGGGTGCTCTTGTAGAGCGGATTCTAGGAGGGGCTCTTGCAGCACGAATTCTAGGAGGCGCTCTTGCAGCGCGGATTCTAGGAGGCACCTTCGTAGCGCGGGCTCTGGGCGGCGCTCTTGCAGCGCGGGTTCTAGGGGGCGCTCTTGTAGCGCGGAGACAGGGAAGCGCCTTCGTGGCGCAGGCACTGGGGTGCGTGCTTGTAGCGCGGGCTCTGGGCGGCGCTCTTGCAGCACAGAGACAGGGAGGCGCCTTCTGGGCGCAGGCACTGGAGGAGACTCTGGAAGCATTATCTCTAGGGGGCGCTCGGGAGGCGCTGAGCTGGACGGGACCAGCGGAGGCGAAGGTGGGCTGGACGGGTCCAGCGGAGGCGAAGGTGGGCTTGACGGTATCTCTCGCGGCAGGTTGGCCGCTCTCTCTCGCGGCGGGTACGCCGCTCTCTCTCGCGGCGGGTTTGCCGTCTTCTGTGTCGGCGGGCTTGGGTAGGCCGCGAACGGCGGCCCGAATTTTCCCGCTAACGGTGGGTTTGGGAGAGTCGCCCATTGCTTTCGTTCCATTCCCGCGATCGGTGGCGGGCTAGGCAGCCGAACCGGCCTGAATTTTGCCCAGCGGGCCGGGACCAGCTGCAGACGGCGGCGGCCCGGAATCAACGGCGGCAGGCGGGTGCAGGCGACGACTTCCATCTCTGTGTAGGTCCGTCATTCTGTTATGGTGGTGTGTCCTTCAAGGAGTACGAGGAGGCGACGGTTACAAAAGGTAGTTTCTTTAATGACGATAGGTAGAGCACAGAACATACACACATCATACATAACGTACTTAACTTAATCACGGACAAACTCAAAGGGAGAACTCAAGACTTTTAAAGGGACCGGAACAAAAGAGCAAACAATATGATCAAACACAGGTGGAGACAATCAAACGATAATCAACTAATGAGGGCAGGAACTAAACCAAATAAGGAAAGTGAGGACTAGGACAGACAGACATGTGACATATATATATATATATATATATATATATATATATATATATATATATATATATATATATTATATTTTCTTTGTAATTTATGAAACTTTATCTAAAAAATGTGTCCCGCATTTTTCATGTCACTACCGAAACAGTGTATGTTTTAGTCTACTGAATGAGACTGATTTTAATTAAATCCAAAAAATTATGATCAGGAAATATTTCTGTGTCTCTCTCATAGCTACAAGGTGTGAGTAGACTGGGCTCATCATTTTGAGGTAAATGTGTTCAAAAGTCTGAACAATCTGTGTGTATCTTTAAGGAACATCACTACTGAACACTTTTTTTAAACATTTTTTTTTTTCTGCAGTTAAGCACGCTTTTTTGGGAGTTATTCCATAGCATTTAGTTTTTATACTGCTGTTCAGAACTGTGGCAGCTAACCATGTGCTGATTAGCATCTTTAAGCTAGGTTTAAAAGTCAAAATTGTCACTACATAAACAGTCACTACCGTATTTGGTGAAATTTTCGGTAGTGATATCTTTGTTTTTTTGGTTGTTATCCCATAGAATTGTCACTACTGAAACAGTTACAACCAAAACACATCATCATTGTTTCGGTAGTGACAAAAGGGAACACATAATCCTCATATTTGGAGAAAATAAACAAAATGTTAGTACAGTTATGCATTTATTTATTTTGTATTTTAGTATGTTTTAGTAGTGTTTTAGTATGTAAGTTAAAATTCTGTAATGTGATGTGCTTGCTACCAAAGCATTACTGTCACTACCGAAAATGTGCAGTCACTACCGAAACATGGGATGCTTTGTCAAAAATAAAGTATACTGAATTATCAGCTAAGATGTTATGATAGTTTTTGTTTCAATGTATATTCATGAATGAATGAATCCTTAATGAATACATAATGAATCCTTAACTTTGAAATCAGTTTGATCAACTTTTTGCCTTTTACAAAGTAAAATTGAATTCAAAATACAACAAATCTCATAAATTACCCTTGAAATATTATTAAAAATGTAATTGTTATTGAATTACCGCTAAAATTTTGGTAACACTTTAGAATAGGGAACACTTATTCACTATTAACTACGACTTTTCACTCAATAAATTCCTAATTTGCTGCTTATTAATAGTTAGTAAGGTAGTTGTTAAGTTTAAGTACTGGGTAGGATTAGGGATGTAGAATAAGGTCATGTAGAATGTAGAATAAAGCATTAATATGTGCTTAATTACTACTAGTAAACAGCTAATATTCTAGTAATAAGCAACCAGTAAAGAGACCCTAAAATAAAGTGTTACCAATTTTTTTTTTTTAAATAAAATTGCAAAAAAAACAAAACAAAACAAAAAAAAAACAATCTAGATGTAAGTAAAATCTGAATAGGTCGATATAACCCTTTTAATTAAATTATTATTACTGTGTTTCGGTAGTGACAAATTTGGGAATAGGACAAACATTCAAAAATTTTCTGAAAATACAATATGAGAATTAACAATTACTAGAAATGTATACCTTGGATATTATACAATTTGAATACATAAATATTTTTTTTGGAAAATTCAATTTTTTTTTTCCAAGACAATTTTTCCAACTCTGAGTTTGGACCAATTCTGTATAGAATGGCCCATATATAGAAACAGTGGGGGGGGGGGGGGGGGGGGGACTGAAGAAGATATTTAATTTGCATTATTACAGATGTAGCCCTCCAGCCCAACCCCCATAACCCTGATTTGTGCCTTTGAAGTCTGCATGGAAGAACATAAAGAGCCGTTTGAAACCAAGGAAAATCTGTATACATATCCTCTTACATTCCTTTAAGATCAGGTAGCATTTATACTGTTTATTGTGAAGGTGTGAATGTACTCGGTAGTTTCCAGGAAACAAGGAGTATTAAATAACAGCAAAACAAACAAAACAGTAGCAACAAGCACACCTGTTATGAGAATCTATTGAACCTAAATTGATTAAATATATAATGTCAGCCCACAATAAACATTTTCTGATGTGTATTAAACCCCTCTCTGTCAATTTGTCTTCACTTTGTAGTGTAAGACGGATATGAAATATTGATGGACTAAGCATCATGGAAGCACTCCGGAGTGCTGGAGAAAGGTCTAGCCCTTTCATCGCCGCAGCACAAAGGGAGCTATCATTTAGTGAAGTCTTTGTTGCTCCCCACCAAATCAATATTCGCTGACATTTTTAGTAAGGGCTGGGCCTATGGGGGGGTGTAGAACCAAGCAGTGCTGGAACAAAGGCAATGCTTTTGAAACTATGACAGGCATTGCATGGCCATTAGCTTCTCTCTGAATCCTGCCGAGAGGTGGAGGAAGAGGGGGTGGCCACCATGGAGAGACTGTCATTTCAGGTCGTTCTGTTTCATCAATATTCAACACTCGGTGACACTAACACCTACCAGGATGCAACTCGGTGTACAGAAGAGGTGCAAATAATTAAACAGGGATGAAAACACCTGCTTAAATTTGAAACTACAATACAATAATGTCAATAACAATTATAAAAGACAAAAATACAATGTAATCAAATCAAATTGGTTATTTTGTGCTAAATATATCTCCGGTGAAATGTTATGGGACACTGTAAATTTATTTCATTCCTCCAGGATTCTCATCTGCAAATTAAAATTCAATTATTCATATGAAGAATCCTAATGTAGGATACCGAGATGAAGGAAATGCATGAATGCTCTCAGTTATGTAAATATTATTTACATAATTATTGGGCATGAAATTCAAATTATGATACCCAGGAATGAGGATATTAATTATGGCCAATTTATAAAAAAAGAAAAGAAAATTGGTAGTAGTAACGAATAATGAATAAATGGTGATTTATTAACAAAACTACAATGTAATCTATTAATGTATTAATCTATCAATCTATCTATATGTAATCTATCAGCTATGCAAATAGTATTTACATAAAATATGCATGGACATCTAATTATGATAAATAAACGGTCATTTAATGACTAGACAAAAATGTTATAATATAAAAAAAATGCTCTACTAAAAAATACTATTGTAGCTTAATTATTATTAAAAATATAATCACCTTAGAATATGATCCCTGTGCAGAATCACGAATACTATTACATTTCACTCTAGACTTCTGGAATAACATATTTGGTATGTATGTCTTTTTTTTTTCTTTTTTTTTCACTGAAATCAAAGCGAGAGATAGCACAGTGAATGTGATTACAATATCGACTGGAGCGATAAAGTTTATCTTTATCATGCACAGAGTGTCTCAGGCGAGTGACGAGATCGAAGCCAGCCATAGGAGTTCGCCACTAGGCTTCCCTTGAGGCAACCTCTCCAATAAAAGGTATAGAATAATGAGGGGTAGCAAGTGAGGCAATATTAATGATTGAAAAACTATTCCTGTCAGAGCCCTCACTGGTTCAGTGGAACTTTACAAGGGTTTTTATTAACATGTTGTGTGCTGTCGGTGTCAGAGGCTGTCTGCTGAACGGACAGACTAGCCGTGGGCTACTCATGTGTGAGGCTGCTGCATTTCTCACTTTTTGACCTCCACACTAGCTGACAATTCACTCTCAGCAATGACAAGAAACTGCCTCGGGCTCTTTCTCGCTCCAGACATAAAAACCAACACATACACGAAGCAGACTCGTTTTATATTTATTGGATTCTGAGGTGTTTATCCATGCATTCAGAGAGACCTGTAACTCTCCCTCAAACACAAACATACTATATACAAGTCCTTTTCTGCCTTTGTGAGGTAAAATAGAGATATGAGACATAAAATCACACTCTTGAGATGTAAAGTCACGATTATGAGAAGTAAATCCAAATTGTGAGATTTGAAATCACATTGTGAGATATAAAGTCATAATTGTGAGATATAAAGAAATGTAAGTACAATAAATAAATCTAAGATTGCAACACTGTGAGATATCAAGTCACAATGTGAGATAAATTGCATTCCCAAGAAATAAAGATGCAACTGCGTGATATAAAGTCACATTGCAAAATATAAAGTCATATTGTGAGATTGTCAAATCAGAATTAAAAGATATTCGCATATACAAGAATTGAAGCCAGAATTACAAGGTATGAAGTCATATTGTAAAACCTTAAGTCATATTGTGAGATATAAAGTCAGAATTGTCACATACAGTAAAGATGTCATTGTAAGATATAAAGTTGCATTCACAAGACATACAGCTGATAACATGATATTGCGAAATATAGTCACTTTGTAAGAAATAAAGTTGCAATTATAAGATTTATTTGCATTTGTGAAATATTTGCAAGACATTAAGCCACAGTTGTGAGACATAAAGTGACATTGTGAGACTTAATGCCAAAATTTTAAGATATAAAGTTGCATTTACAAGAAATAAAGCCTCAGTTGCAAAATATGAAGTCATATTGCAAGATATAAAGTCACTTTATGGAGCATAAAGTCATAATTGTGAAATATACAATTGTGAGATATAACCCCATAATTATAAGACATAAAGTCACATTGTGTAATATAAAGTCCCAATTACAAAAAAAAATAAAATAATAATAATAAAGCTGCAACTGCAAGATATGAACTCATATTGCAAGATATAAAAGTCGGAATTGTGAGATATAAAGTCACTAACATAGATGTAACATTCCCCGAAAGAGAAATTTTAATTGAAATATAGGTTGAAAATGCACCGACACCTTTATGTATTTGTTTTCTATTCCTCCCTGCAGTCATTCAAAAACTGATATTTAATCCCACCTGATGTCCCTAAGCAAGTGCACATACCTATTAATTTACAGAGGCAAGACTATTCTTCTTGTGCATGGCAGTTGAAGGCTCCAATATTTCACTCGTGCCAGTGAAACCTGGGAGATAATCAATATGACATGCCAAACAATAGAACACAATGATTGGAGTTTAATACCCTCAACTCGAGAATCGCTAATGTTCCTGTTGTAGAAAATCGATCCTTCTAACACCACAGCAATTCGAACTTAAACGCGCACTGCTGGACGATTACAGCACCATCGATGGGAGTCTCAATAAAAACAAAAATCAATAAGATAAAGATTGAATATTTTGGGGGGTTTCAATACAGTAACAAGGACATTTCCCTCCTGTAAAAACAAATGCTCAGCTCCTGTTTATCAAGAGACTGTGAAACATCCAGAAAGGGTATTATGATATGTGCCTGAGGGATTGATACAGAGATAGACGGATGAGCTGTCATTTTAAGAGAGGATACTGTAATACAATCTATTTACTTTGTCTTTCATTCTTGATAAAGCTACGGGTCTTAATATAAGCTCTTACATACAACATAAATTAGACAAAAAATAAGCCTGTTGCACTACCGCACAGTCTTTAAAGCTAAAAGATGATGTGTTCAGACATGTCTTTGGGAGTAAGGGAAGCTTTTAAAGAGGGGCTCGATCAGGAGGGCTACAGATAATTAATTAAACACAACCAGGGGGAAGCTGATGACAGCCATATTGCTCTTCTTCTATAATAGGGTGTTGAATTCCCTGCCCCTGAGGCTCGCTGCCGCTCAAGAACCTTTTTCCAATATCAGGGAGGTGATAAATATTCAATGACGCAGAGACTTGTGGGCAACAATTGGATCCGTTTCTCTCTGTGTTTGAAGGAGGAGGAGGAGGTCGCTGGTGGAGTGACATAATGCGGTGATCCTGTGTGAAAGCTGAAGTCAAGACTTTTATCAACGCCCCCTGGGATACTCGCTCTGATCTCCAAACCCAGAGACTCCAATGACCAATCCCCAGATGTCAGTAACTAAACCCCAGAGCTCACTGCGCCTATGCTCTTCACAGGTAGATGCTAAAAACACTAGTGTTATTGATAGACTGACCAGAGAAAAGGTGCGTTCTGTACCTTTTTGCTTATGTTTCACTGTTTTTTCTTCATTCCACTGGTTCTGGACTTTATACACCCTAAAAAATGCTGGGTTAGATACGACCCAGCGCTGCGAAAAATATGGACAAACCCAGGAATTGGGTTGTTTTGACCCAGCAGTTGGGATTAAATGTTTAACCAGAGGCGTCATGCCCATTCAAAATAATTTGAGATTTTTGAGCCAAGTGGATTTTAATGCAGCTTCTAAAAGACAAAAAATAGCCGATTAATATTTTCTATATTTAATACAATCACACCAGCGTGATTAGAACGTTCAGTCATATCATCAGCTGCTAAATTCAAATGTGCAAGTACTGTGCATTATACCCAATCACACACGATGCTGTTGAGCTTATGAATGCAGGAGCCAATAAGAGGCGTTCAGATGAGTTGCAGTTCTACACTGTAAAAAGTGATAAGTTGACTTAACTTAAAAAATTTGAGGAAACCCGTTGCCTTAAAATTTTTAAATAAATGATAATTAAAACAGGTCCCACTTTATATTAGGTGGCCTTAACTATGTACTTACATTTGAATTAATCTTTTGGTACAATGCACTTATTGTGAACATACATGTTTTTACATTGTACTTATATTTTTAAAAATACCTATGTGTAATTACATCTGTAATTAATTTCTGTAATTAAATTGATAATTACACTGTTGACCTATCCTTTACACCTTAACCCACACTTAAACCTACCCAGACTACCAAACCTGCCCCTAACCTTACCCATATCCCACCTCAATAGCAGCAATAGTGTTTTGCAATACAATATGAACACAGTAAGTACATTGTACTTATTTTTTGATGTAAGTACATAGTAGTTAAGGTCACCTAATATAAAGTGTGACCTAAACAAAATAAGTTAATTGAATTGTCAAGTTCGCTTAACTTTTTTTAATTATAATTATTATGTACTTAATGATTTTAAGGCAATGGGTTTCCTGAATTTTTTTAAGTTAATTCAACTTATCACTTTTTACAGTGTACTTGCTAAGAGAATAGGTGGCGACACGTCTTCATAGGGAGTCAGTTGAATCATTATTTACTCATTCATTCAGAAAATGTCTTTATGAGTGAGTCAGTGAAGCCTTCACTCATTTAGTAATTCATTTAGTGATGAAGCAGTCAGGGTCTTTATGATTGAGTCACTGAATTGCTCACTCAACCGATTTGTTTGAAAATGCTAATTAATTCAGAAACAACACATTTCCTGCTTTGACTTTGTTTTGAACTATTTACATTGACTGAGAAAAAAAATACACAGCATTGCCGGTAACTGGTAATATTGAATACCTTACATTTTAGACACAATATTTTCTTGTTTATTGAACTGCAGTATCCACCATGTTTTTAATGTAAGAGCTTACACTGCCGATTGTATCTTGAATGCCTAGGTTTCTGGTGACATCCACTTTCAGTTATTTTAGCTGTACAATAGCAGTCTGTTAAGCTGCTTGATATTATTTACCACCATGTTCACACACACACAGCATAAACACACTGTTTTTTTAATAATCAAAAAATACTGAGTACACCTTATAACGTTAATTTAGGAAATGTAGTTATAAAGGTTACATAAGTGGATAAAAGTAAAGGTTTGTTCTGGAAAATTCACTTGCTGTCAATAAACGGTTAAATGATGTGTGTCTGGCCTTTTGCTGACTTAAGTCATTGGCTGACAGACTGATCAATAGAACAGATTAGTTCCCACTGTCAGCTATCACCTTTCCCTTGGTGTAGGGTATTTGAGCTCGGACTAGTGGTTTTGGGAAGCAGTGGTAAGTGAAGGAGGATTTGAAAGAGAGGACAAGAGAAAGAAAGAGCATGTAAATTAGAGTTATATTACTGTTGGACTACATTATAAAGGTTTCAAACCAATTTCAATGCAGAATTATAAGAAAATAATACATTAAGAAGACTGAGTCATTTTAAAGATTGAAAATTATTATAAAAAATACTGGTAGAGTAGGGAGGGGGGAAAAACATTCATTCTGGTTACTCGACAAAAGCATGTCTGGTGTTGTCACATGAACAAAGACAGAATATGAAATGGCGATAGCGCCCATCCCAGACTGCTATTATCTAACCGCATCCCCTCAGTCAGCCAGTGTCCCAGACTCTGACCCTAATTAAGTCATCAGACACAGGCACTTGACCAGAGGGTCGCCTTCTCCACTGCAGTCTGGATCCGTGCGGCTCAGTCTGAATGCTAAAAACACTTAGAAAGCCGCTCTGATAACCTGCTCCTCTCATCACCGGCTCTGGCCGTGCTCGATTACAATACTCTTTGGGTTCACTGACTGTATTACGTATGCTCTGAGTTTTAATAAAACATTTCATACGTACTGAGAATGAAAAAGCAGCTTAATTATGGCTTCAGCTTGACAAGGCTCTGACCCTTTTCACTGAGTTCAGGGCCATAATCAAATTATCAAACATAAAGCTGTTTCTGATAAAGGATGAGGGAATTATTGCTTTGATTAAAACAATGCAGCGTAATTTCAATATTCAGTTAGTGAGATTTTTATGCTCTTATGCTCACCAAGGCTACTTTTTTTTAATTCAAAATAAGTGAAAACAGTAATATTGTGAAATATCATTACAACTTAAAATAACTGTTTTTAATGTAAATATATTTAAAAATTCCTGTGATGGCAACTGAATTTTCAGCAGCCATTACTCCGGTCTTTAGTGTCGCATGATCCTTCAGAAATCATTCATGATTATTTGGTGCTCAATAAATATTTCCTATTATTATCAATGTTGGAAAAAAAAAAAAACGTTTTGTGACATTATAAATGTCTTTTCTTTTGATTAGTTTAATGTGTTAATAATATTTGACTCAACATGCAACACTGATAAACAATAAAAAAAGAACAGCAGAGACAGTAGGCCAAATGTCAAAATAAACTTTCCTAAAATCAGATTAAATGGAAAGTTCACCCAAAAATGAAAATTCTGTCATTAATCACCCTCATGTCATTCCAAAACATAACATAAAGTCGTTATTTTTGTTTTATTTGCATTCTCATTGCTTCATAAAATTACGGTTGAACCACTGATGTCACATGGACTATTTTAATGGTGTTTCTGGGTCTTGAACGTGGTATTTGCATTGTTTTCTATTGAGGGTCAGAAAGCCCTCAGATTACATCAAAAATAGCTTAATTTGTGTTCCGAAGATGAACGAAGGTTGCTCTCAGATTTCATCAAAAATATCTTAATTTGTGTTCCAAAGACGAAGGAAGGTCTTATGGGTTTGGAACGACATGAAGGTGAGTAATTAATGACAGAATTTTCATTTTTGAGTAACTATCCCTTTAAGATTTTTTTTTTCATACTACCATAATATTGTACTTTAACACAAAATAATATGGCCCATGCAATATTGGATCAATTTATCCTAACATTGCTGACAAGCAGTTTTCTCCATCTAATTTCAGTTGATCTTGAGAGTGATTGTATATAGGGGTGAAAAACAGCGGGCTCTTTGCACACTATAATCCTATTAACATAGATCACTTACACATTGTACAGCAGCAAGTCAATGGGAACAAGGACATGTGTAATCGCATTGCTTCAGAAAAAGGGAGATTGCCCTGAAGATACCTAAAGCGGTGTTTATTTCATGCTACTGATGCTATGGGTGGAGGCTTTTGACACACACACAAGGTGGTGTCAAGGAGCTGTATGGCTGCATGGCTGTATGTTGAACATTTAATCACAGCAATTTACAGTATTTAAACTGTGTCAAAATCACAAAAAAACACTGTAATTACCATACACCTGCACCATTATTTGTCACTCAAGACTGTAACTCTGTGCCCACTGGTTTAGCCTAGTTGTGTATCAGAATATTCAGCATTCCGTGCCCCTTATTATGTTTAGGAATGTATATTAGATTTACGTTTAAACAACATCCGCCCTTTGACCTGCATCATATTGATCGCTCTTTTTCCTGCAGCTTCTGTTTCCATAGTAACAGAGCTAACCCTTGGGATTGACCTTTTAACAGATAGACACTATTGGGTAGTCTTCGGTTTGTAGGACAAACACTCACACACACTGGCTCAGGTGTCAAAATAGGCAATGCATTTAATTACTGGCTGATTCATCTCCATCCAAACTGTGGATAATGGTACCGGTGACTAATGACTCCATCAGCCTGTCATCCACAACACCAGCCATCTGCATATAATATGACGAATAACTTATAGTTTTACCAGGACAGGTCAGCGGCGTGACCTCTATTGATTTTTTTTTATTGATTTGAGAGCAAGATACAATCTAAATGTCTTATATTTCGATAATAAAACAATAATATTTTATACAAATGTGTGTTAGTCCAGTAATACTTTACAATAAGATTCAATTTGGCATTTGGTTCAACGTGAATTTAAAAAATATATTTTTTTTTACAACATTTATTAATTTAGGTCCATGTAAATTTATGCTACTGTTGAAAAATTTGAGGTCAGTAGGATTTAAAATAAAAAATATATATATTACTTTTATTCAGAAATAATGCATTAAATTGACCAAAAGTGACAGTAAAGCCTTTTATATTTTTCCAAAAAATAAATAAATAAATAAATAAAAAATAATATATATATATATATATATATATATATATATATATTGATATATATATATATATATATTGATATATATATATATATATATATATATATATATATATATATATATATATATATATATATATATATATATATATATATATATATATATATATATTATATTATGTCTTAATAATTAATTTATATATTTTTATTATTATAAATATTAATGTATTATTGTTCATTATTAATACTATAATTCATCCATAAATTTAACTTCTGTCATCATTTACTTTTGGCTGAACTATCCCTTAATTCATGTTTGTTCATAATAAATTAACTAATGTGAAATATAATTAAAAGTAAATAATATATATATTTTTAAAAATAATTTGTGGATTAGTTGACAAGGAGATTATTGTGCACTGCGACGTATCACAGACTTTCCACCACAGCTTTTTTTTTTGTATGTTAGATTAGCGAATGGCTTTTTCTGGATTCAAGATCTGAGAATGGAGACTCCTGCTGCTTTATGAAAGAACACCTGAGAGTAATGTACCGCAAACCACTGGGATAGTCAAGTAGCTGACTGCCTGCAGCTGTGCCTGTTGTTTATGAGTGAGAGAGGACAAGAAAAACAGATAAAGAGAGGTTCCTATAATTAATCTGTCTGTTTGGCTGTGTTGTTTCAATTGACAAGAACCTGAATCAAGGGATGATGGGATGGACACATGTAACTTGATAAAAGCCAAAGACATGTCCTTGATTATTGTGTGGTTTCTCTCAAACACAGATTTACTGGGGCATGAGACCCAGTAAAATACTGCTTGCCCCACTGATAAACCCTTGTCTGATGATGGAGATTATCATATACTGACTTGATAATCATTTTCTGAGATGATATTTCAGCAATCATGTCATGTGTTTTCCACTGGTTGTTTAGAATAAGAACTAGCGATTTACAAATGAGTCATTATTGATCCAATGGATCAAAAGCTTTTTAAAAACCGGTTGTGATTCAGTTTGATTCATTCAGAGAGTTCACTTGTGCATGGAACCGTTTGTAGCGGTTTCTCACACCATAGCCTATTTACCTACAGGCTATTGTTTGAAACAAAACTCACGTCTTCTATCATGTGTGAGGGATGAGGCAGTTCTTTATTGCATACTTAAAAAATGCAATAAAAGGTTATAGGAAATAACGTGTTCATGATATTGTACCATCTAAAGTGCTAGGATCAAAAGGCAACAGTTTAGACAATAAGCAATCTGCAGTCCTCCTTTGACAGCTATTCAACAGTAGCTCTGCATTTAAATTAAACTAATTTCATGTTTTGTAATACTATATATGTTTTAAAGGTACTCATTTGTTGTTTGGAGGCTCTTAAAAGCACAAAATAGGCATAAATTTTGCCTTGCGACAGCAAAGCTTGAGATATTCACTAGTGAATGTGAGTGAAAACGTGAATGCTAACAGCTAAGCTATCTCTAGATAATACAGACATTCTTGACCAGCATACACATAACCCCCATCCCACCCTGTTAATTTCTGCTAAAAATGGAAAGTGTGATATAAACTGATAGTTCTGCTGTTGAAAATGTTTGTTCTGGATCCAGCTATCTCAGCTGTGCTGCTCAGTTATGCTAATGAGCTAAGGGAGTCTCTGATTCATACAGTATTTGGAGTTCCCTAGCAAGCACTGCATATATGTCATGTTTTTTCAACTGCTAGTGTTGGTTACCTTCCAGTTTGACATGGAAAGTCTGAGTGAAGACATTAATTAATTTAATCTTATGTCTGTGTCTATAGTATCCATACAGGGGTGTCTTTCTATGCCACGGCTGCAGACTACATGCAGCTCTTTCATTATTGTGCTCGATGGTGTCTAACCTCACATAATGAACTCCTTGTTGGTGCTAATGGTTACTATTATAAGACACTGTCAAAAGTTCCACTTACAACAGCCCTCTATGACATTTACATCACAAATGTCTGGGAAATTGGCCACACTGGAGCAGACTGTAAGTATTTTGAATGGCTTTGTGTCATGAATTTAATCCTGCACCTATGTTACATAATCAGTGCTGTTTTATTTATAAAAAGTTGCATGTAACAGAAGTAGCATTCAATTTTTTATTTTTTTTCCCCCATATTTCACTGAAAGATTGAGTTATGTTTTGATTAAAATTTCGCAATAAGGTCAATAACATGCATTTTAAAAATAGATAAGGATAATTTCCATTTCATACCAAGTTCAATGTAATGGAGAACATGCATTGCAATGTTTCTGTGATGCTCAGTGCTTTCGGACGTCTTACATTGACTGTTCTACAGTAAAATATGCACAGACTGATTTGCTTGAGTGCCGAATCCTATTTAAATCCCCCCATTCAATGGCCTCTTCACATGGCCTGAAATGCAAATGGGTTTAAATATGGGTGTATTTTCCATTATTTGTTTGGGCACTAGAGAAAATGCAAGTGTTCCACTTACACATGTGAGAGCCCTTCAGATCCCCTGTTTTATTCCTGTGTGTCTCCTTCCTTGTGTCCAAACACCGTTTGGGGTTTGATGACAATTTCAAATGCATTCCTCCAAATTAGACTGGCACCCAGTCACATCACGCAGCAGGGAGGACTGGAGCGCAAAAATCAGCATCGCAGTTTTGCTATGCTAGAATAAGGGGATTATCTTAAGAGCTTTTAATCTCTCACAGACACGAGTAAACATTCATTCTTGCATCGCTTCCTCATGCAATTAGTTTCCATCCTGTGAGAAAGAGAATCTTAATCGATTACAGTTGAATGGGGGTGTATGTTGCTCTTTTACTTTGGTTTATCTGTGTGAGACTATTTTACACAGAGCATTTTATTATTCACAGTGGGATGTCACTCACGATATCATCACCAAATAATAGAGGAATCTATTATGTGGAAGAGATTAACAGGAATGTTTAATTATTAATGGAAATGATTAATAGGAATTTAGTGGTAAATATTTATATAAATCATTGTAAAAAGAGCGATGTGATGAAAACTAGAAACAATAGGAGAGTCCTTTTGATGAATATTCTCATATTTATCTACAACAAAGTCATTTTGGATAGTAATATTTGTTACTAGCATCATTAAATTATTGTTGTTATTAAAACTAAAACTACCAAAACACATTCGTTAATTTAAAATATATATATGTATATATATGTATGTGTTGTGTGTGTGTGTGTGTGTGTGTGTGTGTGTATATGTAAGATGAAAAATTAATTATTAGAAATGCTAATTAGAAATCCTTGGCAACTAACTAAGTTGAAGTACTAAGATTAGTTAAAATGGAAATTGATGTAAAAATAAATTAAAGCTATATAGAAATATAAAACAATAACTAATGAAAATGACAAAAGAATATAACAAATTACTAAAACCTAAACTAACATTTAAATATGAAATATATACTAAAACACAAACAAACAAAAACTAAACATTCAAAATATTAATAAATTCTACAATAGTAAATTGTACTAAAATGATGCTGTTTTAAATTTTGTACATAATTTAACTGTGGAAATGAATTCTAAATTAATTAGAAATGTCAACATATTAATAAATACATGATTATCACCAATTAAATTATATACTATTGAATGATTAATTAATATAATTTCTTTTATAACAATCTGTAAATGATTGTAAACTTTAAACTGATTTTGAAAATGTGCAATAGGGATTTCACCCTTGTAGCAGATTTCTAACTGGTTAACCTTTAAACACACCTCGGGTCTTTAGTGGCCCGGGACATCATCCGCTACCCTCTCTCATCTATTCGTTATCAACAGATGCTGAATATACCTGAGTGTAAGTGATGATTCTGGTGAAGCAGTTGCCCAAAACGCCCTTTCAATTTCCCACAGAAAACATTATTTTATTACTTTGTAATTGTTATTAAATTACCATTAATGTTTTATACTATTGTGGATTGTGGTTTAGCGATTCATCCGAGTTAGATATACATTCCAGGTTGCTAAAGACCAAATATTTTATAATAATTGGTTAAACATTCATGAATTTAAGGGTTAAACTGATTGTGTTACAATTCACTTACATTCACTAAGGTCTCCCCTACTGCAGTGTCATATAGTAAGATGTATAACAGTGAAAAGTCAGAAGTCGCCTTGCATCTTTGGTTTAGCTTAGAATGAACATGTATGAACAAGAACATGCACACACATACAAACCCTCAGCCGTTCAATCTTCACACACTCACACCTGCCCCATCTGAAAAAGCTGGTTTGGCAAAGCAACCCTATGTCCTCTGAGCACCTGCAGTCTCTCCAACAAGGTCATTGGCAGCATAGATGAGGCCTGTCTGAGGTTTGCCAGCAGCAGGACAAATGCGAGGAAAGCGTTTCTTGTTCCAATCCAGCTCTCCAGCAGAGGTGACAATGGCTAAAGCAGCATGCCAATCCTGTCTTTGCAAAGAAACGCAATCACACAAATTTTTAATGTTCTTGGCCACCTTTGGAGGTTTCCTACAAGTCTGTTTCAAATGGGATTGCCGGAGGATCTGTGGTTTTTGGTCTATGAGTAGCTCAGTTGATTATAGACCTCTAGAAAATTGTTTGCTGCAAAAAAAAAAAAGAAAAAAAAAAAAAAAGATGGTAAAACAAACGCAGTGTAATGCAAAATTAGATGTACTAGATGACAGCACAGTAAGTGCATTTCACTAATGTAATCTGTGCAAGTGTTGCCAGTCATTAGCAACTGCAAATAAAAGTTTGCATTAGCCATCATATCTGTAAGTGGCAGCCATTTGATTGTCGAGCACAGTAATTACAAACAGGTGCACTAGCTAATTACAATTAAAAAACAAAAACTCTTCCTGCAAGCAACCCTCATATTAAAATCTTAATATTACCATAACCACACTTTGAGAGATCATTACACTTGTACTTTTTGTAGTTTAAGTGGATCAGCATGAGTGATGTTGACCTAATTATAGAGGAGAGTTTTTGTGTGCATGCTAGTTTGTGCTGTTTTTATAGTCTATGGCTATGAACTAATGGATCTTTCCTCATAGTTTTTTTTTTTTTCAAATAGATAGTATTTAAAGTACACTGTGTGTAGTATGCAGGAGCATTGTCTAATATTCTATTCTGAACATATTGTATAGCCTCTGTGGTGCAGTCCTGCCAATCATTATCAATGTGCTTTGATTTGAAGGCAGGATGCTGTTTATTATTCCTGGAGGCTTGCAAGTTAAGAATGATCCTCTTAGAATTTCGCTGAATTTTGGCAGAAGGAATATTTTAAGGAATTATATGCTGATCCTCTTGAACACTCCAGAAGGCACTTATGCATGAAAACGAAGGAACAGAGCTGATGACCCAATCAGAAGAGCCCCTTCTGAGAATGAAAGAACTTTGTAGTGTTTCTACATATGGATGCAATCCAGAATGATCTAAATGCACTACTGTGTCTAACCAGCCCATGCGAGTGATTTTGTGTGATTAACATTGAAACCACAACGCAATGACAGTAGTAGTTTGTGGTCTGGCCATGATATAAATACCATATCATCATCTTTGCCAACTGTCAGTTTTTATTCTTTTAAACATGCATGATATCATACAATTATTCTCAGATTTATTTTTGCTTAAGGACAGTACTTTATTTACAATATTACGGTTCTTTTGACATTATTAGTTTTGTCACTCATACTGAAACTGAAATTTGCCAAGTAGTAGAAATATTGGTTATTTATGTAATGAGATGTAAAAACGTATTGTCTGCTCAACAAACAAACAAACTTTCATATTCCCAGTGACAATGTATTGTCCCTTATACTTTAGGTTAAATGCTATAATTGATGACTTGACATTTCATTTTTATAACAAACTCCAGGCAAGATTACCAATATTAAAATAAAAAGGGGAAATTACAAAATTTAAGTAACTCATTTTATAAAACAGAGTTAAGTATTCAGTGTAAAGCCACTGTGGCTTTATTATCAGAGATTTCAGATTTATTTAGAAACTTCGCAATTGCCAGCTCACTTCCTCAAAAGCAGCCCAAAAATCAAACCCCTGAACGTTTTTTGGTCAGCGGCTCAGGTTAAACTTTAGGGCAGCCATCCTAACTATGACTATTTCCACTAAAAAAGATGAAAAAGGACATACAATTTGTATTCAAAAGTGTTCTGTGGGCAAGAAGGACATAATACAATTTCTATTAAGCTATATGACACTTTTGCTTAGAGCAAGTAAAACTCCAATTTATTGGAGAAACTATAAAAAAGAGGTGAGAGATACTTAGCTGAAGATATTGCTGTTAACTAAAATGAATTTTTCCAGATCATGGACAAAAAGCCATTCTAGTTAATGTAGTTCATCTCTCCGATGGCCTGGCCACACCCAGCCAATAGTCCTTTCTCTTGTGTCCCGGTACGTCCATAACTGCTGATTGATTGATCCCTTCAGGCAGGCCGACCGAAGCAACTAAAGATCCTCAGCTTCACGGCTTAGAAAAACTGAAGTATAGAGTTGCACAGCTTTGAGCTTTAGGGTGATTGTATATGGAAGAATAGCTAGAGGTGATATCTTGATGAACTGATAAACCATATATGACAGTATATTCTCACTAATATATTGACTTATGTAACATACGGAATAATTATAAAAGAATAACATTTAACATTACATTTGTCTTCAGAATGAAGCATATACATTTCTGACATTTCTGATTTGACTCACCAAGTACTGAACATGCTTTAATCTTTTTGTTCAAACAAATTCTTTGTAGCTTTAATTGCACTTTTTATATTTTGGTATGTGACTTGTTTCCATACTTTTCTCTGGAATTTTTATTTTTTATTTTTTTTTAAATCAGACTAGATTTAACAGGAATAACTATGTATTCAAAAGTCAAAAATATGGCTGAATGTGAATGAATTGCAATGTTTCCATTATGATACAGTGGATATGTTTGCTTATGATGGAATTTTACTTTTGAACATATTTGCTGGGTCAACTGATACAAACGTCTTACCTAATTAATCTACAACTAGATGTGCAGCATGAATGGTCTTGCCCCTGCAGGTTTGAAATATTAGAATGGGAAAGAGGTATTGGGGATTGGGTGGGTGGAGGGTTAGGAGAGTCTATGGGGGATTACTTTTTGTTTCATAGCAGACTCTGTTAACAGCTATCATTCATCAAAGTTCAGTGATCTTAAAGAAGACTCGGAAACCTTGCACAACAAGATCATTGTACGCAAGTACAGACCTAAATATAAAAAAGATAATATGTTCTGCTGTAAATACTGCTATACAGTATATGGAAGCCCGTTTCCGCTACTGAATAAAAAAAATAAAAAAGGTTATTGCATGATATAAACTCGCAATTGCGAGTTAAAAAGGTCATAATTCTGAGATATAAACTCGCAATTCTGAGAAACAAAGTCAGAACTGCAAGATATGAACTCACAATTCTGACTTTTTTTTCTCAGAATTACGAGTTTATATCTCGCAGTTCTGACTTTTTTTCACAGAATTGTGAGATATAAACTCGCAATAACCATTTTCATTTTTTATTCAGTGGCGGAAAAGGGCTTCCATAGCTATATGCCTTTTATTGAATGAAATAAAATTTTATGAAATAAAAATAAAATTACATTTATTTATTAGAAAGTTATTTAGATTTTAAGTATGAAACATTACAAAAGATAATGTGTTCTCCTGTAAATTGTCACAAACAAAGACAGAGATTACAGGTGAGTGAGTAACAGTGAAGTTTATTGAAAGTTCTGATGACTGGAGAGTGCAGAATGGTGTGGGTGAGTATCTGAATGTGAGAATGTCCAAAGGCCTTGACGGGGAGATAATAGTGTTCTGTGTACAGGATCGTCAGAGCTCTGGAACCAGGATACTTGGAAGCTCGTCTTGGAGATAATTCAATGGAACTGGGAAGAAACTCAACAAATCAACAGGTAAGTAGCCACAGGTAGGTAAAGAGAGAGTCTGGTTACTTTTCAGCATGTGAACCACAGATCAGATGATGAATGTCAGAGAGAGTGGGTATTTATGAAAGTGCTGATGAGGGTTGACAGGTGCGGGTGATTAGAAGTCAGGTGACTGTGATCTGGTGATTGCCGTGGGCGGCGGTGATTGTGACTCTCTGACATAAATACTATTCTATTTTTTAAATTAAAATGTAAAAAAGTAATAATAATATAAAAAAAGGAAAAATTGAAAAGATTTCTCTATAAAGAAATGATTTATCACTTCTAAGGGTTATTCTCCTATCTGATTATTATTATATTAAATGAGCTGCTGCCATCATCCTAAAAACTCTAAAGAAATTTAGGTAAATTAGATTAGAGAAATATGTAGACTAAATAGAGATATAAATATAAATAAAGGTATTCACTATTGTTCAAAAGTTTGGAGTTACTAATTTTTTAAATAAAAATGACTTTTATTCAAAAAGGACATTGATCAAAACTGATCAAAAGTTACACTAAAGACTTGTTACAAGTAAATGTTTTAACTTTTAAATAAAACTTTATATTCATTAAAGAATCCTAAAAAAGAGTCTATTAAACATTACTACTGTTTTCAACATTGATAATAATGTTTCTTGAGCACCAAGCAGAGAATGGTTTCTGAAGGATCATGTGACACTGAAGACTGGAGTAAGGGCTGCTGAAATTTTGAATAAACAACATTTTAAAATATATTAAAATAGAAAAAAATATTTCACAATAATAATGTTTTTACTGTATTTTATCAAATAAATAACCCCCTTTTTTTTTTTGCATAGTATGCAATTATACTGAATTCCTTATATTTTATTATCCTTATATCCCTTATATTTATATTATATTTTGTCTTGAAAGCAGTAGTGTTATATTAAGTACATGTTGGAGCATCAAAACTGATACGGGATGTTTTCCATTTACCTGTTAACTAACATTGCAACGTAACAAACTGTTCTGAAAATAGTATTCCATTAAACAACTGGACCCTCAGTCAGTCTCTGTTAGCTGAAGATATTGGGGTTGCTGATCGTTTCCACCCATTCAGGCAGGACATTTGACATTTCCAGAAATGCAGTTTTGCAGTCTGACCTGACTCTGTTGGGTTATACAACCCAGCGGACACCCCATTCATGAGGGTCCCTCTTTCAATAAGAGGGTCTTAGATGAATTTCACATTGGCCTTTATAAAGGGCAGATTCTCAATAGCAGAGTGATGGTCACCAAAAGAAGACGGTACATGAAATATATATTTTGAGGCACTCTCTTTCTTTAAGATTTCACAAATGAATTTATTCCATATAAGTGAAGACAACATTTTGGCGTGACGACTTGTACATTTCAGAGTTTTTGTACTATAAATATGAGGTATACTGGACCAGATTAAAGAGAAAGTCACTAGTATCCATACAATATTGACATCAGAAACCCAAAATCGCATATACAAAAAAGTAAAAAAAGAAAGATGTTTCCCATCTTCTCGCCATGACCTCCTCAACTGCCATAAGCAATCACAAAGCTACACTGAATTTCAATGAAGCTATTTTCTTTCTTTATCATTGTATTTCTGAAGGATCATGTGACACTGGAGTAAATGCTGCAGAAAATTCAGCTTTGCATTACAGAAAGAAATTACATTTTAAAATGTATTAAAATAGAAAACATATAATTTAAATTGTAACAATATTTCACTATTTTTACTCAGTTTTTTTTCTTTCTATTATTATGATAAAATGAATGAAGATTTTATGAACATAAGGGACTTCACTTCTTTCAAAAACATTTTAAAAAATCTTACCAACCTCAAACTTTTGAATGGTAGTTCAGTAATTTTCTGATGGCACATGCTGGTGGATCTGATCACTGCTTATTTTACATCCATAACAAGCATCTGGGAAGAAAACAAGGAAATATGGGAATTTTCTCCAAATGATAAGTTAGCGTACATTACAGTATTTTACATCAATACCCAGTCAGTCTGCATCTTCAGTTTAAAGGAGACCTATTATGCCCCTTTTTACAATATGTAATATAAGTCTCAGGTGTCCCCAGAATATGTCTGTGAAGATTCAGCTCAAAATACCCCACAGATCATTTATTATATCATTTTGAGTGAAAGCAGAAACACGCTGTATTAGAGCATGTCTCTTTAAATGCAAATGAGCTGCTGCTCCCCGCCCCCTTTTCCAGAATAGAGCTGCACCATTACAGCTTGTACCTGCTAAAAAAACCCCCATCTGTTTTGGTTCTGATTATCATGTTTATCATGCTGAAATCATACGTTTTAAACCATATTAGTTTGAACTTCTGATATATGTTTTTCTGAGCGCACACATCTGAAGCACACGTACAGAAAGCGGCTGTCACACGGCATGTGAGTACTAAACTAAGTTCTCATTCACACAAAAGTTTACGTTAAAAACACACATGAGTTACAAAAACAGCCGGTTATGTCTGTGAAGGTAAACAGCTGGGAAATAAATCGCTTTTTATTTTATATCTGTGTGGCAGCAGCAATATACAGTAAATAAATCAATGAATCCACTGCTCTGTAGTCTCCTCTGAGACTGGGACACTAAATAGTGTTCTGTGCTCATCTGTGCAGCCAAAGGCAAAAAAGTTAACATGTTTTGCTCAAACTTTTACTATGGCATTAAAACTGGTTTTACTATGGCATTACCCCGTGCTCACTTGTGAAATCGAAGTTACTGGATTAATCGTTTTTCACGTTTCTTTGGTCGGTAGGTTCACCAGGGACATGATTATAGTACTTAAAACCTGGAAAATTCAAATTTTCATGATATGTCACCTTTAATGAATCTAGATGTTTATTTGAGGTGTTAAGCTGAGCAAAAAGTGCAAAATTTATTGTTTTGGATTTCAGCAACATACAGTACAGATACAATTCCAGGAGGCATTATGATGTGGGTAGCAGAATTTATTCACACACAATAGCACAACCATGCATGTGTGTGGAATATTAATTTAGGAGGTGCAATAACTTGCACAATCCCATAGGACTAAGCAGGACCAGCAAGTTTTCCTTCCTGACAGAAACATACAAATAATATTTTGCCACAGGATTGTGAACAGGACTGTTTTATTCCAGCGACTGATTGTTAGAGTCAGTCATTTACTAGTCCACTGACAGAATAAGAGCACTGTGTGATCCATAATATCCAAAGCCAAAGTTAAAAGCTTGACAGGCAGCTTTACTGTAGTGATATTTTTAAATAAAGCATACATAATGTATTAAAACCCAGTCCATCATTCAAGACCCCCATTGTGGCCGCAAGCAGTTTTGTTAAGCTTTTTGTCAAGCAGTGCTTCATTGTCAAAGCAGTAAACACTAGACTCACTAAACCATCCCACTCACAACCTCAACAACTGATTCTAGTGCACTTTTTTATTGTATTTCATGTTTATCTGCACTGTTCACTTTACATAGTCACACAAATCTCATATTGCTACATAGCATATATTTACTACTATATATGTACACTAATGTTCAAGATTTTGTGGTAACACTTTATTTTAAGGTCATTGTTACACGTTACATGTACTTACTATTATAATAACAATAAATTATGCATAATTACATGCAAGTACCCCTAACCTATAGTAAGTACATGCAGTTAATTAATACTACTCAGTAGGCTACTTACACTATACACAGTACACAGTAATTACACTGTAACAATGACGCCTTAAAATAAAATGTAACCGACTTTTTTAATGTTTATGAAAAGTTTCTTATATGCCATTGGATTTTTAAAACCAAACCAAAGGTTTTGACTGTCTTTTTGTGAATTGGTACCAGCTAACTAATGGAAGCCTCAGACTAACTAAAGGCTGTAATATATGCAGTCCTGCACTCTGTACGCGTTGATATGTTGGGTCACAAATTTTGTTGTAGCAGCAATAAATGGTTCTCTTCAATGAACAAATGCTCTTGATTAGTTTCTGACTTATTTTCAGGAAAAATAGGCAGTCATGTCTGGACAAACTGTTTCCATGGTAACAAAAACAAATCCGAACTTTTGATTGGACAAGTCTGTGGTTAGAGCCTACGTGTGCCTAGCAACTTGGAACTTTTGTTTAGTTAGCACAAACAAAAACACAACCGTCACCTGTTGACAGAATAAATGTGCTACACAGAGGTGTGGCCAAAGCTGAACTGTTATTTGCACTGCAAGTGCAGGTTATGAAGAGAAAGGTACAGGTAAAATGTCAAAATTTGAATAGCTGACCAAAATACACCTGCATCGAAACACAAAGTGCTATCACTATGCTTTTACTTAGACAAAAGAAAACGAAGGCCATACATTGCAGATGTAAATTTACATATGTGGCAATGCTGAGGGGAGAAAAGAAAATGTATAGGGGAATCAGAGCATACTTAAAGAAATGACTACGCCACCCCGTCAAGAAACGGGGAAAAGACCACAGATTCGTAGGCCAAGTAAAACCCGGAGAGGCGTGCGAACAATGTACAAAACGTTTATTGAATTATTACAATAAATCATTAAAAACCCTCCAAGGGCATCAATGCCACGTGTCGGGCCACAAGATAAAACACAAATGGTGACCGTGAGTACGACACTAAATAAGGAAAAAAAAACTCAATTATTCACAAAAAACAACAAAGAAACAAATATAGGCCAGCCAACGACAGGGGCAGGCTAGCTGAAGTGAAGATCCGATCTACACTAGTGCATCACACACACCCACGCACACACACACGTGAAACGTGATTCCAAGCGGCACTGCACTCCACCCGATTATACCACCACCAGTACGCGAAGCCAGCCAGCCTCCCAGCCTCGGCAGTGCCTAAAATAGACACAAAACAAAACCCATTACATTCAATAAACCAATACAAAGACTTCGACTTAACCCAAAAAGAACCAATCTCACAATAGTATAATCACATCAAACAAATAGAAAACAAATATACCACAATAAAATAACAGTATTATATTTAAATTAGGCAAAAGAAATAAACCAGAACACGCTGGCTAGAATGGTCACGCTGAAAGCTCACTGAAGCAGTAGCACCTCAAGGTCAGTTCTCCCAGGGCCGTAGGAAGACACCCTTCGCAACATAGGCAGAGTCACAGATGCAAACGGCCAAAAAGCCCGACGAATCGGGCCGGTCTCAATAATGGGATCACTCAAGACCGCTCAGAATAGGCTTTCTATAAATATCAGCCAACCAGTATACGGCCGATATTTAGCCGCTCAACAGAAGAACTTAAAATAATAATAATAATAATAATAATAATAATAATAATAATAATAAACCACCAATAGGAAAGAATACAAAACGAGAAGAAAACAGCAGCGCCGTCCTCCTTCGACATGGAGTGTAAACACTTCCGCGTTCTCCAGCGGCTAACCAACACGGCGTCAGAAAAATCTCAGTGCACTAAAAGAAAAGGGCGATTGTTAAAAGAATGAGTCACTTTTCTTGTACAAGAGAAAAAGAAGAGTTCGCACCTACCAAAACGAATCGTGGTGCCACATGAAATCGCAGCGTTGCTCTCAGCTCACAAGCACAGAATCTCGTGCAGGAAGACACAGTCACCGAAGAATTTCACCGCTAAGAACAAAGTGAATCAACACCGGTTAACACCACCCGACGCCAAACGAGCAGCGCGTAGTGCCGGTGAACGCATACCTGATCTGTAGTGGACAACCTGCAACCCAATGCACAGCATCAAGTGGCCATTCAGCACGCACCTGTACACCCGCACTCCATAAGGGCAGCACACCAAGTGGCGTAACTCCAGCCTTAAATACCCGGATTTTAATGGACTATTATGGGTGAGAATCACACGTTAATGAGCCGATGTGAAAAGATTACGTCACCCACCTTGCCACAATCTACTCCCAGCTCGTGAATCGTCGCCCCGACGATTATTCCAATTGACCTAGTCCCAAGGCCTGAACAATATGGGTAGGGAACTGGATGAAACCTCACTAGCCTCCACACTGGCTATCCTCCCTACTGCCCTAGGAAGATGATTGCGATTGGAATGATGGCCAGCAGTGATTCGCCTTGTACGTCTCACCGCTCCACCACCATAAGACTGGCCTAAAGGACCAAGATCAATAAAGGATAATTGACTTACGGCGCCTTGCCCTAATGGTCCAGGGACCCCAGGTACCTCGACCTCAGCCTCCACCACAGGCTCCGATGATCTGGAGTCTGCCAACACCAGGCCCTGACTCTCCAACCCAATGGCAGTGGGCAGAGTTCCCGGTACCACCCTGAACAAGTCAACTTCCTCCATCGAGGAAGGCTCCTCCGGTGGTGGCTCCTCCACAACTGACAGCCTATCCTCTGGGGGAGGCAATGAGGAGTCTCCCCCTACTCTGGCCTTCAGCAGCGAACGATGAACGTGCCTCACCCTATTCACATCGTTAACCGGTGCGATGGTGTAAACGGAACCTCCTGTTCCCGGTGCCTTTACTACTTGATACACCACCGAGCTCCAGTGGTCCTGAATCTTATGACGACCCTTCAAACCATAGTTACGAAGGTAAACTAACTGGCCTTCGCTCAGGGGTACATCCCGGACACGGCCGTCATGCCTCTCCTTACTGCGTTCTGCTGCCATACGCAGCTGTTCCCGAGCCCCCTCAAAAGCCACCTGCAGTCTTGTCTGATGCTCCAACACCCAACTGTTGATACCACCAGGGCCCCTCTCCGGACCACGACCCAACAGAAAATCCACAGGTAGTCGTGGTTCCTGTCCAAACATCAAGAAGTAAGGGGACTCCCCAGTCACTTGATGGGGAGTAGTATTATAACAGAAGAGTAGTTGGGGCAATGCAGAGACCCAATCCTCCTTCCGCGACCTAGGCAGAGTACGCAGAAGATTGTGCAGCGTCCTGTTAAAGCGCTCACACTGCCCATTGCCTGCCGGGTGCCAGGGGGTAGTGCGCGACTTCTCCACCTGGTACAAGCTACATAACTGCTGGATAAGAGAGGACTCAAAACTACGGCCTTGGTCTGAGTGGATGCGAGCGGGAACACCAAACTTGCAAAACCACTCAGACACAAGCACCTGAGCCACAGTTTCTGCCCGCTGATTCTGAGTAGGAACCGCCTGCGTAAATTTGGTAAAAACATCAGTCATTACCAATACGTTCTCCACTCCCGAACGCGAGGACTCAAGCAAAGTGAAGTCAATGGCCAAGATCTCATTTGGCCTTCCTGCCAACAGATGGCCCATAAAACTCTGAGCCACCGGCTGGGTATCCTTAGCAGCCTGGCATCTCTCGCACTCCCGACACCACCGAGCCACCTCAGCTGTAAGGCCTGGCCAATAACAGCGTTGCCGAACCAGCTCAGTAGTGCGGTCAATGCCCTGATGCCCATGCCCTTGATGGACCCGAGCCAAGACCTCACCTCGCAGAGCAAGCGGAAGAACCAATTGGAACCCCTCCTCGCCGCCGTCTGGGCGAAAAACGCGACGATACAACACGCCCTCCCTATCCACCAGCCGATCCCATTGACGGAGTAACACCAGGGCGGCCTTGGGCAGCTGTCTACGCTCTGCTGGGGATGGGGGAATTCCTTCCCTCCAAAACCTTAAAATCGGCCCAATTACCGGGTCAGCCTGTTGACATATGCCCATGTCACCCTCAAAACCAGGCAACACAGAAACCACTGCCTGAGTTACTGGTGGGTGCAATTCCGCCGCGAGCACCTGCTTAACTGTAGCCGGCACTTCAGTTCCCAGCAGCAGTGCACTCACCTCACCCTGGCTGGAGGGGTCCTGCCTCGAAAGGGCATCCGCATTTCTATTACTCCTACCTGACCGGTACTTAATAATGAAATCAAATGCGGCAAGCTGGGCAGCCCAGCGCTGTTCCGTAGCAGCCAACTTAGCTGTCGACAAATGGCTAAGAGGATTATTGTCAGTATAGACTATACACTTGTGCCCCAAAAGATATTCGCGAAACTTTTCAGTCATGGCCCACTTGAGCGCCAAAAACTCCAACTTCATGGAGCTATAATTAACCATGTTGCGCTCAGTGGGCCTAAGACTGCGGCTGGCATACGCAATAGGTCGTACTCTCCCCCCCTGCTCCTGGGAGAGGACTGCCCCCAAACCACCATAACTGGCATCCACCTCCAAAATAAAGGGCAGGGAGAAGTCAGCGTAGGCCAACACTGGAGCCGTCGTAAGCCTAACCTTCAATTCCTCAAAGCTCTGTTGACACTGCTCCGACCAGGCATCTAGAATGCTCTTACCAGCTCGCGCCCGGGGACCGACCGCCGCACACTCGGCCACCACCTGGTGCAGGGGCGCCGCCAACTTTGCAAAGCCCTGCACGAAACGGCGATAATAGCTGGCAAACCCCAGGAACGAGCGCAATTCAGACGTACTGGTGGGGCGCCGCCACTGCGCAACCGCCTCAATCTTCCCAGGGTCAGTGGATACACCCTGGGCAGAGATCACATGACCCAAATATTTCACCTCCTTCTGGAAGAATGCGCACTTCGCCAATTTGGCCTTCAAACCCTCACGCTCCAAGCGACCCAACACCACCTCCAACCGCTCAAGGTGCTGCGAAACGGAAGAGGAGAATACCACAATGTCATCCAGGTACAACAGTAGTGAACTACCCTGTTGATCCCCAAACATCCGTTCCATCAAGCGCTGAAAGGTGCTTGGAGCGTTACACAGCCCAAAGGGCATACGGTTGAATTCAAATAGGCCAAATGGGGTACAAAATGCAGTCTTAGGTCTATCTTTTTCCAAGACGGGGACCTGGTTGTAACCACTAACCAAATCCATAGTGGAAAACCAACCAGCCCCCGTCAAGAAGTCCAGGGACTCCTCAATGCGCGGGAGGGGAAAAGCATCCTTCCTTGTCTTTGCGTTTAATTGACGGTAGTCAACGCACATGCGTAGGCCACCGTCCTTCTTCCTGACAAGCACTATGGGTGACGCGTATGGGCTACAACTTTCTCTAATTACATTGGTCTCTAATAGCTGGTTGATATGGGCCTTAACAACCTCATATTCTGACGGCGGAATTCGCCTATACCTCTGACGGACAGGCACTGAATCCAACAACGGTATCTCATGTGATATCAAATCTGTGCACCCCAAATCACCATCGTGGGCGGAGAACACAGATTGATACCGCTTCAGCAAAGTCCTAACCTCACCCTGTTCTCCCCGGGACAAGCCAGATAAATCAATGGCTTCAATCTGTTCTTGAACTGGGGCGACTGTCTCCACAACTTGAGAGCACACTAGGACCCTCACCGGCTCTACCTCAGTGATCCCAGCCGGCAAACTTACCACCTGAACACTATTAAGTGTTCCTAACGCCGTGCCAGCATACAGCATTACATCCGTAGTGCCCACATTAACCATGGGCAGATAAACAGTACCACGGACTACTCTAACCAATGCGGGCGAAGCCAGCAGTCCAGCTGGCAACCCTGACATAGGCGGCTCAAACAACACAGTTCCCTCCCCATACCGTTCAGAACACGTGGCCGGTACAAGCTTTAGCATGCCACCCGGAATACGACACGACTTACGACCCCTCAGCTTAACCTTACCGGTACGCACTACCGAGGACTGGTCCTCCGCTAGATGACAATATTGTAATGCCTGTAACACGAAGTTTGGGGCCTCCACAGAAGGGGGAGAATCAAACAAGCCAGGGCCATACTGTCCAAAGAGCTCCTGGTAGCATCGACTAAGAACATTCATCCCCAACACTCCGGGAATCTGACTACAGATGCCCCCAGGAGGATCCCTGACCACCAAAACACCACACTTAGGAATCAATCGGTTACACATCTCAATATCCAATTCCACATAGCCAATGTAGGGAATGGACAAGCCGTTGGCTGCACGAAGTTGGAGCCAGTGGCACGATTTTAAACGATCTACACCCCACGACTGAAAATGAGTTTGAAAACAACTTTCAGTAATGGTGGACACCATGGACCCGGTGTCAACCAAACAGGGCACGGGGACACTACCAATCCGAACAAGCAAATGTGGGCATGAAGACATTAAATGAGATAAGGTAGTACTCGAGCCGACCTCCTCCCCAACCGCGCTTTGGCTCTGCAGCGCGGTGGGGACTAGTTTCCCGACAACGCAGGGGAGTCAGGCTGTCCACTAACAGTTCGCGATGAAGCATCCAATGAGGGGCCCGTAATTACGCGCTCCCCATTGCACTCCCTAGCAAAGTGACCTGGTTTCTGACATCTTCGACACACAATCTGGTTACGCGGAGGGAATCGACCATGGGGCTGAGGGGCCTGTAAACGGGCGATACTTTGAGTCAGCTTACTTATTTGTTCCTGCTGTAACCTCAACATTTCTTTAACTTCTCCCAACTCAGACTCCCGCGATGACCTCACGGTATTCTCACGAGGTTCACCCCGCACCCCATACTGAATGCCATACGCCGAGGGAAGCGAATGACTACGACCCCTCAAACTCCCTGGCATACCCTCCCGTTCCCACCGGAGTGCTTCACCCCGTACCTCTAAGAGGGTCAAAGTGGGCTGGCCTCGCACCAATTGTTTGAGCTCTCGTCGAAGAGCACTATCATTAACATGTTCGATAAATTGGTCTCGCAACAAAACTTGAGAATTTGGCATGGCATAAGGTGACTTTTGCTTCACTTGCTCCAGGAGGCCAAACAAAGCCAGGGAGAACTCTAACAAAGACTCCCCTTCTCGCTGCCTCCTAGAGAAGAAAGCCTCCTGCAAAGATACATATGATTGTGAACAACCATACAACTCCTTTAGCACCGAGATAATTTTTGCTGGATCGTTACGTTCACCGTCTGGACGGTAGCGAATCTCCTCTCTTGCTTCTCCCTCTAAATGGTCAAAGAGGAAGAATGCTTTATCAGACGCAGACATATAACGGGCCTGCATACAAGCCTGAGCCTCCTCAATCCACTCTTCAATATTAAGACTAGACCTGCCACTAAATTTTGGACACTTTCGGTCTCGTGGTACAAAAACATATCTCTCTGGCAGGGCAGCATATTCATTACTTGACTGTGAAGTGGAAGGAGAAGGCCCCACAGCTACGGAAGACGGCCCACTAGGACCCGGATGAGCAAGTGATTGCTCTTGCCGCAACCGTTCGTTGTCTGCCCTCAACTGAGTTACCATCTCCCTTAATTCCCGCAATTCCTCCTCCATACTTAACCACAAATCTCACTTACCGCAAGAGAAAAAAAAAATACACTGGACGCACGCTGCTGTTTTCCTCTCTTTCTCGTCTCAATACTTCACCACAAACTCGGCCCTACAAAAGACCAAAAAAAAAAAAACGAACACAAAAACAAAAGTACACAGAACAACCCAAATACACATGTACATGTACACACGTCTCTCTAGGAATGGAAAGCCTAAACAACCCTGCCGACTACGCCACAAATGTGGCAATGCTGAGGGGAGAAAAGAAAATGTATAGGGGAATCAGAGCATACTTAAAGAAATGACTACGCCACCCCGTCAAGAAACGGGGAAAAGACCACAGATTCGTAGGCCAAGTAAAACCCGGAGAGGCGTGCGAACAATGTACAAAACGTTTATTGAATTATTACAATAAATCATTAAAAACCCTCCAAGGGCATCAATGCCACGTGTCGGGCCACAAGATAAAACACAAATGGTGACCGTGAGTACGACACTAAATAAGGAAAAAAAAACTCAATTATTCACAAAAAACAACAAAGAAACAAATATAGGCCAGCCAACGACAGGGGCAGGCTAGCTGAAGTGAAGATCCGATCTACACTAGTGCATCACACACACCCACGCACACACACACGTGAAACGTGATTCCAAGCGGCACTGCACTCCACCCGATTATACCACCACCAGTACGCGAAGCCAGCCAGCCTCCCAGCCTCGGCAGTGCCTAAAATAGACACAAAACAAAACCCATTACATTCAATAAACCAATACAAAGACTTCGACTTAACCCAAAAAGAACCAATCTCACAATAGTATAATCACATCAAACAAATAGAAAACAAATATACCACAATAAAATAACAGTATTATATTTAAATTAGGCAAAAGAAATAAACCAGAACACGCTGGCTAGAATGGTCACGCTGAAAGCTCACTGAAGCAGTAGCACCTCAAGGTCAGTTCTCCCAGGGCCGTAGGAAGACACCCTTCGCAACATAGGCAGAGTCACAGATGCAAACGGCCAAAAAGCCCGACGAATCGGGCCGGTCTCAATAATGGGATCACTCAAGACCGCTCAGAATAGGCTTTCTATAAATATCAGCCAACCAGTATACGGCCGATATTTAGCCGCTCAACAGAAGAACTTAAAATAATAATAATAATAATAATAATAATAATAATAATAATAATAAACCACCAATAGGAAAGAATACAAAACGAGAAGAAAACAGCAGCGCCGTCCTCCTTCGACATGGAGTGTAAACACTTCCGCGTTCTCCAGCGGCTAACCAACACGGCGTCAGAAAAATCTCAGTGCACTAAAAGAAAAGGGCGATTGTTAAAAGAATGAGTCACTTTTCTTGTACAAGAGAAAAAGAAGAGTTCGCACCTACCAAAACGAATCGTGGTGCCACATGAAATCGCAGCGTTGCTCTCAGCTCACAAGCACAGAATCTCGTGCAGGAAGACACAGTCACCGAAGAATTTCACCGCTAAGAACAAAGTGAATCAACACCGGTTAACACCACCCGACGCCAAACGAGCAGCGCGTAGTGCCGGTGAACGCATACCTGATCTGTAGTGGACAACCTGCAACCCAATGCACAGCATCAAGTGGCCATTCAGCACGCACCTGTACACCCGCACTCCATAAGGGCAGCACACCAAGTGGCGTAACTCCAGCCTTAAATACCCGGATTTTAATGGACTATTATGGGTGAGAATCACACGTTAATGAGCCGATGTGAAAAGATTACGTCACCCACCTTGCCACACATATATAACACATTTCCTTACTTTGTAAATAGTTGATGCAATGCCTAACATTTGTACCTACATTTACAGCAATTATTCATCTTGATTTACATTTCATTTTTAACATTTTAAGAAATGCATTTAACAGAAATGCATGTATTTTTTTTTACAGAACTACATTTTTAATATTTTAAGTTGCATATCAACATTACGTAGTGTTTTATGTAGAACATGACTTAATGATTCATAAATTAATATTAATCACAGACTATAAAAAGTGTTACCTAATGCATTAACTAATCTTTATGAATTGAACCTTACTGTGAAGTGTTAGCAGTATTTTTAGTTAGAACTGAGTGGACTAAAGCAGTCATATCACCACAGCAGATTCTGAAATTAGACCTGTTCTGTGTTTTCCTCAGAAGTGAGTTGAGCGCTGGAGTGCAAAACAGTGTAGTGTGTGCAGTGGAGAGGTCCTGAAGTCATCTATTTATTAACAGGGCCGACTGGAGGAAATCCTCAGGGGCACAAGGCTCACTTTCAGCAGAAGGGGAGAAACACTTAACACTGAAATAGACATCCACGCTCGGCATGCATCCCGAAGGGTGTGTGCTCCTGGGTGGGTTGGGTAACCGCTGTGCACGTCCATATGGCAAAAAGCAGGAGTTAACAGTATTTTTACAATTGTACAATGTACTTTGCTTAATTAATTATATTGGGTTTATTTTGATTAGCTTAAATGGGAATTATTGAACAGTGGTTTATGATGAGTCCTCTGGTCTTCTATCATTTTAGATTATTTTTTAAATTTTATTTCATTTATTTTTAATAAAACTAGGAGAATTTTTTGCCACTTGCAATCAAATACAAAACTCTCTCTCACTCTCTCTCTCTCTCTCTCTCTCTCTCTCACACACACACACATACACACACTCACATACACAAACTTAGACATGAGAAAAAGCTTAATTTGTCATAAAAACTGTCACACTTGTGATCATGATTAAGAGGCTATATTTTACAGAGCTAATAGCTAATACAGAGCTTACAAAGATGCTAGATGAGCAGGTTTATTTTCACACATTGATTCTAAACAGGTTTGTGTTTGTAAACATTACATATTTTTCTTAACTCACATTAATGCTTAGTCTGGATGACACTGTAATTGGATCTCAATGGGATATTGATTTCAGCATGCAAACAACTAGGCTTAATTTGTTACTGGGAAAATCCAATCTAAATGGTTCACACGTTTTAACCAAATTTAGCACTGTATTCAAAGGCCGTTGAAATTCAATGAAAGAATTGTGTGCTTTTAAGTACAGCACATCCAATCAAAAGCACATAAGAATTAAATCAGATTGACTCACCAACAAATTGTCCTTGAAAATGAAGCAACAACCTGATTTTCCTTTATTAAATCTGTCTGTCCATGAATTAATTCACTAACATTTGAAAACATACATCAGCCTCTGATTTGAACCCTTTTCAAATTTTCTCTCAAACGGAGCATTCCCGCATACATACACACAAATATTACAAAATGAGTGTTACAATTAGGTCAACTAAGCACTAATTGTAGAAAATTCAAATAAATTACATTTAAAGTCATTAGCATAAATCAATATACAACTGCAGTGCAGTCTCATATTTACAGGTTCACTGGTTTATATTTCATGCTTAATCTACTTTTGTTAAAAACTGTAATGAGATTAAATTATTTAATTATAGTATATAATTGATATTATTCAAATGTTTACTCACAGTATACTATTTACTATGATAAACATACAATACACAGAAAAGACTAACCATATGTCTATGTGGACTGTAACTGAAAGAGCATGTAATAATGCATACACTGATCGTGTGTTGTATGCAATTTCATCATGTTTTTATTGGCTCAGGGTCACATTCAAATGAAAATATATAATTGTCTAAAAAGAATTGATCATGCAATACGTTTTGCACCACAGTGCCCCATCTGGAGACACTTGGTCACACGGCCTCTATTTGTAGACACACCACTGACCACTTATTACATTCCATGTGTCTAGCATGAGTATAAATGGTTCAGGCAATGAGAGAGAGCAAAATGTCATACAGTGAGTCATTGGAATGGATGAAGTTCCTCTGGAAGTGGCCTATTTTCTTGTATCAGCATTGATGGAAGCTGTTTCACATGGCTTGAGGAATTTACACTGAGTTTAAAGTAAGATCTCCAATCTGATTTCCCATATGGGATCTCACAATTATCGTGGTGGGACTGGGCAGGAGACACCAACAATCCTACTGGCACATTGCACACATCTCAGCTGCCAGCGTCAATGTGTAATGGTCAGAACAGCATATCCAGATATAGCTAAAAATGCACAAACTGTAAAGATGTTCCCAAAAGGCTTACTGAAATCTCTAATTTCCATTCTTTTCCCCTCTTATTTAGTTATTTTTACCCCATTTTCTTTGAGAAAGAGTCGTAATTAGATTTGTCGGGAGAAAAAAACTGTTGCCATGTGCTTATTGCTAAAAAAAAACGGCATCTATTAGCTTGCGCTTCTACCTCGACTTTGGGTTCACATTTATTATTACACCCTTTTGGATCCTATTACAGTTTCTGCTCCAGGGTAACCAAATAAATTATGTGAACAAGAGAAGCGGAGAGCGTCACACTTTCATTTAAGACCCCTTCCGCCGGTGTGACAAGGCCCATCTGTTTTAAGACCTATCTGCTGTCCAGCTCAGGCCCAGCAGCTTCAGCAAAGAGTGTTCAGGGTAGCACGGTGACAAATGACATTTCATAAAGCTTTATATCAACCAGGCCTGCTGTGTGGGGATACTCTTGCTGTCCCTGGAGAAAAAGCCGTCGTTTATTCTTCCCCTGCAACACAATCTAACCTCAGTTAATGCAGCTATGTCTCAAAGGGGTGTTTGTGAGTCTCCCTCATTCATTTAATCCAACAGAACATGAATTTTATGAGTTTAAATCACATATCTCAGTAGCACTACTTACAATACTGAAGCCTGTCAGTGTCTTGACAGTTGTAATGTAGTTGGAAGAAAATCGCAGTAAAGTCATAATGGTGAAGACATGGAGACAATGGTGAAGTGTCATTTTTGTAAAAGCTGTTATTTATGCGTTGAAAATGTAACGCGTAGGTGGAAAGCCTCTCTGGTTTTCAATCTGCAGATATTTAAGTGAGAGAGAAAAAAGGAGAAGTATATATCTGAATCTTGGCATTATCGTTATTGCTCTCTGCAAATACAGTTGTCTCTCCAATGCAGACTCAAGCTATTATCACATGTTTTTCAAAATTATAAACGTGATTGAGCTAAAGATCATGAGTTACTTACAATAAACCATGAGACTTTTCAATTAAACGTTATAGCAGGAAAAGTGCTTGCAGATGCTTTTCTGCTCTGAGAGTTTGATGTCTTTCATGTGCAACTGTAAACTTGCATCTTGCTAAAGTTGAAGTTTGGATTTAATTGGATTTAAGTTTTTAACATTTCATTCTGTGGACAGAGAACATGGCACCTAAAAGATGTTGATGTAAACCAGCTGTTAAATAATTCTTAATTCCTCTCTGAAATATATTTTAATGTGAGCTGACAGCACATAGAACAGCCTACATTTGTATATAGAATAGCATCTAAAAGTTTGGGGTCAGTGATAGTTCTCAATGTTTTTGAACATCTCTTCTGACCAATGCTGCATTTATTTGATCAAATATACAGAAAAACAGTAATATTATCACAGTTTAAAATAACAGTTTTCTATTATAATATATTTTAAAATCTAATTTATTTCTGTGATTGCAAACTGATTGTTCAGCAGCCATTCTTTATTCTTCTCAAGTCTTTAATGTAACATGATCCTTCGGAAATCTGCTGATAAAGAGTTGTACTGCTTATTATTTTTGTGGAAGCTGTAAAAAAAAAAAAGGTAACACTTTATTTTGATAGTCCACTTTAGACATTCAGTAACTTTGCAACTAGCAGTCATTAGAGTATTAGTAGACTGTCTGCTTAATATCTTCTAACACTTTATTTTGATGGGTCCACAACATACTGACTATAAGAAACTTTGCAAGTATGTCAACTTATTCTACTAACCCTAAACCTACCCTAACAGTCTACTCTGACAGTTAGTAGACATGTAGCTACAAATGAATAAGAATTAGTTGACATGTAGTTACAAAGTTACTTATAGTTAGTAGAATGTCTAAAGTTGACTGTCAAAATAAAGTGTAACCAAAAAAAATAAATAAAATAAAAACCTCTAGGGGCCATTATTGATAAAACTAGGCTTGGCCAAAAAAATGGTTTGGCCCAAGAAAACTTTTCTCTTGCAGTGTATTAGTTTGCTGTTATGCTGTGTGGTGCTTTTTTGAGTTTCAAAACAGATGTGTACACAGAATGCCTCACTAAGTGTCAAGTTGAGTTCAGAACAGAAAAGTGAGCCGGGTGAAGTCTCAGTTGAATGTACCAAACTATGCCTGCCTCCATGCTTGACAGATGAACTGTTATCTAGACAATTGCTGTGTCTTTCTACACAATGTTCTTTTTTAGTCTGGTACAAGCTGCTCTCTTGACAGAAAGCGATTATTCCTCATAATTCGAAGAGGCCATATCATGGATTTTGCTAGAATTAAAAGCTTTTAAAGTGCTACCTTGACACACTTTGAGGTACACAATGCACAGCTCCTTTCATCCCCAGTCCATTTAGACCATATTGAAACAAAGCTGCAAGAATGGCTCAACTGAGAAGTCTTATTAAAGTTCAGAAAGATTTGTGAGAAATAAAGAGATGACCTTGACACAAATACACATACCTCAGAAGAAATATTCAATGATTTGGAGACCCGCCAATTTCTTTTTCCAGAATACATAAAACGAAATATAAAATGGTTTTCATTTGAACTTATACGCAGTTGCATACATGCAAATTTATTTATTTATTTATTTATTTTGGTAGCACTTTAATACAGGGACCAATTGTCACTATTAACTAGTTGCTTATTATCATACCATATTATTAACATATTGACTGTTTATTAGGAGTTATAAAGCACATATTCTGCATGACCAAATTCTACATCCCTAATACCTAAATGTAATGACTACTTACTAACTATCATTAAGCAGCAAATTATTAGTTTATTGAGGCAAAAATCACAGTTCATGGTTTGTTAATAGCAAGAGTTGGCCCTTAAAATAAAGTGTGACCTTTATTTATTTTTTTAAGTTTTATGACTTTGTTTGCCATCTTTGAATTTCCCTGGATAGTTACAACTGAATCTATCCATTGTTAAAGCCACGTTAAGTAGATGTTCATGTGTTGTTTGGACATTAGCCCACCTAAAGTTCAATGACAGCCTCTTGCTGAGACTCTTCAATAAGTCACTTTAAGTTAAGGATTAATGTTGATGTGAAATTTCAAGGGAACCCATTAACCTTCAGTAATGATGTTTCAGTATGAGATTATTCTGCTTTTCCTTGTTGCAAACACAATGGTTACAACAGATTAAATCCTCAGTGTATTGTGAAACTGGTCAGGTATTATAAAATGGCACATTTTATGAAATGACCTGATATGAGCTCAATGCATTCAGCTGTTCTCACAGAATGATGGTGTGAGCGTATATGGAGATGTGCAGCTGTCTTGCATTGACAGTATTACCGGCACATTACTGCAGCCTCCCTCCGGCTAGATCAGGTGTCTGCTGCTCAGGATGTGGTGAGACAATTCATCCTCAGATTGATTCACTTCCTATTGAATTGCTCTCCAAACCTGAGGTGTAATTTAAGCTGTCCTTGTGAGTCTTACTCCTTTGCTTCACTTGAAAAGATGAGGTTATGTTTTCATGTTGTCTTTTTTCTCACCGTGCCTAACATAATCCGAAAGCAGATATTATTTGTCTGCAGTGACAAAATTTTCCTATGGAAGAAAGATCACATCAACAACAAACATTGAGGCACTGCATCCATGTAGAAACTCTATCATGCAGAATAAATTTGCCACACTCTAATTATTTTCAAGGATATGCATGTTGGCTTTTGTTCAAATCAGTATCATTTTCAGTGAATGAGAAAGCTAAACTAATGAATGCACCTCCTTAAGGCCAGGAATTGTCAGGCAGAGTGTGTGTGGTGTTAATTTGAGCTGAAGGCATTTAAACTAGAGGAAAGTCAAATGATGTGTCCTCCCTGTGAGACGCGCTCTGTCGATGAACATCGCCCTGGGCTGCTGTTTTAACTCACGGCAGTTCTAGATTACCACTGGGAGATATCTGCTTCAGTGCCTTAAAAAACACATGAAGCTAAACAAAATCAATCCAGCACTGTGCAAAATAAAGCAATATTAATATTAAAGACCATCCAGGATGGGTTCTCTGTCACTGAGGAAGAGTTATTTGCTGAAGTAGACAGCTGCTGTCAAAAAAATAAAAAATAAATTAAAAAACAAAATTCAACACAGCATGTTCTTTGCTTGATGGCAAATATATTAATGCATTAATCAAAGGGAAATGAAAAGTGTTTGAGTGCCTAGCTCTTGCCATTTCTGTTTTTTTTTTTCTTTTCAATAATATATTCACACAGTTGACAATTCATTTTTAAGATTTACTATCTTCAAGAATCATACTCTGATTTGATTAAACTTCAAGGAAACTGCACTTGCATTTATGCATTATGCATTGTAACTATATTCAAATTACAGCCTAATTGTTTTAGCCTAGTTTATTTTATACAGCAATCAGTTATTGTTCTTGCTTGGTTAAAGAAATAGATCACCCTAAATTGAAAATTTGCTCAAAATGTACTCACCTCCAGGCCATCCGAGATGTAGATGAGTTTGTTTCTTCATTAGAACAGATTTTGAGAAATTTTGCATGACATCGCTTTCTCACCAATAAATCCTCTGCAGTGAATGGGTGCCGTCAGAATTAGAGTCCAAACAGCGGATAAAAACATGACAATAATTCACAAGTAATAAACACAACAAGCAACGTAATGCTAAATTTCTCCAAATCTGTTTTGATGAAACAGAAACCCACGTACTTCTTGCATGGCCTGAGTGAGAGTACATTCTCAATTTATTTATTTTTTTAATTTTAGATAAACTGTTCCTTTCATAGATACAAACACAATATTTGCCCTTTTACGTGACATATAATTCAATGTTCAAATTTTATTAACTTTTTTTTAAATTTACATAATCAGTTATAATTGTGAAATTAAAAAAAATAAAAGTTCCACAATTGTTATTTTTCTTCTCCTTGCTAAAGAAACCAATGGGCCTTATTCATGAAACAAGACTGAATTTCTGTGTAAATGTAAACCACGCATTGAATGTGACAATTTTATGTAAGAATAAACTTAAGCGAGATTTACACAGAAATTCATTCTGCTCGAGTTTAATGAATGAGGCCCATCGATCAATTTGAAGTGTTTTCTAACTGTCCAGAACTGACACACTGACAGAAACAGTACAGCCTATGTAAAATTTTGTGATTAACCAATAGCAGTTCAACATACTGAGTATTTGAAGGCTGTCCTCACAGCTTTAGGCCAGCGTTGCATTTTCATCGTTGCATCGTTCTGCTTTTCATTTCACTTCCTTCTTTTTTTTTAAATTTCTTCATTCTTCCATTGCCAAATCCTCTCACTTCCATGCCAAACTAAATTCCAAAATGTTACACAAAGAAAGAAAATGGTAACCCAGGTAACAACACCCTTCAAAGGCAATGCAATTTTCAAAAACGTCTCATCTCCATTCAGACAGGACCGGGGGGCGTGAGCATGCGCTGCTCTTTGATCTCGCTGGGTTCTTTGCCTTTCATAACTGCTTTGCAAGATGGAGGAGCCATGACACTCTCACTAATTTGACCTGAACATGCTGCACTGTAACTTTACCTCAACATTCCTGAAAATGAATCATCATCCAAACTTCCAAGCACAATTATTCACATTTCATCCCCTGATCACAGAATCAGCCAAACAAGCAGATCACTCATCTATCTATCTATCTATCTATCTATCTATCTATCTATCTATCTATCTATCTATCTATCTATCTATCTATCTATCTATCTATCTATCTATCTATCTATCTATCTATCTATCTATCTATCTATCTATCTATCTATCTATCTATCTATCTATCTATCTATCTATCTATCCTTACATACTCTGACTACTACTATATATGGTCACACTTTAGTTTGGTTACAAATTCACACTATTAACTTACTATTGACTTACTATTTTGTGGTACGTCTTTGTAATTTATATAGGGTTAGATATAATAGTACTAGATATGTAGTATAAACATTATTATGAAATATATAATATATTGTGCAAACATTATACTGTTTTCCAGGATAGATAGATTATGCATTAACCAGCATTAACTACCAATAAGTAATCTATGGCAACACTTTATTTTAAGGTATCTTAACTAGTTGCTTATTAGCATGCATATTACTAGAATTTTAGCCATTTTTTAGTAGTAATTAAGCACATATTAATGCCTTATTCTACATCTAACTATTAATAAATAGCAAATTAGGAATTTATTGATAAGCAGCAAATTAGGAATTTATTGAGGGAAAAGTTGTAGTTAATAGCGAATAAGTGTTCCCTATTCTAAAGTGTTACCTAATCTGTTTGTCATAGTATTCATTTGTTTGTTTGCTAACATTGGTTAATAAAAATGTTTATTGTTAGTTCATGTTAGCTTAGGGCCTTTAAATAATATTAACAGAACCAACTTTTGATTTTAGTAATATATTAGTAAATGCTGAAAGTAACATTTAAGATTAATACATGAAAATAAATAAATAAATAAAAAGCTATATTCTTCATTGTCAACTAATGTCCTTAACTAATGTTAACAAATTGTATTCAGTGTAAGTATGCAAGACTAGATTTTGTTTGTATATTGTAAAACATAATGTTGTAAAACATTTCTTTTTTTTTCTTTAGCAATTTGCAAGTAAATTGGTAAAACTTTTAAGCATGAACACTGATGTGATTCACAAATTCCCCACTGTAAATTGAATTTCTTTATGTTATCTTAACTGCGCAGTGAATGTTCTCCTAAAATGAGCAAACAAATGAGAAAACTGGTGCAGGGGGTGTTAATTGCAGCTAAAGCACTTAGTGATAATTATGGCACAACAAGTCAATCAGAGAAAAACAAACATGCCTCAAGGTTTGTTCAGAGGAGGAACAGCAGGGCTTGCTGGGGTTGCAGGGGGCTCCGGGCCTCTGGAGATGTAGACTAATTAAACAGACTTTTGTGGTGATGGTTGGGAGGGAATGCTAAAGGTTGCAGGATAGCAGGGGGAGTTCTCTGCAAACATGAGCAGATTTTGTAGGGGATGAAGGGGGAGAACGTTGCCTTCTGTGGCAGCGGGAAACGGTGGATCATGCCCACACTGGTGTGCAATTTGCAGCAATTTCCTGCTGCTGTTTGTACAAAACTTGAGGCTGTGTTTAAAGGGTTAGGATGGAAAAGCAATCCTGACTCCTGCCCGGGCACTCACTGTGTGCCCACACCAACACAACCTCCTCATTTCAACAGAGAATAACACTTAACTATGTAGATGTCAGTTACTTCATAAAATAAACATTTTTTTCTTTCTCTAGAGTAGACTTTTTTTGTAACAAGAAAACAACAAGAACCATCAGAGAAAAAGGTTGGCACGTAGGACATCAACTTACATCATAAACAAAGGAAAAAAAACAAGATCAAGAACAAAATAAGAAAAAAAATAATAGTAAAACTTTACAAAAAGTTTCCATTTGTTAACTATGTTAGATAACATTAATAACAAACTAAAATATGTAATTGTATATTGTAAAAATACAAACCCGATTCCAAAAAAGTTGGGACACTGTACAAATTGTGAATAAAAAGGGAATGCAATAATTTACAAGTCTCATAAACGTATATTTTATTCACAATAGAATATAGATAACATATCAAATGTTGAAAGTGAGACATTTTGAAATGTCATGCCAAATATTGGCTCATTTTGGATTTCATGAGAGCTACGCATTCCAAAAAAGTTGGGACAGTTAGCAATAAGAGGCCGGAAAAGTTAAATTTACATATAAGGAACAGCTGGAGGACCAATTTGCAACTTATTAGGTTAATTGGCAACATGATTGGGTATAAAAAGAGCCTCTCAGAGTGGCAGTGTCTCTCAGAAGTCAAGATGGGAAGAGGATCACCAATTCCCCCAATGCTGCGGTGAAAAATAGTGGAGCAATATCAGAAAGGAGTTATCTTAACTGCACAGTGAATGTTCTCTAAAAATTAGCAAACATTTCCTCTAGACCAAAATAAGAAAAATAATGGTAACACTTTATAAATGGTTTAATTTGTTAACTACATTAGCTAACATTAACCAACAATGAACAATACATTTAAATCATTATATCTTTGTTAATGTCTGTTAACATTACGTAATGCACTGCAAACTATCATGAACAAATAATGAATATATATATATATATTTAAACTAACATTAGCATTACTAAATGCAAAAGCACACACATGCTTTAAACACATATGTGACCCTGGACCACAAAACCAGTCTTAAATCAAATGGGTATATATGTAGCAATAGCCAACAATAAATCGTATGGGTCAAAATGATCGATTTGTCTTTTGTGCCAAAAGGGTATCGAGTAAAGATCATGTTCCAAGAAGATATTTTGTAAATTTCCTTTCGTAAATATATCAAAACTTAATTTTTGATTAGTTAATATGCATTGCTAAGAACTTCATTTGGACAATTTTAAAGGTGATTTTCTCAATATTTAGAATTTATTTTTTTTATTCCATATTTTTAAATAGTTGTCTGTCAGCCAAATATTGTCCTATACCAACAAACCATACATGAATGGAAAGCTTATGTATTCAAAATGTATGTATATAAAATTGACCCTTATGACTGGTTTTGTGGTCCAGGGTCACATATTATTCTTTGTTTGTTCATGTGAACTAATGCATTAACTAATATTAAGAGAACTTATTGTAAAGTGTTACCAAAATAATAATAACAAAAAAAATAAAATAAAAAGTAAATAAATAAAAAGTTATGTTAAAATTATGTTTGTTCTTTATATTAAAAAACATAAATAGTAAAAAAAAAATAAAAAAAAAATAATAATATAATATATATATAAAATTTATATTTTATTTATTAATTTTTTTACGCCCTGTCTAGGGGTAAAGGCGCAACATGAAAGAGTACAAGGACATGGAGGAGTTTTGGAAAACGAATCAACAGTAGTTTAATGAGAACAATTATTTAAACAGTGCAATTGGTGTATTTTAGCTTCAGGCGCCGACAATGCAAAAATAACAAACAAAAACCAACTAATTCATCCCTCTAAATTCCCTAGTTCACAAAATAATATGAAATAAAATACAATTACTTCCCTAACTCCCTGTACAAAAACGATCAATAAAAAAGGTTCCAACAAAAAGTTACTATATACAATTATTTACAGTGGTTAGCAAACGAGTCCAAACAGGGGCAATCCAGAATCAAGGTCAAAGAAGAGGCAGTAGTCAGTAATACGAAAAAATGGGCAAAGCAAACTAACAAACAACAATCAATTTCTCACAAGCAAACACTCAACTAAGCACACACAGATATTCTCAGTCTTACTAACACAGTTTGTAACTAACTGGCAAAGTCAAACAGAGCAAACACAGAAAGCGAGCACAAGGCTGAAGCAGGAAGTGATGACGGAGTATTTATAGGCAGCAAGGAGTCAGCTGACCAGGCAGGGTGTGGCCAATTAGACTGCAGGAACCAATTGGGCTTCTTCCTGGACAGAAGACACACAAACACTTCCCAAACAAAAGAAAACAGAGAGAAAGAACAGAAGGGACATAACAATATATATATATATATATATATATGTGCATCAAATTAAATTGACAAAAGTGATTGTATGTACGTAGAAAATTGTATATACAATTTTAACGTATATTTCTAACAACATACTTATAAAAATATATAAAAGAATAAGTGACATATCTAATTTTACTATATTTTGCATGATTAAAAACTTCTTGCTGACAAATGGGTAAAACCTAGATTTTTTTGGTATATGAACTATTATTACCCTAAATGACTTGTCTTTCATTAAAGGGGTGGTTGACTATTTTTTTCTAGGCTTGATTGTGTTTATGGGGTGCAGTCAAACATGTGTTCATGCTTCGTTTTTTTTAAAAAACACATTATTTTTCACATAATTTACCTTTATTCCACACCTCTCTGTCCCTTCTCTGATAAATGGCCAGATTGTTTTCTGGTTTTATGAAGCCCCTCCCTCAGAAATACGTGATGGGTCCAGTGTGTTGTGGTTGACTAAATCAATGATTTATCCCCTTGCCTCAGCGGCATGTGCTCCGGTTGTATTGTAAACAATGGCGTTGTCTATATTGCTTATCAATTTGAACCCAGAATGAGACGCAGAGGATATTAGTGAAGAGGATCGCGCAGAACCTGTGTAAGCACGGCTTTTAATGGTATGCTTTTTTGTTTGTTTGTTGTTGGTTCATACTTTTAGATATGCTGTTATTTGTAAGTCTTTTTTTTATCCTAATTAAAGCCTTAATACAGCACGGCAACCGCACGTGCATCCATGTATAAAGTTTCTCATAGCTATGTGAAAATAAATGTATAATTGGAACAGCTTATCGGAGCTGATCTGAGGATCTGACTGAGAGAGAGAGAGAGAAAGAGAGAGAGAGAAAGAGCAGAGTGTGTACAGAGCAGGGCGACGTGAGTAACAGTATTAAGAACCGCTGCTTTAAAACATATGATTTTGAAACTTGTGAATCCATTATAATGGTTAGAAGACAGAATCGCGATTCATATATGAATAGATTTTTACATGCATCCCTTTCTCTTCCTCTTCTCTAAAGCAGTGCAGCATGGCCCCGCCCCCTTTGCTGCTGTTCCCGGGGGCGGGGTTTATCTGGGTTCGTGACATAACGGACCGGGGAATAACTTGTTGTAGTCCCTTTGCCAGTCGTTTTTGTAGGCGTTAAACTGTCAGAATTTTAAAAGACGTTATCTCCGTTTGCCTTGAACTTTCAGCTTCGTAACTTTGCAGATATTGTTTATGCTCAAACAGCAACATTACACACTAACGTTAAAAAAGTGAAATCGCAATCAACCACCCCTTTAACAAAATGTATGATATAGTTATTACTTTTTGCTAAAAAAAATTAAATTAAACAGGACACATTCTAATGTAGCCAGCTGAAAAACAAAACAAAATTTAAAGCTGTTATTTCTTTTTTCTTATTTTTCTTCTCTTTTATTTATCTATTTATTTATTTCTAAGCAGGGCAAGGCCATAAATGTAGTTAAAGGGAAAAAAAGAAAAAAACAACCCCCCCCCCCCCCCCCCTTCCATTCTCATTAATCACATTCCAACGATTTCATTTATCAGTGACCACTTGATAAACTTTCGGTACTTGATAAAGACAGTGTAGCACTGTAGCACTGAGGGGTGGACAGGCTAGTATGTGAACACATCACACAGAAGCCGCTCTAATCAATAATGAGCTTATGACAGTGATGGACTGTCTGAATCTCCAGAGAAACAGGAGACAAAAGTGTTCACTGCTCACAGTGCTGTGCCTGCCCTTGCACCAAGGTCGTCTACTTTTTCACAGTGACTGGAAACAAATGTCTGGATAAGACAATTTTTTTATTACAGTACCTTCTAAATAACCTTGACCTGAAAATACTTTTGGACATGTGCGACTATATATATGGAAGATGTTTGGTGACCTAGTGTAGCCTACTAATAAAAATCTTTAATTGTTACTCCGTTTTTTGTGAAATTAGCTGCAGATTTGAGCTCTTTTAGTAGCTGGGTGGTTTAGTAAGGGCAAAGGCAATCATGATACATTGTCAGTATTTATAGTAGACTGAGTTTTTGTCCCATCTCCAGGCCTAAATTGAGGGCTTTTAAACAGGAACCGCATTATGGGATAAATATATTGCATGGGTTTGACACTTGACCCTTAATGAAAACAAAACAAGCAAAAAAGGAAGTTTAACTCACTGTGGAGCTGTAGCACTGAAATTTATTTCCTTTTATTGGCCATAAAAATAAATTGGCTCCCTATCTATTATTTTAGCAAATAGAGACTTCTCTTCCCTGCTTCATTTGAGCTAAACAGTAAAAATCTCTTGCAGCCTTCACAGTGTCACATCTTTAAAGCGGATGAATCTTTGATATTCTGTTGTGCACATCAGAGAAGACAATGCCGAACATATTAAAATGTCATCTCAAAATGAGTTGCAAAGAACTGAGAGAACGTTCCTAGGATAAATGTTTTTAACCTCAAGATGTGTTCGTTTCAGATTATGCCTGCAGAGAATTGAATAAACATGAACTTCATTTCTCTGAAGCAAAAATCAAAAGTACAATCACCTTGAAAACGGAACATAAAGTGTTTCAGTATGACTTACTGTCAATGTAAGAAATTCAAATTCTGCACACATTGGTTGAGTTCTTTTTTTGAGGTCTCGAAGAAAACATGACATTGGACTACTAATGTTGGTGGTATCCCAGCTGCATAACAATATGAGTGACTGAGTAACAAGACATTATGCATTACAAACAGTTACCAAAAAAACCCCAAACAACTTCCCTGTCAAATCAATAACTTGTTTTTAAGAGCCTTTCTCACAATACTAAGGATCTACTACTACTAGTATAGCATAGCAATTGCCACCGCATTCACAATACCACATATAATTCACCAAGCAATGTAATTTTGCGCAACAATTACCTTAATGGTTGCTGTGAGTTTGCCTGTTTTACCATTATGGTGCAAAGCTCATTTGTATTCAGAGCCATGGATGATTTTAGAATGTTTCCTTTAAATTGGTAACATATGCTTCAAATGCTCCGACTCTAGACATGATACATTATTCTGCCAGAGCGTTTAGCATACTTCTCATTGCATGGGGAAGGGTACAGGCTAATATAACCCAAACTGGTTTTTAACAAGCCCTCTATTTCCAGCTGTTTCCTCAGCATGAATCCCTTAGAAAATGCTTCAAGCACTCTACTTTTTCATTGTGTAACTAAAACAATTAGAAAACACAGTCTTGGTTTGGTTTTTAAAATACTGTAAGCATTTCCAATGAAGCTTAAATGTTATTTGCCATCTCTAAATCAAAATATAAAACTAATTAACATGCATCTGGTGTGTAAATTTAAAAGCGACATTCTGTCAGAATTCTACATTTCAAAGCTGTTAAGCGATACAATAGAAATGAGGATGTAGCTATACTGATAATATTGTTAACACCACATTAAGTGTTTATACAAAGGCAATATTATATTTCTAGCTGATACCAATAAGACAGTAATTACAGTACATTACATTAAATGACAAATCTATACCATACTATTTGTTACAAATAATTCTAAACTATTTTGTTAACAGTAAAAACTGAAATGAGTCTTTTTAAATTTAGGCATAGCAGCATTTTAATGATGTAGAAACAATTTTCACTCAGAAAGTGCGAGTAAATTTGACTAATAATTACAAAGAATCAGGAAGTAACACACTGAATTAAATGTAAATTAAAAAATGAATATATCACATATGAGATATGGAGCCCTGCACATGACATGCAGGGGAAAAAAAAATTAAAAAATTCGTACTCACAATTTACTAAATCACTTCCTCGGTTTACTAAATCGTGCGCACAATTTACTAATTTGTTCCCACATTTTAAGTGAAGCATGCACAAAATAATAATTCATTCTACTTCCTGTCCGCATTCTCATAAACCAATGTAGATGCCTCTCACTTAAAATGATTCCATGAAATACTGCAAGGCTTTTGAGAATGTCTCTATAACTCATTCTTAACTCAAAATAAAATCCAATTAAAGTGCCTCTGTCTATAACATATCATATAACAAAAGCAACAGTTTTATGAGATTGCGGACAGGAAGTAGAACAAATTATTATTTAGTGTGTACGTTTTACTTAAAACGAAGGAACGGATTATTATATTGTTATATCTAATGTATTATATTGTGTGTGCAATTTACTTATGTGCGGGGCTCTGTAAATTTAATATTTTAAGATAACCAATGTGGTGCTTATACATAATGCATCCCTAATAAATAAACAGTCAATCTTCCATTAAAACATTGTTTAAACATTATGTTGTATATTTAGAACAGTGAGAATATATAAACCAGTCAGGATCATGACTATCTGTTTTATAATATGCAATATAAAATGTATGACAGATAAAGTGTCTCTATAGTGCATGTGGCATTTATAGACTGGGAGAACATTGTAAAATTGTAGGAAAAAGGTTGCAAACTCATGTGAAATATAGTGCTTGTCTTACAAACAATACATGCACATCACCAAACCTAAATACCAAGATCTGAAGCTCACTACTTCCAGTTTTGTTCCCATAGGCTGATTTTATGGCCTACATTATTGAGCTCCCATGAATGCTCATGCACAGGCCAAGAAAGCATGAGTTAAGTCTGGCATGGGCCTGCGCCTGCTCCGCACCCATCACCCGCACCTCAACAGATTATGAATCCCAGCCCAGTGAGCCTCAGCAGAGATCAGAGGTGGCCACACACAGAGGTCGACCTCAGAATTCTCCCATCACATAGTTTTTTATTAAAGCTATATTTCAAAAAGCAGAGCGTGGTGAACGTACGCACAGCTCCAGCGAGCCACACTCTGGCAAACAGCTCCAGATTAACAGAGACACCGTACGGGAATGGAGATCCATCCTTGGACAAACTTGAAAACAAACTCTGTCAGAGTTCTAAATAATGCACAAAAGCTCTGAGGACTGTCTAGCCTGCAAGGAGTCGTAAATACAACACACATGGTGTGAAGCCTTGATAAAATATGCATTCGCTCCAAGTTGCAGACAGCAGGAATTTTCACCGAAGCTCAAAGCTGGAACATGGGTGACAAAGGACATTATGTTCAAAAGCGTCTTTTTCGCTTGATGTGTGTTCAGCCTAGCAAGTATACACTCTCGCGTTCTTCGAGATTCTGGCAGAGGTGGGTCAAAAGACCACAATGTATTACGTTTCCATAGGCTTCACTTCACTTCAAATTGCTGCTGTACTCCAAGAAAAAAGGATCTGAAAGAGAGACAGTAGAAAGTGAGATTGAGGTTTATTAGGTATAATTCTCTACCTCATCTTTACCTTTAGCTTCACTTATTGCTCCCACTCTGATCTGATGGAGCCATAGCCATGATAATTATTCTGAGACTCAAAAACTAAAGAAATATGTCTGTTTTTCTCTGTGCTTGTGTAGTTAGAAGGGAAATATTTCACCCAGGCTATTAGCAATAAACTTACAAACAGTCATCTCCCTGTTCTAGCGTGTAAAAGAGAATAGAAAGCTGGACGAAAGCACAAAATATTCCAAAAATAAATGCTGCTTTCTCTCTCATGCTGGAGGAGGCCAAACCAGGAGATAATTAAAAGGGCATAAATCATGTTGATAAGGATGATGTAATTAAACACTAACACATTTCACTCAGAGTCTCTTGTGTTGAGAATGCACAACACTCTCTGCTTGGAAAGAGACCGGATTGAAAAGATTTGAGCAAATGCTTATGAATGTGGACAAAATGTTTCATTTTCACAAATGAGACCTTTATTTTGTGCTAATGATAATAGCTACAGTGGCCCTAAAAAGTATTTGGACACTTTTGGACAACTAAGACACACTTTAAAATGTCATTCCATTGCATATACAATAACAAAATATGAAACCATGTGACATCTGCAGATCTTTTCTCAAAACTACTATAGTCTTTCTGTGAAGATTAGTTCACCTGAGATGTAGTTCATCATATTAACCCATAAAAACCAAGACCAATTTCTCCTTATAGGAAAATTATGGGGCATATAAAACAGACCAAATGGACCACTTATAACAAGTTTCTGCAGTTGTTTTTGAAATACAACCCCTCCTTGGGAAAGTAATGTGACATATATATGACATTGGGCATTTATGATAAATTTTTCATGTTACATATGTTACATTGGGCGTTTATTTCTCAACTGATTTTTTTTCTTCTGTTTATTTGCTTTTCCACAATATGATTATATTACTTCTGAAAAAGGTTTCTGTTTTATCTTCCCAGAAAAGTAGTTTTTGAATTTTTATTATTTCAAAACCACATAACTGTGACCATTAAATTTTACAACTCTTTTTTAACATATCAGAATTCTACCTTTTCAGGTATATGGTATATGAAATTAATTTTTATATTTTTCTTTTTTTTTTTTCTTTTTTTACACAGCTCGAAAATGTGCAAACTGAATAAAAATAAATAACTACCTCACACTGGAGGTCAACATGTTAAACATGCATGTAGATGTGTTAAAATATACTATGAAATGAGCAGCAGAATATATATATAACACTCAAATAATTGAATCCGCTAAATTAATTGAGCAGCTCATTACCATTTTTACCATTTTTCTTAATGTGACAAATATACCTGACAACATACCTGGACGTGTACTGAGAGACTGTGCTGCACAGCTGATGAATGTCTTAACAGACATCTTCAACACCTCGCTGAGCCAGGCAGTCGTCCCCACGTGTCTCAAATCCACCTCCATAATCCCAGTACCAAAGAAGTCACGTGTCCTGTCTGAATGACTATCGTCCCATAGCACTGACCCCAATCATGATGAAGTGCTTTGAGAGGTTAGTCATGCATCACATCAAGTCCAGTCTCCCAAGCACGCGTGACCCATTCCAGTTTGCATATCGTCCAAACCGTTCCACGGACGATGCAATATCCAACACTCTCCACCTAGCTCTTACTCACCTGGAACAGAAAAACTCCTTTTCAGCCGACGGAGAAAGTTAAGTTAAGTCGTGACGTATTGTCAAGTATGGTGACCCATACTCGAAATGGTGCTCTGCATTTAACCCATCCAAGTGCACACACACAGCAGTGAGTAGTGAACAAGTGCACACACACACACACACACACACACACAGTGAACACACACCCGGAGCAGTGGGCGTGTGCACTTGTTCACTACTCACTGCTGTAAGAATGCCGTTCATCGACTTCAGCTCAACATTCAACACAATAATCCCACAACAGCTCATCCACAAACTAAACCTGCTGGGCCTTAACACCTCCCTCTGTAATTGGATCCTGAACTTTTTAACTGCAAGACCTCAGTCAGTCCGTGTCGGCCGCAACACCTCGAGCACTACCACACTGAGCACAGGTGCCCCACAAGGGTGTGTGCTCAGCCCGCTGCTCTTCACGCTGCTGACCCACGACTGCACTGCCAAGTCCAGCTCCAACCACATCATCAAGTTTGCTGATGACACAACTGTGGTGGGCCTCATCAGCAACAACGATGAAATGCACTACAGAGAGAAAGTGGCACAGCTGGCTGAATGGTGTGGTGCTAACAACCTGTCCCTCAATGTGGGTAAGACAGAAGAGGTTGTGATGGACTTCAGGAGAAACTCTGTTGACCATCCCCCACTGACCATCGACGGCTCAAACGTGGAGAGAGTCGGTAGCACTAAATTCCTGGGGGTGCACATCACAAAGGATCTCACCTGGACCACCAACTTCACGTCACTCAACAAGAAGGGACAACAGCACCTCTACTCAGGCTTGTAACCTGAAGGTTGCTGGTTCGATTCTCGCGCCGGCAGGAATTGAAGGTGGGGATTGTGAATGAACAGCACTCTCTCCACCTTCGATACCATGACTAAGGTGCCCTTGAGCAAGGCACCGAACCCCTAATTGCTCCCCGGGCGCTGGAGCAAGGCTGCCCACTGCTCCGGGTGTGTGTTCACTGTGTGTGTGTGTGTGTGCACTTGTTCACTACTCACTGCTGTGTGTGTGCACTTGGATGGGTTAAATGCAGAGCACCATTTCGAGTATGGGTCACCATACTTGACAATACGTCACGACTTAACTTAACTTTCTCCGTCGGCTGAAAAGGGCAAGTCTCCCTCCACCCATCCTCACCACCTTTTACAGGGGCACCATTGAGAGTGTGCTGACCAGCTGCATCACTGTCTGGTATGGGAACTGCAGTGCTGCTGACCGCAAGACCCTACAACGGACAGTGAACACTGCCGCAAAGATCATCGGTGCCCCTCTTCCCTCCATCCTCGACATTTTCCTTGCACAATGCTCCAGCAAGACCTCCAGCATCGTGAAGGACCCCAAAACCTCTTCCAGCTCCTGCCATCAGGAAAAAGGTATCGAAGTATCAAAGCTTGTTCTGTCAGATTGCTCAACAGCTTCTTTCCCCAGGCTGTGAGAGCTCTTAACTCCAATCTCCCTGTCCCCGCTCTGAAACCATGAACACCTCAGCCCCCCAACTCATAAATAACTATTGACAAATTTCTCCTAAGTGCAATTCTGGGTGTGCTACACACAGGTGAGTGGGCTATACAAACCACCTGTAGTAACGCACTCGTCCCACTATATGCACACTAGACACTTTCTATAAACACTCCCTGCAACAAAGACTCAATAAGACTATATGCACTATATGCTCACTATATGCACTATATATAGACTCACTATATGCACACTAGACACTTTCTATAAACACTCCCTGCAACAAAGACTCAATAAGACTATATGCACTATATGCTCACTATATGCACTATATATAGACTCACTATATGCACACTAGACACTTTCTATAAACACTCCCTGCAACAAAGACTCAATAAGATAATATATGTTTACTTGAATATTGCACTACAAAATAATGTTTACTGGAGCATTGCACTACTAACTCTTTTGCACTATGCGCTGCTTCCCACAAAATCTCTCTTCTGAACAATTTAATGTACAAAATATATATTTCCTGCACAATTTCATGTACAAATATCTTTTTAGCACTATTTCATGTACAGTATTTATGTAAAGTTCTTGTACAGTCTCAGTTTGTGTATGTGTAGTCAACTAGGTATAGTAGTTATAGTATTTATAGTATATGTAAAGTCAGATGGTTAAACTGTTGTATAGCCCTATTGTTTTTTTTCCCTATATTTGCATTGCTGTATGTGTATCTCATGTTTAACTAGTATGTAGCACCGTGGTCCTGCGAGACACGACATTTCGTTCCACTATATGTCCACATATGTAGCAGAATGACAATAAAGCTCAACCTGAACTTGATATGTCACATCTCAATTCCTCCTACTTTTATAAGGTTAACAGCCCGATGTGACATATATGTCACCGCAATATCTTTGTAACTTGTTTTATATCAATTTGTTCAAGAAATGTATTAAAATCAGGTTAAGAGTAATCTAGGATATGTTATTACAACATTAGAATTGTTGCATGGATTGAAACATACCTTTTGTAACAAAAACAAGTGTTTTTAAAAATTGCTGACACTGTAACGTGTGCTAACCAGACAGGACACCATTTATCCTGTATAAGTGTGTTTGTGATGTATTGCTTTAATGTCTCTTGGTTTACTAATTTTGTTAAAATATGTTTTTGAGCCACTGTAGTTGCTCATTATGCTCATTAAACTATAATTAAATGTTCTCTGTTCAGTTCTATTTCTGGTTTATGTTAATTTATATAATTTATATTCTGTCAAAATTTGTAGATTTTTATTAATATTTTGTTCTTATGTTATTTTCTATATGCAGAGAGTCAAAAATAATTTCACTGTAGTTGTACTATGTATGTTGTGACAAATATTTGTAATATATATAAATATATATATATATATATATATATATATATATATATATATATATATATATATTGTATAAATTTGTATAAACTTGATCACAATTAATTAAAATTGTGGAGTAAATGGGTAACACTTTATTTCGATAGTCCACTTTAGATATTCTACTAACAGTAAGTAACTTTGCAACTAGCAGTCATTAGAGTATTAGTAGACTTTCTGTTCAATATCTTCTAACACTTTATTTTGATGGGTCCACAACATACTGACTATAAGAAACTTTGCAAGTATTTGTCAATTTATTCTACTAAGCCTATACCTACTGTAACAGTCTACTCTGAGAGTTAGTAGACATGTAGTTGCAAATTCATGAGAATTAGTTGACATGTAAATGACATGTAGTTACAAAGTTACTTATAGTTAGTAGACTGTCTAAAGTTGACTATCAAAATAAAGTGTAACCAGTAAATGTAATTAATATGTATAAAATAAGTATCAATGTGTAAGGTGTGAACAAAATACAAAAACAATAAAGATGTATATATTGTCATTAATATTTAAAATCAGAACTGATTTGTTTGTTTTATTCCTTTATTCCTTTCATTTCATTTCATTTCATTTCATTTCAGTTCACGTGTGACAGGTCCAGTGCAGCCACTTTTGTCTGCCAGCCAGCTGTGCTGCCTATCAGTGCCTTATTAGATGACATGGGGCTCACAAAACAACATGCCTTTTTGGTACCGCCATTCCAAATATACCAAAAAGGCATGGAATACTTATGATCTAATTACAGTTCCTCTCCGAGTAGCTTCAGGGCTTACTGTCAGCCACTGTTCTTGCTCATCTGAGGGTCTTTACAACTGTGCATGTGCAAATCTTGTAAATGAATGCAGGCCGCTGTCTCATCCCTGCCCAGTGAACTCTGAATCCATGAGTCTGTGTGTCTGGGCTCTGGGCTGGTGATGAGTTACAGAGGTATAAATCCCTTGTTATTTGGCACACAGAAAGGACTGCTCCATTGGAGGGTTTGTCATTGCAACTGCACCCCAAGACAGCATGTGTGCATTCTTCGAAGGCTTGAAATCCCTGTGGCATGTGGTTCTGGGGCGTCATCCAGAGCTCCAGCACCAGCTGAGCAGATTTAACTTGACAATTTGCCTTGTATGACTGTAGTCCTCATCCCAAAGGCCTGAACCTGAACAAAAATAAATAGTGGCATAAAAAACAGAGGAATAAAATAACTGGAGTAGATCTAAGGAAGCCTCTTTTGATAGAAAACTAAAAGGAATAAAAGCCTGTGTTGACAGATCGAGGGTTGGCATAAATGATATATGGGAATTTGAGCTCTATATCTGGCATGAATTATATACCTCTCAAGTCTCACCATATCAACATGGAGGAAGTGAGGTAACTGTGTTGTTTTATAGCCCTGATGTTGAGTCTTTGTGATTAGTATCCTCTCAAGGTGTTGAAGGATTGTTATGGCATGAAAAGAAGGAGAAAACAATGTTTAAACATGTTTCAGAAATAAAAAAGAAAGGTTTCTCCATTTCCATAAAACAGTTTTTCCATTGATGCTATTCTTAGTAAACACTGAATTTGTAATTAGTCCTTGTGCAGGTAATGTATTGTAAGATGTTCATTCTAAATGTTTTGAGACCACACACACTTACACAACTAAAAGTTTTGATGAAAACAATTTCCATTGGGTAAAAGGGGGAAACAACTTGATCAAACAATATCTTAATAAAGGGTTTCTTCATCATAGTGTTGATATCTAGTAACATGTCAAGACATGGTTCTGGTGCACACAGTTTCTCGTTTCTACTTGAGTTGGTCCGCATGTTCCTGCTAAGCAAAAATTTGTTTCATTCATATGCAATATTAATTCATCGCTATTTGTAATGAATCTAAAAATAAGTCATGTATGATATGGAGATCAGTGATTCACATCTGTTTTAAACTAGCTTGCAGCATTAACACTCTCACAATGAATTAAAGACATAGTCCACCCAAAAATTCAGTCAACATTTACTCACCCTCAAGTTGCCCCCCCCCCCCCCCATCTTCTGTTGTGCAGAAGAAGATATTTTGGTAACACTTAAGTATAGGGATCGATTCTCGCTATTAACTTGTTGCTCATTAGCATATTTACATATTAGCTGTTTATTAGTATTTATAAAGCAAGCGCATATTCTGCATGACCATATTCTACATCTCTAATCCTATCTAATAACTAAACTTAACAGCTACCTTACTGACTATTGCTAGGCAGCAAATTAGGAGTTTACTGAGGCAAAAGCCAATGTTAATGCTTTGTTAAAAGTGAGAATTGGTCTTTAAAATAAATTGTGACTGATATTTTGAAGAATATGGGTCACCAAACAGTTGCTGGTCCCCATTGAATTCCATAGTATGGGAACCAGAAACTGGTTAAGGCTCGCCCACACTAAATGATTTTTAAAATCTTATCAGATTTTCAAAATGTGAGAGACCACAAACCTAAATGCAATAATAAAAAGTAACAGATTTAACAGTTTTGTTCCTATAGCATGTGTCGCGATGTAACCAAAACGACACACCACACACTAACAGATTCCATTCACAAACAAGCCCCAACTGTGAACACAATAAGTCTTGCAAAATCTCTCGCGGTCAAACATGACTTTAGAGTAAACCAATATTGGTCGACAGGCAAGAAGAAATGGCAATGATAGTGTCTGAATTGCTTTTTACAGAAAATTTGCGGAAATAAAAGAAACCTATGCCTTTTATTTTACTTAAACCTTTTATAAGTACTTATAAAAAGTACTTATGCACTATTCTATGCCATTTTTGTATTATAAATAGTAGTGTGTTCACACTGAAAATTCCAAAAAGAAAAATTGCACTGGAAAAGTGTGGAATGTTGGACACTTCATGCGCTCATCTGTCACAGCTTTAATCCTGTGGCAGTGGGGAAGGGGCTATCAGACTCAGATTATGAATGATAAAATAACCTTATATAATTCATACACTACATGGTTAAGTACATAGTGCATAAGTACATAGTGTATATGGCGTGGTTAGGGATGCAGCTATGGACTTTACATGTTACAGTATGAGCTGGAGGTGAGTAATACTTCCATCTTCCATCAGCTCGCTTTCTGATTTGGAATTGTTTCATTCCATGTGACAATCAGCAGTGTGTGTGTGTGTGTGTTTGTCCTCAGAGATTCCCCACACAACAGGTTTCCTGATCATAAATATTCAACATGTTTGATATTCATGATTTGAGATTGGTGCGGCACCAACGTTCTTCCAATCAGATTCAATAACACTTAACACACCCCACACGACAGGAATGTCAGATAAGATCATTTGTAGAACTATCGCAACTTTATCTAGGATTGTCGGAAGTGGAGAATTCGAATCAAAATCGGCCCGATTATCTTGTATTTTTTCCCCAGCTTTACCCACATTCTTCAAAATATCTTTTTTAGTGTTCAGCAGAAGAAATAAACTCATACAGGTTTGGAATAACTGTGTGAGTAAATGATGAAGGAATTTTCATTTTTGGGTAAAATATCCCTTTGACATGTTTGGATGCTTTTGTTTGATCTAAAAACATCTGAATGCCAGTTAAGCAACTGATAGTTTAAATAAATACAATGCAATTTAATTTGTTAATATAATATAATATAATATAATATAATATAATATAATATAATATAATATAATATAATATAATATAATATAATATAATATAATATAATATAATATAATATAATATAATATAATATAATATAATATAATATAATATAATATAATATGCAGAGCTGTCACACACACACACAATCGATCTCCGACTGCTACTGAGATAATCTGTGTCTTAGGTCATTCAATATGGTCTGATCTATTACCTATCAAAGGCCATCCAGCCGTTCCTACAGAGGCAGTATTAAATACAAACCCAAACCTCATTGATCTCCTCTCACGAGGCCTCTGAAAACAATGAGTGTGTGGAGTAATGTTTCACAGAGGAAATGTTTGGAGTAGATATCTCTGAAAAGGTGGCAAAGTAACCTTTAAATAAAAACATGGTTCAGATAAGCACAGAAAAAAGCTTTCGGGCTTTGAAAGAACACAGGACATTGTACTCTATTTATCTGTTGTCACTGCAGAGATATGATTGTTTGCAAGTCTTTAGATTAGTTTGTAGGCCAAATGTTAAGCATAGAATGGATTGTCACTTTATTTTCCATTGCTACAATAGTTTAGACAGATAAAAGACTTAAATTAACATATTTTGGTTAGTAAAAGAACATTATGATGCAATACAATTATAACAAATATAAAAATAACACACAGTAAAATACAATTTTTCGTAATAACCAAACTATCATGGCAACAAAATCGTCTGGCCTGTGTGTCTGATATATATCTGAAAGATATATTTCCCAACTAACAAGGTGGCTGCTTTCCCTTTATGCTCAATTTGATGCCTCCCACTTTCATCAAGATGTTCTGCACTGAACTGCCAAGTCAGAGCCTCTCTTGAATATAATATACAGTCTCAGTACAAAATGAAGCTCAGACCGCCACAGTACAACTAAGAGATTCCAACTCCTCTTTGTCTGCCATGCCGCTCACAGTAGAGATAAATGTGCGGCTGGCTGACTGTTAACACAGCAGGCAGGTAGACTTCCTCTGAGTTACTGCTTTCATCCAGCGTACTTCCAGAGCACTATGAAAGTTGATGATGCTGAGCAATTTCAGCTCTGACAGAGTTGCTGTAGAAATGCTGCCAACAGAAAGGCAATACATTTACCAGCGTGCATTACAGGTGCATTTTCATTTGAGAGGCAATTACTCTCTGCAGTAAAATAGCTTTCTCACAAAGACAGCTCCACCACTGGAGGGCTGGTGATTTGTTGTGGCAGGCTACTTGGCAGGAAGTACAGGACTGATGCTGGTTTTCCAAACCATTGTTTAAAAAAAGGGTAAATTTGTAAGCAAATTACTCCACCCTGTCCCATTTGTCCCATCTGAACAGGGATTCGGTCACGTGTGCAACTCTTACAATTCAAACTTGTCATTGCATGCATGGAATGTGCTAGTAAAACAAATAAGGTTGACATCAAACTCTACAGGCTCCACCAAGCAATCTTTGGTTAATTAATTCTCAGACGAAACCACAAAATATTAGTTTCTACCTGCATGCTTCTTTTGGAGAAGAAACTATTCACAAGCTATTTTCTTAATTGTCAGATGCCAGTGATTTTCATTAAAATTAACAGAAATATACCTTTTTTTTCTTGTTGTATATTGTATATTGAGTGTCATTTCCACTACAAAAATCAATTTTGCACAGATTAGTGTACTAAGTTTTAAATGAAATATGGGAAACATTTTTCTATGTATTATGCAAAAAGTTTAAAATATTGTTTAACTGTAGGAAATTAAATAAAATGCTATAACATACATGAATATGAAATTAGCCTTAGCATGACAAAGGAGAAGGCCTTTTATTTAAAAAATAAATGTAATTTTCAAAATATTCCAGTATTCCAAAAAATATTCCAGTATTCCAAAATGTACTGTAATTTCCATCACAGAATTCTATTAAACACTTACAATATTTCAGATATGATGGAAAGAACATTAAGAAGAGAGAAGAAATTATTTTTAAATTATTTAGAAATTTTAAACGATTAAGAAATTAAATTCAATCTATATTATATTATATTATATTATATTATATTATATTATATTATATTATATTGTATTGTATTGTATTGTATTGTATTGTATTGTATTGTATTGTATTATTAATAGTAGCATAATATTCTGCAATATTTGCCTGCTGGTTATTTATCCTAAAAACGATTAACTTTAATATGCCATTTGTGTTATATTATAGTGTTAACAAGTCTCTGCAAGCTTTAATTGGTTGTAATATAATATAATATAATAGTAACCATTACCAAAGTCCACAGAGCCAAAAGTGCCCATAGTTGAAAATATAAAATAAAATAAAACAACACTTTGAGAAAGGAATGCTTATTGCTAAATGCTAATCTACAGTACCAAATTCAACATGCATACTGTAGTTTTCACTCACAACCAGATCATATTCACTTCATATTCTGGTTCTGAAAGTATTCCACACTTAAAAATCTTCATTTAATCCTCAACAGTCCCCATCTGATAGAACCGGACTGAAATATGCCAAAAAACCACATATCTATATTGCTATCTTTAGGCAACCAGTTGAGCGTAAACCAATCTTGCACATGGTCCTTGTGATTGAAATCTGTATTTTCTATTACCTCTCTATAAACAGATGGCAGATAAGAAATGCCTGCAGCTTTGAAAATGCCGCCTCCCTGGTTCTGAAGTGTAGCCTACAGAATGGGGTTCTTCGTGGTGGTACGGGAATGATTACCCCCAATCTGTCTTTGAGCTGCAAAGCTTCCCCATGGACTGCCATGACAGCTCGGCTCAGAGGACAAAATGAACATTTTTCACCAAGCAAATTGCTGGCTTGGTGTGATACGGATTTGCACTAATTGACAGATGATGTGTTTCCACAGTTCTTTATGAAAGTTAATTGAAATGAAAGCAGGACTGTGAACCTTTGACCTTGAAGCATGCTTCATAATAGTGAGGCATGACCAGGTATAAGAGACAGATTCTTATCACAACACAATACTGAAAGGCACTTGAATAAAAAAATGCAGAAATATATTCATCAATTTATACACATTGTTTGAGCAGCAATTTTCATTCTCTCATTCTTCAAGAGTTTTATTAAATCTCTACATGGTTGCTGCTGATTACAGCTTACCCTAGGACACCCAAGACATGTCATACGCAAAGTAGACATTTCATAAATCATTTAATTAGGATTCCATTAGTGAATTAATCTGCCAGCTGCATGCCGTGATAAGACAGTTCACCAGAGGGTGTCCAGGGAATTTACTCATGTCTGTCTGTATCTAAAATGGCCTGTCTGTCACAGTGCTGTGGGGTTTGGAAGGCTGTTTCTGAAAATGACTTGCCTTATGAATGTTCACCTTACGCCGCAATGACAGCGGGCAGATTGCTCTCCGTTGCATGCTGCCAAAGCTGTGCGACTGAAACGCTCATCACAATACTCCTATCTGGAGGAATTGGAAAGGCATGAAATCAAGGTCAGGTAACATCAAGCTATTTGTTTACCTACAGATTCTTCAATCTAGGGGTGAAAAGGAGATTTTGGAATCACTTTAGATTTAGTTTTTTATCTTGACTGGGAAGATTGCAGTAGAGAAAGGTTATAAATAGCAGATAAAGCTTGTAGAAAATGTGCCAGTGACATGAATTCCAGAGTACATGACTGACTCAGATGAAAGACAGAAACATATTGCAAGCCAGGACTAAAAAAAAAAGGGGAAGGAGTATCTCCAAAACGCAGTCTGCCAGTGAATGGAATGGTCATAAATTTGTAGGTTTTGAGCTGAGTTCAATTCCTGTCTTGTCTTTCATTGTAAAGTCTGAGATGAAATACAGCTATATGTTTGCACATCATTGTGGCTGTGATTTTGTAGTGTGGAACCAGCCCAGCACACAAACCGCCACTTACATACGACTCTCACTGAAGTCAAACTCCATCCATTTATAGCACAGTGATTGCTTCACCTTTGGCTATGTTTAGGTGGAATGGCACAATATCAGAAGAAAAATTCAAGTGGTTATAATGTTTTGTTCTCTTGGTAGCAATTAAAAGTAATGTGCCATCATTAATCTATTACAAATCAAATATAGACACATAATAACTTTGACTATATACAGTGCCTTGCGAAAGTATTCATACCCCTTCATTTTTTCACGTTTTGTTATGTTGCTGCCTTATGTTAAACTGCTTTAAATTACTTTTTTTCCACATCAATCTACACTCCATACACCATAATGACAAAGCAAAAACAGAATTGTCACAACTAAAATATATATTTATATATACTATATAAAAAAACTGAAAAAAGTACATTGCATAAGTATTCATACCCTTACCTAAATATTTAGCTGAAGCACCTTTTTTACAGTCTCACGTCTTTTTTGTTTGATGTGACAAGCTTTGCTTATCAGCATTTGGCAATTATCTGCCATTCTTCTCCTCACCTCCTCACCTCTCAAGCTCTGTCAGGTTGGATGGGTGCAGATGCACATTTTCATGTTTCTCCAGAAATATTTGAATGGGCTCAAGTTCTGGCTGGGCCACTCAAGGACATTCACAGAGTTATCTATAAGCCACTCCTGCTGTGTGCTGAGGGTCATTGTTATGTTGGAAGGTGAACCTTCTGCCCAGTCTGAAGTTCTGAATGCTCTGGACTAGGTTTTCATTAAGGCTATCTCAATATTTTGGTGCATGGAGCTTTTCTGCTACTTTTATGTGTCCCTCAGTCCCTGCTGCTGAAAACAGCCCCACAGCATGAGGCTGCTACCAGCACACTTTACTTTTAGGATGGCACTCTGCAGGTGATGAGCAGAACTGTTTCCTTCAAACATGATGCTTGTAATTGAGGTTCATCAGACCAGAGAATCTTGTTTCTCACAGTCTGAGGGTCCTTTAGGAGCTTTTTTTGCAAATTCCAAGTGTGTTTTCATGTGTCTTCACAGAAGAGAGGATTGAGTTTGGCCACACCAGCATTAAGCCCAGATAGGTGGAGTGTTGCAGTGATGTTTGTCCTTCTGTAGATTTATCCTATCTCCACATATGATCATGGAGCTCAATTAGTGACCATCATGTTCTTGGTCACCAGTCTAGACAAGGCCCTTCTCCATCAATTGCTCAGTTTGGCCAGGAGGCCAGCTCTAGGAAGAATCCTGGTTGTTTCAAAGTTCTTCCATTAAGGGTAACAGAGACTACATGCTTCTGTGACCCTTCAATGAAGCAGATTTTTTTTTTTTTTTTTTTTTTTGAACCCTTCCTTCAGATGTGTGCCTTGACACAAACCTGTTTGGGAGCTCTACAAGCAGTTCTTTTGTCCCCGGGGCTTGGTTTTTGCTCTGATATGTAGTATCAGCTGTTAGATCTTTTATTAAGACGTGTGTGCCTTTCCAAAACATTCCCATCCAATTGAATTTGCCACAAGTTAACTTCACTCAAAGTGTAACTTCTACAAGCAATATGAATTAAATTTCTGAACTAAATTTCAACTGTCCCAGATAAGATTTTTTGCTTTACCATTATGGTGTATGGAGTGTAGACTGATGTGGAAAAAAAATCATTTAAAGCAGTTTAACATAAGGCAACAACATAATAAAACGTGGGGGGGGGGGGGGGGGGAAATGAAGGGTACTTTTGCAATGCATTATATATCAAGGACATTCAGTCCATATAGGTTGTACATGCTCTGCATACCCAAGCCATTTAAAAGACTGGCAGAGGGACTGGGACTAGCTAAATATTAACATTGCAATATATTCCATTGTCATCTGAGGTGTAACATAAAGCTTAATAAAATATTGTTATGTAACTGTCTGTAAATATTTGCCAAACGACAATAAGTTTTTGCAAATCTTTGCCAACTATGGAGGGATTCAGGTGAGTGCATACACAACTGCTTTGGCGTCTGCGTTCTATTGCTATGAATCGTCATTGTTGGCATGCAGGTGATTTCATGCACAAGTGGAAAAATGTGCTGTTGATGCCAGATCTCGATTACAGAAAATTACATTGTACTTGATGCAAAACTAACTCAGCTAAATATATATATATACAGTATATATGAAAGTCTACTGCAAACATTACTTCTTACTTATTTTAGGGATTTGACAAAATATGTTGAAGGTACATGTTATTTGGGAACACGCTTGAGCAAACTAATCAAAGTGAAAAGTGTCTGAGGATTTTTATTGTTTCAATTATTTTCCCCATGCTTGACAAATCTTGTGTGTGGGACGTGTGTGTATATATATATCTATGTGTAAGCATGTGGAAAGGCTCTGCCACTGATTGGATATTCCTGGCCCTGCTTTTAAAACAAAGCCTTGGTGTTTCTTATTCATCATCTGTGATGAATTAGATTGCATACCTGGTCATTTGTACCTAACCAAATTTGCACCTAATCAGAGTGGGGAACTACTGTGTAACTTCAAGAAAACAGAAGACTATGAAGGCCACATTTACAGTGTCATGATTATTTTTCAGTAACATCTGGCACAGATCAGATCTTCTTGTATGCATTTAAATAACAAAAAACACATACAACTCACATCAATTGTTTATTTTTATACCAAAAAAAAAAAGACTGGAAAAAGTAGTACCTTAATTATGTCTAAAATTAGACATGTCTGAGACAATCTAACTTTTTATTAATAAAGTTTATCATTCTTTGTATTAGTGCATAGAAGAAATGCTACTAGGAAAACATTTAAAACACAAACAATCCAGCTCAGAGGCTCCACTGTGATTATACACAAAGCTAGTCCAAGTCTTTATGGTATCCAGCCTTTATGAGTATGACATGGACAATTATCACACCAGACCCGAAAACCCATCTCTAACCATTCCACAGTACAGAGGATAGTACTGCCAGAGGCGGGCCTGGTCATAGAGCCATAAACAGATAATAACTTAATGGTAGACCAATTTGGAAGCAGCTGGAAGCAGGTCTGTAGAAGCAGCTGTTTTAACTCAGACATACACACATGGACACACACTGTATGCATGCACTGGCACACTCAAACACCACCACAACAACCACAAGACATCTGATATCTGCTGCATAGCTTATTATATTTGCATTTTATACATGATTAGTGAATATGCCGGCTCTTACAGTAGATAAATGTGTGCAGACACACACTCACACATTGCTCATAATCCCTTAGCTTCTTCATACAACAATACACATACAGTGGCATGAACATGCAAACACACACATATGAATTTTTGACTTTAGAATTAACTTGTGTCACATTCTAAATATGCCAAACCTTTAATTGGCAAACTAAGGCAAACATTTTTTTCCAAGAAATAACAATAATAATAAAGATAGGAAATAAGCATTAAAATGGGATCAAAACAAAGAAAAATGAAATAAGCAAATAAATGCAGAAATAAATTATAATAAATAAACAGATATTTACCTATTTATTTTATAATAACAGTAAATAAATACATATTAAGGAAATTGATAAATAAATGTGAATGCAAGTAAATAGACAGACAGAGAGACAGATTGATCGATAGATACATATACATACATAATATATAGGTTAGAAACATGTAAATGCCGATGGCTAATTAGTGTGATAGTATAATTATCTGAGTTTCTAATATGTCATGACCTGAAATTTAGTCAGTTTAGTGTCTTCTTTTGTCTAGACTTTCTTCAAAACACAGCTTTAAATAAACAAGGTAAGATCTACGGAATTTCCAGATAATTTCCTGGTGGATTAATTAAAAGGGAGCAAATCTCAACTGGGATGTGAAACGAATATCCACGCCGACAATGAGAATTAAACCAGGATATCTACATAAATCTAGGTTAACTAAATTTATATTCAAACTTCACAACATTTTACAGCATATCACTCATTACCATGCCTTTCCTTTCCTGGTGCACTGTAAGGGTTAAAACGCACATTTGCAAATGTCTCTTTGATTACAGATTCAGAATCTACAGCTATAGCCATATATCTGCCAGACCATTGGGGCGGAACTGAATTCATTACCCCACTGGACCCACAGTCCCATTCCTCATTAGTTCAGCCTAACTTCATGGGAATAAGACATCTCAGTGAAGATCCATTTCATATGATTTAGAAAACTAACAGCTTATGCATATGGTCTCACTGTTACTTTGTCCAGAATCCATTGGCATTTTTAAACTGTAAATAAATCAATGCATTTGATATGTGGTAAAGCAATACATGAATATTTATACGTGCTTACATTATGGATCAGAGGGCATTTATGGTCACATAGCTTCAGGACACATATTGCCCTCTGCTGGTTGCTGCAGCACTCGTCTGCGGTCTGGGACGACATGTCTAAAGTCCTCATTAGAAAACCGTTGTGCACATTCCCGCGGCCACAAGCTAAGATACTGTAATTTTGTGGCTTGGACGGCTCCGCTCTCTCACAGGAGTTCTCCGCTCCGCTTACTGATTTACTGTACTGATCTCATAAGCACAACTCAGACTGTTCATATTACTGCTGTCCACCCCAAACACAATACATCAATCAAACCCACACCTGTAATATTGCTCTTTTTAAAACACTCACATTACTCAGGGAATATGAGAGTTGGCAGCTTGGAAACAAAATTCAAATCTTATCATTCCTGTATTGACTTGTAAGCCTATTTTAAGGCTAAGACAGCAGCATCCTGTGCAAAAATAAAATCCTGCAGGTATGGTTTGTGTCAAAACACAAGGAACCAACCATTTGTTTGAGTTAAACTAAGCAACACATCTAAGCACAGCTTATTACACATACACATTACTGACCAGTGTGCCTGGAAAGCCTCAAAAAGAGAGAACCCAACCTCGCCAAAACAGTGTGGAGAGAGATTTGTATTTCCATTTCTGTTAACTATCAAAGCACTCGATAATATCCAATAATATTATAGGGGAAAAGACACTGTCCTTACAGAAGCCTGTGAAATAGATCCATTTGTGGATCACGTTCTCTCTGTTAGTCACACAGATATCCTTTCACAATAAAGACAAGTAATTAAACAGCATAGAAAGCAAATTATGCGGTCTATCTAACTTGATTGTGTTGTCTGAGTGAACCAATTTATTGCAACACTATACCTTTTGGAAAATGTACAAAGATTCCCAAGGAGAGAGAGAGGGAGAGAGGTTGTATTGTGCTCGTCCTCTATCAGGAATCTCAGTCCAAAAAACTCACAATAGCAACTTCATAACGGAGTAAAAAAACAGCCCCAGGCTGCATACCTCCACTAGTTCTTATTCACAGCTGTGAGAATGAGGCACATGATCCCTCATTTGCTCTTCCTATTGAAAGAAGTACATGGAAAATTAACTTTCAGTATGTCTGTATGTCGCTTTGGATAAAAGTGTCTGCTAAATGATTAAATGTAAATGTTAATTGGACATGCTGGTTTTGGTTGTTCATGCAAAAGTTATGACAAATGCCTATGACATATGACGAACTTTACACTGCAGCAGAGAAGTGTAAATTACAAAAAAATGTATTTAGACAGATCATTTCATGTTGCACAGAGGCAGCATAAGTGCATTTACATATAATGTCATGAAATTAATGTTTTGAATCTAAAATTATTTCTATCATGACAACTCGCATGGTTATTGATATGACAATGTTAATGTATTTGGTCTTGGCAGAATAGATCTGCTACACTGCTGCTGCTGAATTGCTGAAAAAGCAAGTACAGGAACATACTTATGCTAATACAGTGCTGTGAGTATTTAAGACATACTGCTGCTGCACAAATAGCATATATAATAACCCGTAGCAGATCTATACAGGTGGAGCTGGGGAGGTAGAGGGTTTCAGAGGAACTCTGAAAGAGCTCTGCGAGCTGTTCTGGAGAAAGCTAACCAGCCATTTAAATGTAAAACAGCAAGCATTAGCTGCATATACAACATGAACCAATCAGGTTATGCCAAGTAGTTTAACGCTGTCAATATCATCAATTTGTATTAACGACCCATCAGCCTGCGCCACCTAGAGTTTTATGACAGAACTTGGCATGAATACATAAACATAGAAAAATCATTTTAAATATAAGTATCATTAATTTTGAAATTATATTTATAAATCATAAAATACATATTCTGCCATGACAATTGCTCTGAAGTTGCATTTTCTTCACACACGCTCTCAGAAAAAAAAAAAGAAAAAAAGAAAAAAGCTGCCACTGTGGCAGTACCTATTCAAAGGTACACCTTTGTACCTAAAGGGTCCCTATCGGGACCTTAAAGGTACATACTAGTACCTAAAGTGTACATATTTATACCTAAAATGTACAAAAGTGTATCTTTTGAAAAGTGACAGCTTTTGTACCTTTTTTTCTAAGAGTGCAGAACGAAAGCTGCATCAGGTTCTTATGTTACACTGCAAGAGTCATTCTCTTAATCAGCGTTTTGAGTTTTTTTAAACCGCACTGACAAATTGTTTTTGTTTAGTTTGTGTTGTTGTTTGTTTCATTGTTTGTTTTGTTTTGTTGTATTGATAGAACAAAAATAATAATAATAATAATAATAAATATATATATATTAATTATTTGGTTTTATCATTTTAAATAAACAAACTGCATTTACCAAATGGGGCAACAACAACAACAACAAAAAAGCTTAATGCTCTGAAAACTGGCATGACAATACTACCAAAAACAAACAAACAAACAAAAAAACAGATAATTGAAGATTTTTAAAGCATTAACAAAACATAAAAAGTACATAAAGTTCTTAATTAATTTATTGTTTCTGTAATGTCATGATTGATAAATGTACATGCCAAAATGGTTTGGCTCATATATGTCAAGGTTTCAACTACTCTGCGCTAAACTCTAAATGTGAATAATGGGAAACGTCTCCTTGTCTCAGCTGTGAATGTTCATGAGCTGCAGTCAGGATGCCGGAGTTTTCTCCCGTGGGAATTCAAATAAAATCATCATTGTTGAAAGATTTTGGCATGAACCCCAAAAGGCAGAGATTTGCATGGAGTCGTCTTAACCCTTTGCAGTGCAAATGTTTGCTTTCCAGTGTCCATGTTCAACTACCTCAGACCTCAGTTCATACATACTCTATATATGTTTTAAGGTGCTCTCTCCATTTGCAGATATGACATTTCTAAGTTAGCATGAAGTTGCTGACTAGGTTGTTTTAATATAGCCTGACTTTGAGAAAACGAGGCGGGTGTTGTAATGAAATAAGCCTGCAATTAATTACGATTATTGCTGGTATCATTTACACGACTGCAGTTATAAATCATTGAAGTTGTTTACCACAGAAATGCATCTTAAAAAGTTCTCAGCAAAGTGTTTCTTCCAGACCTCTTTCTAACAGCCAAGGAGGCAAGGACATGGATAAACAAACAACTCAGCGTTCTACATCAGAGCTCATGGCGTATGAAGATAACACACTAAATTATTAAAAGCTCAGTTGATTAGACTGTTGTGCCACAGTCTTTGCGCTATTTTCATCCTAGGATCAGGTCAAACACACCAGCTCTGATTTCACACACACACACACACACACACACACACACACACACACACACACACACACACACACACACACACACACACACACACACACACACACACACACACACACACACACAGAGAGAGAGAGAGAGAGAGAGAGAGAGAGAGAGAGAGAGAGATCCCGCGTGTACAAACTGTCTGCAGTGCTTCCATGGAGCCCACTTGCATTTGCCCCAGGATGCAACCTTTCTAAAATCTCCATTTTGACATGACAAGTTTAAACAAAGCAATTTCAAGCGCAGCTGCACCTGCCGTGTCCGCAAACGTCCTCTGCACTGTCTAGCGAGAAGACAATCATTTGTCTCGTTACACGGCTGAAATGAGCTCAGGATCTCTCTCGCTTGCTTGCAATGTGGGTCTGTTTGGACAGAAATTGGTGTGAAGAAAATATGTTGTTCAGATGGTGAAAAAGTGCACGAAAACAGTGCACACCATAATTGAGCTATTATATGGGGTTCAAATGCTTCAAAAACATTGCATTCAGTACAGCACAAAGACAAATAACATAGTAGTTTAGATATACCAGAAACAGGAAAATAGGAAAAAGCTCTATCCAATCAAATATTTTGAAGCAAATCCGTCTGTACCTCATGCAGAGATACTGCCACATCCATTGAGATTCTGAGAGACCACTGCATCACCATTTGCAATCTTCATGAATATGGATGCTTCCCTATTTTCATTCACAAGGACACATTTAAAGAAAAAAAGAAATAAAAGAAAAAAAGAAAGAAATGATATTAGCTTAGAGCGTTAAACGGTTTGGGGCTTTCTGAGCTCCTTACATGGGTGTGAGCAGGTTTTAACAGTGCTGAGGGACCGTTAAGGATATATGAGATTTGAAGAAGGATTTGAATAATGGCTGATGTGAAGACCACTGAAAGGGAAGAGACACATGCGTGGCCATGTACCAAACACAGAGGAGGTTAACATAACAGAAATACATACAGTAAAGTTAACATAAAATAACATAACATAACATAACATAACATAACAAAAAAAAAAGTTATATAAAGATTGTTATATTATAATGATAGTTGTGTTTTTTAACAAATAAATGGAGTACACACAAAGACTGAAATATGGGTTAATAACAAATGAAACTCTCCATTATAAAGAGAAGATAAAATCTAGTTTAAAACTCTCCAAAGTCTTAGGTCTTCATGTAGTTTTTAAAAACTTTTATATAATTTTCAAGAAAAGTTTCTGTTTAATGACTAGTAGTAGAAACATATTAAAAGTACAAACATATTTTCCTTCCTTCTTTATTAATTAATAACTATACATTAAACATGAACACACACACACACACACACACACACACACACACATACACATACACACATACATATATAAAGGAATAAGTGATTATATTGCATAATTAATTATTAATTTATATAATAATAATGCATGCATTTTTAATGCATTTTTGAATAAATTAATACATCCAGGCAAAACAAAATTAGCGTCATGTCACTGACCCACATGCATTTGTTTCGTTGGGGTATTTTAAATGTCATTTGGCTAATCTCCAAACTCAGTTTGTTACCATTCGTGCATACTAATTAAAGCAGTCTAACATGGGTTTTAGCATTATGAGGGTTAATCCATTTGTCTCCCTATTTGAAAAGATCCATTATTATGATTTTTAAAAAGCGGATCGACTTTCCCTTCTCAGTTCCCTCTCAGGGCCTAAGGGGCCTGTTGCTAGGCAATAGTGGCTATCTCTGAGGTGACGTGATCTCCCGTGGGCCTGCTTCTCACTCATCACCTTCCACATAAAGACATATGCACACACACACATGCACACAGATAGGCGAAGGCATACACAGACCTATGCATAAAAAAGGAATGAAAGAGAAAGTAAGCAGGCCAAAGATAACAAGGCGAAAACTGAGCGAGAGAGTGTGAGTTAAACACATTCACGCTATCACATTGCTTCCTCTCGACTCGTGTCCTTATCTCTAGCAGCCTGTTCTCACTCACTCATTGCAGTGCTGAGAGGGTCTTCCACACACAGGCCAGGCCTCAGTCACTTCAGCGGCCCTGGAGGACAGGCAGATGGCTGGAATGAGGAAGCCATGGGTGTAAGGGCGGGCATCTGGACGTCTCCCCCTTCTCCCATCATCTCTTCTCCTCTCCAGAGCTGTGAACGGAGCACTTCAGGCGTTCATCAGCCAGAAATTAGACATGACGTGAGAAAAATTTATCACGAAAGCTTGAAATAGCAGGCCCCTCGGCGAGATTTTGAGACTGCAGGCCCCACGGCTTCAAATTTATTTGCCACTTCTTGGGATTCTGCAGAGATGGTGAGAGTGTTTGAATCAGGGTGGCAGGCCAGGTGCTGCTAGGGGAAGTTAGAATAAACTTTGGCAAGTTTTAGCAACTTTAAATAGCTCAAAAATTTCAAATTTACGAATTTCATTTAATACTGCTGTTATTTTAGTCAAATTCAATAACATATTCGGTGTTCCAATACTGAGCTGTCTACAGAGGGAGTATCTTAAAGCATCATAGATCTTAATTCTGCTACGTTGTTTTTGATTATTTTTCTTAAGTTGCATTGCATGTATCCTACATGGAGAAGACAATCCCAGAATCCAGAATGACGACAAGCCAAAAAACAACCCCACTTCATACCCTATATACAGGATCAGCTACAATAATTATGAAGCGACAATTTTAAAGTTTGTTTGTGGACCATATATTAATTTATATATGTGTAAGGCCAATAATAACGTGTACAGTATAAAATGAATGTATATGCATATTGTGTTAAGATGACTACATTAAAAAAAGAATAATAAATAAATAAATAAATAATAAAAAAATAAAAAATAATCATTGTTTATGTGCAGAGTCATTTATGCTAGCATTCAAAAGTTTTATTTTATTTTTATTATTATTTTTTTAAAATGTTATTTCTTTGTTTTTGTTTGTTTTTAAAGAAGTCTCTTATGCTCACCACTGCATTTATTTGAACAAAACACAGTAAAAACAGTGAAATTGTGAATGATTGTTTTAATTTACTGATTTTTATTTGAATATGTTTTATAATGTAATTTGTTCCTGTGATGGCAAAAGCTGAATTTCAGACTTCGGTATCACATGATTCATAATTCTTAAGAAATCATTCTATATGATGATTTGCTCATAAAGACACCTTTCTTTTTATTATCATCAATGTTGAAAACAGTTGCACTGCTTAATATTTTTGTAATCATGACAGTTTTTTTCAAGATTTTTTGATGAATGGAAAATTCAAAAGAGCAGCATTAATTTGAAATATAAATCTTGCAACATTATGAATGTCTTCAATTTCACTCTTGATCTATTTAATGTATCCTTGTTGAATAAAAATATTCACTCTCTCACCCCAAACCTTTGAATGGTAGTGTACATTACATTTCTATTTAGCATTTAACAGAACTTTTGCTTTTTAACTTTAGCTTTGGTTGATGATAATCTAAAATATTATTATTATTTATAATTTTTTTTTTTTTTTTTGAATGAGAACTGTAACTTGTGGTAAGAACCTGTGGTATCGCCATTCACCACAGAAGACCCCTGTATTAGAATATTGCATTGTTCCTCACACAGAGTTTCTGCCTTCTGTAGAGCGTTCCATATCAGTCACTTATGAGTTTTCTTGACAGTTAGTGAGCTGTCTATGGTGGCTGGAGGCAGCATACTGGGTGTTGGAACAGAGCTTTAGTGTGTGCCAATGTTTTAAGAGGAATGTTTAAGACAAATAACAGTGAATGGTAGTCTGAGAGCCCAAGCCAGTTTCACTAATGCCAGAGGGCCAGCAAAGACTGAGTGAATGTACAAACTGCATGAAACAGAGCCCCCATTCACCTCTTAGCACGACATGACAGGCTATGTCTGCTGAACATGGCTGTGCAAACACATACTCGCACAAGAAAACCTCCAGTTGGTTTTCAGCAAAGCCAGTAAAGTCCCCATCAGCAGAGTGTTTATCTGATCTGGGTTCAGAGGCCCCAAACAGGCCTGACTGTGGAGCGTCTCCGCAGCGATGATGAGAGACATGTGCCTGGATCCTGTGTCCATCCTCAGAGTGGCTAATCCATCTATCATGTCCGGCCCTGATAACCTCCTCCACGTTTGGCCTCTCATGTCACCGCTGCTTTGTACACTTATCTGCACCATAACATTGGGTAGTGTGGGATCAGGGAGTATTAAGTATAGCCAGCATCAGGGCAGAATTGTCTTGCATGGCGTATGTTGGGTGGTTGTCCTAGAATGGGTCAATGTCATGATGGTCACTTTCTCCACTATCTGTTTATCTATTAAAAAACACATTAAAAAAAAAGCACACATAAAACGACTTAAATATACCTCTCCTTGGATGAGCATGGTGTCACTTGTTCTGTTATCTGGTGTTGTTTTCACTAACTCAACTTTAAGAATAATTAACAAGGAAGGAAGGAAGGAAGGAAGGAAGGAAGGAAGGAAGGAAGGAAAGAAGGAAGTAGCAAGCAAGCAAGCAACTGTTTTAATTGAAATTAAGCTGAAATTAAATTACAATAAAATAAAATAATTAGATGAAAATCCTAAAAGAAAACAAATAAATAAATTTTAATTATACAGGTTTAAGTTGAAGTATTTAAATGCTAAATAATAATACTACTAATAATAATAAAAATGACAAAAGTAAAAATACACATTTTAAAATGTAAAAATTAAAGTTAATTAAAATTAATAATACATAATATAATATGTTAATCTTAAAATATCAGATAATAATACAATGTAAATATGTAATGATATTTAGAAATTAATAACCTTGAAAACATATTTAAAACCCTTTTTTGAAAAATGCACTCATATGTACACCACGCCACCACATGATCCAATTTTTTATAGATATAGATTTTTTTTACAGGTGTTTTACAATATTTAGAATTGTCCACTGCATTGGGTTGTGTTTTAGGGTTAACATAAATGTCAGTAAAATGAATGGATACTGTCCTGGCAGTTTTTTTTTTTTTTTTTTTTGTTCATTGCAAAATGAATACAAGGAGTACATTTCTAACTTGACACATGTGTTAAACTAGAGTTTTAAAAGATCTGTAATTTTCTTGTCATAGACACGTCATTGACCGATTTGTGCAACTTCCCTGATGTCCACCGTGGGAAAAGTGTAGTGCTGAGTGGGAAAACCTGTGAATGTGATGCAGAGCTCCATGTCTGTGTATTCAATATGTGGCTTTCTTACACGTAAACAGAAAAGACACAATACGACAAAGAAAAGTGAGTGAGAAAGAGAAATCACAGTGTGTATGAAAGCTATTGTTAACCACACTGATTAAGATTGAGTTCACTGTGATTAGGGCCGCTCACACTTCTGAACAGATGCCTTTTGTGCCTTTTCCATCACAGCCACTGAGCCAAAGACATGTCGCTTCACAAACACAAGCATATACATGCAACATGATACACAAATATACACTATTTCCACAAACAAATTATAAATATTTCTTTCGCACACACAAAAGATCTTTTTTTTAAAATGCCCTAAGACATCAGGCTCCGGGAACATTTGCTTCACAGCTGTGTGGGCACATCTGGGATGGCAGGAAATTCAGCGGCTGTCAGCGTGACGTGCAACGAATGTTTTCCAAGCACTTCAGAGGATGAGCTAAACTACAAACCCCCTCCCCCTCCACCGTCTCCCACCCCTCCAGAATTTATGGAGTCCGGCAGCAAGTGGTTCTCATTAACCATGTCATCTTCTTAACAAATTGCTGCGTTGCTCTCACAGCTGGGGTTGTGCTTATGGGGACTTATGATGTTATTTACCCCATATTGTGCTCAGTTTTGGCTGAATTAGAATAGGTTGAACTGTTTCTGAAAGTTTTTTCACCTTATAAAATATTATTTGGTTACTGCTCTGTAGTATGGGAGCATACTACTGTTGCGAACTGTTGCAGAAATGTTCTTTGGAAGTTAAATTATACAGTGTAACACTTTACTATGAGATTCTTTCTCTCTCTTTTTTTTTTTTTTTGGTCATTTACATATTTTATATGCATTTCGTATCATGAACTAACAATGCATTTAAAAACTTTAATTAATAATAAATTCAATCTTTATTTCTGCATTTATTTATTTTTAACTTTTTATTTATTAGTGCGTGAATTAACCAAGTATTTTGTAAAGTAATAGATTTCTTATATTAATAATTACTATTAATACATTTGTTTTTATTAATAAAATTGTTTTTCATTGTTAGTTCACGATACCTAATGCATAAACTAAAGTCCTACTTACCACACTTAAGTAAAAATAAGATCAAGGCATTTAATTTAAATTTTATTTATTGTTAAATTTATTAATTTAATTTAATTAGTTTTTAGAATTATATATTCTCTTTTAATTTTAATTATAGTTAAAATGTTTTATTATTATTATTATTATTATTATTTTATTATTATTATTATTAGTAGTAGTAGTAGTAGTATAATTATAATTATTATTTTATGTATGTTTATATAGCTTTCATTCATTTTTATTGCAGTTGTAGTTGTTTTGGTTATTTTAGTAGACCAAGCTAAGCTAATAAGCTAAATGAAAATACAAAATTTTGCCTATATATATACAGAATATATTTTTTCGATTATTTTTCTTGTGAATTCATTAACTTGTAAATTAAAGCTGAGCTGTTTAATAGCACATTGAGCAAATATTTAATTCCATCTTGTTCTGTCGGTCTTTGAAATGTAATATTATTCTCTCTGCTTACTTTTCAATGTAATTATGGGTCTGTCATAATTTAGCATTCTTCAAAAGTGAAATCTGGAAAATGTCACAAAGAGAATATGTATTTTCTGTGACTGAAGGGTTAGGTGTGACTTGAAGCATCTGTCCAGTATGAGCCTGACAAGGAAAATAAGCATGAAAGAGAGCTGAAACTGAGGAAAAAAATCCAGAGAAAGAAATCCACACCTTTATGGAGAAGCGTTTTTGTTTCCAAAGCCACCCTGCATTAACAGCTTTCATCTGGTTTTCCTTGGCAGCCGAGAGCTAAGATTTATCCAGCAGGAATTATGGTATAAATTGTTCCTCAGACAGAAGAAATGAACTGACTGCACCTGGCCTGACACAGCTGTTTTGCACATAGCACAGGGATCAATAGACATCCAATTGTTCATCACCCTGAAGAAAGCTCTTGAGAGCAAATACATGAGTCTGTTAGAATCAAGGAATGGCCACGTCAGCAAAAAACAAAACAAAAACAAAAACATATGTGCAACTCAACAAGGTCTTTGCAGGTGCCACAAAATGACCATTAAAAATAAAATAGTAAAAATAGCTGACTATAGACAAACAGTATTATTGTACCAAATATTTTCAGGAACATCACATCAAGATAAGGTAAACCTTTCGTAGAAGTTCTATACTAAATATTAGCCAACTAACAGATAAATTGAAAGGCCTGTTAACAATGTGACAGCTTAAAAAAAGGACTTTATGGTGAGAAAGAAGAAGATCTACAACGGGTCTTTATTGAATTTGTTATTCTGTATCTCTTTAAAAAACTTTGAAGAATCTTTTCTAATCTCCACGACGTCCAAGTCATCTCTTTGCAGCAAAGAGCCTTTATTTTTAAGTGTAAAATATTTGTACAATTGAAATAAAAATAATAATAATAAAATAAGTTTCGGTACAATATTTCAAGAATGAAACCTTAACCCTATGAAGCCTTCTTAGGCCTCTAAATCATGAGCATGATCCAAAATTTGCTGAAAAATCTTCTGTTCACAATTCACATACATGCCATCTGTCTGAGATTGATAGTTAATACTTTTTAAGCAAGTAAAAGGCTTAGAATAATTCTAAAAGTGTCCTCCTTTTTTCAGGCTGTGGTACATGATTGATTGATTGATTGATTGATTGATTGATTGATTGATTGATTGATTGATTGATTGATTGATTGATTGATTGATTGCATGAATGATTGACTTATTGTCTTTTGATTGATTGATTGATTGATTGATTGATTGATTGATTGATTGATTGATTGATTGATTGATTGATTGATTGATTGATTGATTGATTGATTGCATGAATGATTGACTTATTATCTTATTCATTGATTGATTGATTGATTGATTGATTGATTGATTGATTGATTGATTGATTGATTGATTGATGTGAAAACTTTACAATTTTTTAAGGTGAATATAAGAATAACTTTTATATTGTTAGTAATATCTCAAGATGAACACTTTCTGAACTGAAGCAATTTAGGTTCACTCGATTATGCATACATAATTTTTAAGAAGAATTTTGTTAAAGGTGACATATCATGAAAATCTGACTTTTTCCGTGTTTAAGGGTGTAGTCACACCAGGAAAGTCCATTAGTTCACTTGCTTTGGTCTGAACCAAATACAACGTTGATTTTTTGTTTGGTGCGGTTGGCTTTTTTTGCAAGTGAACCAGAAATTGTAAACAAAACTACACGTGTGCTAAGGTCATCTATTCATTGGTTCATCCATTCAACCGCACCTGAGATCATTCTACAGCTGGGTCTCGGTATGGTGGTTTGGTCTGCACCTGAGTGTATTCACACCTACCCAAAAGATCCGCACGAAGAGGAGAAGCAAACTTGAGTTTGAATCAGTCGAACCAAACAAGACAGATGTGAATGCACCCTGAGTGATATAATCGGGTCGCCAGTGCATCTACCAATTGAGAAAATGTAAAAGAAAAAAAAAAAAGAACAACCCAGTAATTAAATGTTTTTATTTATTTATTTTTTGGAAAGCCTTTCTCTGCAAGCGTGTGAAAAAACAAGCCGCTCATATTTCGCTCACCCGTGATGTAGGAAGGGGATCTTATTATAATATTACCACCTCTTAATCTGCACTTTTTTTTGTTTTCGCAAGTGACAGCAGTGTTCCAGTTCTAACATAGTGAAGGTTCAAGTAAAGCATGCTAACTGTTCTGTCTTTGGCTGCAAAGAACACTATTTAGAGTCCCAGCCTCAGAGGAGACGAGAGCAGTGGATTTATTGAATTATTTAATGTATATTACACTGCTGCAACACAGATCTAATATAAACATGCAGTTTCTTTCCCAGCTGTTTACCTTCACATACATAACCAACTGCACTGAAAAAAAAAAAAAATTGGAGTAGGACTTACTTGAAAAAAGCTTGGAAACAATTTTCACTCAGAAAAGCCTAGTAAATTTACAAAAATTTGCCAAGTAAAGCCTAAACATAATTATTAGTAGCTGTCACGAATCCGGCCTATGAACTTCCGTTCACCCACCACCAGAGGTCACTCACTCACCACATTGACTGTTGCACTACACTACTGTTGCACGGCACCCACGGACTACATTACCCATCATCCATTGCACTGACGACACATACACAGCTGATTACACTGATTGCACATACACAGCTGAAGGCACTGATCACACAGCTATCACCAATCACACACACTACTTAAGCCATGGACTTTCTCTCCCTCACGGCCAAGTATTGTATGCACTTATCCCTCTCCTAGCGATAGGTACTCTACGGAGCCCATGTAGCTTTCTTAGTCTTGCCTTGCCTGTTTTCCTGTGTTTTATTCTAGCCCGTGTTTCCTGGATTAACCCTTTCCGTGCCATTCCGTGTTTCTGTTCAGTTCCTGTATTGTCCTGCATTTTTCACTCCCCTAGTGTTAGCTGCTTTAAGGAACGTTTGTTGTTTTCTAGTCTGTGTTCCCAGTATTTACCCGTCTCACTGTTCGGACTCTGTTTATTCCCTTCTCTGGATTATAGCCTGTGTACCTGGATTATCTCTCTGCGTTGCCCTTTTGGATACTGTTCGCCCATCGTCGACCTTCGCTTGCCCTAGGATTACTCTTTGTCTTGTCCATGCCATACCTGTTTGCCATTGTTTCAACCCTGCCTGTATATATGACCATGCCTTTAAATAAAAGCTTGCACTTGGATCCGCACGTCTCACCTCTCGTCAGCCACGTTACAGTAGCTTTCAATATACATTTTTAAGTCAAGTTTACTTAGGAATTCCCAGTAAATTTTACTTAAGTAATGCTTACCATGGAAATGAACTCTGATTCACTGAATAAAACAATAAATGTACAATAAGTATTCTCAAGTACATTTCACTCAGTCACAGTTTATACAATGTACTCAAACAATGTAGCACTGGAAGAAAACATGCTATTAATGTTACGGTGTCTTTGCTAAATAAAGCACACGACGAAAGAGTATCAAACACACAGATCAAATAATAGCAGACAAAGAACCAGGGGAGAACACAGGCTTTAAATACTAAAAGTAATCAAGGGGAAACAGAAACAGGTGAGCTAATTAAATAATCAGAGGAAACTAGGTCAACATGTGACATATCGCCCCCTCCCGGAACGGCGTGTCCCCGTGCCGACAAAAGCAGTCCAACAGAGGAGGGAGGGTGGGGGTTCTGGAGGTGGGCGTGGAGCAGGAGAAGGGTAGGCAATGGGGAAGGGACGGCAATGGGGAAGGGACAAACACAAAAAGAGTACAATACATAAGTCCATGGGGGAGTGGAGGGCAGGAGGAGCCAGGGAGGAGCCCGGAGCAGGAGGAGCCAGGTGGCGGCTCATGGTGGAGTTGACGGCGGGAGGAGCCATGGTGGAGAAGGTACCGATGACACCAGGGGACCGACTGACGGAGACTGAGCTGCTGGAGGTGGAGACCCAGGTGGAACTGAGCAGACAGAGAGCCGGGGTGAAACTGAGGATCCGGAGGGCCAAGGAAGAGCTGAAGGCTCAGGCGACTGAGGCGGCGATCCGGAAGACTGCGGTGGAGCCGGTGCGACTGAGGATGAAGGTGGAGCTGGAGGGAAGGAGGAGCCTGACAGAGCCGGAGGGATGGAGTGACGAGGCAAAGCCAGAGGAGTGGAGTCCCGAGGAGGCGCTGATGGAGCCAGTGGGATGACGGGCAACGGTGGAGACGAGGGAGCTAGGACCCGAGGCGGAGCCGATGGGTCGGAGGACTGAAGTGTAGTCCAAGGCTCGGAGGCTGGAAGTGGAGACAGGGGATCCGCATGTCTGGGCGGAGCTGGAGACTGGAAGTCCCGAGGTGGCGGAACAGAGCGCATGGCAGGCGCTGACTGAAGGTGAGCCGAGGAACTGACAGGCATCAGCGGAGATTGAAGCGAGGAACTAGCTGGTTTGAGAGGAGGCGGGAGAAGGAGGCTGGGAGGGAACATAGGAGGACTTGAGCTGGACGGAATCAGCGGAGACACAGGATATTCAGGGCTGGACAGGACCAGCGGAGAAACAGGAGATTCAGGAGCACAGGTTAGTACTTCTCCAAACCAGTCTATAAGGTCCATCTCAAAGATGTCCATTAGTTCCTCTATATAGCTCCCAGAAACCAGAAGCAGCTCACCCTCAGTCGCGGGAGTGTGGGCGGGGCTTCCCTCCAAGCCCTCGAACACCACCAAAACTCCCTCGAGGACGGACGATGTTGCTGGCTCACGCACTTGGTCAGACGATGTTTGAGGCTCAGGCTCTGTGGTGATGATGGGCTCAGTCGCAGCGGGCTCAGGCTCTCCGTCTGCAGTGGGCTCAGGCAGTAGCTCCGTATAGCGGGGTGACGGCTGGCTGGTCTCTGGTTCGGGAGTGGGGCTAGAGATTGCCTTCTCTGAGGGGCAGATGGAGAAAAAAAGTCCATTATTCTCCAGCACCACTCCACACAAGCGGCGAAATCCTCCTTGGGACCGTTCGCTGGCAGGCGTGCCTTACACTGCTCGCTCAAGCTGGAGATGTGGACGATGCAGAGCGAGCGGTCGGGAAAGTGGGTAAGGCACGCCAGATCTAGAAAGTCCCTGGTATGGTCCTCCAGCGAACGGTCCATCTGCTCCAGGCACAGGAGTTGGACAGCGGGCAGATCCATTCCGGGAGAGAAAAATAAACAAAGAAAAATGCCGCTTACACAACTTTCGGTCTGCTTACACACTTTTCGGTCTGCTATTCTGTTGTGGTGTCTTTGCTAAATAAAGTGCATGACGAAGGAGTATCCACAAAACAGAATCTTTTAATGAGAATTCACACAAGAAATAGAAATAATCGAGGGGTAGCAAAAACAAAGATCAAATAATAGCAGACAAAGAACCAGGGGAAAACACAGGCTTTAAATACTAAAAGTAATCAAGGGGAAACAGAAACAGGTGAGCTAATTAACTAATCAGGAGAACTAAGGAAACTAGGTCAACATGTGACAATTAAAGTATGTGGTTTACTTACAAACATGCAAGTACGCAAGTAGACAGCTTGTTATCCTTTTAAGATAGTATGTCTACTCAATATAATTAGTACCCAATTGAACACAGAGACCTCAATACCCGGTACACCATACACAATGGCGGTAACAATCAGTGGATAGTGTTTGAGTATGAATGGGTCATTTTGAGTAGAAAATGAACTCCAAATGTCACAAAACAGTAAGTTACTAAACCTAACAACAAAAGCAACCATAAAACAGTGTAAATACAACAGTGAAAAATTTAACATTTTTAATTATTCTTGCCCTAATGCATGATGGGGAAAACGAGATCATTACTTTGATATTTACTTAAAGAATCCTTGTAACATAACAAACAATTCCAATTAAAATATACTTATAAGTTCAAACTTTAATTTCTACAAGCTTAAATTGAGTACTAATATAGAATTTACTTTAATGTTTTAATTCTTGCCTGAACTAAATTAAAGTAGAAATTCCATTTGTTTTTACGTAGCATTTACTTTATCATAAAATCATTTTTATCAGTGTGTTTTTGTAACTCATGTTTGTTTTTAACATAAACTTGTGTGTAATTGACAGTTTAAGCGCAGTAAGATGTGAAAGAGAACATAGTTTACGTCCAAACTGATTGCACTATGTATAATCATTTTCTATTCTTAACTGTTTTAAATTATTTTCAAATCAATTTTTATATCATTTTGTTTCTATTGTTGTGATTTTTCATTTATTTATTTATTTTTTTAATTCCTTGTGATTATTATTATTTTTAATGACTATTTCACTTCCTTTTATGTAAAGCACTTTGAATTACCGCTGTGTATGAAATGTGCTATATAAATTAACTTGCCATGTCTCACAAGCCTGTGACTGCTGCTTTCTGTGTGCGTGCTTTGGATGTGTGCACTCAGAAAACCCTATATCAGAAGTTTAAACTGATATGGTTTAAAATGCATGATTTTAATGCGATAGACATGATAATCAAAACCAAACAGGTTTATTTTTTTATTTTTTTATTTACCAGAGTATCTGAGGTAGGAGCTGTACAGGCACAGCTCTATTCTGGAAAGGGGGTGGGGGGTAAGCAGCAGCTCATGTGCATTTAAAGATAAAAACAGAATATTTTATATTATATTTCTGCTTTCAATCAAAATAGGTATTTTCAAAATGAAATAATAAATTATCTGTGGGGTATTTTGAGCTGAAACTTCACAGATGCATTCTGGGGACACCTGAGACTTATATTACATATTGTAAAGATGGGCATAATAGGTCTCCTTTGTTTTCCTTTAAAAATAATTAAAAATACATATTATTTCAAATGACAGGCTTTACACAGTTAAGTAAGGTTGTGCTATCAAATAGTCATTGTGGAGGTTTTCCTGTAGAGCAGAAGGACGGCTGCTGCCCCACATGCAGATGGAGCTCTTCCAGTGTCAGACATTCCATGAGCAGCTTGTAATATTTCCAAGCCTGGCTCAGTCATATCCTGACGGTCCTGCACACAGCTGCAGAGCAGTACAGTAATACCGCCTTGAGGATGTGAGCACATTACAAAATGGGGCCCTTTATGGTGAGAGAAAATATAGCAATCAAAACTGAATAAATTAGAAATTAAAAGTTTCAGCACAAAACCCAAGACAGCATGAGCGAAACAGCTGAAGTCTGCAAAAATACTGAACTCCGCTAATACGATTTGTCATGTGGGTGCAATGTTGGAAAAAACTGCCATTTTGGTTTCATACAGAGAAAACAGCTAAATCAGCTTTAAATAATTCACTGGCCATGGTTGTACTTTGTTTTCATTTGTTCATTTGTGCTATAATAACAGTACAGTATATACTATTTAAAATTATGGCATGTAAAAGTCACCAGGGATTTTATTCCTTGAATGGGCCTTTGTACACAACACATGAGCAAGGCTTCAGGCTCACCACAATTTGTTTGGATGAGACTGCCACGCACAAGTTACGGTCATCTTTTTAGCAATTATCAAACAACTACTTCTACAACAATGCAAAGTTACGCAGTGTTGCCCTTGGCGAGGATTTGCAAGTAAGCTGAATCCATTTAAATCTAAGCCTGCAGACAAAAAAGGAGTCTGTTCTAGATAAAGACTCTCACGGTTTAAATCCACTTCTTACGGTGAGACTGTTTGATGTCCTTCTCTACACCTATGGATTGACTCTGGACTCTGTGAGCATGTCACCTCTGCTAAAATGGCTTCAAGGGCACCTAATAAAGTGAACATGTCTTGCGTCTGCATAAAAGTCACTATCAATGTCAAAAATGGACCTTCTTTTTTAAAATTATTAAAAAGTAAAAGTATTGCTGTGTTTATTTTAAATGTGCACATCATTATTTATTTATAATTCATGGGCCCTAGTAATCTTTAATCTAAAACATGAACTTCCCCTCCCCCAACAACGACATCTGCGGTCGACGATGTATGTACCGTCATGAGGATGGGAAAAAATCTCTCCCCTCCAGCAACCTGTCAATCACATGAAATCACTGCAATTAGCAGTCGACAGCAACCCAATCAATTCCCGATGGACAAAATCAAGTCCCGCCTTACGTTTTTTTTTTCTTGTTCAAGAAGTCATTTCATTTAGATAGCTATATGTCACAATAGAGAAGAAAGTCAATTGCAATTTCCATTTCTTGTCAACTTCTTTAAAAACACCAAGGAAATGCATTTGTGTTTTGACTATATGTTATACAGCTCCACTCCAGTTCCACTTAGGGTTTTCCATTTCCCGCTCACCCACACATGAATGTTTGAGTAAGAAAAACAGACAAATTCGCTCTTATTCGCTTTAAACCCACAATGAAATTACTGATTAAAATGACTGTTTGCAAAATACTTATTATTTCAATAACAATAATTAAGATGGGAGGAAAATTTCACAGAATTACTATAATTAAGCAATTTTAATTAAAACAAAAATATGAGTAAACAATAACACCACAAAATGTGAACAATAAATTTGTTCTAAAATATTTTTAAAATATTTGTAATTGTTTCATATAATTAATGAATAACTACAGCATATGTACAAAAATATTACATATTGTCTTAGTGAACTCATTATGATATTATATATTTTTATATTATATATTATTTATTATTTTTGATACTTGAAATGTTGATGCATTCTTAAAAATTATATATATATATATATATATATATATATATATATATATATATATATATATATATATATATATATATATATATATATATATATATATATATATGTGTGTGTGTGTGTGTGTGTGTGTGTGTGCGTGCGTGCTTGTTTATGCTACGTTGTGAGGACCAATGTCCCCACAAGGATAGTAAAACCTGATATTTTTGACATTTTTGACATTTTTGACGAGGAAAAAAAAAAGAAGTAAATTATGTTTATCTGAAAGTGTAACAATGCAAACAGGTTTGCTGTAAGGGGTAGGTTTAGGGTTAGGGGACAAAAAAATATGGTTTGGTCAGTATAAAAGTAAAAAAGTAAAAGTATAAAAGTCTATGAAAAGTCCCTACAATTCACAGAAACCTAACGTGCACGTGTGTGTGTGTATGTGTGTTTCAGTAATATTTAAATAATAATAATAATAATAATAGTAATAAAAATAGTTTATTCCGCACTTTCATTAAATAAAATGTTATTTCCGTAGGCTAAAATTAGAGTAAAATTTGTGTAATGTGTGTGTTTAATATGATAATAATAATAATAATAAGAAGAAGAAGAAGAATTTTTAATTTAATCATATTTGAATTTCATAAATGAAACGTACTAAAATGTACTAAAATATGATTTTATTTTAATGAATATGACAAAATATTGATTGAATTGAAAGAATATGTATATAAAAAGACAATAATTATAACTAAAAAACTGTGTAAAAAATTAACACTGTTGTCTAACTCGCTCCTTGTTCAAGGTAAAAATCACACAAACCCACTTCCACTCCACATCATTCACATACTTTTGTCTGGGACACTGTGAATGCAGACAGTTGGAGTGTAACAGTATACACATAGGCCTACGTGAATAAATAAATAAATAAATACATTTCTGAACCGTGACTTCAAAACCAACTGTTCCCATGCTGCTATCAGAATGCTGCTCAGGCAATCAAATTCAAGGAAAATAAAATCAAATAAAAACCAGACCATTATCTGCATTTGTCACAAAGAACACATAAGAGACATAACTGCACAGAAATTTGCCGCACAGATTGACTGCTTTATTCCATATGCCATGCCTGAGCAGCTTTTGCTGGAATCAGCCCCAGCTTTCCAGAACCCAAGGCCTCTTGGTGGAATGTAAAACAGGTGCCATGCCATTGGTTCCCCCCACGCTGGGGGAGTAAGAAAAACTCCCACCCACACAGAAGCCAGGACATGACTGACAGCCCATCACATTCTTCGGCCAGCTGTGTCTTCTGCTGATTTTCCATAAAACCTATTCCCAGGAGACACTGAGAAAAAGATGCTCACCATCACAGCAAAAATCATCCAGAAGAATAACACATGTCTGACCACACACACGCGACTTGTAAGCTTTGCTGTGGTTTTCTTCTCTTCACACCTTACTTATTGCATTTTAAAGCTTATTCAGGTCTTTTCTTCAGACATATTGCGATGCGCAATTCTATTACTGGCAGTTAGAAGAGAAAAAGATGGAAAACGTTGCCAAGAACGCATATTCGCTAAAAAAATCAAACTACCCTATTTCTCCCCTTGATCCATGTGTGTTTCCTCACAGTTCTCTTTCCTCTGGTATGACCTAAGCCATGTAGGAGACTTTTGGCAGGGGATTTAAAGAGTTGAACTGCTATTTGAATCAGCACCAAAGCCTCAGAGATTATCATAATTCCTCTTGGAATAAAACTGCCAACTGCACGCTTGTGTGTCTGATGATATGACCTTCGTACTGTCTCTTGCTGATGCTCATGCCTACATAAGCATTTCAGTTACTAAAACAAAGCGCCAAAACAAATTGCGTGCTGAGGGTTTATTGTGTGTGAGTGTGTGTACATATACCTACAAGAACTTAAACTTTAGTAGAGAAAAGATTATGGACTTACAGCAGTGGTCCTCAACCTTACATTAGAAGATATTTATATCATTTCTGCTGTAATTATGACTGCTTGTTGCTTGTTTTCAAACCCCCCCCCCCCCCCCCCAACTTATTGATATATTTATAATTAACCATGATTAATTTTACAATTCCAGAGGTTTCAAGACCTATGTTGTTCAATAAAAAATAATAATTATTACACTCGAGAAACTATCTCAGCAAATTATTCCCTTATATCACTTCTAACATATAATACTGTATTTCTTTCGTAGAACATAAAAAGAGAAGTTCCAGTGCAAGCGGATGGGAACCAGGAGCTTTCAAGTTTATTTCATTTTTAAAATAAAATAAATGGGCATCATAAAAATAATCAATTTGGCTAGTGCACTAATTGTTTTTAAAGTCATATGATAATTTTGTGTGCAGAAAATCTTGCCTTGACAGTTATGGTCACCATTCACATTCATTGTGTGAAAAATAGCAGCTTGGACATTCTGATAAATATATCCTTCTGCATTTCACTGGAAAAACATCCTACAGGTTCAAATCAATGTGAGGGTGAGTAAAAGATGACAGACGTTTTATTTTTAGGTGAAGTATTCAATAAAAAAGTATAAATGCAATAAGAATGAATTAAAAATGTAAATAAACAATCAAAACTCTGCACTCCAGTTAAAAAAATGTAAGCAAACAGTCAGTTCTTTAAGCATTTTTAAAAGATTCTTATACAAGAGGAACGTATTGTTCTTTTCTCATGTCAATATTTAATACAGTCTCAAATCACCCTAAAGAATATCACATAAAAAAATCATGATCATCCATGTTCAGTCACATATCATTTGAAGACTATTGAATCCTTTATTATTATTATTTGCAAATCTTAGTGATACCTCAAAGGATCACCCTCTCTGCCACCTTTCCTGCTATCAAACCGCACATGATCTCAAAGCCCATCGCCTCACGACCCAACCTGCTGCTGTGTAACAATGCTTATATTCACAGCCTTCAGCCAGCAAATTGCTTCTCTCATTCCTCACCACACCCTTGCGCTCAGCCACCTGCAAAATGAACCCTGCTGGAAATTTCACTACAAATTACCCTGTGTCTGCTCAATCCCCCTGGGAGAAGAAAAACCCCTATTCTCTCCAGAGCCCACAGTAACCGTGCTTATCAAGCACACATATAGTAAGTTACAATAAATCAGCACCTGGATTAAAGCTACAATATATGCACCTTGAGCTTTGGGTGTTTAAAATAATATACATGTATGTGTGTGTATATGTTTATATAACCTATATGTATGCATTCCCATAAACCAAGCCTGAAATTGCTATGTGCAAGAAAGTTTCAAGGGACAAATGAAAGCAATACCTAAGGCGTACTGTAAATAACAATCTTCTACATGGAATGCTTTCATTTTTTTTTTTTTTTTTTTTCCAACTTTAGGATAAGGCTGCCCTCTGGTGGATTTCGCTCACAAAACCATCAAACCGGGTGATCTATACATGCAGATGGATGAGTTTGAGGCAAAACTGCCAGGAAGATGAGTGTTGAAAGCTCCTTGGAAAAAGGATTAGGGCTGTTTTGTGGCCACATGGCTTTTTGCCAACTGCAAAAAAGTCTTTAAAGCCACAGTGCCCAAATCTCCTCACTGTTTTTTAACTCAATGCAGATGCTTCAGATTGACTGATTTGTCCCACAAGTAGCCTACACAACATTGAGCCTAAGAAAACAAAGCACTTCTCTACAAACACACAAATGGCTACTTGCTTCTGGGTTGCCAGGTTTTCGGAAGAAAACCTGCCAAATTGCCACTCAAAACTAGTCCAAAACTAGCCCAATCGTATTTCGAGGGGGTCCCCCGGTAAAAATTGTGGTAAGGGGGGTAAAATACATGTTTTTTGGCGGGGTTCCTCTGGTACAATTCACATTCCAGGGGCTAAATACCACGTTGTTGGGGTCGCTTCAACCCGCAGACATGAAAAAGCAACAGTGTTAAAGTGGCCCAATTCCGCAGGAAAGCAGCGGACTTGGCACCACTGACTTGCTCCCATTTCGGACCCTTCAAAACTAGATTCCTCTCATACTGATGTGTATTTATCAATGGCAATCAAATATTCTAGTCTTTTAAAAATGGTTTCAGAAGGTGTTTTCACAGCGATGCCATAGGTACTCAAGTTCAGACTTTCAGAGGCCAAGCAATCTGCATTTAAACTACATACAATGCGAAGGGCCACAAATTACAATTTGATGATGCAAATGATGCAAGACTTTAAGACAATATTTGCAGATTTACTGATTTAGAAATACAGTTTATTACTTATCTAAGTCTTGCTTGTCCTTGTCCTATTTAAAATACGACTGAGCATGAAAAAAAAAAAAACTATATATATATATATATATATATATATATATATATATATATATTTTTTTTTTTTTTTTTTTTTAAAGAGTAAAAATCTGGAACAAAAAATTGGATTAAAACTTTGTTTTGTTATATTGAACAGAGTAGCCTATTGAACAAACTCAAAATGCTAAAAATAAAAACATTCTTGAGCAAACACAAAGTACTTTAGAAAGAAGTATTATTTTTCATATTTATATTAACTATATTGTATCAATGTTGAAAAAACAACAACAACAACAACAAAACAAAAAAAAAACAGACAACTAAACAAAATAACATGTAATTTACTAGAGTTTCTAGAAAAAAAATTGTTGCTGTCTATTTATAGAATGCAATATTCAACAAATTGATAAAAAAAATAGCTCATAGCTTCATGACTTGGTCATAAAGACTTCACTTGTTTCATTCCTGAATGAATCAATGTTTTTGAACGAATCTCAGTTTAAGTCACTATCTGACAGTACATTGTAATTGATGCAATCCTTATTTGAAGCATCGTCACTTTCAAAAAGGTGATTTATTCTATTTTGATCCCTAGACATTATATCCGAACTATAAACTTTTATTCCAGTACTTCTGTGATTATTTGAATATTTGTAACACAGAAATAACGATACACACGACACACAGCAGCCACAACAGCACTTATGTTATATTTTTATTTTTTCCATTTTATTCGAAACATTCCCAAACGCATTAACTATATCATGAAATATCTTGATTCTCACCTTTATAGATTATGTTGATAGTGGGTGATGGTCAAAGTAACCTAATAACTAATAACAAAGTAAATCTATTAACTATGCATAAAAACCTGTCTGTTTATGGGTGTCATGCCATAACATATTATTAATACGACTGATTTTATATTTAATGTGTATTTAACATTGAAAGTTAATGTGAATAAAAACATTGGAAGCAGCCTAGGCTACTATATATATAATACTTCTTTAAAATGAAGTTATTTCAAACACTCGACTGATGTTGTGTAGTAAAATCATGTTGTCCTCTTTTGTTGGACAACGCTTCTCTTTTACTTTGTTTGGGGCGTGGTTAGTTACAACGCTTGCTCAGATCGAGCAGCTTTTACTACTGCGATTGTATAGGCTACATTTAATAAGAATCAAAAAAAAAAAAATCAAACTGCCTAATATTTTGAGCGCAAACTGTAATAAAAAATACATTAATCTTCAGAATGACGCGGGCCACAAAATTACTGCAGACGGGCCGGATGTGGCCCACGGGCCGCCTGTTGAGTAGCCTACCCCTGCCATAGAGGAACCATTCGGCTAACAGTTCTGAACATTATAATCATCTGAAGAACCTTTTTCCACTATAAAGAACCTTTTGTGCAAAGAAAAATTTCCATGGATGATAAAGGTTCTTCAAGGAGCCATCAATGCCAATAAAGAACCTTTGTTTTTAAGAGTGTGGAAAGATTTTATGGATGTTAGGTTCTTAATGGAACCATTGATGCCATTATGGAACCTTTATTTTTAAAAGTCTTTTAACAGCTTTTTCAATCTGTGCTAAATCTGTCTGTGTACTGTCTTACCAATATTCAAAATTTGAGATAATGTTCCTAAATCTCGGATCATGCAGAAATCAAAAAGCATTAGCAAACAGATCACATCAGAGCTTGCTCTAGGAGTGTTAAGGTTTGCGTAATAACTGCGGTTTGGGTTTGCAGACAAAGAAAGGGGTGGTCCTCTCGCCCTTGGTCTGTGCTGCAGCAGCCGAGATGCAGACAGAGAGAAGGCACAGGGCCAAAGCTGTGGGGCCTGGAGCAGGATCACAGCAGCGCCTGTTTCTGTGAGCTGAGCCTGTGAGATGAAGCTTTCAGGTTGTGAGAACACATGGGACTGAGTCTAAGCAGCTGTTGAACAAACGCTAACAAAACATTTTTTTTCTCTCTCTCTGTAAATTTCTTTTGATTTTCAATTCAAAATCAAACCCATGTTGACTGTTTCGCTATGGGCATTTCACATTTAAACAATTTCAAATATTAATCCGATATTTGTAGTATTTATTTCATGTTCGATATTACCTATCTGAAGTCTTTTATTTATATGAATACAAATTCTATTGTTTTATCCCACCATTACCTATTACTCTGCCATACCATTCAACTAGGCAAATTTGAGCAATAAATTAATCTAGACTGAAAACCAACACACAAACAAACAGTTATTATAGTTAAATACAGCTAAAAAATAAAATAAAAACATGTTCGTTACTTAAAATAAAACAAACATTAACTGGAACATAAATGTGCTTTATTTCAGTTAGTTGCCACACATTTCTTCTTCAATTAGCTTAACTTGAAGTACTAAAATAACTAAAACTGCAAGAACAAGAAAAATAATAATTAAAAAATGCATAGATATATTTAAAAAATAATAAAAATGACACATAAAAATCCTAAATTTAACTACAATTTAAATGAAAACATAAAAATGTAAACATTGAAAATCTAATTCAAAATATCAATTAAATGCATATTAATGATGCTACAGTAAATAACACTGCTGCAAACTAAAGTGGATGGGAAAAGAAAAAAGGACAATGAAGACTTGGAATTGGAGTGCAAGGAAGATTGGAAACACATGGTGTAGGACGGAAAAATGGCTGCAAGTCTGTGGGCAGAGACAATTTGTTGGTGGCCTATTCCCTTTTAAGATAAGTTCCAAAAATGACAAAGTTTGTTTGAAAGCTAGTTCCTCTAAAATAAGTAAAACTTAAAATATAAATAAATAATATTAAAGACGGCACACATTTTTAATCCCTGAAAATCAAATATTGAGATTGTTAGCCGATTCAATGCTTATTAGCACTCATATTGTGCATTTTTATATTTAATGTATTTAAGTGACTGATCCATCACCATTTAACAATACCAAATGAATGCATAATGCTGTAAATGAATGTGTAATGCTCCTTCCTGTTGCAAAAACTGTCTGTGACTGCTCTCATAAAACTTCTTGTATCACTACATCATTATTATCCTGAGAATATCATATAAATATATACCCCTACTGGTCAAAAACATAAGTCTGCAAATAATAGTAGCCCTACTTACTACCTTTTTTCTAAATTCACCACCATTAGTGTGCCTTTTGCCTCCAGACGGTGTTGACAAAAACTAGGGTGATTGGGACAGTTTTTGAAAATCCGCCATGTGCAAGGTTTCTTGCCATAAATTTAAACAATCAGCCCAACACACGACATATTTCTGTAATGCTGAAGATGTTATCTACCCATTTGAGAAGAAAACAATGTTATATTATAATGAAAGGATGCATAATGTGCACTTTTCTGTGAACTGAGCCAAAAAAAATTACAAATTTGGTAGCATTTGGGTGATTGGGACAGCACATTTTTTCATTGATTTAGGGTAGTGTAAGAATATTTACTGTATTGCACAAGTTAGTTCATACTTTAATATAATTTTATGTGCAATATTTCCTTTTATGTTCATCATCATTAAGAGCCCATGTTTATTTCTGTTCAACTTTATTTCTCAGTTCATAAATCCATCCAAAATTCATACAATACAACACATGTAGCCTAACTGAGGTAAAAGAAGGCTTGAAGTCCTAAAGTCACTGAAAACATTTGAAAATCAAATAGACAAGTAAAAAAAAAAAAAATGCTTCAGGTCAATAAATAAATAAATAAAAAAAATGTTGGGTGGCCCCATCACCAATTAACTGTTTGACAAACACATTTAACCTGCACAAACTTTTTTTTACTGCAACACAAAACATTTTAAAAGTTTATCTATAATGCTTCTATTTCCAAAGCGGTTCTATTTCAGAACTTTTATTTTATCAAAAATCTAGCTAGTTCATGAATATTTTGTGGTTGATTAGGGCTTGCACAAATAAAAAGGTTGGAAACCAATGATTTAGGGCATAGCACAATGGTTCTCTATTACAAAGTCAATCATTTTCTTAACTAGCAAAGCCTTTAAGCACTGTCCCAATCACCCAAAGTTGTGCTGTCCCATCCACCCAAATTGTGTTTGGGTGCATGGGACAAAATAAAAACAACCAAATTCGGAAAATAGAAACATGATAATAAAACTTTTTTTTTTTTTTTTTTTTACTGATTTTGTAGAAGCAGTGCATCATATTTATGTTTCCATCAAATGTTTGCATAATATAGTAGCTATGACAATTTTAGGACCTTATTATGAAAACGAAATAAGCAATAAGCAAAATCTTATGTGATTTTCATCATGCTTTTCATGGTCAACTTCCTGTTTGATGCATGCCTCGCCCACTTAAATGATGTCACACCAATGAGGGCATCACATTTTAATTATGTGGTCTTACACAAAACACAGGACTCAGCAAAAAAGTTTTTATTTTCACTCATTAGGTGAGAAAATAAATTCTGTATAGGCTAGTTATACTGTCCCATTTAACCTTATGTCCCAATCACCCTTAATTCACCAACTAAAATGTTTAATGGGTAGGCCTATGTTGGGTTTGTACAGTTTACTATTACATAATAATATTACATAATACATAATTACATAATAATAGACTTCAATCACTCACAATCGCTATAGCAGTATAGACTGTTTTTTTTGTTTGTTTCCTTTTTTAAATTATTATTACATAGTTCCTAAATATGTGGCCTTTTTACAGAGAATAATGACTGAAAATCAGCTTGGGTCCAGGTTTTCTTCTGTTTACAACCATATAAGCAACTATATAAGACATTACTCAGTCAGAAGGCAATTGAAGAACCTTTTCTTAAGGCCGGTGTTGTGCCCAATTCTGACCCCTGCCAGATTATTATTATTATTGGTAGGTTTAGGGTTAGGTGTGGGGGAGGGGTTAGGATTAGGCAATCATTTAGCGATTTCAACGAGAGGGGTAATAATTTGGCAGGGGGTCGAAAATGGGCACAACATACACTGTAAAAAAAAAAAAGTTGAGCGAACTTAAAAAAAAAATTGTTTTACCAGCTTCAGCAGATTTTTGAGTTTGCTCAACTTATTTTTGTGGGACATTCTCACATTTTTGTTGTATAAACTTAAAACGACAAGTTGAGAAAACTCAAAAATCTGCTGAAGCTGGTTGCCTTAAAATTTTAAGTTGGCCCAACTTTTTTTTTTTTTACAGTGTACACACCAAGCCGATTGCAAAGTAACACATTCGTTCTGCGCATGCGCGAGATGAATTAACTGTCCATATCAGCAGCTATCAATAGTAGGCCTATATATTCGTCATTCAAAAGGAGAAACCGAAACAAAGATGTAAGAGATAAAGGCAGATATAGGAAATGTAAACAAAGTAGCGCTTGCTTACCATTTTGAATATCAGTAGGCTAACTTTAATCATTTATGCGGCTCATGTAGTTGAAGCTCATGAAAACATTCACCTATTAGAATGATTGGGAAAGATCACGTAAAATTTAAACATCAGTCTGTTTGTACCGCCTTCATTTACATGCTTGTTTTCATCACTTTCGCTTTAATTCTCGGGCACTGACTCGTTCGCTAACTGAACATCCAATCAGAGTTCTCACCCTCGCCGACGTCCCCGACGCCGATTCGACATGTTCAACATGTTGAATTGGGTAAACTGCTGCCGACGTGAGCCCGACAAGAGCTGACGAGTGGAACACACTAAACAAACTAGCCCCACCGTCGCTCGCCGTCGGCTTGCTGTGTCCCGGCCTTTATTGGTCAGTGACAGAACAGCTACTTTATCTCTCATACCTGCATTAGAACCAATACCAGAAAATCCACCCTATTGTTTTTATTTTTAAAGTTTTAATGTAGGCCTATTCACCCATTGGCAGTCCCAGTGCAATAATACACATATCTAAGAAAAAAACAGTACTATGATTCAAAAGATATGTTTTAATATCACAATCCAAAGGTCAAAATGTGTCCATCTGCACATGAGCTTAGCCCTTCCTGTGAAATATGTCTTTATTGCACTTCTAATGACTGAACAAACAGTTATTTAATACAAGTCCATTCTTTGGCACTGCTGGCACTATAGTGCCTTTCCACACTGAAATAACTATTTGGCAGTAGTGTTCAAAATCAGAACAAAGAAATGGATACAAATTTGAGTTAGCATTCAGGCAAACAGGTATAAAACTGCAAAACATCATACCCAATTTTATAAAGTACGTTTTTGCTTTTCCTTTTTTGCATTTTTCTGTAATTGCTTGGTGAAATTATTGCAAAGACAGGACCACAAAAATATGATCAACTTGATGAGAAAAGCTGTTTCATTATTATTATTATTATTTTTTTTTTGTACTGTTTTTTTTGTTGTTGTGTTTTTCTCCACAAAGAAAAACTGTTATAACCATTTCATTATTCTGTTAAATATAGCACCCATAAAAACAATAACAACAGTTTCAACAGTCTGAGTGTGGAGTGTGAGCAGATGCAATGCCCAGTTTGTAATGCAAACTCATAATCTCATAAATTATCTCTTTAGGTACCTTCACTATGCAAATGAAATTAAACTGATAGCTCACCAAAAAACTTGTGTTATCATTTATCCACCCACATGTCTCTCCATATTCGTGTTACTTTCTTTTTCTGTGGAACACAAATTTTGAATAATGTGATCTTTTTCATGCAAAATAAATTGGGATTGGGTGTCATATTACAAGTCCTTTGAACCCAAATGTTACCTTTTTTAAAAATATTTTAGATGATCTATCCACTTACATAAATGTACGATAATAATCCAACGCTCACTACCAATTCGTACGTATTTTACGAGGTGGCTAATTCGTACGAATTCGTACAATTTGTCTCAACCCCAGTGACGGGTAGATTTAAGGGTGGGGTTAGGTGTAGGTCTTTCGTACAAATTTATACGAATTGTGCAACTCGTAAAATACGTACGATTTGGCGAAAGAGTAAGCTCGTATGAATTCGTACAAATTAGCCACCTCGTAAAATATGTACGAATTGCTGTGAGATCAGGCTGTGTGAACTTGTAATACTAACTTTATCAAAGTACCACAGAAAATTGTAGGCACCAAACCAAATTCCAAATTTCAAGTGCTATACTCACTTTTTTCAAGGTGATTTTCTATTATATTCCCGAGGTCCAATGAGCTGACGCTCACCCCGTACTGTTTGAGGTAGGCACAGTGATGTTGTTCATTCTATTGTTCACTACTGATTCACCATTATCTTGAGTTTTAAAATATACCACATAGAATATTGGCAGGACAATGCCAATGAGCAACATGGCAATTACAGCGTTCCACCATTGGATTCCCCAGTCTGCACCGTAGCTACGCAAACGCTGGCTTCTCCACCCCCATCGTTTGGATACCATAGAACTGTTGGAAAATACCTCTTCTGAGGGGTCTGTGCTTTGAATCAGACGCTCAATGTCACTGTCCACCTCTTTTAAGTAATTGGTGTACTCCTGCACCTGAGGTCTTCCTGAGACGTTTGCTTCAGCACTGTCTGGCGATGCTACATCATTGGAGGGTCTTTGTTGGGGGTTCCTGAGCTCAGAGTTGGCCTCGGTTAGCAAGCCATGCTTCTTTATAGGGATTTTGATGGACTTCAGTGCATACATGTCCTGCTCTTGAAAAAGGTTGTTCACCCTTTTTATGTCAGCCACCTAGAAGCCATAGAAAATGATTATTTTTAAAGGAAATGTTCACTGCAGAAATGAAAATTGCAGCAAATGTACTCATCCTCAGGCCATCCAAGATGTAGATGAGTTTGTTTCTTCAGCAGAACAGATTTGGGGAAATTTAGCATTTAAACAAACTCATCTACATCTTATATGGCCTGAGAGTGAATAAATTTGCATCAAATTTTCATTTTTGGGTTATCTATTCCTTGAAGGGCCTAAATGAGAATGATCTATGCTATCAAACATGATACCTTGCATCCATATTGAAGGGCCAGTTTGTTGAGATTGTCCTCATGTGAGACGTCCCGTTCCAACAAGAGTATTTCTCCCACTCTTTCTCTCTCCTGTGAGGATGAGTCTCTGCTTCGCGGCCGGAGCTCCATGACATTGAGTTCCTCATCCTCAGATGACACTTCTGGTTCTTCTTGTCTGTGTCTGAACATGTACACTTGGCCATCTGCACTGGCATGTACATCCACTGGAGCCTGAAAGGCTCGAGGGAGAGGATCTCCTCGCCTCATCACTGCAACTAGACCAATATCTAGAAGAATAAGTAGTAAGGCAAGTTCAGTTTTCATATACAGTACATTCATTTTCAATGGTTTGGGGTGAGTATTCTTTTAAGGAATTACATTTTTTATGAAAAAAAAAGATTAATTAAAATGTGGCAGTAATTTACAATGTTACAAAACATTTCTATTTCAAATAAATGTTGTTCTTTTGAACTTTCTATTCATCAAAGAAAAAAGATATATATATATATATATATATATATATATATATATATATATATATATATATATATATACACACATCCGTTTGTGTCATGCTTCTTGTTCATTGTGTCATGTTCTGATTGGTAGTCTTAGTCATGTGTCCTGTCTCTCATTGGTTGGTTCTTGTCATGTGACCTGTATTGTTTGCTATAAGTAGCCTTCATGTTGCCATTATTCCTTGTCGTCTATTGATGTTGTAACCTGCTGTCGGTGAGTCAAGTCAAGTCTCGGATAGGGATGCATCGATCTGATACTCAGTATCGGTATCGGCTCCGATACGGTCATTTTCTGAGGATCGGGTATCGATCAGACGAGATCGATCCAAATCCGATATTGTGCGTATACTATTCTGTGTTATTGTTGAGCCCCACGAAAGGCACAAACACATTATAAAGCACCATAAAGTTTTCGTGCACTGTATTTCAAGTGTTCTGAAGCTGTTCCATAGTTTAATTGGAGGTACAGATGAATATTTAACTTGTTAAATTCAAGTTCAGTTCTGTCTGTCATCCTCCATTCAGCGTCAAACTGTGTACACGTTAGGTCACGACAGTCAAACTCTCTTCAAGAGCGCACAGTAATTGAGGTTTAAAACTGCTAAAAGAAAAGGATCAATAAACTAACGCACAGATTTAATACACTATGCATCAATATCTTTTCACTTTGTACAGTACTTTGACTGCGTGTCGCTTCAAGTGCATCATTCTGCGCACGGAATGTGCGTAAGCGCTTTGTGCTGCTCTGTATTGGAGCCTTTCGTTTTTATAATACTTTTCCGCAATGAAAGATTATTAATATTCTTTCTTGTTCTGTCCTATATGTTGCTGCCTTCATTACTGTGCTATAGATTTAAAAGAAATGTATTTTAATTTTATAGTATATATTTATATATAAATGCATTTGCTTGTTTTTTTATGAATGTATTTTACAACAATACAAAGAGCAATGTGTACCAGTTTACCAGATTTAATACACTTATTCAGTTTTATTTGTAAATAAAAATGTTTCACTAGGTTTTATAAAATTGTGCACCCATGATTTTTCTAGAGTATCTTTTGCTGCTGAATTATCCACTAACCTAGGTTATAATAGTATTTTTTTGTCCTAGATTATGGTTATATATTTTTAATATTATTAATATAATAATATTAATAATTGAATAATATTAATATAATATTTTACATTTAATTCAAATTAAGTTATCTATATGTAGTAGATTGTGTTTAACACACAAAAGAGTGACGATCAAGTCAACACAGAAGTATAGCAATTCTACATCGATTTAAAAAAAAAACCTGCGGATTGAATCGGTATCGGCAGATACTCAGAAGATCGGATCTGTTCTGAAAAAATGGTATCGTTGCATCCCTAGTCTCGGATTATGTTTGTATTTGGATCACGTTTGTAAATAAACTGCACATGGGTTCTTAAACTTGCCGTTCAGCGGACTGTCATTACAGTTAGATTATAAATACATGCTTGTTTTTTTTTTATTGTTTGTTTGTTATATGAAGATAGCAATCAAACTTTATTGGAAACATTATCCTTACCCTCATGAATTATATTTCTATACTTTTCATGTATAATATGTATTGTAACATTTTACAGTTGTACCAGGAGGAAAACAACAAACAGGTGAATATTACACCATGTGCAATCAAACAGAAATTATGTTAAATTATGCAAAAGATGTAAAATACTATTTAATTGTGAATATTTATGATATATAATATGCTAGCTATAAAATTAGCCTCATAAAGATAAAGGAGTTGCATTTTATTAATGTTTAAAATGTGTTATTATTTCCAATAAAGATGCTATTAAACACATAATTTAAGATGTATTGACAATTAAACTGTGGGAATGTTCATTGTGGGACTGTCAGAAAATATGTTCTGTGTTGCATTTATACACTGTTAGAAATTGGTATTAACCAAAATAAATAACCTATTTAGGGTGTGAAATTTTATTTAGGGTCTTTTAAGATAATTTATTTTCTACAGGACCAAAAGTGCCCATAGTCGAAAAACAAAACTCCAACATATTACTTTAACTCTTGCAAGGAAACAGCATTCTATCTGCAGTCAGGAGATTTACAGCAGTAATAACAGGTAGAAATCAACTTTATTGTAATAAAAAGTTTGTAACTACATTAAGAAACATACTGCAGAATGTAAACAACACGGAACAATGCATCATTGTTCATAAGCATACATCTACTGTACTGTGACATTGTGGAGACTTAGTAGCACTACCTCAGAAAAAAAAAAAAAAAATCAGAGCTGGAAAGTGATTATTGTCTGTAGTTGAAATAACAGCGGATCAAAGAACACCGTTACATCAACTGGCATCGACTGAAAATATTTTCCCCCAAAACTGTACAAAACACAAGGCAAAAATCAACAATATATACCTTAAATTTGTTAAGAAAAAAATGGAGTATGTGTACAGTAAACACTAATAAAGGTTACTGTAACCGACACTAGTAACGTTAAGCTAATTCTATAGCCTACTATCATCTCCGAAGTTAAAAATCCGCTTTTTCATAACTTTCCCAATTACTGAGTTGAATCTGAATAATACTCACCTTTCTAGACAAAAACAGCTACATGGTGCTGACAAAAATATCCCCAAGTGTCATTTTAGAAACTTCATAACGCAACCTAGCCTGCTGGTGCTGGCGCGGAAGGCCACTGTAGATTGACAGGTCCTCCAGCCAATCAGCTCGTTGAAAAAAAATCGAATCCTCTACAGTAGATTATGCTACCTATTACATAAGTGGTTGCGCCCGATATATATATTTTTTGTAAATAATATATGACGTCTTTATTTCGAAATCAAAATCTGGTGTCAGGCGTTCAATTAAAATGGTAAAGTGTCATGGTGCAATACCCGTGGTTTATGTTTTCCCAAGACTATAAAGTTTCTCTCTGTTAAGTGTGGTTGAGAAACAAGGGCGCCTCTTACGTGTCACGGCAGGATGTAGGCTAGTATTCTTTGTAGGTGTCTATAGATGAACACTCGTGCCATTTACTCATTTATGAATAGTTAATTTAATCATTTACCTATTATCATAACAAATTAATATTGCATCTCCTTTAAAATCAATAGCCTATTAAAAAATGTCTTTCTTTCTTTCTTTCTTTCTTTCTTTCTTTCTTTCTTTCTTTCTTTCTTTCTTTCTTTCTTTCTTTCTTTCTTTCATATTTTTGTGGAAACATTTTTGTGGAAACATATTTTATTTATTATTTTTGAATTTTTTTCAGGATTCTTTGGTGAATAGAAAGTTTAAAAGAAGACCATTTATACATATTTAGTAGGCTAATATTTAGTAATCAAAGACATTACATGTAGCCTATTTAATGCCACTTAATGCTATTTAATGCATCACTGTTGAAAAAACATAATTTCTTTATTTACGCTATATACTGTAAAATATGATAGTTACATATGAATCTTTCAATGGATCATACTTCTGCTAGATTATAGACCATATGAACAAATCTGAAATCTTGAAATTCAAAAGCAGTAACAACAACAGATGTGGGTTGAGGTTGAGGTTCGGAAACATGAAGCTGTGGGTAAGGCATTCTGACAAAATTTTGAACTGATCATGAAGAGGTTGAATCACGTGGCTTCGAAAAGGTCATACATATTTGGAATGACATGAGGGTGATTAAATGATGACATAATTTTCGTTTTGGGTTAACTATCCTTTTAATAGGCTAAATAAGAATATTATATATAGGCTACACACACACACACACACACACACACACACACACACACACACACACACACACACACACACACACACACACACACTACCAGTCAAAAAGTTTTTGAACTGTAAGATTTTTAATGTTTTTTTTTCTCTTAAAGTTTTCTATTTTCATATAGTTTAAAGTGTAATTGATTCCTGTGATTTTAAAGCTGAATTTTAACATCATTACTCCAGTCACATGGTTCTTTAGAAATCATTGTAACATTCTGATTTATTGCTCAAAAACATTTATTATTATTATTATTATTATTAATGTAGTTGTTGTTGTTGTTGTTGTTGTTGTTATGACTATGTTGAAAACGGTCTGAGTAAACTTTTCAGGTTTCTTTGATGAACAGAAAGTACGGAAGAACAGCATTTATCTGAAATAGAAATCTTTTGTAACATTATAAATGTCTTTATCATCACTTCTGATGAATTTAAAAGCATCCTTGTATTAATAAAGTATTAATAATTTCCCCCCAAGCTTTAGAATGTTATAGTGTATAATGTTCAGAAAACGTTTTATTTCAATGCTGATCTCTGCATCTTTCATTAAAGAATCCTGAAAAAAAAATAATAATAATAATAAAAAATTACTCAACTGTTTTGAATATTGATAATATTAATAAAAAAATAGTGAATGTTTCTTGAACAGCAAGTTATTTTAAATAGCAAAAATATTTCACAATATTACTGTTTTTGCTGTATTTTGGATCAAATAAATGCCGGCTTGGTGAGCAGAAGAGAATTAAAAATATTACTGTTCAAAAACTTTTGACTGGGAGTGTATATCTATAGATTACCCTGAGAATGTGCTGACCGTCTCCAAAGGATCTTTTCAGTCAGGCTACTTAGCAGCACTTCTCAGTTAGACCTCAAGATGTCGCCATATATCAGCAGTAGTTTTAAAACAATTTGCACAAGGATGGTTTGCAGTAAAGCGTTTTAAACCTCTATTTGCCAAAGGTCCATGTCCCCCATTCACCTTCTTTGTCAGAATATTCTTTGTCTGCTCCAGTCCAGGAGTCAATTACCATGGCAGGGCTGTGTCAGAGCACGCAGTGCTATAGAGGTGCTTCAGGTCGCCTTAGTCACTCCTGCTAAAGCACAGGTCAACGCTCAGGCTCAGCAGTTCATGATGGAGGACAAGAGCCTGCTGTAGTTGATCCACATTTGGACACTGATGTTGGGAGACCTGGGACATTTGTCAGTCCTCTCTAAGCTTGAGTAGCAGGGTTTGTTTGAGCAGATAATGCCTTCTGCTTGCCATTATGGGGTCAGATATAACAGCAAGTTACACATACACACACACACACACACACACACACACACACACACACACACACACACACACACACACACACACACACGTTTTGGCACTGTTCTTGTGCTGTGTGGAAAAAAGTGATCTTTTCAAATCCAATTTGGGCCATTTTCATATATGGTACAGGATTTGATACATGGTCACACAACCCAAGCGTGAACTGTCAAATCTGAATTAATTTTCAAATTAATTTTCATTTTATTGTTAATTAACATCACACATTACAGTGTAGGAGCAAATGCTTGTCATCAGTCAATGCACTTTGCCTTACCAGACAAAATTAAAACGAATCAACGAAGCGACAGAAAACACACTGAAATAACTATTGTAATTGATTTTTGGAAGAAACTTCAGTTGAGAATACTGGAATATATTGTAGTCAAATAAATCTGTTAGTCTTGTAATATGAAATTCAACTTATAACACAAAATGCAAGTTTACATATCTGACATTTTTGCTGTTGTTGGCATCCATATGTTGTTGGATAATGCACATTGCATTTTTGTAAATATGCAGGTCATTTCAGGTCAAAGTGCAGCAGCAATCTAAACTGTCAATGCAAAACTACGAGATAATCAGAAGTAAGCATAAAAAGTCTCAGGAAATGTATTATTGTAACAAAATATTATAATAAAGTAGTTTTAACTTTTATTAAATAAAAATAATAAATCATGCAGTCGTATAGTATTTTTGCTGAAAATTTACTCTTCCTAGGCTGTCCAAGATGTGTTTGTTTTTTCAGCGGAACAGATCTGTAAAAATGTCTTTTCTTTGCTTTTCTTGCATAATGCATTGACATTACAGTACAAAATGGGTATTTTTGCATATCCTGAGCAACTGTAAGCATTAATATCATATGAGAGGTGCTTGGGAGCATGCGTAAACGTCATTTAAAATAAAATAGGAGACTATTTAAATATCACCAGATCTTTTAGTAATTATATAACTGCTCACTGCTGAAAGTCAATGACAGGCAAATATGCCATTCATGCACAACAGTACAGTTAACCTTCCCAGTACAATCCTTCCAAGAACTAGGCATATGTGCATTCTCAGTGGCAGATTACACAGACGACATGATCTGATGAGCATACAAGCTGTTATCTGGGTCAGCGCTAGTCTCCAATTTCACGCCCTGAAACATCCATCATATCTGTATTGTTCCTCTCCAAGGAGTTTATTGACCTTCGTTTCTTGGCAAAAGCAGACTGTCACCAAAATTTATTTGCCATTTCTGTAAGTTAGCATGTATGTTTAGCCTGTGTTTTGAAGTGTGGCGTGCTAATGGAGGGAAGACTGCAGTGGAGCCTGAGCTAATTGAAGCTTTGCATGTTTCACTGCTTCCACTCCTACGAACTGTTGACATTTAACTGACCCCATGATTTATATATAACTCTTGTAAGCCACTTAAGCTTTTAAAAATAAGTCAAATTATTTTCATATACAGTATGTCACAGTATGCATCATATTTTACCGTTCATTCACACTTAAAACAAAAAGCCCTTCCAAAAAGGGCAATCAGCTGACCTTCAGTCAACCCCATATGGTACCGCAAATAAACTGTAAGCACGGCACTTAACTACAGCTGACCTATTTTAACATATTTTAACGCTGTGTGAATTTCAACACTTCCTTCTGACCTGAAAAAACATTTACTTACGTATAAGTATGTTTTACTTAAAGTAGATGCTTAGCAATTGTATTCATATTGATTTTTATATTGGTTTAAATTGTCACTGATTCAAGGCAACAGACAGCAGCTGGGCACTTTTTTTATTGTCTTGATAACACCTTCATTCAATGCAAAAACCTCCCTGAAGGGGGAGCAGGAGCAAATGTGACAAAACAAAAATTAGTACGAAGCAGCACATCATATCATTTACATCACATTCAGATGCAGGGTGCAACTCTGAACACGGTGCAACAGAGTGGCATAACATGCTGTGTTTCTGGGCCACTGAGCAGCATGTCAAACTGACAGAGAGAGAACAAAAAGATGGAGAGAGATGCTGGGAGAGAGAGAGGAAGGTCAGATGCAATGTAACAATGAATAATTTGCGGATAGTGCGGCAGAAGAGCAACAGCATTGCAATCATGATACAGTATATACAAGTTCTGTCTATTTATCTACATACTGGACTACATAGGCACACACATATTGTTATTAATAATAATAATAATAATAATGATAATACCACCAACAAAAACAACTATAATAATAAATAGTATTCAAATAATAAATATCTATTACTATCATAATTACAAACCTTAAATGACAATTATACTTAAATGGCAATGTTAAATATATTGTATTGTTATTAAAAGTATAATTCCCATTTAAGTATTATGTTTTAAAATACTAATTATATATGTTATATATATATATATATATATATATATATATATATATATATATATATATATATTATATATTATATATAATTACCATTGCTTACCTATGTCAAGTATATTTTTTATCAATTGTATTACCATTGATTTTTAAATTGGTTTAATCTGATTCAAGTATCAGACTTAAGGCAATTAAGAAAATACATATAATGTAATAATTGTATATATATGATAAACGACTATGAAACCAAATTTATTTAATCCAAGAACCAACATAAAGCCATTAAGGTTAAAATACGTGACAGACTACAACAATTTATATGATATCCTCAGTTTATTTTCTTTAATATAGGATGGATTTGATTGTTTTTAATGTTCATTTTATCTGTATCCACCTCTAGATGGCAGCATAGTCCTTTGTATTTAAAGATGTTTTATCCCAGATGTTGTTGGATATTTTTCCAATATAACGCACACTAAACAAATCCATTAATTTGGGTAAAACCTATTGCAAATATTAATGTCTGTATAAATTTGATCTACAGACTTATTTCTACTAAACATAAATCTCCATAAAACTCATTTGAACAGACCTACAGAACCTCAAATACAGACTTCAGCCAAAGAAACACTTTTAAAAATCTGATGTATGTAAGAGAGGGAAACTGTTGTTGTTTGTTTATGCTCGCTGCATGTCCGTGTCCATGTTTCTGGCACAGGTGATTTGCCGATCAGCGTGAGGCCAGTCGTTATGTCTGCGGGGGGTCAGCGAAGGCAGTGTGGGGAAACAAAATTAATCCTCGTGGCTCTAGGTTATGGCAACAGGTCAGGAGTTTATTGATTAAATGTCAGCTACCCAGGTGAATGTGATTCGTAACTCTGAGGAGGCCCCTGCGCACGATCCATCACATGATATCCAAAGGAAGATTAAAGGCCATATGACAGACTAAACACTTTCAGGCGGGATGAAGGTTCTGCCAGCCGTCCGTTCGTTTGTTCGTTCGTCCATCCATCCATCCATCCGTCGGTTCCAGACTTCAAAACTCAAGCCTTTAAACCTCCTGTTGTGTTCAAAAACTGAAACAACTTTTGTGTTGGGGGTCAAATGGACCTACATTGGTTTCCATGCAATTTGCCAAATATCGACCATAATAAATACTACTAAAGATTCACGTAAAAACAGAATAGGCTACCTATTGTAGCTTGTCAGAGACTAAAAAATATAATATAAAATTTTATTTAAAAAAAAATATAAAATACGTGAGAAATTTAATAATTGCCATCAATTTTATTGTGTTATTTTCTTTTGTGTTAGGGGTCGATTTGACACATTTTTATGTTCGAAATTTAGCTGCACTGACACAAATAAAACCTTTTTTTTGTCATGACTACTTGCAGTGACTATTTGCACACTGAAGTGCCAATAACTACAAGCATAAATAGCATCTAACATTATTTGTACATAAAGTTGCATTTATTGTTATTTGTCTGCATAGCCGGGGGGGGGGGGGTGGGGGGTGGGGGGGTGATACGTGACAAGAGTGATGCATGAAAGATTGACACTATGATGGCGCTACTTGCTGATATGTTTTTTTTTTTAAGAGTAATATTGAATCAACCATAAGCGTCAATTTTGTTCAATAGGAAAGACCAAACCGTTAAAGATCAAAATAAGCGCTATATGTGAGAATGCGAGATTTAGCCCGGTCTCATGAAAATAGCATAAATATTACGCCAAAAAAAAAAAGAAAAGAAAAAAGAAAACTCGTGGTACTGATACGCAAAAATGGACTACGCGCGTTTTTGGCGTGCATATAATACGCAGTTTTCGCGTACAAATGATACGAATCTACACCACAACCCTAATCCTACCCATGCGTAGCACAGACACGCCAAAGTCCATTTTTTGCGTATCAATACCACCAGTTTTCGTTTTTATTTGGCGTACTATTTATACTCACTTTCATGAGACACACCTCCATTTTTTCGTGGGCTACACTCCAGGGGGTGCTGCAGCACCCCTACTTCCCGTGTTGTTGTTGTTTTTGTTACGAGTGTTTTTGAAACCCTTGTGAGGTTTAAAAATCCCCCCCCCCCCCCCCCAATGCTTCAATAGTCTAGTAATTGAGATCCAAAAAACAAATAATGAAAAAACAGCTGACAGATTTTTGACTGTGAAAGAAACAGTTATATTTGGATGATTCAAAAGACCATTCTCAACTGCAAGTAAACCAACTCTGAAAATTAAATTTCTTAAAGTGCCCCTATTATGGATAATGAGAAGTTCATATCTTGGTTTTGGGAGTCCCCAACAACAGGTTGGCATGCATGCAAGGTCAAAGAACACTTTCATTGTCTTATAATATGCATTTATTTTTACCTTACTTGCTCAACGATTAATTTTTCCAAACCCCTCCTTTGCTTGACGCTAATCTGCGGTGATTGGTCCAATTGGTCTCATTTTCATTTAATCATGCCTGTAACTCCTGATAAAGCAGCATTTGTAAGAGCAGAAACCGGGAAACCGCTATTTTTACCGCTCCAAAAGCAGCACCTAGTGGCAAAGAATAAATTTGCATTTTCATTCCCACCAACGCGAAAAGACCAACAAGTGGGTGAACAATATGCTAATATTTCATGTTGACATCAACATGAAACAGTTTGGGATTCGTTTTAAAAACGACTTGTTTCAATGATTCAGAGTCGACTCTTTCTTTTGAGAGACAATAACTTTATACACAGTGCACCTTCAGATTTAAAACTATGCAGGATGTTTTTATTCACTTAGAGCTGTGTTACACACTGCATGAAAGGTAATTTTCAAAAACCCATAATAGGAGCACTTTCATTTCTCCTGTATTTTGTATTTTCTGCAATAAAGTTTTGTTGTTGTTTACCTGATTCTTTAGTGTTTTTCAAAGGGCTGACTTTTGACAAATTGCATAAAAAACCACCGGAGGTTTGTAAAGCCTTGAGTTGAAACTTTGCATGACCACATTCATGACCCTGAATCATAAATATTCACCAAATTGCAAGAATAAATAAACACGTTAACCAGTATTTCAAGCAGTTTTCTTAGAACTGAGTGTCTGGGAAATTGACCTGAACACAACAGGAGGGTTAACGTCAAAATCCATAATCCTACAGACAGTCTCCCATTCCCTTGAGAAAGGTGCATGTGCCATCATAAGCGAATTTGACTGACAAGTGTACTTCAAGGCCCAAGGTTAATGGTGTTGACATCCAAACCATTCAACGGGTTAAAGGCTAGAATGAGAGTTCTGAAGATCATGCTCTCTTTGTCAAATTAAACTCTCTGCATTTGGTCCCCATTGAATATGTGGAGCAGAGCTGTCAGCGGCATGGGCATCCTCAGGGTCTTGGTGGAAGTTATCCACTGACTCCAGCCACCCAGAGGATGCGCCACAATGGATCGCAAAGTCGTATTTGGCCTCACGGCACCCATGGAGCCCCAGTTGGACGATCTCTTTACCCTAGGGGTAGGTTCACAGGCCATACTGGACTCTGCGGTAGCTTGGAGCGCTGGGTGACACATAACCTTGCCCTGTCACCACCCTCACCAGTGTGTCAGCTGATATTAGACTGATTGACGTTGACCCGCCACTCAGGCTCTGAGGGTTTAGCGGCGCTATATAACCTCGCCCTGACTGTTCACCAGGCTGAGGACATTGGAAGCAGGGCATCCTCAGCTGTGTCCTACTCCCAAGCAAGGGCGAGCGCTTCTGTCGTGTTATAAGAATTACAAATGCCTGCTTTGATTTGTGGATTTTTTGGGCATGCACATTACCATATCACATGAGCGTAGCAATATTTTGTTTGTTGTCTGCTGATTTTATTTTATTTTTTTAAAGTTTGCTTTGTTTATGTGATTTTTTTTTTCACTACTGATGAAGTGAAATGTGAGTTGACATTCCATCTGATTCAGAGGTTTTGGAGTTGTAGAGTCTGGCATGTTTCTTACCGTCTCGCTCTCCAGGTTTACTTTTTTATCTTCTGTTCCACTTTTTCGTTTTTTTTTTTCTTTCAACTTCTATTTTAGCCCCTTTTGACAGCCCCTTACTGTGCAAAAATATAATGCTAGCTTTTATAAGAAGACAATGTTGCAGAAGCCTACAAGTGCACCAAGCAGTGTCATGTATGTTTGTCACTAAAAGAGAGTTACATGAAATTAAATTTCAGAGTGACCACTGGCTCCAAAAAGGATCATAAAGGGTCACAACCTTCCATTCTATTTATTGATTGATTGAAAAAAAAGAAAGAAATTAATACTTTTATTCAGCTGGGATACATCAAAACTGACAGTAAAGACATTTAAATTGTTACAAAATATTTATTTTAAATTTTATATTCATCAAAGAATCCTGAAAGAAATGTATCATGGACTCCACAAAAATTAAGCAGCACATTCAACATGATAATATTAAGAAATGATTCTTATGGATCAAATCAGCATATTAGAATCATTTCTGAAGGATCATGTGACACTGAGTACTGGAGTAATGGCTACTGAAAATTTAGCTTTTCTATCAGTGGAATAAATTATATTTTAAAATATTAAAATAGAAAACATATTTCACTGTTTTACTAGGGTTTTGATCAAATAAATGTAGCCTTGGTGAGCATGAGAGACTTTAAAACATTAAAAACCCCACACTTTTGAATGATAATGTAAAAGTAAGCCTACAGGATTTTTGGAGCAGGGAGACATGTGAGAACCAGCAATGTTTGGTGTTCTTGACATGCAACCTTTGTCATAAGTCCCATATTTGAGAGCTGTTGTGGGTGTGAATATTGATTTTGATTTTAGCCTGTTCATCAAACAAAGCTATCATGACTTCAGGAAACTTGGAAAATAGTCATCTGGACTACTTTATAGAGATTTTATAGTGTCTATTTGTTGTTTTTGTCCTTGACCTAACATGATCAACAAACAGTGCATGTAAAAGGTGTGACAGTTAATTTATAAACTGTTCATTTTAATTGCATTCTGTATTTGTAATAATTATATATGTATATGTAATAATTTCTGTGTTCTACAAAAAAAAAAAAAAAAAAAGAAAAAGAAAAGAAATATGGGTTTGAAACAATATGAAGGTGATTAATGATGAATTGTTTAATAAATATGAGTAATTGGGAAGAAGATCAAAATCAAAACCTCGCATGGTCCCATTCTAAGCTTCAAAATAAAATCTAAACAAATGGGGTGAATTGGTAATGCAAGAGGGAGGTGAATTAAACATGGATGACAGCAGGGAGAGGACAAATGTCATTTCCAATGATATCTAAGTCTGTCTGCCATTAAAATGTGCAGTGACCCACACTGCATACAAAAATGATATCATGAACATTAACTTCCCTAGTTAATGTCGTGTGCTGTGCCGGGTGCACCGGGCTGCCAGTGCACTAAGAGCATGCTTTTAATATGCTACATGCCCTGACTTCCTCTTTCCGCTTTCCTGTGGGAATTCCTTCTGCTTTTACAGCACACTGCCAAAGTGTTTCTGTAGATTGCAAAGTTCATGCCCTGAAGTAAATGTTCTAATTAAAATAGTAACTCTCAATAGGTTTAGAGCTCTGATGTGACACTGCTCTTGCTTGCACAAAAGGTATACTGACAGGCAGCGCACTAAGAAGGAAATTCAGTATAAAGAAGGACTGACACGCCATGGGTTTTATAGTGTCCAACTGAATGCCATGACATACTGTAGCTGAAGGACCTTGTTGTGTATAAACAAACATAATTTATGGCTATTGTTCAGTGCACATTGGGCAACAAAAAAGAGTGTCATAACTTACATTTGCACAGTAATAAGCACAGTATAAACTGACTATATGCCTTAAGACTATATTAAAACATAATTAAAAGGGAGCCTGGAGCTCAATTTCACATGGGGAAGTTGTCATAGCCCATGAGATCTCACATCACTGTTTATGTACATTTCTATAAAGCAAAAGCGAAAAGTATTCATCCCTTTACTGACAGCACAAACATCTTACAGTATTGCACGTTTTCATGAGAATCACTATTTTAAGTGATTTTAAGAACACAAAAGAGTGAAAAAACCCCATTTGAACCTCATTTTACGGATAGAAACGCTGAGACATTCTTCAGAATATCTTCTTTTATGTTCGACAGAAGAAATAAACTCACACAGGTTTGGAATAAGAAGAATTTCTGAAGAATCATGTGACGCTGATGACTGGAGTAATGACTTTCCCACTGTATTTAACTGTATTTTTGATCAAATAAATATAGCTTTGGTGAACATAAGAGACTTCTTTCAAAATCCCCAAACTTTTGAATGGTCCTTTCACCTTTTATAGACTCTTTGTTGCACTCGTTAACTTCATCACTGCCTTACGTGTCAAATATATGTGTTTGGGCATTAGATGCCATCAGTGGTAAGGTTTGAATTTTAGATTGCGTTTATGAATAAGACATACAAACTCCTAAGAGTGGAGTAATGTGCTCAGTTTCAACCCTCCGTGTTTGTTAAGGTGATTAATAATGAAACATAGAGAATTATGCATGGTGAGGTGACTTCTCTCCTTCGTTCTGAATGCACTAATTCACACAGAGTTCAGGCCAACTCAGAGTTGCAGTTTAAAGGCTGCTTGTAACACAATCACAAGAGAAAAATTGACGACGGAGGACACAAAGGCGAGAACTATTGAACCTGTAATGGTTTGTACCCTCTGTGAGAGTTCAAACCGAAGTCACAGGCATCACTGGCTTCCTTCTTCATCTGACAGGATGTGAGTTTGCTCTGACCTGGGGATTTTAATAATGTATACCGATCACACGGTGAAGGCTCCCGCCTCAGTTTAACCACCACATAACCTCAGCACTTCTAACTGTACATTATAGTTCAGACTGAAGAAAAACATATACCTTAAAATATTCATCTCGCCTCTACCAGGGTCCTTATTCGGTCACTGCCGTATGACAACATCAGCCGACTTCTACACTAACAAACAGCCTTTTGGGTCGTGTTTCACATTCTGTGTCAAAGCATCTGTGAATTGCTAACTGTATGACTAGCATAATGTACATAATTATGTTCAAACACAAAGCTATAATCCATGTAGAGCCGTAACCTTACAATACGAGGAAACATGTCCTGTGTGGTCCAATCTTTTTATCCTAAAAAATTCACTTCTAGGTAATTTTGTGTATTGTATAAGAGGCCATAATATAATAGCTTCCCAAAGCATTTGCCTTTATTGAAGGCTCTTTTTTTAATCTCAGTGTAATTCGTTCACACAAGAATAATCAGCTTAAAAATAAACCCTGCACTTGTGGCATCATTCGTCATGTTTAGCCAGCATTTTGGTGGCAGAAGGCAGGCAAAATATTTTCCCTAATTTTGGCCACCTCTGCTCTTCCCCAAAATAAACCTCTACCCTCAACATCTGTCGTTCCACTTTTAGCACAGCCTCAAATGAAAGTGCAGGTAATGGATAGAAGACCTTTCACACTGTTCAGGGGAGGATGAAAGAATGGTCAGGGATGTGGGGGAAGGGACATAAGAGAGAGACAGAGAAACGAAAAGTGCCCAGAGCCCTGGATTGTCAGAATCGGTTGAAATGAGGAAAATTCTTGCATGAAGACACTCGGCACGGGTGCCCTTTGAATGAACCAGTGGAAAATGGGAGGGAGCAATGAAACGGGAGGATGTTGCTTTGGAATAGATGATTGCAATCCTTGTAATCCACAATGAAACATCTTTAATTCTCACATTAAGACTGTTGACTAAACCCACAAAAAGCTGAACGGCAAGGTAAATCGTCGAATATGTGAATAAGATGGATTGGAAAAACAATGTACAAATGTACAAGAAGTCAAATAATCTTAACTACCACGGTGACTGAAAATACATGTGGCGCTTTTGCAGTAACATGGTATTCATCATTCCTGCATAATTGCGCTGTGTGCCCTACAGCACTGTGACTTTTATCCAATTTGATTTTTAAAAACAGTCACAGCAGATTCTTAAAGTCATGAACACATACTTTGTATTTACAAGATTTAGCAATTCAGTTTTTTTTTGCAGCAGCAGCAGCAGCAATGAAGAACCATTTAGAAGAACCACTTTTGATTCCCCAAAAACCTTTCCTGAACAGTTTAAAGAGTATTTTGTTTTCTTGGTGTAAAAAAATTGTTTTTTTTTTAAAAATCTAAAGAACCCTTTTCCAGTATGCTGTTTTTCACAGCACAGACCAGAAAAGTCACCAATTTGGGACTGTGGATCAACCAATCAGAGTTTTAATGGCAGTATTTTCATAGCATCTGTGGCTTCAGAGTTAGTAGTCACACTGCATTTCTGGTTCAAATGATTGACTCAAATACAATTGTGACCCAGAAATGAGGACCAGTGAACAAAGATGGCAAATTTCAAATCAAATAATATATGTAAAAACCTCACACCACTGAGTACTCCCACAGTGTTGTTGTTGCTGTTTTCTTGTTAACTGAAACAATCATATATATATATATATACACACACATGCATATATTAGATAAAAAAGAACAAAAACACATAATAAAATTACTAAAACATAAAATCTTCAAATGAATATCGAAAAAATTTAAATAAAAGCTAATTCAAAGTATATATATATATATATATATATATATATATATATATATATATATATATATATATATATATATATATATATATATATATACAGTGGTGTGAAAAAGTGTTGGCCCCCTTCCTGATTTTTTTTTTTGCATGTTTGTCACACTTTAATGTTTCAGATCATCAAACAAATTTAAATATAAATCAAAGATAACACAAGTAAACACAACATGCAGTTTTTAAATGAAGCTTTTTATTATGAAGGGAAAACAAAATCCAAACCCACATTGCCCTGTGTGAAAAAGTGCTTCCCCCCTAAACCCAATAACTGGTTGTGCCACCCTTTGCAGCAACAGCTGCAATCAAGCATTTACGATAACTGGCAATGAGTCTTTCACATCGCTGTGGAGGAATTTTGTCCCACTCTTCTTTGCAGAATTGTTTTAATTCAGCCACATTGGAGGGTTTTTGAGCATGAATGGACTGTTTAAGGTCATGCCACAGCATTTCAATTGGATTTAAGTCCAGACTTTGATTTGGCCACTCCAAAACCTTAATTTTGTTTTTCTTGAGACTTTCAGAGGTGGACTTGCTGCTGTGTTTGGAATCATTGTCCTGCTGCAGAACCCAAGTGCACTTGAGCTTGAGTTCACAAACTGATGGCCGGACATTCTCCTTCAGGATTTTCTGATAGAGTGCAGAATTCATGGTTCCATCAGTTATGGCAAGTCATACAGGTTCTGAAGCTGCAAAGCAGCCCCAGACCATCACAATACCACCACCATGTTTGACTGTTGGTATGATGTTCTTTTTATGAAATACTGTGTTGGTTTTACGCCAGATGTAACGGGACACACACCTTCCAAAAAGTTCAACCTTTGTTGCATCAGTCCACAGAATATTTGCCCAAAAGTCTTAGGGATAATCAAGATATTTTTTGGCAAATGTGAGACGAGCCTTTGTGTTCGTTTGGGTCAGCAATGGCTTTTGCCTGGGAACTCTCCCATGGATGCTGTTTTTGCCCAGTCTCTTTCTTATTGTTGAATCATGAACACTGACCTTAATTGAGGCAAGTGAGGCCTGCAGTTCTTTAGATGTTGTTCTGGGTTCTTTTATGACCTCCTGAATGAGTAGTCTTTGTGCTCTTGGAGTAATTTTGGTAGACCCACAGGGCCACGTGGGTTTGGATTTTGTTTTCCCTTCATAATAAAAAACTTAATTTAAAAATTGCATGTTGTGTTTACTTGTGTTATAATATTTAAATTTGTTTGATGATCTGAAACATTAAAGTGTGACAAACATGCAAAAAAATAAAAAAATCAGGAAGGGGGCCATATATATATATATATATATATATATATACGTATGTATATATACATATATATATATATATATATATATATATATATATATATATATATATATATATATATATATATTTATTTATAAACACTGCTTTAAATGCTATCATGTTTGACCATCAAACATATTACCCCTCTTTGGTAACTAAATCTGTGAATGTCCTTCATACAGTTGTTTTAATGTATACTGTATATAAAAAATACTTTCATTTTAAATTAACAATCCAAAATACTCACTGGAAGTCAAATTGAAGGTTAATTGCAACCAGAAACATAAACCAGTTGTGCTAGTTGACCCATATGGACCTTCTAAAAAGATAAGAGAAAGAGGCAAAACACAGCAGCCCACCTAGGAGCAGTTTTTATAATGAACTCCTGAAGTAAGTGAGGATGACATATGCAGTCTTCTGTTCCCTTATAAGCACACAGTGTGCTTGTGTGTGTTCTCGAGTGTCGAGCACATACACACGTTTGCGTGTGCTGCAGATGCAGTCTATTAGAAGCAGAGCTGCTATTAGCGACATTACCTTCTTCAGAAACGACAGGTGTTGGCAGCACCATATTCCTGGCACCTTGCTGCATGTGACATCTCCATCGCCTCGAGTTAAAAAGCCATCGCACATTGCTAAATGACTGAGGCCTCTTTACCACAGCGCATAGCTTGGCTGAGGACTGAAGAAGATACACCAAGGTGTATGTCAACTATAACCAACTTTGATTACTGCTTATCCAATTTGAATTAAGAAATTCTCATATTTGAATTTAATTGACCGAGGAAGATTGCACATTCCAGATCATCTGTAAGTCTGTGTGTTAGTGCTAGGGATTTTTTTCAGTGACTCTTTCTGCATATTACATATTTACTTCAGTAGCTTGCACTTAGTTCATTCAGTCAACCAGTTTGTTTGAAATATTGATTTATTCAGGTATGAAATTATGAGACTTCAGGAATTCCAAATAGCACACCTATCTTTATATGGCATACATAGTAAGTTTAGTATGTTTGTATGCCATTCAGAATGAGTGAGTCACTGAATCATTCACCCAACTGATAATTTCAAAAACACTAATTCATCCAGGAACAAAACAAGTGACTGACTGCTTCCAAAATCACATAATCTCTAAGTAGATACTTCTTTTGAACAAATAATTACATTTCAAATGTTAAAAATGTATGTTCTATATAACATGAATGAACTCCTGCCCTATGATCTCATGGGGTAGTAAAGTGATCATTGGATGCGTACTTCAGAATCTCATCAGATGTAGTAAATCACCCAGTTTGCCTACTTTTCATGAATTTGGACAAACTACTCTTTTAACATACTGTTTTTTGCCTACTAAATAGTAGAAAAGTACTGAGAAATGCATATTTGGATGCAGCCACTTGTGGCTGAGTCATTGAATTACTCACTTAAGCGATTCGTTTAAAACACTGATTCATTCAGGATTGAAAGAAAGGGTCCTTGCAGCTGACTATTGCAATAGCAATAGCAATATCACACTGCAGATATTTGGAACAACAGCAATTTAACACATATACTTTTGCTTGACCACAGAAGACTATGATTTATTGATATTTTCATATTGGAGTTGGATGCTTGTGTTATGGATTTTTCCCCCTAAACACTATTCTGTAATGGAATGTTTTTCATGCTACTGTTTTAGGTCGGCTGGGACTCTAAAAAATGTTAGGTAAGTAAAGTAAGAAAATGGATTGCTCCATACTTTTTTGTTATCCTGTGAATGGAGGATGCTTTGATAAATAAATAAATAAATAAAGCAAATTTCTAAAGCAAGGGAGGCTGGAGAAGAACGTTCACTTTTAAGGTTAATTGGAGCCAAAAGTGTCACATCAATCTAGCAGTTTACTAGAGGAAATTGGCCTGGCCTTTTGTTGAGAAATGGCGGAGATCACCACATGGGGTTTTTCTATATACACTGGGTTGTTAAATTTGTAATGGGCTTACTGTGCTGCTGACCTGGTCTGGTCTGATATATAACTGTCTGTGGTGTAGACAGGACCCAGCCACCTTCACAACTTGTATTAAATTCATATTTTAGGCCTCCTGGGGTGCGATAACAACTCGAAGTTGCTTGCACATCTTGCCCTTCAGTTTGTTCACATGAAGATTTGAACATAGTAGTTCACATGTTTCCAGGTCAAAATAAGAGTCTCTGTACCAGCTGTGTTTTGGATGGTGGCCCATCAAAGAGGTCGGTGGTCCGTATTGCTTCCTATTTTGCATTTATTGCATCAACTTGTTTTTGCAAATGCGATTGGTTTCCCCAGTGTGTACATTTAATTTTAGGGTTATATTCTTTGACATTATAAAATAAATGAAAAAAATATTGGCTGCAATCCAAGGACTCTGTAGTGTCTGCAAATAAGGGAGAACAAATCTTTATCCCCTTAGATGATTGCCCAGAATAATGATAATAAAAAGGATTACTCCTGGTCTAAAGAAGGCGTCACGCTGAGCTAAGGTCTAATTGGCGAGTTCCTTTACAAAGTTGATCAAGTCCTGGGGCTGGAAGTTAGTGAACTGGTCAATTAATCTTTCTTCTCCCTTAATGAGGTGAGGGATTTCCTGTGGCTGGAGCCCAGCACAAAGGCAGACATAGTGCCCAAAGGATGTGGCGTCGCAGTACCAAGTGAGCCCCCCAATTAAAAACGGACACCCCCAAACCTCCCCTCCTCTCCAGGTGGTAAATTGGTCTGACCCAGACTCAAAGAGAGTGATCTTAACTATGACTTCAAATCAACTTTACAGGAGGATGGAGGAAAAGGGGAAATTTCCTCCATGAAATAGGATTGCCATGGTCTGGAGCTTGCACCCACGAGGTCCAATCAATTCTTTTGCTAAATAAAAAGAAACTTGTTGAATCCCTCCTGCTGAGTGCCAAAGAGTTTCCGAAACATTATGTCTGACTTAGGATTTGGGGTGGTGGATGAATGTCAGGACGGAACAAGCAGGATGAATAGGGGAATAAATGTGCTTGACATGGTTGGTTGGGTCATATAAAATCCGTGCTTATCAGAGGTCACTCCATCACGAAGGGATCAAAGGTGAGCAAAGCAATGGAAGATTACAAAAACAATACCATATATGCAACAATCTCATCAAAAGAAACGTTTATCAGAAATACGCATACACGTCTGGCTGTTTCTGACTGCATGTTAAAGGGATATTGCACCCAAAAATAAAAAGTCTGACATTGTTTCCTGTGAAACATAAAAGAAAATATTTTGAGAAATGTCTCTGGGGTTTTGTCCATACAATTGAAGTCAGTGGTAACCAAAACGGTTTTCTTCAAAATATTGTCTTCTGTGTTCCTCAGAAGAATTAAAGTCAAACAGGATGTTCATGAATGATTCACTCTTTTTTTTAAAGGAATCATTTATATCACTATAAAATAATGATCTGCATTAGAGAGATTTGTTTATCTGGTCACACATTTGCATTGCCCAACATACTTTTGTTATATAAACAATTTTTTTTTTTTTTGAAAATTTGTTTTTCAAAAGTATAATAAGCCTAAGTAGATGGTAGAACCATCAACATTGTAAATTTCTGTGATCTATAGGCTTACGTTGTTTTTTGGAAACACAACCACGACTAGTTCATCTCCTCAGTCTGTACCATAGACTGTAAAAAAAAAAGATGGACGACGGGTCTCTATTTCCTTCCACAGAAAATGAAAGCCAAAATATCCCAGAAATAGTATCTTGCAATGAAGATGTAATTTGGAGCCAGAGCCTTCACAGTAGTGATTATGAAGTGGACCCGCAGTATCAAGGTCCAACACAAACTCAACTGAAAACACACAATCATGACGCCGCACTCCATTTTTATAGCATTAAATAGCACACTACAATCAAACTTATTGGTATGTTAGTAACCAAACTTGCATTTTGGTTACAACTAACTTCAACTGTATGGACAAATGGCTGCCCACTGCTCTGGATGTGTTCAAGGTGTATGTGTGTGTGTGTGCATGTGTGTGTTCACTCACTGCTGTGTGTGTGCACTTGGATGGGTAAAATGCAAAGCACAAAAAAGTATGGGTTAACATACATACGTCACTCAAACTTATCAGAAAAACAAAAAAATAATTTGTAGTGTTATTTGATTTTGTTTGTTTGGCTCACCTCCCATTCGTTTACATGGAGATGTGTGCAGTACACTTGGTCCGGAAAGCCCTGGCTGCAGCTTGGGCGGGGCTACACTTTTAACTTAGTCTTGCATCTAATCAAACAATACAAAATAGAACAAAAGACACTCGTATAAGAATAATATTTACCCTTAACATGTAGCCAGCCTTCAGTTCAGAGATTATGTTACGACTTCATTCTGAATGTAGTTTCCCATTGAATTTACCTTCCCCTATGTTGAAGCACATAATAAGGGCTAATGTGTGGTCAAGCCTGCTGACCATGGCTGGGAGATCTCTGTCAGACTGGCGAGGCAATGCAATTGCGCACGGCTCAGACAGTGAAACTCCCGGGTCAAGAATCCAGCCCTCGGCCATGTTTGAGTTCAGCGCCCTCTCATCAAGACCAGGACCTCCAACAGCAAAACACAGGGCTCTCAGTGATCCCTGCTTCCAGAAGATTCCCCTAAGCAGGCTACAGCAGAAGCACTTGTTACTTTGCGAGTCATTGGACCACGTTTCAAAATCCCCAAGGCAAACCTGCCTTTGTCTACAACAGTGGAAGTAGACAGAGGTAAACTCTCATACTGTGAAATACAAGCAGAGTCAGTGATCCATGTTTTAGGCATCGCAAGCGTAGCCTTTGGAAAAGCTGCTTGACCGAGCTCCCCTCCCTCATTAGATTGATAACATGGGTCAGTCCTCTAAAGAGCTTAACGTCTGCTTTCTGACTCTGTGTTGGTACATATAGAAAATTTCACTAAAAGCACTGATCAAGAAAGATTTTGACTTTATAATAACCTTTTTGCATATAAAATCCTTTAATCTGAAGACCCTTGGGAGGGTCGGGCCACTGAGGTGAGCTTGATTGGCTTTTGTAATTAACCAGAAAGGAATGGCACAGCATGTTGGTGCTTGATATCATAACAGGGTGATATGATAAGAGTTCATGCTAGCTGCTTTCAACTTTGCTTAGGGTAGTAGGGCGAAAACAAACAAACAAACAAACAAAACTGGTCACTTCAAGAGCTAGCTGTGACGATTGTGTCTCAGACAATTAGTGCCGCGGTTCATGGAGGCATAAGGAAATGGGGACAGTGGCACCGGGGACTTGTTTTTCCACCAGTAGGTGGTAGTCACATTACATCAGAGCATGAGGTTTGTCATGGCTCAGAGACAAAAAAACAGAGTTTGTGGAAAGGCAATCAACCTCCCTATATATAAATAACACTGAAGATCCCATCCATTCTCTTCCTGAAAATGATCAGCTTAGGAGTTAAACTCAGGACAAATGTAGCTGCCGAAATTATTCTTGACAATACATGATGGAGATGCGCTAGTTTAAGGTTGACTTACATCTTTGGTTTTTAAACTAACAATTAATCAAAACTTAAACTGTAATTAATCATATCAGTAAATGTTCTTTATCCATTTTTAGATTTTTTTTTAATCAATTGTAGTGTTTCTTAAAAATGTTAATAATAAATTACAATTTATTAAGAAATTAGACAAAAATATGGCTCTCTCTCTGTGTGTGTATTTAATTACAATATATTATATATTCTTTTTAAAAATAATGAATGAATTTTAAGAACAATGATTCATTCATCTATCTACACACAAATACATAATGTAGTGTAATTACACTATAAATGAACAGTTTATTAAATTATATATTATTTTCAAATAATAATAAACTATAAATATATAAATGTATATAAATATATTAGATCATACAAATCATATATTATAAATAATATAATAAATATACTATATGTGTGTATACACACACACACACACACACACACACACACACACACACACACACACACACACACACACACACACACACACACACACACACACACACACACACACAATATGTATTATATTTTTAAATGTATTATGTTTTTTTATATGTGTTATATTTTTAAATGCAAGTAAATGATCTTGTGGAGTTACAACAATGTAAAGAGTAAAACTATAATAATAATAATTTTTTTAAGATTGTATAATACACATTACACTTGCCGAATATCGCTGTGGATTTTTTTACAAGGTTCTTCTTTAAATGTCCTAAGGTTATACTGCTCTGCTCTACAAGAGTTATATAGATACATTCTGAATATGTTCTGATTTGTCTATAGTATATGCACACATGGATGGGTCAAGTGTAGAGTCAAGTTTTTTTGGCCATGCCTTGCAGAGAGTGGACTGGATGGAGAGTAATTATTTGTGGTGAGTTGAGGGCCCTGGGGGTTGCAGGGTGGGCGGAAGAGGCATGGGGTGCGGTGAGATGGAAAGCACGCCAGTCCCGCTCACGCTTGATGCTCAGTGAATCTGAAAGGTCATGTCATGTTTTCTGGCAATTGACTCGATGGGTTTGGATTCTGCAGCATAAGGCTGGTACGATGTTTTGTGTATGTGTTTGTGTGTGTGTGTGTGTGTGCGTGAGTGTGCTTCTGCTCCACACATTTACTGGGAAATGTGCCCCTGGGTTGTTTTTCGCATTGACCTTATTACCCTGCGCTGTGACGAGCTTGCCACAGAACTTGCTATCTCTCTCTCACACACACCCTCCCTCTCTCTCTCTTTTCGCTTGTTTTTCTCCATCTCTCCACCTCAAGATCTCTTCCAACATTAAATGTAATAATTAAAATAACAAACAAAGAACGTACATATTTGGAATTGTTTTAGAAGCCTCACCGAGCAGACAGAACAAGGAGGGGGAGGGAAGATGGAAAAGAAAAGCATTTTTCAAACCCTGTTGCTCTAAATGAGAGGAGACAAACACGGAGTAAGGGCAATATTAGCACATTTAATTAACGCCGATCGCAATCATCAAACACAGGCAGCTCAAACGCATCCAGCAGCCAGGCTAAACCACACAGGACCTCCATCTGCATTTGGCTCCATTCTCTGATATATCTCTTGCCTCACAGCCATTTCTCCGAGTGTAATTTACCAGAACAATGTAATTTTAACCTTTCCCCCTGCCTCATCATCAGGGAATTTAAGTCATTTCACTGGAAGTGAAGAAACACATCTGTGTCTTTTACGGCAGAGGACACACCATAAAAGCCGAATGGTTCCGTTAAAAAGGATCCTCTCCCTCTGAATTAATCCCAACTGTGCGTGCCGTGTCGTGTGAGCTAAATGTTAATCATCCTGAAAGCTTTGTTTGAATGCATTTCCGTATGGACTGAAGCATTTAAACTGTTGCTATTGGAATTTCACATTATTGTTACAGTCTTAAAGGAATATTCTGGGTTTATTCGCTGTTTATAATTTGTGGCATAATGCTGATTACCACAAAAATAATTTGATTATCGCAAAAATTATGTTACAGTGAAGCACTTACAAATGGAAGTAAATTTAAAGCCAGAAATGTGAAGATCATTTCATAATTTGAAGACATTTTTAAGAGCACTTTTCCACCACTAAGAGCACATTCACTTTTCTGCTAATATATAATCTTATATATATAATATAATATACTGTACACACACACACACACACACACACACACACACACAGTATATATATATATATATATATATATATATATATATATATATATATATATATATAAACTAATTTTACAATGGCTAATTTTTCTGCCAAAACGTACATTATTATTACATTAAAATTTGAGATATTAAGTCAGCTAAAACTTAAGACCATTTTCATGTGAAATGATTTATATTAATAAATATTACTATTTAACAATTGATTAAATGTACTGCTTTACACACACACACACACACACACACACACACACACACACACACACACACACACACACACATGGCCAAAAATATTGGCACCCTTGGTAAATATGATCAAAGAAGGCTGTGAAAATGAATTTGCATTATTAATCCTTTTGATCTTTTATTTAAAAAAAATCACAAAAATCTAACCTTTCATTGGATAATAAGAATTTAAAATGGGGGGGAAATATCATTATGAAATAAATGTTTTTCTCTAATACACATTGGCCACAATTAACGGCACCCTTTTATTCAATACTTTTTGAAACCTCCATTTGTTTAAAAACTGTCCACAGTTTAACAGCTCTTAGTTTTCTCCTATAATGCCTGATGAGGTTAGAGAACACCTGACAAGAGATCAGAGACCATTCCTTCATCCAGTATCCCTCCAGATCCTTTAGATTCACAGCTCCATGTTGGTGCTTCTTCTCTTCAGTTCACCCCACTCATTTTCTATAGGGTTCAGGTTAGAGGACTGGAATGGCCATAGCAGAAGCTTGGGTTTGTGCTCAGTGACCCATTTTTGTGTTGTTTTTGAGGTCTGTGTTTAGATTATTGTACGGTTGGAAGATCCAAACATGGCCCATTATAAGATTTCTAACAGAGTCAGTCACTTATTGATTTTTTATCTGTTGGTATTTGATAGAATCAGTGATGCCGTGTGTCTAAACAAGATAGGCCCACAACATAAGAAATACAGCAGTATATTTCATTATACACATGGGGTACTTTTTATCCCTGTTTTCACTAAACCCATCTTGAGTGTTTGCTGCTAAAAAGCTAATTTTTTTAGTTTCATCTGAACATAGAAGCCAGTCCCATTTGAAGTGCCATTCGTGTCTGATAACTGAATATGCTGGAGTTTGTTTTTGGATGAGCTAGGAGAATTTGTCTTGAAACCCTCCCAAACAACATGTGGTGATGTAGGTGCTGTTTGACTTTTTTTTTTTAAGGGTTTCCTGCCCCCGAGACTGCAATTTTCTGCAATTCTCCAGCTGTGGTCCTTGGAGAGTCTTTAGCCACTCAAACTCTCCTTCTCACCGTGCATTAGGACGATATAGACACATATCCTCTTCCAGGCAGTTTCTTAACATTTTATGTTGATTGGAAATTCTTAATTATTGCCCTTATGGTGGATATGGCTCTTTTCTTAAAGCCACTTCACTAATTTGTGAAGCTCAATTATCTTTTGCTGCACATCAGAACTATATTCTTTGGTTTTTCTCATTGTGATGGATGATTAAGGGAATTCGGGCTTTGTTTTCCCTCCTATTTATATTTCTGTGAAACAGGAAGCCATGGCTGGATAATTTAATGTTCATAATCACCCTGGAGTGCTCAAAATTGTGAATATGAATGGGAATATACTTCAAAGATATTTTACTCATAAGAATTTCTAGGGGTGCCAGTAATTGTATCCAACGTGTATTTGAGAAAAACATTTCATAATGATATTTCCCCCGTTTTAAATTCTTATAATCCAATGAAAGATTTTTGTGAATGTTTTAAACAAAAGATCAAAAGGATTAACAATGCAGATTAATTTTCACAGGCTTCTTTGATCATATTTACCAAGGGTGCCGATATTTTTGGCCATGACTCTCTCTCTCTCTCTCTCTCTCTCTCTCTCTCTATATATATACACACACACACACACACACACACACACACACACACACACACACTAATTTTACTACTGCTAATTTTTCTGTTAAAACTCACATTATTATTATTATTATTATGATTTGAGATGTTCAGTCATTTTAATGTTGTTTTAGGTGTAAGTTGAAAAATAAGTAAGTTTGAGTGTCAAAAAATATAGGGCAGGGACTTGGTTCTATCTATTGGTTGTCAATTGGATTTCACAATGTGGGTGTTGCAAAATTAATACGAAAATTAATATGAATGATTTGCAAATAATTATGGTGATTGGAGAAGTCCTACAAACGTCATTAATATATGGATAATGTGCATTTGCAAAATAAATTTTTATTAAGTGACGACTTCAACATTTACAGATTGGCTGCATTCACTTTCATTGAAAGCGCCTCACTGTAACCCAGATTTTACTTTTTTTTTTTTAACCAAATTTAACCAGAAATTATTTTCGTGTCAATCGACCATGCCACAAGTGCTGTCTATTGAGCTTAACTTGTATTGAACCCTGCATATTTAAAGGTAGTTGTTTGTTATCCATGCTAATCTCTGTCTCTCTCTCCATGCGTTCGGCCTCACACTATGCCTGTCTCTCGCTCAGCGGCTCAGTGGCAGAGCTCCAGAATCACTTAGATCATTTTACCTAGGGCACAGAGAGGGCAAAAAGAAGCCACTGACCCCCGCTTGCCCATGCAGGGATTTACGCCTCGCTGACTTTCCTGGTGTGACATTTTCCCCCATATCTGCCCTCCCCCTACCCACAATTCCCTTTCCGACCAACTAGCACAGCACAAGGGGGAGAAGAAAAAAGCTCCGAACGATCATTGTCTGCACAGATATCAATCAAGTGAACAGCAGCCTGGGTCAATCTGCTGTCACAGCGTTCACAACTCACCACCATGGCACTCATGCAAAATGACAATAATGACAGAATGCCACAAGTGATATCACGTCTGATAACTTTTTTTAAAGGTAAATAAGAGAGGAAAGAGGAGAACTTGTGTCCATCTTGCATCACCTAACCCTTTGCCACATTTTCACAAGACCTGGAAGGCCCCATATTCTCTGTGATGATAAATATAGCCCCTGCGACAGGTCATGAGATGGTCATGACATTATTAAAAGATCAATTGTGCCTCTAAACATTGCCGATCTACTGTACAGCTATGACTGCGACAGATGGGACTTGTGTAGACGTGACTTTAATATCTATTTAAAGAGGTTTTACTGACAATGATCTAGTGAGACAAACACTTTTGAAACCTATGGCTTTGACAAAGCCCTGACCCGAGCCGAAGTGACAGCTGTGCTGATGTAGCTTATTCCAGAATATGTGGATTGATTAGGAGCAAGAAAATCACACATGAAAAGAACTGAAACACTGAAAAAATAAATTATGTATTTTGACAGTGTTTTATGTCAGAAAATATCCTACATTACTACAACAAGAACAAGAAAAAAGATATATGTTTTTGGCATAAGCATTCAGTTCCTGTGTCAGCATTATATATATATATATATATATATATATATATATATATATATATATATATATATATATATATATATATATATATATGAAGAGTTTATTTGCAAAAACAGATAACTCCGTTTTTTAATTTAAAAAAAAAAAATCATGTTTTTTATTATGTTATCATGCTTTTATTGTGTTAGTTAGCTGTATTTTTTTAAGTTATTTTTTTAACCTAATCAAAATAACCCAACTGCAGTTTGATTGAGATTAATTGGAATGCACAATGAAAAAAACATGTTTTTTGAAAACGGAGTTATCTGTTTTTGCAAATGAACTCATATGTACACATATCACATTTTTTCAGTCACTTTTTTTTCTATCCAAATAACATATGCAGACAATCCTCAGGTAAAATACCCTAGTAATAAATATTATTATGGTTTGATAATTTAATAAATTAATAAATGTACTGTTTTTGCAGTTTTTTTATGCTTACCAAGGCTGCATTTATTTGATCAAAAATATAACACAAACAGTGATAATGAAATATTATTACAATTTAAAGTAGCAGTTTTATGTTAATATATTTTAAAATGTAATTTATTCATGTTATGGTAAATCTGAATATTTCGGCAGCCACTACTCCAGTCTTCAGTGTCCCATTATCTTTTTATTTTATTTTATTTAATTTTAGTTTAGTTCGATCCCATCCCTCCCTCCATCCATCCATCCATCATACATGTTTTATTTGTGCTGTGTAGGATTTAATATATTAGCTTGAATAATACAAAAAAAAAAAAAAATCATATAATATTTACACATTTACAAATATATTTGACCCTGCATTTTGGGGGGATTTTTCTCACTTGTGGAGGCATTTTTTACCTTGTGCCCTCTTTATTTTTTGTCCTTCCCTGTGAGTAATAAATTACTACATTTTGAGTTTGGTTGTCAGAAAAATGTCACAGAGAATTCAATATTAATGAACGATTGGTAAATTCGTAAAATGTAATAAAATGTTACCTGGTTAAAGGGATAGTTCACTCAAAAATGAAAATTACCCCATGATTTACTCACCCTCAAGGCATCTTAGCCTACGTGTATATGAATTTCTTATTTCAGATTAATACAATCGGAGTTATATTAAAAACTGTATTGCCTCTTCCAAGCTTTATAATGGCAGTGAATGGTGGTCAAGATTTTAAAGCCCAAAAAAGTGCATCCATCCATCATAAATAGTACTCCACATGGCATCGGGGGCTTAATATTCGCCCGAAAGAAGAAAATCATATGATGGCTTGAAGTTGAGTAAATCATGGGGTAATTTTCCTTTTTTGGGTGAACCCTCCCTTTTAAGGGTCTGAATACTTTTGTGGGTAAACAGAAAAAAAAAAAAACCATGACCTCTGAGTTCAAGTATGTCTTGTATACATATACATTTGTCATGGGAATGAGTGGCATCTTTAGCTTTCAGCGACCTCTGAGCAACACAGACATTAATGGAGCGAGTTTTTTTTTTAAGTTAGCATGAAGACTGATGATGTAGACTAAGAGCTAGCATGCAGTGTTCTTCGGCAGATCCTTCTTGCGGCCTCCAGGGAGGGCGGTGTTGAGTGCTTGTAGAGCAGATATTTAAGGGGCACTGCCACGGTTGAAGAGTTTAGATTTTCCTCATATTCTATAAAGCCAGAGCCAAGGGAGTTGACTGAGGAGACATGAAGTGTGTGTATGTGTGTGTGAAAGAGAGAAAGGGGGAAAGGGTGAACTAAAAAAGCAGGGCACACTGCGCCAGGATCAACACGTGTCTGCAAAAGCCTAGAGGTTCTGCAACAATCTGTTCCGCTTGGTTCACTGCAGTGCTGTGACCTCGATTTCTGGACTGCTGTTGAGAGGCTCCTTGCACTCAGGCTTGACACATGCACAGGACCGCCCTTCTCAATGCCGCCCCACCTTAGCAAACATGAGGATGTGTGTGTGTGTGTGTGTGTGTGTTTGTATGGATAGGGAGCTGGCCTTAAAGCTGTGCAGTTGGTGCGGGAAAGTGCTGTTCTCTCTGCACCCCTGTCTAGGGTGGGATGAACATCTCGGCAGTTTGGCAGTGCTGAAAAATGACACTTTCAATTGGGGTCAATTGGACCCCTGCCTCTAGATCTGAGATGGCAGCCATGACGAGGGGTAATCTCAGGATGAGGAAATAATTGGCTTTCTGGAGGAAGAGTCGGCTCAGGCAGTGGAGATAGGAGAGGGCTGTGGAACACTAGGGGTCAGTGGAAGTCCACAAAATGTCTACTGATGCAGCTTGGATAGATCTGTGGGAAACAGATGAATTATGTTAAAAAAAGCTTCTACTGCCTCACGTTCAGCCTTAAAACAACATATTTCTTATTATTATCAGAATTTTCGCTGTCATCTTCATCATTATCACCATAATGTTTATTAGGGATGCAAGTATCTGTAAAGTATTAGTTGATATTGGTTACTTAACTATAGTAACTATAGTATAACTAATAATTAATTTATTGGTTTCAGTTGATATAGACATGCTAATTCCAGACTGTTTTTACTGAAATCGAATTTTATTTTTAATAATCTAATAATTAAATAATCCTAAAATGAAAATGTAAGTTTTATAATCTCAATCAATCAATAAATCAATCAATCAATCTATCTGTCTATCTATCTATATTGAGAGTATATTATATATAGAATATTAGAGGATAGATAAATACAGATAGAAACAGATATATAGATATATAACTTCCTGTATAAATAGTATAAATAGATTATCGTAATATTTTTGGATATACTTTTGTGAAATACAGTTAATGCATCGCTAATGTATTTTATAATAACTATCTAAAATACGGGTGGGATTTTGAGGCATTAGACAATATGCATTACAGTCTTCTTAGTAATATTACATACAAATTTAATATAAGCCATTTATCATTTGTCATTGCCATTAAATACACCATGGTCTACACTGCAGTACATTGTTCTAAATGTTATTTTGAACATTAAGACATTATTAAGAACATTATTTCAATCATATGCCTGGCAAGCCAATAGGAATTCCATCTGATACTCTTGTCTCACCTCCCTTTCTCCTTGCCTTTCTCTCCAATTTGCTCCAGACTAATTATGCTGGGGTTTATGGAGCATTTTTACCACCCCGCTCCTGTACCTCCAAAGTGGTTTGCTAAAACAGTGGTGACATGGGGCTGTGGTAATTATCTAATTGTTTGAGCCATGTCTGTCTTTGATTTATGGTGTTGCATCAGAGCCTGACCTGATTTATAATGAGGTCCCCCCACTTGTGAAAATCTGAACCTGAATTTTGTGGCACAAGCCCAATTATTTCTCTATGAGGTTTTGGTGGCTGTTGACATTGATGGTTTGCATTCTCCAACAGCTGCCTGCCCAGCTTTTGCCTAACCACAATAATATGATCCATCATTTTAGAACAGACCCACCTCTCGTCTTTTACACTAGCGCTTACACCAGCGCAGAGCTGCAGACTCCGTCATTGCTCACTGCAAACAGCACCATATTTCTTCATCACCGCTGTGTTAAAGATGCTTGGTGCATTTCGCCATCCTCTCTGGCATAGGGATGCACAGGTTCCCCCTCCTCATCGGTTCCACCTGCCAGACTGAGACCGCCCGTCTTACTAATCTGTCTTTGGGGAGAACGACAACGGGAGCCGGCAAAGGACGTGGCACCCCCGGGCCCCATAAATCCCGTCGGCTCCCGATTACCCAGTTCAGGCCACAAAGTCAAAGAACTGGGCATTAAGTGGAGCAAGTTGCTTGGCACCAAGGACAAAGCTGACAGGAAACATAAGGCCCCCACATGCGGCCCGGACGTGAAGAATAGACCCGGTCGTGAGGACGTACGCTACACGGATGAGACGGCCCCTCTCAAATTAGCACTGAGCAGGGTGACTGCCGCAACGCCGGCTGATGAAGAGACACGCGGCTGCCACTATTTGTGCCGCTGAGGCATTCATCAAATTAATTACTGCTGCGCCCAACCACCTCTCTGATACCTCTTTATTTTGAGTCCTGTAAATGGGGCCTCAGACGAGTCCTGACAGGGAGCCCTAATACACACACTGCCTCTTCTCCAGCAACATAATTAATTGAAAACTTCGCTGGCTTGACAAATTGGAATGATGAATCTATCTTCTATGAATAGCTTAAGGAGAAAGAGAGAGAGAGAACGGAGAGGAAAAAAATGCATAATCAGTCAAAAATGTAGACGCAACATCTCTCTCGCTGGCTTTGCCGTGTATTGAGAGCCATTAGGGCCGAGAGGAGCCGTGGCGCTGCAAAAAGACTGACTCTTCTTCCATCCACATCTCGATTGATAACTTTGGCTCTTCGATTTAATAGAGCGGTCAAGGTGGAGCTGTTCTTCTGTATGGTTCAAGAGAAATAAAGAGAGGTAAGATCATTAATCATGCACTTGTACTCGTTTTTTTTTTTAACGGTGGAATATAGATGGGTTTCTCCAGTGTCTCTCCAATTCTAACCATGTTTATGGCTTTTGTTTGATGCTGTTTCTTTGTTAAACATGCCTTTTATTGTACTGTTTTTTTTAAATAATCATTTTAAATGAACAAACTTTTGTATAGTATCAAGTAGTATCAATCAACACATCATACATTTATGTATGCAAATGTATCTTTTACAGGGTAATGAGGGTGACATACTACCTTAAAAGCCATTTCAAGAAACACCATTACAAATCTCTTGATTAATTACAATGACGTCTTAACTTAAAGTATAAAGGCACTGGTGTTCCCCAGAGTTACAGTACATACCGACCTCCTATCACCTTCACTTACTGAAGAGTATAAATTGTACAAATTGTTAGGAGAGGTAATGACAAAATAACTGAGCCATTCAAATAATCAGTCCATCAAGGATTTTCACAAAAAATTAAACAAAAACAACAATAATAATAATAATCAATTCATGTATTATTACAAGGTATGCACGATATGAAAAATTTGAACCGATACCGATAACCGATAATTAAGTCCTTCTCATGGCCAATACCGATTCAACCTTTTTAGTGCATGAGGATGAGGAAGTTATATAGGGACTTTAAGCAACAGCTGCGAAAGGAACGGCTACGTTGACCGGAAGTAAGCTGTTACACCGAGAACATAAAAATCATTAAGCAACCTAAACAACACGGCACAACGCGGTCAGTCATTTATTTAAATAAAAATGATGGATTATGAGGAGGATGTTTAGGCAATAATTACATTGTTCTCTTCACATATCTTTAGTCTCAGTGCTACCTGAGGTGCTGTTGCTAACAGCAAATATATCTTTGTACAAACGAAAAATATTGTTAAAATTAGCTTAAGTTTAAAACATAATCAACACAGATTAAATTAAAGACTAATGGTAGAATCGTATACTGATGGAATTAAATGGTTTATACCATAAAACGCAACATTTAACTACATAAGCTGTCACGTTGTAACGACTACGGCAAAACAGCTGTTCTCCTCTAGTAGACGGTTACAGTAGAACGCCACGAAGTAGCAGCTGAAGTCACGAACGCGCAATATGACGTTGGAATGCCGTTGCTGTTCCAGCAGTGGAGGCAAAGACTATAAAATACCCAAGACCTGTCACTCGTATAGTTTTGAATGAGGAAAAATGCAACGCTCAATATGGCCGCTCAATCGCAGGAAGCCCCGCCTTTTGAATGAAAGAGCCAATCACTAATCGGTAAAGTCAGCGTGTCACTGCAGCTGCCGTTAGAAGTCCCGGTTGCTATAGAAACAGTCAGCGCTCTGAGACATGCGTTTAGGGCTGCGCATGCACACTGGCTGATCTAGCCTGAAAAATAAGCTTTTTATAATGCTATTTGAGCAAAAGAAACAACATTTATGATAAAGTTGTTGTCAGATTTCTTTGGTGATTTCAAATATGAAATTTAATCGTAAGCTTAGTGAACAGTTTTGGAGAATTTGATGTTTGCCCATTCAAAGAGATAGGAGCTGCACTTGGATGCCAGAGAGGCATTTCCAAGATGGCCGCCGAGTGACATGACTTGTCTTAAAGAGACTTTGGTGGAGGCTGCTTAAAGTCCCTTTATTATTTTCTTTTAATACAGCTTCGCCGCGATGATGACCTTTCAAGTGAGATATAATATTTGTTGTGTTAAAACTCAACATGTGTTGCAAATAGCAATGGTATTGTCCTCCTCTGTCACCGATAAAAACTTCCAGACCGGCGAAGACATGTTCACAAGCTGAGAGTCACTGCAGTCTCAGATAAATCAGACTGATTGATTGATTTACCAGCAAGCGTACTTTATCGAATCTAGTTATCCGATTTCATTTATTTATCAGAGCAATAAAAATGACGTAATTTTCACCCATATCGGTCGATAATTTATCTGTCTGACAATATTGTGCATCCCTAATTATATTTTTATTATTAACGCATTGGCTTAAATAACTTTTAATTGTAGCGCCTGATTACAATTCCTACAAAATCACATTTATCAAAATTTATATTTAAATGTAATTAAAAGCCTAAAATGTCCACATATTTCTGTTATTAAAAGAACACAGTATTGATATTCAACGAATTATTACAATTTATTAATTAATTATATTTATAAAGTGTAAGAAATGACATTGTCTGATTTGTTTTATTTACTATATTTTAAGCAATTATATACATATTTGAAATGAATGTTTTTATGCGATTTCTTACAACACCGGACCTTTGTTTCTTTACTTTTTCTTTACTAAAACAAATTACAGAAGCTAACTGCTCAAAATATAAATTATTTTTGTAGGTTCACTTGAGTGAATCTGGGCGAAGCAAGAAGTTTTGAACACTAATTTTCTATGTACTTGCTCAATAATGGAATTTTGTAAAAAAAAAAAAAAAAAAAACTCGCAATCATAAATTCCTCAATAATGTCTTAATATTAGCTAAATGTTAGTTTTTTGTTACATACAGTAACACATTTATAGATTCAATGCCTGTCACAGAGAGTCTTGTGAGAATATTCAGACGGATTTAGATGATGCGTGACCAAAGTGGACAACCTATAAAGGATGAGCAGTTGGAAGGAAGTGAATTATTAAAGTAGCAAGGAGGCACTTAAACTCCTGTGTGTAGGAAAGTCACAATCTCCAAACAACTCCATAACGCTGGGTTTAAGGGATGTCGAGGTCCTTACATGCTCGTTTAGTAAAAAAAATGGTCTAATCTGATAATGTTTTAAGCCACCAGAAATAATGTAACGAGTTGACATTTTACTTTTTTAATCTAAAATCATGTAATTTTATCCCAAAGTCATAGAAAAAAGCTTAGTTCTAAACTATATGAAAATAAATACAACAATAGTTCAGTCTAAGTGATGCTAGATCTATCATGTGCAAGCTATGCATTTATTTAAGCTATATATGTGCACTACAGTATGTGTTTGGTATTTGCTTTTGTGGTATTCCTCATAGGTGTATGTATGTGTTTGTGACCAATCATATATGTCTATGCAGGAAAATATGAGAAGGTTGCAGATGTGAAGGACACACCTTTTCCATGGTAAGTAGTCATCTTTAATAGGTAGAGGACTGTTTGTGAAATATGAGAGCCAAACTGGTATGTGACATTACTGTCATCCCCAGGGAGGCCGGCAGACTGATTTCAGTTCAGAGAGAACCTAGACAGGACTACAGAACTAAATAAAGTCTCAGATGGATGGAACTGAACTCCCACTAGAAAACCTGCAAGACAATGAGATTCCCTGTGCCCTCTGAGAAATGTTTACACACTATTCAAGCACATACACACATATATGAAATATATACAACATTACCCTTTCGTGACTGTGCAGTATTAAGGATATAAATAAAAGAGATTGAAATGACTATGTTCTGAAGACTTGTTATTCATTTGCAATGTTGTTTGAAGATGCTTTATTGTATTAAATCTAATGTATTTATCTACTATAATTTAATACATCAATGTAAAATGCAAAAAAAAAAAAAAAAAAAGTTCGAAAAAGTTGTTTAGAGTATCTTTATTCTCTTGGCATTTTAGCAAGATACAATAGCATTATATCATGTACTGTATATTTAATTCTAATATCATTAGAATAGATTTTAATATGAGGATGATTAGAGAAGATTTTTAATGTGGCACTGTATCGTTTAGTTTCCAGGCCTTATTTTCATGGACTAAATCTCCTGGTTATTTGTGTGTCGTATTACTAGCTCTGGGACCAAGTGAAATCCTTTTTTATGATTTTTTGCCCAAAGCAATCACTGCATTGCTCTTGCATTAACTGGAAAATATTTAGTCCTCATAATATCAATGCTAAAGCACTCCAGGAGATAGGAAAAATAATAAATTGGAGGAAAATCTTGTTAACAGGGATGAGTTGGATTTCACATGAACAGGAATAGATGTTTTCTGAGAAAACGTTTGATGAGTTTTGTCCACTTGTTTTATTTTTGATGTCAATTTTCAAAAATAGTACTTTGTTTTTACCCTTTCCATGTTTATATAAAAAGATATACAAAAAGTGAAAAATGGCAATAATAATGTCCGAAAAAGATAATATGAAATATTACATTATTAAGAATTCAAACAGAAAACTAAATTAATTATGCATTTGCACTCCCCAGGGCAGCTTTGGAGCTCATTTACTCCATTTTACTGGCTGTTCCCCTCAGGTCTACTGTTAAGCTGCTTTCTCTTAGACTCATTGTCTCATTAGAAATCTTCTGAATTTCAGATGAAGCAATGATCCAAAAGCTCTGGAAAACAGAGCAGATGAAACATAGGTTCATCCACCTGCCTTTTCATTAAAATATGGGTGACTGTCATCTCCGAGTGCATTGCTTAGCTTTAATCTGCCTGCTTGAGCAAGAGCACTATACTTTTTCACACACCTAACTATATAATATTCCATGTAAATTTAAGCATCTGAGGCCCTGTAGCTTAGAGCGCTGCAGAACAGGGGGTGGCTAGGTTCATAAATGAATAAGAATCTCCAAATGAGTTTGCTGACCTCTTAAACTCCATGAAATTAATATAAGCAGACATCCTGGATGCTGCAGGGCTGCTGCAGAGCCGGGGGAAGATCACTTAAGCTCTCAGAGTTTCCTGAAACTTTTATAAGCTGACTTTTCAAGACACATTGTTGCGTTTTATTGATGGTGGCAGGGAGCAATATGAAGGCAGATAAACCTTCAGTGACTTCACTTAACCCCTCATATAAGAACAGGGGAAATTCAGGCATCACAGCATGTGGCGTCACCCGCTTTCTGACTGCTGGAAACACAACTCTTCGACCCTGCGTCCTTGATTCCAGCACCCCACTTGCTTCCTCTAAACCCATGAAAACAAACACAGCTTTGGTGGAAGTGGTGGAACAAACAAAACAAAGGTGGAGGTGTTTTGGAGACCTGGTGTTTGACGGTTGACAGCTCATTTTCTTATCTGTCACAGACCTAGGGCTTCCAGTAGTTATCGGCATTGTAATGCTGAAACATAATGTTTGCTGAGTCTTTAGTCCACTCAGCTGGGATGTTTTTTACTAAGCCAGTGTACGGTGCAAACCGGCTTTTCATATCACACTTGAGAGTGGACAAAACAAATTATACAAATGTAAATAAAAGGAGATTAAAGCCTGAGTGTAATGAAGCACTCTAACATCATGCCTTTCATTTACATGCGTAGTGCATCTTTAAAAACTGACGGCATGCTCTTCAGTAGCTTAGGCGGACAAGCTTTTTAATTGCTTTTTTATATAAACGTGTTCAGTGAGCATCTTAAAGGGTTAGTTCACCCAAAAATGAAAATTCTGTCATTAATGATCCACCCTCATGTCGTTCCAAACCCGTAAGACACAAATTAAGATATTTTTGATGAAATCCGAGAGCTTTCTGACCCTGCATAAACAGCAGCACAACCATCATGTTCAAGGCCCAGAAAGGTAGTAAGGACATCGTTAAAATAGTCCATGCGACATCAGTGGTTCAACATTAATTTCATGAAGCTACAAGAACACTTTTTGTGCGCAAAGAAAACAAAAATAGCTTTATTCAACAATTTCTTCTCTTCTCGTCAGTCTTCGATGTACGTTCACGAGAGTACCGCAACGCATACAGTGCAGCTGACGCAAGAATTGGCATTCTGGGGCCCGTTCTTATACGCCACTTATTACATCCGAGATGAAATGACACCTCCAAGATCATATCATCGCGCTAATCATGATCTGGCTAATTTGGTTCTTCGAATGCACCTGTTGTTGATGATTATTATGGCTGGATTGAGTTATCTGAGATAATCGCGCGTTCATGGGTTGGTTTAAAAGGGGCTATGTATCGATACTCGAAACCATGATCAGCAATGCTGCGATTGGCTGGCGGCAAGACAGCAACGTAATGACATCATATAATTATAAAAGTCCAGAAATGTGTCAACTTTTTCCTCAGGTGTCTTTTTTAAGGAAACATCCAAGTGAACAAAACTACATAAATCTTATAATAGATAAAACATTTTTGTTTTATTTGAATTGTTTTTAATTGACTCCCAATTATTTATATTCACGATTACTAGTATTTGTACAGGCTTTACATTTTTATTTCAATGTAGTAATTAGCAATTCATTTAATTGTATCTTTGAAACAGATTTAAGTGACAGCATTAATTAAAGTTTCTTAGAGATCCAGTTTTCTGCATCTCCTGCGCTCCATCAAGCCACTCCCATAATAGCTGTCACCACACCACTCAAATTAATGCACGACTCTACATTATATGTATTGCATGCGTGTATGACTCTAATACAGTTATGAAGTAATTATTTTATGATGAATAAATCTTTCAGTGAGTAAAACTATAGTATTATAGACTACACAACATTATTATATTGTTTTTACATTTTTTTTAAATGATTATTATTTTAAATTACTGTCCCTGGACCAGTAGGATACTCTTGTAATAAAGTAGCGGTGGCTGGGACAAGATTTTAAGTATCAATTCTGCTTAAAATGATGCGATCTAATCCTGTTTACATGAAACAAGCCTTCTCCCGAGCAGGTTTAAGCTTAAGGACTTGTTGCTATGACAGCAAGTCCACGATGAGCTTCGAAGAACCAGACAATCCAAGATCAAGCAAAATCATCAACAATCAAATCCAGCTAACTGAGTTAGCGACGTACGAAGAACGGACCCCTGATGTAGAACCTGGATGCATTGCACCTTGTTTACAAGCAGAGGAAGGCACATGCTGTACATAAAAACTGTCTTCATAAACATGTCTGAAGATTTCGACAGAGGATGACTTGCAATTTTTTTTGCCCAGCGTTACTTATTCAAACCAGAATATATAGACGATGAAATAAGAGAGATGGACGTTCCACATCAGAATGCCAACTCCTGCTGTCTTGAATCAACATCTCGTCCCCATAATAATTTATGGTGAAATGTGTAATAAATTCCCTTAAATGTTCGTCTAGTGTCAAATTGTTTATTCTTCTTATCATCAAGGCTAAAATCTGCTTGCTAGCAGCTGTTTTCTTTGCTTAAACTTGGTATTTAGTGAGCCAATAACATACAATCAAATTTCAAATAAAATTAAATTAATAAAATTCCAGCTCAGATCGATACTTTGTTTCCAGTTATTACTTATGTGTGAATTAATCATGTGATACGTGGATAACGCACATCCATACTGAAAAATAAAAGCTTTGTATCAGGGTCCTGATCACCCTGTCAGATTTTACAAAATGTAAAAATATGCAATATTCTCAATTTTACTGTAAAGTCTGCATTCCTTTAATTCAGCTAAGAGGTCACGCTATCTATTATAATGTCTAAACGTGATGGAAGTCAATAGGTGTGTTTGACTTCATGCGCCACTGTATAGACCGATCGGCGTCTGACTTGAAGCAGTGCTTGCCGGAAATAAATTTTGTTTATAAATATGTATTTTTATAACAGTAATAACTCTTTTTATGTAAACCTAATGTTACATTGTGCCATATGTTTATCAAAATAAAAATGACCCCACTTCATTTAAATTTAAATAAATGCTGAACCTTATTCCTGCACGTTGAATGAACTACTGAATGAAAAATGAATAAAATACCACTGCAAAGCATCTTACTCCTCTTTCAATGACTTGCACGTGTGTGTGCACTGTATTTCACATGCTGTTTTAAGTTCAAAGAAGTACTGATGCACAGGGTATTCACTTCTTCTCACTGAATGGGATATCAGTTTACTTCACTTGACTGAATGTGAGAAACTGCTTAACTATACTGCCCTGTCGGCAACAGCAGCTAGAGCTAGATTAATCTTAATGAGTGAATAAAGAGGTCTGTTTAAAATCTATGGAAAACTACTTGTTGTAGGGTGTGAAATTAATATGAAGATATGAGGAACAGGAAATTGCACGATAAAGAAAATAAACTGGTAACAGGTTGCAAAGGTCTGCACATGAGGTTATTGATTAGAGTGTGTTGAGTCACTGGTTAAGAAGGATCTCTTTATAAATAAAACTGTGTAGTCTACAATAAAGTCATTTATTAATATGGCCTGTTTTGAGGAAACAACAACTTGCATGAATGGTTTTTCCTGCCAAAATTTACACACAAAACATGTTTAGTTTAATGGAAATTGTTTGATGGTTACGAATGGTTGAATTTTAGATGATAAAAAACATTTTCCAGTGTTTCCATTAGCATTGTATTGCCAGATGTACATTCTGCGATATCAAATTTTAATCCAAAGGCATATGATTATGAACCCAATTATCAAATGAAGAGCAACAGTAGATGGCAGACTTGACTTATTGAAAGCGACATTACGGTTTGGTTCATATTTCTAGAAAAAAAAAAAAATAGATCTTTGCCACAAGATATTATATTGACTCAGCCGTCCTCCAAGATTAAAGTCTTGTTTCAGATTGCAATTATTAGAACTAAAATAAACCCCTCTGGATGAAGACATAAATATCGAACAGCTGAAAACAGTCCATATCAAACCCTGACTCTGTTCATAGGAGTGAAAATGTTGCAGTGTTTTGTGACTTTCAGATCAATTGCTCTGTAACAGATGGATAAGGCATGAAATTAATGCTCTAATAACTTACTTCTGCCACATTCATAAATGATTTTAGTTTTTACAAAAGTGCACATTGTTTAAAAACATATTGATTCACACAAACTTTATGCACAAATTTTTTTCTTACAAGTGGCTTGGATTTTGTTTGGCTTCTAAATGTTGAAAGTATTATGTTGTAGCTGCTACTTTCCACTGTGAAAAGCTAATTTTTGTTCAGCAGCAGAAGTACATTCATTACAAAAATGTCAATGAGATACATGACTAAACTCAACAAAAAGGGTCTTTTGTTGACTGTACAGGATACTTGAGGAGACGCATTTGGGACATTGACTAAATAATAAGCAGCACAGTGGATGATCTATTTATGCGAGGTTTTGAACAAAGATTTGCTGTAATGATATGACTCGTCTCCATTAGTCCTCTCTGAATATATGAGGTGATAGAACTGTCTAGATCTGTGTAAAATTAAATTAAAGGAATGGCTGACCCAACAATAAAAACTCGCTGAAAATTTACTTACCCTCAGGCCATCCAAGATGAAGACGAGTTTGTTTCTTCATCGGAACAGATTTGGAGACTTTTAGCATTACACTTGCTGGTCCCACTTTATATTAGATGGCCTTAACTACTATGTACTTACATTTAAACTAATCATTTGGTACAATGCACTTGTTGTGTACATACATGTTTTTACATTGTACTAATATTTTTAAAAATACCTATCTGTAATTACATTTATAATTACACTGTTGACCTATCACTTACACCTTAACCATACATTGTACTTATTTTTTGATGCAAGTACATAGTAGTTAAGGCCACCTAATGTAAAGTTTGACCCACTTGCTCACCAACGGATTCTATGCAGTGAATGGGTGCCGTCAGAATGAGAGTCCAAACAGCTGATAAAAACAGCACAACAATCCACTAGTAATCCACACATTGCTGGCCAATCAATTAACATCTGATGTGAAAAGTTGTGTCTTGGATGGCCTGGTGATGAGTAAATTTTCAGCAAAATTTCATTTTTGGGTGAACTTTTCCTTTAAATCCCATTTCAACCAAACAAAAAGGCAAAATCCATATTCTAAAATCATTAAAGAAAGAGTAACATTATGTTTAATGTTGAACACAAAGGTTTACAACTATAAACCTATTGGATAACATCTTTCATTTTAGCTTAGTCTTGGTTTTTTTTTTTTAATCAATGATGCATTTCAGAGGGTAACAGCTGGCTGTGTGACGGCCACATGCTAAATAATTCACACTTCTTATAAATATCGCACATTCACACTCGGATAAAATCTCACCCGAGATATCTCTTTGGGTTCAGGGCACTCAGAGTTCAGGCAGCTCTGCCAGTCCAATAATACACTTTATGGGACTACTGAGACATAGCAAGTTAAATACATAGTGAGTGGACTATTGCGAGGTAGGTTTTCATTGTATTTATGCTCATTTGGGTGCAGTACTGTATGTGGAAGTATGTTTAATGTTTACTGAAAATGTATTTTTCAATTAGAAGTACTTTTTTTTTTTAGATTGGTTGATGCTGATGTTTTCATTTGCTACCAAGTGGAAAGAGTTAATGACTTTTTGTAAACTGATGCGATGTTCAGCACTGATTGTGAGCAAAAATGATTAGCTTTGTTTATGTACCGTATGATGGTAACATTTCTGCAGCAAAATTTGTTAACTTGGATATCTGGTGAAACTTTTTTTTTTTTGGCCAATTGATAGTTTGAAATTTAGTCATTAGATAATTTGAAATAGTTTAATTCTTAGTTTGAAAAATACACAATGCAGCAGTAATAACATCTACATTTTGTCTTTGAATATCAGAATAGCCAGTTAATATGCCAGCATTAACTGCATTATTTACAACATTATTTGCTGGTAGAAATAAATGTGCATGATTGTGTATATATAGAATACTTAATTTTAAAAATAAAATGCACATGCATATAATAACAGAAATTGTGACATTTAGAAAGTGCAAAAGTGTAATTATATAGTCATTCAATAAAACCGAATAGTTTGTGACTGTGAAAAGTGTAGTGTATATTTCTTTACAGTTGTGCACTTTTCTGAAACTCATTGTTGATGTTAATTTCAACATCAGTATCATATAAAGTGTATGTATCTCTGACACCGAATAAGGAACCATCTAACCACTCTAATCTTTCCCATGCAAACGAAAGGCCTCTGTGACAGGTGAGACTGTGAAGAGTTACTGATGAACATTTGTGCAACTAATGCAGCTGTGCTGCTTCAGAATTAGAAGTTTTTATGGCTGGGAGTTTCTGCTTATTACATTATACTCGCACTAAAAGTACTAAAACATTTTCATAAAAGTAAAAAGTTAGTTGTACAAAAAAAAAAGAACTATTTTATTAAGTTCTAATGTTGTGAAAAACAGCACAAATCCAGTTTACCCCATCTGGCTTGTTGCTTTCCAGTTGTTATATTTAGTGATAATTTACCAGCTAGACATGATGAAACATTTTACATAAATATAAGTGCACCTACACTCTCAGAAAATAAATAAATAAAGTACAAAAGCTTTCACTGAGGTGGTACCTTTTCAAAAAGTACTAATTTGTACCATTTAGGTACTAATATGTACCTTAAAGGCAATGAAATGCACCCTTCAGGGATAAATAAGGTGCAGATATGTACCTTTTGAAAGGGTACAAGTGACAGCTTTTTTTTTTTTCCTGAGAAGATGTACTTGTGATATTTCAACTTGGACCCAAAACAACACCTTATAATATAAAGAGTTTAGTGTGTCAGTGCTAAATAATTAAACAACCACAATATTTAGACATTATGATCACAAATTCCAAAAATTATAATTTTCTTTAAGCCATAACAGTAGTATCACATAGCCAGATTTTAGAAGTCTGGTCCACATTGCAGTTTATTCTGGTCAGTAATCACTCAGTTAGATAATCTGTTAGTGTGAATTTAAGTTGTTTTTTTTTTTGTTTTTTTTTTATGTACAGTTTATAGACTGCTTTAAATAGTTGATATCACAATAACAGATAGAAAAGTACAGAAAAAAAACAGCATAAAACCAGAATAATGTTGCAAAGTGGACAAAACTTGTCAATAGTCTGGCTGTGTTTGACTACCACTTTCAGAACTTTGACATGAGGTCATGATCAAAACAAACATTTCACCTGTAATCTATAAACAACGTGAAAAAAAAAAAAAAAAAAAAAAAAAAAAAATTATATATATATATAAATAAATAAATAAATGCAATGTGGCACAAGGTGGTTCTTTGGTCTTCTCCACAAAAGAAACTTGGCTAAAAGATTACTGTTCGCTTGTGCAAATCTGCAATGTAAAAAAGGCATTATAATATGACATACTATTAAAGGTGTAACAGGAAGAGAGGAAGGATGAAGAAATGAATGACCAACCTCTGAATAAGGAGGCGGCGGCTGGAGGCGGAACTGCTGAACACAAGCGAATGCTGAGCTATCTAGCAGCCAGTCTGGTTGTGACTGGTAGGTTGAAGTTCTGTGCTCCTCAAACGGTTCCTCTGACATAACCTCTGCATAGCTTGGAGGGGCTGTCAGGAAATATTACCATGAAAATCAAAGATGAAAATAAGTATATAGTAGTCAGCATTTGAAGTGGATCAAAAAAGTTCAAAGTTGTCCTAAGACAAGAACACATTTTGGTTTTAGCAACTTTGATGAAAGGTTGAGATCCACTTCAAATGTTGACTACTGTATACACACATATAACAATCTTTATTAATGATTTGACATAGAAGCTAAATTCACTGCATCATTAAATTTGCACCATACCTTCAGCTATGTCTGGAAGGGTAAATGTGGGGTATAGCAAGCTCATGTTCACAATGGAATGACTGGTAATGTCAAGACCTTTGGTACCGATCACCACTGGAAACTGCACTTTTTGATTTTTGGTACCTGGTATCTGAACAATAACCTTGAAGATAAGATACAACCATTCACATAAGGGAGTTCTAAAAATAACACTTGATGTCAGTAAATCAACATTTTCCATAACTATACTATGTTTGTCAGAAAATAAAGCCTTGTGGCATTATGGATAATAAAAAAAAGAAAATAATCATCATAACATTTTTACTCACTGCAACCAAGTATTCCACTCTCAGGATGTCTGAATTCAGAATGGAGGGAGAAACTGGAGGAATCTTCAATGTGTTTCCATTCCACCTGCTGGAAGTGTCAGGTGGCACTACATTTCCTCTAGAACTGGCAACCACCTGTTTGATGCTTTTTGTTTTACCCTTGGCTGTATAGGTCTGTATCTGGTACATCACTGCTTTTGGCACAACTAGTCGAGATGAACGGTTCTCAATCAGAGCACAGATTGAGATCGATTCTCCTGGAGAAGAGATGAAAACAATAGTGTGTCACTGCAGCAGATTAGAAGAAAATTGCCAAGCAGCCATATCTACCTTGATATAACCTCGGAGGAATCGTAAGTTTACCAAGATTTAAAAGTTTGGGATTGTTAAAAGGTTTTTTCTTTTTTTAATAAATTAATTTTCCTATTACTTATGAAGGGTATTTTAGGTTAACAAAAATCTCAGAATAAAAAAAGAATATTTAAAATATTCAAACACCACACACCCACAAAGCTCATAAAAATATAATTATTTTCCCTTACCATTGCAATAACCTTGTCGGTCTATGCTGGCAGTCAGTGAGATGGGACCAGAAGTAAAGATCCAGGAGCCAATCATCTTCTTACAGGTTTGTGACACTGGAGACTGTAACAGCAAATCTGAGTCAGAGGTCAGGAGGACGTTCACTAGAGTGCTTCTTTGTTTCAGATTTTGACTACTTGACGTTCAACGTTAAGTAATTAATTAGCCCTTCTAACTATACACAATTATATGATTAGTTACATGTTACCACTGTTTATCTCCAGCTCAGAACAACTGTATATTTGGCCAGTTGAGGGCAACATTAATGTTCCAAGTACTTCTATTTAGTGTCAGTGTTGTAATACAAATTCAAGTACAAAATAAAATAGCATTTACAACGCAACTTCCTGTTAAGGTATGGAATGATCTCCTCTATGCAACCTGTTGAGAGTTCATGGTCACTAGTAGTCCCACCATTTACCATCACATCCCATCATTACAGGTCACACACTGGATTTTATGAGGATATAATTTAAAAATGTTTTATAGAGTATAGTCTATACGTGTATAATATGAATGAAGTCTGAACATTCTACATCCACGGTTTTGGCTTTGTCATGTCACTTACAGCATCAGCCGTGTTGCTTTACTGCCATTCATAGGATAGTAAGTTATGCATTCACACTTGTTCTTCCAAATACATTTCACCTACTATTGTATGAATACCAGGAATTCAGACACTACTTATTTCATATGCTGTTTTTCACTTACTAGTGAAAAGGCAAAAAAAGATTCAAGGTTCAAGAATGTAGCCCTTCAGAATCAAAATGTGGAAATGAGTATGTGTGGGGAAAACAGAAGGCGTTTTGACATACTCACGATTAATGTTGGCACACTGACATCAATATGACTTATGATGCAAAGTTCTCTGCAAACACGTTGACTCTCATGGAATGGCCTTTTTAAAACTGCCTGCACCATGTAGTAAACACGGCCATGTTTTCCAGAGAAAGAAGAAACCAAAGGACTAGGAAACAATACAAAAAATGTAGTGCTCTGAATGAGAGGAACACAATATTTTATTTTTAGAGTGAGAACTGCAATTAATACAACAGTCTTTACAGCCTTTATGTTAGGCCTTAACAATTAACAACAACCCCCCCCCCCCCCCCCCAACAAAATTATATATAAAACACTAGAGCAGCGCTGTGTAGAAAGCCCTCAGAAAACAAATCTGAATTGACCAAGGGCGCCCTGCATCCTCCAACTCAGGGGTCACCACACTCGGTCCTGGAGGGCCGGTGTCCTGCAGAGTTTAGCTCCAACTTGCATCAAAATACCAAGCAAGACCTTCATTAGCTGGTTCAGGTGTGTTTGATTAGGGTTGGAGCTACACTCTGCAGGACACCGGCCCTCCAGGAACAAGTTTGGTGACCCCTGCTCTAACTTAAACTGGGCCCAGTCCTGTGATTGGGATGGCCCTAGTTAACATGCTAAAAATCAAACATTTGCACTTACCTTTGAGGTAGTTGGAGATCAAAAGGGATCTCATATGTGCCACTATCAAGGATGAGGTTTTGGGGACCTGATCAAATATTAATAAATCAAATTGTACTACAATAATTAATGGGTTTGAAGGCATTCAACCTATCACACTTCGATCATCACAAATATTAATGAGTAAAAGATGTTCAGCTTACATTGCTGACCTACCTGTTGCAACAAGTGTCATGGATAAAGAGAGGCATTTCTTCTCTTCGGAACAGCGGGATCGTTTATGCATCCAACTCACTTGAGCATATCCCTTCAGTAATATGTTTATGGTTTTGACTGTGGTGGCTTCCGAGAGTTTGAGAGAAACATGTCCAGACACTACTTCACCAGAGCAGTAACCAACTCTCTGCTTGTTGTCAAGAATCACATCCAGTGATTTTACTTCAGTATGCATCATCTTGGTTTCTGGAAAGTAAATACGTCATGTCATGTTGTTTGCCTAGCTGCAATCGTGAATTACACACACACATCAAACAGAAGGCTTATCTAATCTCATGTCGAACATTTCTGACTCGATTGCTGTTTAGGTGATACTTTGGTTAAAAACAAATGACATTAAGTTACAATGTTTGCCAAAGTCAACATAACTTTATGAAGAGGCGTCAACAATATCTAGCAATGTTTAAAATTCGCTATAAAAATAAATAAACATTTTATAATTACATCTCACTGTGCTGCAGGCAGCGACACACCCTCCATGCAATATGTGACTCAGGTTGTTTGCAGGCCACGCCCAATGTTTATGTATTTGCGGCAATTGGCTGATTTACATGTCTTTCAGACACTATCCCCGCCCATCTGGATGTTACAGTAATTCGATTAACTTTACAGTACAGGAACAGATGATATAAAAATAAGGAAATAAAGGTTGGAGTTAAATAAAAGTAACCTCTCTCTCTCTAAAAAAAAAAAAAAAAAAAAAAAAGTTTATTCCTTTTTGTTTAATATTATTCAATAAATCTAATATGATAAATTATTAAATATTAAAATTAGATAATAAAATACATTTAGATAAGAATACTGAATATTTTTATGGACCGAATCCTCTCAAAAACATGCATATATGAGATTAAATTAGGCCAGCAGAACCATAGACATATTATGTCTATGAGCAGAACCGCCTATACTTTGTTTTGATTGGTCAGTTTCTGACTCACAGCCAATCAGCTTGCTCGCTATTGAGTTCATGCAGCCAAACATGTTCGCTAGTTCCTAGATGGATCTAGAAACCTGTTGTGCACTTCAGAGGCGCTTCTGACTCCTAGAAACTTACAAAGAACTTTCCACAGAACTAATGAAAGGTTTGTTATTATGTCCCCATTTGTTCACAACACAAAAGTATATTCATTTAGCTGCATTGTTTCGGTCTTTACGTAATAAATACACTATGTTTGTAACTGTATTCATCTCCACCACTTTCTGTAAAGGTATCCATCACAAAGGAACAGAAGTTTCTGATGTATGCAAATATTTTTGGGCACTGGCTTCACTTACAATGATATACAATAATACAGTAATATACATTGTTACTGATAAACATCCATGCATAGAAGTGCAAAAATATATGTACATAGTTTTTAAAGTGACATGGATTAATTTGTTGGGATTAAATGGTTTACAAGACTTTCCAGTTGAGATCCAGGTAGCAAATAACACTCATTTTTGTACTGACATGATAAGGTGTTTGTTCTGTATTCTGTTAAGACCACCTCAACTCTCATACATACCTTGGATCAGCAAACATCCCACCTTGAGGATGCAAGAAGATATTTTTGAAGTGTCTTCTCTTTATCACCACCCAATGGTGAGTATGCAAACCTACAAGACACTGTCTGCTGCATTATGTTCTCACTACTGTATTAAAACATACAGCCATATATTCTAAAAAAAGTTAGAAATACATCTTCGAATAATGAATGGAATCCAGAGTCCCCCCCCCACCCAGCTTCATAATAGTGTTTCTTTCCAGGTGCATCTCGAAAGATACTGCTTACCTGTTCTCTTTATCACCACCCAATGGTGAGTATACACAAACCTGTAAGACACTGTCTTCTGCATTATGTTCTCACTGCAGTAATAATACATACAGCCATATATTCTAAAAAAAGTTAGAAATACACCTTCGAATAATGAAAGGTATCCAGAGTTTTTTTTTTTTTCCAGCTTCATAATCCAAGCATTTCTTTCCAGGTGCATCTCGAAAGATATTGCTTACCTATAGCCAAATGAGATCATATTAATTTACTAAGTCAACAAATGCAATGAAAGCAGGACCGTTAAACCCATTCATAGTGATGGCACAAGAGAACTGCACCGAATGCGGTAGAAAGCAGTAACTGTTAGATGTACTGCATTGTTTAATAGGATTATTCAGCATGAGCGAAAAAGGGAGGTCAGAATCAGGTCATTGCATGCAATAATCTCAGTTACAGGCGCCATCAGTACAGAAAATGTGAGGGTTTGCAGCTTACCTAGAGTGTATGCGAGTTGTGTGTGTGTGTGTGTGGTGCGTGGACTGCTGCAATCTCCCCTGTGGGCTAATAGATTCGAGATGACATGTTCTCCGCTTCCATGCTGAATGTTCAGTGAACTTTCTGGCACAGAGGCTGCCTCTAAAGTGGGTTCAACCAGAGGTTAATATAAACAAACAGCAGAAAATGGAGAGCCAGGGATTATTAAATGTTAGGATGACTGACAAATCCCTCATTGCCATTAGCCCCTGGCCTTCACCTATGCCCCGCTTTCCAAAAAATACTGTACCGTGGCTCGACAATTTTCTTTCTTTTTTTTTTTTTTGACAGTGGCGTGTTTAGTGCCAGCCATTGCGGGACTGAGAATTTGTAATGTGTGGTCAGACTGTGAGTCACTTGACCAGAGAAAGCTTTTGCCAAAATGTCCCGTCGCTACGGATGAAAGATTGTGTGCACATGTTTTAATGAGTTTATAAATATAAAGTGTTGGGAGGTGTTTATGACAACTGATGTGGCCGTCATCTAGCACATCATTTCTTGTTGTAACTTTTCTCATTATGAATTATATTTAGTAGGCATCCCTGCACTTGACAGATTATTATTAACATATTTAGTTTTCTGCGTTTGACAGTATCATATATTTTGGGTTCAGGGTACTAAACAATTATAAAGGTGATTATAACTATTTAAAATGATTTTGAAATGAAAAAATATTTTGACGTATGATCAGGATGTCTACAATGCTTATTTATTATTCGCAACATTTTTTTAAAATTATTATTTTTATTTTTATAAAAAATAGATTTGATCATACATAAACGGCTTAAAACAGCCCTTGTTTATTTGAAAATGTAGTCTTTTCCCCAACACTTTCAAGTAAATTAACTTTTTCAAGTAAATAAAGATCAGAAAGGGAAAAGAAAGGGAAGAAAAGGTCAGATTCAGAGAAAGAATAACAGTGCAGGCTGAAATTCAGTTTGTACATATCTGAACATATATATTTAGATATTGTGTATAATTGTGATAATAATATATGGATGAATTTGTAATCTTTCTTTGTATATATGCTTTGTTTTAAAGTCTTTTTTCAATGCATTAGAAAATCTCATGCACTGCCCTCTTGTGGATAAGAAAACAAATTGCAAGCAGTATAAAATAAATGGACTTTTCTTCCTTTTTTGATATAGCAGACAAACCTCACCACCCACCATCATCATTTGCAGCCTGAATTAATAAAATAGCAAGAGTTTAGTCTGTTATCTACAGCTGGGTAAACTTTAATTGCAGCTCCAGTTTGACAGATTGTGTATGGAACATGATTGTGTGTTCTTTTCCCAGTTAACAATATCTGCAGTGCTCCTTTGAAATTCCTGCTCATATGGAAAGAGTTCATTCAGGGATGTGAATTGTCCCTGTCCGAGCAGCTGAAATTTATCACTGCCAGCTCCAATGTGCAAATTTTGTGATGTCGGCAGTGCATTGTTAACAGTGATTGTCATCTAATTAAATCGTGGCTCGTCACAAGAGATGCTTTTTATGCTGAGATAAGCATTGGGAGTCTACTCAAGCGTTCCCAAGATCAATAAAGATGTTCCCTTCTGGATTACGAATAGTCTGAGGGTTACGTGGGGCAGAGGAATTAATTAGGAAAGAATTCTTATATCCCCCCATAGACACACTTTCATAGTTGGGTAGTTGAGGTGGGAAGAAGGGTGTTTAAATGGTTTGATATCAGCTTTCACTCCGCTTTAATGCAAATGTTTAAGAGAAAGCATCAGGAAAGCTTCTTAATCCTAATCCATCTCAAAGCAAATTAAAAAAACGAGACTAAAATTTTAATCTTAGTTTAGATTAGTTTGACAGCACTAATATATATATATATATATATATATATATATATATATATATATATATGTGTATGTGTGTGTGTGTGTGTGTTTCAGTACTTGCCCGATACCGATACTTTTATTTTTGGTACTTGCTGATACCGAGTACAGAGTATTTTAATTGCATTTACAGAAACCAAAAGAGTATGTATAATGTTAGTTGGTTAACTTAACATCATTTATCAAATAGATACAGTCAAACCAAAATTTATTCAGACACCTTCAACATTTCTCACATTATCACAGTTTATTCGCTGTAGTTTAGAAAATGGTAATAAAATATGACACAAACTCAGAGTTAAACTGTGTCAGAAAAAAATCAGCTTGATAATGTCAGATAACTTTGATAGAATGGTATGTAATGGATTACAATCAACCAAAAATTATTCAGACACCTGTTAGTATAACAATATTTACACAACTATCAGTACTTTGTCGGGCCACCCTTAGCTTTAATGACAGCCTGTAGTCCCCTCGGCATGCTGTCAACCAGGTTCATGCAAACCTGAACTTCAATTTTTTCACAGACTCGGTCTGAATAATTTTTGGTCCCAAATCTGTATCAGTTTTACTGGTAGTCCACTGCATGAAGAATTTTTGGTTATAATATGTCACAGTTTACTTTTACTCTATTAACTTCATTCTGCTGCCTGTTGTTCTGTTGTCCTGTTTCTTTGTATGAATATGGCACTTATCACATGCTGTGTGGTATCGGGGGATTTTAACGAGTACGAGTACAGGAGCTCGGTATCGATACTGGTGCATCCCTAATATATATATACAAGGATGAGGAGATCCCCCTCACATTCTAAAGAGCTTTGAGTGTCTAGAAAAGCTCTATATAAATGTAACAAGTTAAGATATTTATATATAATCTATTATTTACTGTAACGTGTGTGTGTGTGTGTGTGTGTGTGTGTGTGTGTGTGTATACACACAAGTTACAGTAAATAATAAAATGCATAATACAAATGAGCTTGCTATGTGTGTGTATATATATATATATATATATATATATATATATACATACATATATATACATACATATATATATATATATATGGAATAGTAACAATAAATAATATAATAATATAATTTATTATTTTTACTTTTTACTTAGAGACGACATGCAGTCAAATTTATTTTTGTAGATTCGTGCAGATGTATTGATTGATTTAGTGCATCCAGGCAGCAAGCACTTGGTGAGCTCTAACCTGTCTAAGTACACTCTCATCAGTTTTAATGTGTTCAGTCTCATTGACTTGACACAAGCCAGGGTCTCAGTCCAATTCACTGCATCGTTCCCTCCTGAAAGAGCACAGCTTGAGACCCTTAGCAAAACCAACAGTGCTTTTTATTGCTGAAATGCAATCAAATCAATACACAATAAAGCGCTATATAAATGCATCATTCATTCATTCATTCATTCAAAAATATATATATATAGATATATATATATACATATATAACAGTATGTTTTTAAATAAATTTTCACTAGATATGGCAGACTGAATTCAGGGAATTTTATTGTCACTTGCATGACTGATGTTTTTTGTTGTTGCTGTGATCACGGAACAATCCCAGATATCACTGTCTTTGTTGGAGCTCTTTTGTAGATGGCGGCACATATGCACATAGTGTTTTTTTACAGAGCGCTCAGGTGCATGATAGTGTCATCCCCCATTGCTTAGACATGTTTGTGCGGAGTGAGAGGTGAGCTTGCTAAAAGACACATAGAAAATAGACTGATTGCAGAATAGTGGTAGGCATGCCCGTTTAATGCACTCAAACTCTAACCCTGCCATTCTTTCATCAGCCCCCACGCAATCCACCCCAAATACACACATTTTTTCCATTGGCCTTGTGCAAACTGAACAAAAGGAACTGGTAAAAAGTAGAAGAGAAAGAAAAGCAACAGCAGAAAAGCTGATGTTCTTATTTGTATAATCCAAGGGTGCTCAGAAGTGGCTTGGGGTTAAACCTCCATTCACGCTTTGTTCCTATTTCACACTTTAATGGCATTTTAATGTGACTGTCACTCTGAGGTAGGGTTCACGGCATTCAGGTGTGGTCTTCAAAAGAGATGGAGGAGGGGAAAGCCTATAATGCAATAAAAAAGAAAAGCACCTATAGTCATATACAGTACATACTGTGTTTTTAATATATGTACATGCAAGATATATATTAATTTCTAATATATTTCTATTATTTTCTTTTCTTCTTCGAACTGGTTTATCAGATTAAACAAACACACACACACACACACACACACACACACACACACATACATATATATTTGTTTGTTTAATTTGGCAAACCAGTTTGATTGCTTCTGTGTCCTTAATGTCACTTCTATCTTGTTAATCTTTTGTTATATACCTTTATAATCAAAATCTTATTTATTTATTTTTTTTACTTTACTTTCATCCTGTTAGGCATCTCGTTAATTTTCATGTAAACATTTGCGTTATTTCTGTTAACGTTTATTAAGAATAAATTTTGTAACAGTTACAGAGTTCAAAGGTTAATGTATAACAGAAATGTCCAGTTTTCTCTCCAAAAAGTCAGAGTCAGAGAGAGTTTTGGATGGGTACGTGGTAGATATGAGGGTGGGATTACTTCCCAGAGGGAGATGAGAGATTACTTACCTCATTTATTTCAGTTTGGATACACATTTGATTTGATGGGATCAGATAGGATATACCTCAAGCTGTTCTCTTTTCTGAGCAATTGGATGTGCTCTGTTTGCACATAACATCAAAAACACAAGCTGAGACAACTAAAAAGCATACTTACATGTCTTTTTTATAGGAGGCCCATTTTAACACAGAACATTTATTATAGACCTTGATTTGGCACCTGAGAGACTATATTGCCGTCAGAGAGGCAGAGCGGATACATGTGAGGCAGATTCATTCAGGAGTTTCACATTAGCGTGGCGGCCAGTGTTATTACAGCTGTTATGAAATCTTGACAAAGGGGTGAATTCCACTCTCTCTTCCTCAATAATTGCTTTTTAACGGTCTGTCCTCTGTATCCATGGAAACATAAAAACGCCATACAGAATACACAGGAATTCCTGTTATTGCTTCAATGAAGCCATCAAAATGGATAAAATTTAGAGGATAGCTGAAGTTTCTCCAGAGGCTGAATCTGAATGGTCAGAGAGACTCTGTTCAATAAACCATTAAGGGATACTTTTGATTTTACGAAACCAAATGTGAGATGCAGTGATAGACTAGTGAACCTCTTTGTGTACAGGATGAATAAAACAACATCTATTATTTGCTTTTGAAGTTTCCATGTACAACCCATTCTGTGAATTAAACGAGTGTGTGTGGGAGCATTAGAACGTAGCTGCTGTCTATGAAGGAAAAAAAAAAAAAAAACAGAAGAAGAGAGGAAATGAGTTTATCCCTGGGGGTTCATTTGGAAATCTGCTCAGGTGTCGGCATTTTTAATGAATTTCTATAAATTCCAAATGACTGATAGTTGTTATCAGCAGCAGCTCTGGCAGTGATCTCTATTGCATAGTTAATTGAACAGCGAGCACAGTAATTAACAAAGTTATTCTCAGTGCTATGGGGCATTTGGTTTGAACCATTATGGATCAGAATAGAGAGCTGTGCAATCAACAGGAAAGTTCTCGTTTCAGGAGAGCACTGTTGTCAGATGTCTCATGACCTCCCATGACCAAATTTGTAACTGAACTGCAGTTAATTTTTACTAAACCGGAAATATATTTTACCATTTTGCTAAAAATAAATAACAGCTTGCACATAGATTGAAAACAAAGTCTTGTTCAAAGTTAAAAGTAAATGCTGTTCAAAGCCCATTGTAGTTCCATAATGTGGATATTTATTGAATATATATACATAAATACACTGCCATTCAAAAGTTTGGGATCAGTAAGGGTTTTAATGTTTTTTTTTTTAATGGAGTCTCTTATGCTCATCATGGCTGCATCTATTTGATCAAAAATACAGAATAATAATAATAATAATATTGTGAAATGTTATTGCAATTTCTAATATCGGGTTCCTATTTTAATATGCTTTCAAATATAATTTATTTCTGTAATGCAGCACCAAATTTTCATCAGCCATTACTCCAGTCTTTAGTGTCACATTTGATTTATTATTCTGATTTATTATCAGTGTTGAAACTGTTGTGCTGCTTAATATTTTTTTTTGGAACCTGTGATACTTTTTCTTGGATTCTTTTGATGAATAAAAAAAAAAAAAAAAAAAAAAAAAATATATATATATATATATATATATATATATATTTTTTTCAATCAGTTTAAGTATTTACTATCACTTTTTATCCATTTAACTTCTTGCTGAATAAAATTATAAAATTTACTGACCCCATGCAACACTGAAGACTGGAGTAATGATCCTGAAAATTCAGCTTTGCTTCACAGGAATGCATTATATTTTAAAGTATATTAAAATAAAATAAATTAAAAAACTGTTATTTTAAATTGCAATTATATTTCATAAAATTACATTTTTTTCCTCAGTATTTTTGATCAAATAAATGAAGCCTTGATGAGCATAAGAAATGTCTTTAAAAAACATTGAGAAACTTACTGATCCCAAATATATATATTATTAATATATATAATAAAGTAAATTGTGACTTGGATTTGAATTGTGAAAATAAGCTTGCACGCCAGAATGGAGCCAGGTTATGGGGAAGTTTGTTTTGGCATGATACCTTGATACTCAAAATAATAATTTGTATTTCTTGTATGTTGATGATGATGATGATGATGATGATTAATGTTATTATTGTAGTCAGAGAATCCAGCATATAAAAGAAAAAGAAAGAAAGAAAGAAAAAAGTTAAAAGTATGTGAAAGCTTTGGGGAGTGAAATGCTTTAAACATTGACTTGACTTGCTTTGAGTTGCAATATTCCTAATTTTTCAAAGTGCAAAAATGAAAGTCACTAGGCCTACTACAGTACTTACAGGGTTTGGGGCCAAAAACAGATGAGAGCGCAGTTGTTCCCAATCTCAGGGTTTGCTTTGCAGCTGGTTACATGATATAGGACTTATAGTATAGAAGACAGGTTGTTGGAGAGGTGTGGTTGAAACCGTTTGGGGATTGTCTTTTAGCATAAGGATTATAAAGTTTTTTTTTCATGAATGTGCATTAACAGAGTCAGTTTTGATTATAAGTGTTCCCTTGCATTCATATTTTAAGTATGATACACAGAATTTGAAGGTAATTCAATTTAAAATAAACAAAGATGAATTTGATTGATTTTCGCTATTTATTTTCAAAGTTTCTATATATAGCAATAATATTATTATTGGGAATTCTTCTGGCCATGATAATCATGGAGTGAAAATCTGATATCTTGACAGCCCCTTAGTATGAACGGCCTTTTTATAGTACAGTATACTAAGGAATCATTCTCGCCATTTGTGTGTGTATCCTAAGATGTGTTATATTGGCCCTTTGGGGCCCTTTAGGCCCCTCTACAAATCTTTTCAGTGGATTGGCGGAATGGGGTTGGTGCTGGCTTGCCATGCCTGACTGGCCCCTGACCCTGGGGGTGACTCGCATGTCTGGGTCATGTAAGCTCCTGTAACCCACTTCTGTGCTGACGAGAGCCTGACAGCTGCCCAGCTCCTGCCTCGCACATGCACATACACATACACACACACACACACACACACACACACACACACACACACACACACACACACACACACACATACAGCTCTTACAGTTACATTTTTGGTGTGCTTATCATTTAATATCCTTTATACAAACAATTAAAAAACAAAACGATGCATATTACCCCTTTCTTACTGACATACACATCTCTAATTGGTGAACATAGAAGTTTCTGGGCGTTCTTTGCACGTTGCCTTGCATGACAACACCATCCTCATGTGCCCTAGCTTTTGTTTACACGGAATAAGCTAAATATTGTGTTTTTTTTTACACTAATCTTTGAGAAGGCAGAATGTTTCTCAGCACAGCTTGCCCCACATTGCTTAATGTGTCTGTGACTGGAGATGCCTGACCTCAGTCATACTATTTTTGCTCCCTCTGCTCTGAGTTTTACGTCAGAAGACACTGCTCCATTTTATCGCTATAATGGATGCGGTCAGAATAGGACATTAAACAAAATAACCCCATTTCACCCTGAATGTAATGGTGGCGGCACTTAGGTACACATATTTCTGCAACTTTCTTGTCTTAATTATTGGAGGATTATTATTATTTTTTTTTCTGATTATTGCACTCTTACATAATATGAGGATATTATCACAGTCAGCAGCATCATGGCCATTGAATCAGTGTACTTAATATTGTATTTTTGTAAGATTTAAATTTGATCAAGTTAATCCACCCCCCATCCTTCAATATGTTCATGACAGGCACATTTTGGCTAGTTTTATCACGTGCTATCGACTGTGTCATGTATTCCAAACACAGCTATTTAAATGGTTAATTCATCCAAAAATAATTAGCTACTAGCCCTCATGTCGTTCCAAACCTGTGAGACCTTCTTTCATCTTTGGAACACAAATTAAGATATTTTTGAAGACATCCGAGAGCTTTCCGACCCTGCATTGACAGCAATACAACTGATACGTTTATGGCCCATAAAGGTAGTAAAGACACCGTTAAAATAGTCCATGTGACATCATGGTTCAACCGTAATGTTATAAAGCCATGAGAATACTTCTTGAGGTACTCTTGTGAATGGTGGCGGAGACTGACCCGGAAGAGAAGAAATCGTTGGATAAAGTGATTATTTTTGCTTTCTTTGCACACAAAACCGTATTCTCATATCTTCATATAATTACGGTTGAACCACTGATGTCACATGGACTATTTTAACAATGTCTTTACTACCTTTCTGGGCCTTGAACGTGTCAGTTGCATTGCTGTCCATGCACAGTCAGAGAGCTCTCGGGTTTTATCAGAAATATCTTAATTTGTGTTTCGAAGATGAAAGAAGGTCTTACATGTTTGGAACGACATGACGGTGAGCAATTAATGACAGAATTTTTATTTTTGGGTGAACTATCCCTTTAAGCCATAATTATCCCTACGTAGTGCCTGCAGGATGATTTCCACACAATCTGAAAGTCCATGGTGTTGTATAGTATACTCTGGGTGAGTAAATGCTATCTTAATAAAATGTCAAACTGAACTATTTCTTAGCTCAGCTTTTAACATTCAAAGTTGATGTGGCTGATTTCTAGTGGATTTGAAACTGAATTTCAAGCCATTTGCGGGGTTGGAACTAACGACATTGGCTCAACCACTGGTTCAAATTTGAGCTTGCCATTACTTGTGCTGTTCTATTTGGTGCTATTAGTTACATATGCAAATTATACCTCCACACTTGATCTTTGAAGTTTTACCACATTTGAATCTATTCAGATTTGCCCTCAATCAGTGTAGAATTTATGAAAATGTGTAGGTTCTGTGTGGTTTTAACACAACTACTATTATGTTAAATCTAAGCAAAGATGATGTTCTTTCTGTATAGTTACGCTGGACTGAGTTGTGGAACCAAGTGAGAAGCGTGTGGAGCATGGAGACGCCGGCTCATCAGAGATGACAGTTGGGTTCTCGGGGCGGTGCTGAAGTGCTGAAGCGCTGCTGGCTACGGACACTGAGAGGGCAACACCTGCTCCTCTGCAGCTAACCTCCTTCCAGGGTACAGAAAGACATCACTGACAAACCCCCCCTCCCAAACCCCTCCTTTTCTTTCCTCTTACCAGACAGTCTTGCTCACTGACCCAATCCACATCTCCTGCTCTGTGGTCTCCAGATCCTCTCTGACCTGACCCAGAACACTGACTTACACAACTGCCAACACCTCAAGAACCATCTGTATTTCTGTTTCCCTCCTTTCTCTCCCTCTCCATCTCCTTCTCTCTTCAGATCATTGTGTGTGCACTGTAGTTTCTTTTCAAACACAGTGGCATAAGCTGTGCCTCTACTATTTTGGCAAGGAGAAATGAGAAAGAGGTTACATGAATATGTCTAATTATATGAGCATGTCTGACATCAGCTGAAATAAGGAAGAAAAAAATAATGATATAGGATCACATAAATATGTCTTCTCCAAAAAAGCAACCCACATTAGGGGTAAGATGTGTCTTTTTAAGAGGAAATTTGAATGATTTAGCAATATTTAAACAAAAATGAACATAAATAAGACAAACAAGACAATGCACAATTCCATTCTAAATATATTTATATATTTGTGTACTATCTATCTATCTATCTATCTATCTATCTATCTATCTATCTATCTATCTATCTATCTATCTATCTATCTATCTATCTATCTATCTATCTATCTATCTATCTATCTATCTATCTATCTATCTATCTATCTATCTATCATCATCGTTTTGCTAACACTATTACTCACACAGCTTACACAAAATCATCTGGCACATTTTACCCCACAGCTACCATATTTGGGTAAACTGCTCATTTAATAATTTGTGGATAATATTTAGATATATAATTTACTTACTGGCATCAAATCTGGATTGTTTTGCTTTGACATACAATTTTGACTTTGTTTTCTCTAAACAACACATTTTTACTGCACATTCACTGATGTTAGACCTGAATAAAAACATCATGAAATATATAACATGTACATATAAAAATAGAGAAAATAGCAATGAAAAAGCTGGCAGTTCTGCCCGTCTCCTCTCTTGTAGTAGGTCTATTAGCTCATTGCTGCGCTCACACTATGTCATTTGAGTCTGTTACACTAGTAAACTGCCTTGTTACCCCTGTGTCTTGTTGTGCAGCCTGACCAATTACTTTTGATCTTAAGAGGACATGACATTTGTAGGCTTTGCACTCTGAAGTGACTGCACATGTTAAAAGATGCATCATGCCTTTTCCCTCGCAAATAATTCATGGTGCCAAGTTTCTAAGGGCATTGCTCTTTGAACCTAAAAGTACAAGGTTTAAATATAGGTCCTTGGAGTAACTTGCGCTAGAGGGGTCTTTTTAGGACCACCTTAACATGAACGGCAGGGCTGCTCGTCTCTAAAAGCCATATTTGCACCGGAACAGTCTTCCACGCCACAGTGTTTGCACTTTGAATTTGCATAAACTTGTCATCCTCGTGCGTACATTTTGCGCAGTTGTGGTTTTATGAATCTTTAACAGTGCGTGTACAGTTGCCTGATCACAGAGCTCTTTCTGACAGTCACCGATGTGACTGGCTTGAACTTTTGAACCTGGTCATGTTCTATGCAAAAGGATGTTCTATTTTGTTTGTATGGGGTATTTGGAGAATTCCCACAGCTTTTAGAGGAGGTATGGAATGAATTGATCTAATAAAGGAATTAGATGATGTTTGAACGTATCAAAACAGGCGTCGGTGAGGATCACGTGTACTTTGGCAAGGATTGCATTAAGATACAGTCTGAAACACTGCAGTGTTTTGAATCCTCAGCTCTGCTCCGGCTGTCTTTGAACTCTTAGAGACAGATGCCCTCTTTCTTTTTGTCTTATGGTCCTGCTAAGTCATGACTCATTTGGGAATGACTAGGACCCTTGCTCATTACTACCCTGATTCAGTTTGACGCAACAGGTCATCTGTGGGCCATAGCACTTTATTTGGTGCTCATATTCAGTAGTGCATAGCAAAAAATTAAGTTTTGTCATTATTTACTTCTCCCATTTTGAATAAAATACTGAGAAAGTGTTTGGTGTAGAAACAATTTTCACTCAGAAGCCTGTTTCCATCACGGGATTAAAAATAAAAAAAAGTAATTGCAACTCATAATTCAGATTTCTGACAATTTTTTCAATGAATTCTGAGTTTACATCTTGCATTTTTTTTTTCTGCCATGGAATTAAAAATGAATAAGGTATTAAGGTTTTAATCTCACAGTTCTGACTTCTGAGATTGTATCTCTCATTCTGACTTTTCTAAATTAACATATTCTGCAATTCTCACAATTCTGACTTTTTTAAATGTATGCCAGTTTTTATATCTTGCAGTTCTGAGTTTAAATCTCAAAATTCTTAGAAAAAAGGCAGAATTGTGAGATAAAAATTTATGAGGGAAAAAAGTCCATATTGTGAGATAAAATGTCACAATGATCTATTTGTTTGTTTGTTTGTTTATTTATTTATTGTCCTGGGGCATAATATTCCATAGAAATTGCAAGTTAATTTCACAAATAATTTCACACATTGAATGAACTGAAATTAAATCTTAATTTCATTAAATTAAATCTTTTTTGTTGTTGTTGTTGTTGTTGTTTAATTTTGAAAAAAAATGTCCAAGTTCTAGTTTGAAGACTGCTTAAACTTCATAACATTTTCAAATTTAAGTTTTATTATTTATATTATTTTTCTATATTTCTATTATTAGTTATATTTCCTACAGAAGAAAAAATAAAAATCAGATTGCCCTGAAAGTGAGTATATGATGACAGAATTTTCAGTTTTTGGGTGAACTTTAACTTTTACTCTCGGTTAATATTTTTATTGTCACTTTAGCTGTATACCATGTGGTATATATAATCTGTTTGCCACTACATGATGCAGCTACATCAACCAATAAGCCACAGGTGGAAAACTGAGCTTGTATAGTGATTTTTTTATTTTTTTTCCCCGTGCACAGCATTATGAAGTATTTGTTACTGTGATGGTAAAATTGAATGGAAAAGACCACGAGGCGATGCAAATGGGTCTTTTGATCTGTCAACAGCCTGCAGATTTTTGTTTCCTCTTTTACCCGGTAACTGCTAATGGGTAATATGATGTATTGCATGTCAGCTTGGCATTATTAGATACGCACTCAAAGAGTCTTGTTCATAAGGATTTTTTTTTCTTTTTTTGCTTATTCAGCCATTTGAATTCTCGCCTTTCATATACAAAATTACTCTGATGGATTGATAGGAAAACATGTACTAACAGGGAGAGAGAGAGAGAGAGTGAGAGAGGCTGGCGTGGATGTTCATGCTGGCAGTGCGGATTGTGGCATCTGTTGATGAAGAAACAGCATACTGCTCTAAGTCAGGTTTCTTCTTTTCTCGTTCCCAAAACAAATTTTGATGGCTTGAGTGTTGTCATCTGTTTATTCCTTCTTTTAAATGAGCTGTGATATTTATCTTTAGCCTTAACTTACAAATATAAAGGTGAATGCTGTCAGGTGTTAATAGTTTGTGATTTTCACATCTAAACAAGGAAATATAAAATATGTTGTAGTGTGTCTTGACTCATTTTGAGTAATAAGTGCACATTGGTCATTTTTAGTATCTGTTGCATTGTATTGTCAGTCTGTAATTGCTTTAAACATTGTAGTTATTTTAATGTATCATACGGACAGTTTAGTGTAAAGTGTTTATTGCACAAATGAGTCACATTGCTAAGTTCAGGCGAAGATGAATGTCATTTGTATCTTGTATCTCTAGTTTGGGGAAATAAGTGCCCCCTGGTGGTAATGAAATGAACTGGAAAACGGAGATGGGGCTGTTTAAACTGAATTTAAATCCACTGCAGTTAACATATTTGTTATTAGTTGCTCTTGCTGTTATGAGACAGTTAAATGTTTGAGTATAACATGCAGAGTAGTGCATCTGTGGTGCTAATATTTTATTCAATCTGTCAAAGGAAAATAATAATGCAGATAGATTTGATAAATGAGACCCTGATTTTTATTTTTTATTTTTTGCAAAAGAAAGGAGAATATTATATAACAATTGTATTGTACAATAGATACAATGCAGGTGAATGTTACATAACAACTGTTGAATTAAACGTAGGTTGAACTGTAGGCGAATGGTGTCAAAGTCAAAATCATGAGGAAAAGTCATGAGAGATCAGTGGAAGCAAATACTAAGCACATGCTCAAACAAACAAATAGGGGATGTGAGCTCTTGCACAGCCAGATGGTTCAAGCATGCACGTTTGCACGCGGAGGTCATCGGAATGGAGAAAATAAGAGAGAGAGAGAGAGAGCACGACTCTTTTAATCCCATCGGCAGAGCCGCATTCCCATAATGGGAAATTAATAACATGAGCATGATTTCAGATTAAACAGAGCAGTTAGGACCATTAGATCACTTTCATCGCTGGCATTAGGGCAGTGGATCAGGGATTTTCCCCCAACACAAATCCTGCAAAGTAGGTCAGTGTCTATTGAGTATTAGCACCATGGCTGTGATCCTGTTGTTTTAGCTCCAGGACAAGGAATTAACCCTTGGGACAGCTGAACAGGATAGGGCAAGGGTTGTTTGAAGGGTAAGTTGAGGGGGTAGGATGGAGGGCATGATTAGATCAGCCTCTGGCCACGAGGATGGATGTAGTCAAATGTAACGAGCCCTAAACCCTACACTATGCTTCTAATACCTATACACCCTCTTTACATTTTTTCTCAATAGAGCCAACTAACACTGCTGGAACCAACTAAATCTCCATCAGTACCTGTCAGCAGGCTCCTCCATTAGTTTCTCCCCAATTAGATCTTCTTTATCTATAAGCCCCGCTTCCAAGACCAAAAGCAATCAACTGTTCTTGTTCAGGACAGTAAATTCTTACAGGGATAGTTAACCCCAAAAATCGTTCTGAACCTTTTTTCTTTCTTTTTTTTTTCTTCGGACCTTATTCGCTTTAAAATGACATATAATAATAATAATAATAATAATAATAAATGACTGGGGTCCAGTGTTTTTATTTATTATTATTTTTTTATGTACAACACAAGACAGAGAACATCCAAAAATACACTATATATATATATATATATATATATATATATATATATATATTAGTACTGTATAAAATAAAAATAATTAAAAATAAAATTACTCAAATATTTAAATTTATATATATATATATATATATATATATATATTTAAATATATATGTATGTGTGTGTGTGTGTGTGTGTTTGGAATAAAGTTTAGAATAATTTTAATTGTGATATTTTTTAAGTTTTTTAAGCTCAACAAGGCTGCAGTTATTTCAAGACAAGTTTATATCAAAGTAACAGTACAATATAAGGTAATATTAAATGTATTAAAAGTAAATGCAATGCTATTATGAAATACTATTAAAATTCCAAGGAGCAATTTTTTGTTTGAATATATTTTAAATAGTTTATTCCTTGATGGCAAAATGTAATTTTCAGCAGCCATTACTCCAGGTTCCAGTGTCACATGGTCCTTCAAAATTCATTATCAGAATTTATTTATTATTGTTTTATTAGTTAAAATTCTGTATTATTTATTTATTTATTTATTTATTCATTCATTCATTCCCCAATATTGTCCTTGTCACGTTGTTGTCTTTTATTTTAACTGTAACCACACTTACTTTGGCTAAGCGATCTCACACCTCTCCAGCACTCCCCTTCTGCTGTGATCCGATGGTCAGGGACAGGATATTAGACTGAAAACGGTGGGAACTCTCACAGGAAATGCAACTCTGAGGGTGGGCTGTCCTCGCTGATTTACGTGCATAGTTTAAGACACATGCACCGCGCCTGTGCCCAGGTTATTTCCACCTGACTTGCTGAACCTAGATAAGCTGGAGCGAGGCAAGATGGCGATGAGCGGAAGGCGGTGTGTAGGTGGAATGTGTACACTGTACCAAGGGCTCAGATGACTTGACACGGCTCCAGGGACTCAGCTGCCTGGCAAAAGAATAATCAGCACACATACCAGAAGAACCAATTACAATCAATGTCTGTAATAACCACGTCCTGGAGTTGTCAGTGACAAAGATCATGAACAGAGGTCAAGGCTCTCTCAGATTAGTGGGGCTTGTTTTGCTTGGGTAGCTGTGGGCCCTGCAGGGGAACAGGGACACTGGCAGCGCCTGTCAGATACCAGCGGAAGTGAGCTAGGTTTATTTCCACATGGAAAATTGTCTTTGTATCGGACTAAAGAAGAAGCTGCAGTATATTCATCTGGTTGTGCCATGCATTATTGTCTCAGAGAATCAAGCTTTTTTTAATGGATTATTTTTTTTCCACACAGAATGTTCAATCTTGCATTACCATGTCTAAAGGAAATGAATAGACCAGTGCCTCAAGGATAGATCCCAGAAAACGGACGCTGGGTGAATAGTGGCACGTAACAAAGGATGACATCAGTATCAGTGTTATCAGGCAGGTTTGAATAGGAGGAGTAGATGTATGCAAAATTGTGCCTAATGGAGCAGGTATAATAGATGGGGAAATTCCTATTAATGACACATCAGCAACCTCCACTCTGGGCTGATCGCTCAGTAATGTCATTAGCACTGGTATGCAGGCTTCTGGGAAGAGAGTGGACCGGAGTCTTCCGTTGGGAGAATGGTGTCTGGTGCATGGGAAAAGAACCAGAGCAAAAGGCAAAGGATATAGTGAAGGCCATTGCATTGAAAGACTTTTCATGCAGGAGTTTTTGAAGAGTGGAGGCTCTATGGGGACTCAGTAGTTGAGGCTCTTGCTTTTGGCCTAGCCTCTGAAACCCAGTGAAAGAGAGAACTGGACTAAGCTCTGGGGTAATCTGTGATGTCATTAAAAGTGACAATATCTGCTTCATCTGATCTGATGCTACTTTGTACTGTATGTCTCCCTTCGCTCTACCACCTCGTGAAGTGCCAGAAAACTCTATCTATCATATCGTTCTATTGTTCTGTCATTCTATCTTTCTGTCATTCTCTGTTGTTCTATCTATCTATCTATCGTTCTGTCATCCTGTTGTTCTGTTATTCTATCGTTCTATCTATCATTCTATCATTCTCTGTTGTTCTATCTATCTATCTATCTATCTATCTATCTATCTATCTATCTATCTATCTATCTATCTATCTATCTATCTATCTATCTATCTATCTATCTATCTATCTATCTATCTATCTATCTATCTATCTATCTATCTATCTATCTATCTGTCGTTCTATCTATCGTTCGTTCTATCGTTCGTTCTGTCGTTCTATCATTCTATCTATCATTCTTGCGTTCTATCGTTCTAACATTGTCGTTCTAACGCTCTCTGTCATTCTATCTATCTATCCTTCTATCCATTTATTCATCGATAGTCCTATCTATCATTCTATCGCTCTGTTTATCTATTGATCTATCTATCTATCTATCTATCTATCTATCTATCTATCTATCTATCTATCTATCTATCTATCTATCTATCTATCTATATCTATCTATGTCTATCTATGTCTGTCTGTCTGTCTATATATCTATCTATCTATCTGTCTGTCTGTCTGTCTATCTATCATTCTAACGTTATGTAGTTCTATCAACATTCTGTCTATTGTTCTGTCATTCTACTTTCTATAGTTCTTTTAACTTTATCAAACATTATAGTCTTACATTACATAGAAATTGCTACATTTTCAGCATTCACTACGTAATTCTCTGTCAGTATTAGTGAGCTGAATATATGTGATAACAACACTATTGCTTAGTGTTTGCCAAAGTCAAACAATCGGCAAACTCAACAAGTGATAGCTCATATAATGACAGGACAGGAGTAAAAGCAGACTTAGATATTAGTTACTATGGCAACTTGAGCGGAGAAGTGTGTGCGTGAGTGTGGAAGAGAGATATGTCTCCCTGCAGTAGGACAATGACGCCAGCTGTGTGCATGATTGGCATCCCAATCTGTTTTGAGTGATGTGCTAGAGGAGAGGTGGGAATCCGGTGCAAATGACCTCTTTGACCTTTTCTCAAGCCCACATTTCACAAAGTTTTTTTTTTTTTTCCACCATATTAGAGTCTTTCACAACAAACAGACCTCTTCGTGTTCATTATGTGCTGGTCAGCAGGCTCTGTGCTTGACTGTGTTTTTTATTTTATTTTATTTGTCATTCATTTAATTCTTTAAACCTTTGTTTAAAATTGTGTACACAAAATTGAATGCCTCATTCCACCTATGATTTTGAGAGTCTGCAGAATCAGTAAATTTGTGAAGCCATGCTGTCAGATGGTAGGGTTAAGTTATCTATGACCTCATGTCAGTGCAGCACGGTTGTTTACACTGTCATTATCAAGTCTTTCAATGGCATTACACAGTAACTTAAGGAGAATCGTAGGTGAAGGTCAAGGCTGTTACAAGAATACAGTAGATCAGATCAAGCACTAAAGAAATATAAAAAACACAGGCTTGAGGATCTGATGGGGTTTGCTCAGCGGAGTTACGAACAAGCTTGTGAAATATGTGGAATCACCTGTCAGAAGGCTCAGGTCAGTGGGTTTACAGCTGATATTATGATGTTAGATGGTCCAGCGGAAAAGGAGGGGGCAGCAAGAGGTGAACAGCAAGCAGAACCCATCGTTGTCTCATTAGTTCTACTAAAACAGGAGATGACCACAATATACGCAGAACAGTGCTGTTTAAATGTAGTCTCAGATATTTATTCTAACATTACAGAAGCTTGACATTAAATAAATGTACGCTTTTTAATTCAAAATTTAGAATTTTCATCCATGTTTTGGCATGAAGACAAAGCAAGTCAGTGTTTTATTAAGGATAATAATATCTTTTTAGTGCAACCATGCACTCACCTTTTCTGGCTGCAGAGGGCACTGAAGACACATGGCACTGCTAATATAACACAACCGCTATTTAGAGAAGGAAACCCATGATCTGTGAAGTTGTGTGAAGAGATTTTAAGAATGGTGCATTACAGGACATTAGTTTTTGACACGCTTACATAAAACCCTGAAAATATTTATATTTTAGAAAAAAAAAAAAAAAGTATATTTAATAGCAACAATAATGAAATTAAGGATTTTTTTTCATGAAAAATGTATGTGTGTGTGTGTGTGTGTGTGTATATATGTGTATCTTCTTATATTAATATATAATTTAGGGCTTATATTACAGGCCATATCATTTTTTTTTTTTTTTGTAACTGTCATACCAAAAAGGAAAACAAAACTATTGAGAATTAAACATAAATTAAACAAAACTATTAAAATCAAAACAACTATTGTTGTGGTAGATTTACAGTCATGTCTTTGCCAAAGCTGACACTGTTCTTTTTTAGTTTCTCTTTGAGTCATTCTTTTGTGAAGCGTCTGTTTTCTTACCAAAGCCACTTCTTGTACTTGAGATTAAAGTACATATAAGCTTCAGATAGAGAAGAAGAAAAGGAAAAAGAGATATACAAAGAGAAACTGCCAGCAATTTAAGAACGGATCTCAAGAAGCTTAAATCCCCACTAAGCCTGAGCCCAAGCAATCTTTCAATCATGAACAGGCATTGCTGGACACACAGCTCTCCAACACACACATACACTTTAAATTCTCTGTGCCTCTGCTATGTGTAGGATTAGGGCATTAATACCATTGATGGTATGTTCATTTTAAACTTTTTTTTTTTTCATGCAAAATCAAAGCCACCTGGATCCACTTAAGTTGACATTTTTTTGTTTTGTATCATATGTTTTATTTATTTATTTTATTAATTAATTTTCCTGAAGAAAGGCTGCTTGACAAAATGCATGATTGCAAGTTGTGTCTGTGTCAGAAAGTGAGAATCTGATGTATAGCATTTGTTAAGCTGTTACTCTCTGTAATGACAGCCAATTTGAATGCACATGTAAATGCCCGGGAGAAGTTTCCTCTATTCTTCTTAGCACAATGAGGGCTGCCTCACCAATTCCTAATATATATTAATCTGGCACTCAGCACTTTGAAAAAGGGTTGTTGTGTCGTGTAATGAGCTGTTCGTAGAGAAAGATATTAGACAAGCTTTGGTCACCATGGCAATGCTCCAAACGATGTTTAAAACCACGTTTAGTCATTTATAAGAAGTTACATGCCTCCATCACCAAAAGGCCCTTTTTTATGCATAATTAGTCATTTGTCTTTTTGTGTCTCCAAAATGTGCATATACAGTGCTATTCTAAAATGCACCACTATATCATATTAAGTTATAAATAATGCGCTGGTGGAATTAATTAATTTTATATGTCTCCTAACTCCCCCACACTAATTCCTGGCAGTATTTTACATTTCACTATGTCAGCAATTACTGATGCACTTCCTAAACAATGACATATCACATTCATTTCTTGAAGGTGGGCCAGTGTAAAATCACTTAGTACTCAGAGAAGGAGCCATTTTACGAGTGGAAAGCTGTAATGTGCTCGTTACTTATGGATTTTGATTTTCTTACAGACTATTAGTGATGGCAGTGCTCTTTAGATGCATGTGTTCCGCTGACACCTGTACCAAAAATTGATAAGGAATTCAGTATAGTTAGTAAACAATGAAAATATTTAAAAAATAACAAATGTAGTTACACTGTCTGTTTTGTCTCCCTTGATATTGATATTACATAAACTAATATTGAATGTATGCCTGTATGACTGATTGCAGATGATCAGAATGTGTTGTAGAGAGCTACTGTAACACCATTGTAAGTCTCTAATTGACACGTGTATTGAACAGACTGGAGGGGTCTCATTAATCCTATGAAGAAAGTGACTGGTCACAACATAAGACATCTCAGATCAATCAAGATCACTTGGACACCATTGACAAAAATAATGATTTACTCACCTGTTGTGACTAGTATGTTTTGAGCTGCCACCACCTCAGTGCTGAAGCACAGCCTGAAAACATACTGAATATATTTTAGAAACTATACTATTAATCATAATTTACTATTCTGATAATTTGCAGACCAGTGTAAAAAAAATATATATATATATTATAATTGTATATATCAGAGTATATGAGAAGTACACTATATTGTGTAATTGTACTTAAGCTGTTAAACTGCAGTCTCATGAATAAATAAATAAATACAAAATACATTCTAGAAAATATGTTTTTATAGAGTATATGAGCAGTATAGTATAATGTGTAATTGTACTTAAGCTGTTAAACTGCAGTCTCATGAATAAATAAATAAATACAAAATACATTCTAGAAAATATGTTTTTATAGAGTATATGAGCAGTATAGTATAATGTGTAATTGTACTTAAGCTGTTAAACTGCAGTCTCATGAATAAATAAATAAATACAAAATACATTCTAGAAAATATGTTTTTATAGAGTATAGGAGCAGTATAGTATAATGTGTAATTGTACTTAAGCTGTTAAACTGCAGTCTTATAAATATATATATATATATATATATATATATATTTTTTTTTTTTTAATTAATTAATTAATTTATTTATTTATTTATTTTTTTTTTTCAGGAATTTTCCAGATTTAATGCAAGTTAAAGTCTATTGATTTTTTTTAACAGCATTTGTAGAAATCTAATGTTGGCATGTTGATCACAACAGAAAATATTGACTGGTTGGGGGGGGGGGGGGAGTTACAGTTGGACCAGTTTATTTATCAAGAACATGTATTGCCAATGGCTTTTTAGCGCAAATAACAGCATAGTGGAAGTGCTATAATAAAAATACACTTTACTTTTTATCATTTTAAACGCTCTAAAGAAAATGGCCTGGTTTTCTTCCATTTTAAGTGCATTACTGTAACCACAACTTTCTTTTTTTAAACAACTAAAGGAAAATGTATTAATAATAATCAACATTATGTGACAATGCTTTCATAACTAGAGCTTAACTTGTATTGAACCCGTATCAGTCCTGTTCTCTGAGACACCAGTGATAACATCTTTCAGGTACTACCAGATGGAAAAACCTGGTGTGACTAATTATTGTATATTTTCCTTTAATTATTATCATTTATAACCGCCAAAAGAAAAACATCAGCAAAGCTTTGCAGAGCGGGAACAATGCCAGAACTCCAAATGAAGCGTTAGGATGGCCTGACTCGAGCCCTAAACCAACCCCTTCTGATGCCAGTGTGAGACTACAGCAATCGATGCATTGCAAGGCAGGCTGTTCTTGAACCGCCATGCCTTCACACAATAGTGTTATATTTTACGTGCCGGTAGGGATTATTTAGTGCTCCCTTATTCAAGAATAATGCCAAGAGGTGTTGTAAGTGTATTAGCAACAATAGCACCTTTCAATGAAACATTCTCTAGTGCTCATTACTGTGACTAAACAAGCCAACAGTCATAATCCAAGACTACAACTACAAATGGCCATTTAATAGACCGCAGTGGTAAAAATAACACTTAAAAATGACCTTTAAATAAATCACTGAGACTCAAAAAAGACTCTGGTTCTCCACAACAATTAAACCTATAACACACAACTTTTCTTTTTTTTGCAGATTAAAAACATGCATAATGATTTAGATTGTACTTCACTAGTATTTAGACTTCCATTCTAATCATGACAGAAATAAGGTTTTGCCATCACTTGAACAGGGTTATAAACATATTCTTCTTGAATGTTGGTAGATTTTACTTAGTTTCATTTTTTATATTTTGAGGTTGTATTTTATCTATACAGTACAGTTTTAATTATTTGGGAGGATTAAACAGTTTTTTATTTTTTCTTCTAGTGCTCTTGCATTGCCTTTTTTTTTTTTTTTTTTAAATAAATAAGCGATGTTGTCTTTGATGGCTGCTCAACAAAGAAGGAGCTGTCTTCAGCTGTAACCTCTACACACCGGAGTCTGGAACATGACACATGTCAGGCTATGATAAATGGTGCAGAGTCCCAGTAATTTCACCAGGAATGCCCTTGAGATGCCCAAGACCCTGATCGGAAATGTTATTGTTGAATTAAACCATAGAAAGAAATTCCCCCACCACCGACATGAACAGAAACACACATAACAAAAAAGAAAAGGAAAAAAGTAATAAACTTTGCTCCTCTCCTATGTGCATGAGTTATGCTAGTGTAGTCATCCATCTTTTCTGCGTTCTTTATGCAGTGATATTATTTTGGTTAAACTGAGATTCAACTTAATACTCATATGATAAATGGCATTTACGTGTGTATGGTTAAATTGGCACTCTCATACTAGGGTCACCCACAGAAACTAGTTTCCTCAGATACTGTGCAGTATGCCTGTTGTACAGATTTTCCCTCAGAAGTTCAAGTGGGGAACATGAACTCTTCCACCCTGAGTGCAAGATATTTTGCGGTGAAATGTCTTCCAGCTATTTCCTCACACTTTAATTAGAATTAAACACTTATAAACCTCAGTGATTGCACTGCTGTGAAATTACATTATGAGCTCAAGCTCACCGAATAAAAAAAAGCTTAGCCAAGCCAAACCACAAAAAAAAAAAGAAAAAAGAGAGAGGCAGAAATAATCACCCACGGTCCAGTTTTACAGTACTAACCTTTCTCTCCCATTTGCAACGTTTTGGCTGGCAATTACTCCAAAAACTAATGCTAAGCACCCCTCTCTCATTGTCCCTTCCGTCCTTTGACAAATAGGGCGTCCGGGCCTTTTAATTGGAATGGAAGGCATTGCAGATCTATTAGGGCAGGGCTGGAGAAACGGATGAAGCCGTCAGCGAGCACGGCAGGGAGCGGCGGAGCGAAGTCCCCCATCGCCCAGCTCTATCCATAATGGCCCGCACATGCCACATGCTTCCGCTGTCAGATGTGCAGTGCCATGCCGGCCCCCAGGGGCGGCACACGAGTTCCCTGGCCAATGCAGAGCTTCAACCTCACATTGGCACTGCTTGGCTTTTCCCAATTTAGAACACCTTCAGCACTACAAGGACTCGACTGTGCTGCTATGGGGGAGCCTTTCACCCCTGAAAATGGAGCTTCTGGTCGTCACAATGGCGATAAATCAGACTAAACGTTTGAGCGGCATATTGTTTATATCAGCAGTAAGCTGGCAATGGGAAATGCATTATAGAAATGGGATATTATGTTTGCACTTTTGACACGTTTTAACACGTATGTGAATTCTTCAAGTTAAAAATTGAGAAATTAAAAGTTTTTTTTTTTTTTTTAAGTATATTTTTAACACTATAAATTGAAATAATATATAAGAGAAAAAATAATTAAAATGTATATAATGCAATGAATAGAATTTTAAATATTAATAAGGCTAAAGATGACTGGTTTTTGTCCATCAAGGGCTTTGTGCCCTTCAATTAAAGGATTTTTTGGCATCTTCATTAAGTCAGCTCTCTGTTGTAAGAGTGCTGTATTTTAATTGGTGGACACTTACTGCATTAAACTGCCATTTATTTTTTAAGTGAGTGCTTTCCCATCCACTCATAAAGCGGTGTGTGCAAACTTTTAAATGATCATCTTTGAACAATTAATGAACTCATTGTGGGCTGCTGAGAGGATAGAGTTACACACATTAATCTAGTCAACTAGATAATCTTACAAAGTTCAGTCCCATTGTAGTCCTTGTTATCTGACCAAATTAAACCAGTTTCATAATATTTAGTGTTGAACAGCGACACTGTGGCCAGTTGTGAATCTATTGATAATTGACTGCTCTGTCATGCTCTGGATGAACAAACATGTGGACTGAGAGTGGATAGATGTGTATGTGTTTGGAATAGCAATTTTTTTATGTAATGCAAAGCAACCAAAAATTATTATTTTCAAATCCCATGTAGTTAAATGTACATCTATTGTGCACCCATTTGATTGCATTTACTTTTTGATTTTATTGACTTGATTAACTTGAATTGTGCTGTACGTGATTGTAATTAACATCCATCCCTCAACAAATTTGTCTTCTAGCAGGCAAATAGACAGATGCAGATGGATAGATATCAGAAATAAGACGGGACGACCAATGGCTAGGACAGAAGTTTAGTGTAGGGATCTAAATTTGGTTTTGATAATCTGTGGCTCGGGATGTTGTAGTTGGTCATCCCATTACCGCTCATTCGGATCTCCGAGGTGATCAGTACATTTCAAGTGATCAATGTGTAGTTTGTCATAATGTAGTTTTTGTTTTTGGGCAAGATGTGAAGCCAGCCCGAGACGTCTTTGGTGAAAAAACTAAAATAAAGCCGCTGTTTTCACTGCGGCCGTTCAGCTGGCTGCCTTCAATTTTATACCTGCAAAGTTTCAATCTAGCTTTCACCCACCTCCTTTAACATTTAGCTTCCCCCAGCCTCCTCTGCCTGCCTTTTCTCTCTTTTCAGGATTACTCTTAGAGACCGCTCTTGTGCTGTTATTTTCAACCCTGGGTGGACTGGGGCTTTGGTATGTGTTCTGGAAATACTTCAAAGAAAAGCAAAAAGGCAGCAATTTTCTGCTTGAATATCCCTCTGACTAAATCCATTGATCATCCTTGGGGTTCCTGAGAGAGAGGGAGTGAGATGGAGAGGCGTGTTTTATCCTCTAATAACTCCTACCTTCACCCCTTCCTGCCTTGCCGTTGTTGTGTTGTTGTTGGTCGCACCTCTGCTCTATTCCTTAGAGAGCCAGTGAGATTGAAGTTATTTTATGCTTCAGCTCCCCGGGCCCCAATTTGAAAACTCTGCGTGTCAGTTTTTCGCACGCCGCTGTCATATGGCAAGGAGTGGGCTTTCTTTTTCTATTCTAACCTTTTTCTTCTGAAGGCATCTGGAGGAGGATTCTTCAGAATGTGACATCTAGGTCAAGTTAAAGAGAGCCAACTTTGAGTTCAGAGGTGCTATTGCAAATGGTCATGGAAAATACCGAGAACAATATTTATGCACTCCAGCTCCCGCATTGTATTCCCTCTCTCTTGACCTCATTCGACAATCGGACCAGTCTGTTTGCTTATCTAAGCCTTAATCAGGTTCCAGACGCCGTTGTCCGCATTACTGCTTAATAGCGCATTAGAACCTTGTAAAAACATGTTATTAGCAGCGTATTAAAAGTTTCAAAGGTCACTAAAGCCAGAGATCATTATCTTTGAAATGAATGGATGTCGAAATTCCTGTATTACCTTGAAAGCAGACGGGAGGAGAGCCTCCCTTGGCCAAGCTCTGAATGCGGTTACGTAGTGACATGAAATGACACATAAATAATATGCATCCACAGTGTTGACAAATGAACACAGGGAATGCACGGATCCCCTCCAAGCGCCGTTCCTTCCCAGAAATAACCGCCGTCACAAATGATTGAGATTACAAGATTAGCCCCCTTGTTCTTTTCCATTGAGCTATGAAAGCACTGCAGTGACGTTTTGCAGGGTTTCAAGGTTACCCCGGCTATCTCTTTTTCTTACTAGCTATGGCTTGACAAGCTTGGGTGAAGGGTGGATGGGGGGACGGGGGGAGGGCTTTATATGTGGAGTGGGGGTGAACGGGTCATACAGTTGCCAGGGTCATAAGTCAATCCTAGTCGGGTTGGGAGGCTGGCACTGGCACCTCTCAGACACCTCTCCTCACCTGCCAACATGCTCTGTCTCCAACAGACTCAGTAAACGGAAGCTAATTGGGAGGTGATGACAGACAAGCCGGGCTCAATTTGCAGTGCTTTGGAGGCGACCCATTCCCTCTCGCACTGGAGCTCAACAGAGCCCTGCCCGTACATGAGACACTGAGATCACCTTGTACAGCAGATCTTGCTCTTAGTCTCATCACAGTCAGACTCATACGTGAGGAAATCCACTTACAAAATACTTTATGAATACTCAGCTTTTTATATCTTTTGGTACAGACATATTGCAACAATGTTTACATTTTTGTCTTTATCTAAAATTACACATGAAAAGTGGTCCATCTTTTCATTGTATATGTATCTGAGGACACTTGATATTTAATTTAGGGTTATTTATTTATTTTTAAATAGCAGCTCTTGTAAAATGAGATGGGTATTTCAGATTAAAGGGGTCATATGATGATGCTAAAAATAACATTATTTTGTGTATTTGGTGTAATTTAATGTTTACGCAGTTTAAGGTTCAAAAACACATTAATTTCCAAATACCGTACATTATTGTTGCTCCTCTCTGCTCCGCCTTTCTGAAACACATCGATTTTTACAAAGCTCATCGTTCTGAAAAGCGTGGTGTGCTCTGATTGGCCAGCTATCCAGTTCATTGTGATTGGTCGAATACCTCAAGCGTGTGACGGAAATGTTACGGCCCTTACCATTTTTGGAAACACACAGCATCTTCACGACATGGCAGTGGCGGGCGGCAACAATACTACAGCAAAAATAAAAGTTATGCCTTCTTTCTTTGCGCGCACATTTGGGTGGTGTTATCCAAATCTTCCAACACAGTGACGTAGATTTGTAGGGGTGTGTTTGAATGAGGCATTTTAGGAAGGCGTGGTTGAGTCTTAACTTTTAGTAAGAATATCTCTTTGGGTTTGAGACTTTAATCTTTGCGACTTTACAGATCTTATCTATGCACGAACAGCTTGTAATCTTCCAAAGAGAAAGGAATACAAGAAATTGCGCCATATGACCCCTTTAAAAAATAATGAATGCAATAATAATGCATGCATATTACTAGTATATTGGATGTTAATTAGTACTTATAAAACACATATTAATACCTTATTCTTCATGACCATATTTTAGATCATATCCCTTTCCTAAACTCAACACCTACCCTATTAACCAATAATTAGCAACAACTTAGGAGTCTGAGGCAAAAGGCATAGTTAATAGTGAGAATTGGTCCCCGAACTAAAGTGTCACCATAATAATATTAATAATAATAATATACTTAGCAAATTAATTTATTATAAAGACTAATAATATTACTATATTATTTAATATTTTATATATTATATATCATGTATGCATATATATATATATATATATATATATATTACTTCATTTTAAATTGAGTTAATTACATGTTTAACTATTAATCCTTTTAAACTATTACTTACAATGTATTAAGGCAAAAAAGCAAGACTAGCACCAAGATTTGTTTTCTCTTTAACTTTTTACAAAGTGTACTTTTTACTTGTTTCTGATTAACATGAACATTTTTCTGCTTAACAGTTTCTGTAACATTTTTAGACCTATTAAATAATTATTTATTTATTTTTGGTATTTATTTATTTTAGAATGGTAGGATGAATACAAAATTATACTTTTAATAAGTATCTTTTTCATTGACTCTGTCAACCTTATTTGTCATTGACCCTTTATCTATTTTTACTTTAAACTTTTTGAAGTTTATTGATCTGAAATCTTTTGTAATTACAATTTTTTAAATGCATGCAAAACCCCGGATATTAAGTCATTTCAAATGAATCAGTTTGCCTTGAGCTTTTCCAGTGTAATAAATGACAAATACATCCCAATGTATTTGTCATGTTTTTAAATTGATAGAGCTGCCCTTGCTCTCAGAGCTTGCTGTGTTTATGAGCAGAATACTCCAATAGAGAGGATCAATACCTTCCAACCGTGTCTTATAAAATACCCAGGAGTAATTAAGCGTGAGCACCGGAGCGCTTCCATTGAAATGTTAATGACAGAGCTGAACGGTATACTGTTCCAGACCATAGGAGCTTACACATGAGTGTCTTAAAACTCAGATGTTATATTTGTTTCTCTTATGAGAAATCGAACAGACTGTTTGGCTAAAAAAACTTCTGTGTATTTAACAAAAATCTATTCGATTACATTTAAATATTCTGCTTTTGACCAGGGCGCCTGATACTGTGAGCCATACAGAGTTTCATGTGTGGTTGACAAATAATAACGGGGAAACAAAGTGAGACAGTTGTGTTAAACCACAAATTACCCAACCTCCCTGCCTGTGGGCTGTTTCGGGTTGGTTAGCATGGATATTCACAGCCCTGTGTATCATCCTCCTTGCTTCATGGGTGAACCCATCCTCCAACTTTCCCCTTTTCAAACACGAGCACATTTCGCCATATAAATCTCACAGAGCATTTACGCTACACTAATAACTTTCTTTCTCCACCGCTTGATTGCTGAAGCTTGAGCCTTGACACTTGTGGTGCACTCTGCCAAGAACATTAAGTATCCAAAAGTGATAAAGCTTCAATTTGCTAGACCATTAGACTAATTACTGCAATAATTAAGTAACTACTTGATTAGAACTAATGGGTACCTAATTATCCAGGAAGGAAGGATCAGGTGGTAATTAATAGAGTCAAGCTGATGTCTTATGACTTACCGTCCCTAGTTACCAGACATTAGGGAATGAGAATGGTAAAAACAAACATCACCACTCTAGTGTTTGTTTAGACCCCTGTAGGAAACAATCTGTTTATGTGTTTTTGTGCAGAGTGTGGGTGAAATGACAGGTAAACGGCATTTACTGATGATCATACTGCTGTCCATTTGTAAACTCGCTCCATCTAATGTTCTGAGCTCATGTCCGAAAACTGAAACTAATATGATTTTGTTCTTTTTTGAGGGCAGCGTGGATGCCTCCTTCGCTGACTCTCATGACTCTCACAATCCTGTATATGCACACTAATACAATGAAAAATGAGAATGAAAAGTCATATTCTTTATTTTTGTCTAATTTTGCAGTTAAAATGATGAAGAAATATGCATGCAACACTTGTTTAATATTTTCTATACTTTTACATCTATATTATAAATATAACATATTGTATATTTCACGAGTCTTAGCATTTTATGCAATGTTGCTTCTCAAGTAAATTTATCTTGTTTTTTTGGACGTTTTACTGAAAAACAAGTAAAAAAAGACTAATTAAAAACTCATTAAGAAGTCATTTTTTGCAGTGTGGTGGTTGGTGGGAAAAAATGGCGTGTGACTGAGTCATAAGTTGAAAAAAAAAAGAAGCATATTCATGAATTTATTTACTCATTTTAAATGCTCCTTCAGATGCCATGATAAATAAGCATTATATAGTCACCAAATAGTTGCATAGTTATCACTAAAGCTCACTTAAATTCATTTTAGATAATGGGTCATTATTTTATTTATTAGATGTGGTGACCTTTCAGCATGTACACACTCACATCTTGACTTTTTTATTATACATTAACTTTTTCCTTCGCAATGACTCTCCAAGAATTCTTTCAATCACAAATACCTTCTGAACTGAATGAATAATTCAACTGATCTTGTAATCACATCTCACGATGCAGATATTTTGGACATCTCTGACATAGAAAGAGATGGATGGGGAAAAATCTAAAATTTATGGAATTAGAGAATTAGCATAAAGAGTATTATCTAAACATATAAGGCATTAAGCAGGGGTGTTGAAAAGGTCATTAAAATTTAAGTGGATTGAATACAAAACCTTAGACATAATCCATCAATCAATCAGTCCGTCTGTTGTTGGATGTATAATTGCTGTAAGACGGGCTTCTGCCGAGGCCTCTCACCATATGTAATATGCATGACTGTGAATGCAAGCAAAAGTGAAACCTGAAGCCTTTTGATGTATAGGACCTTTATTAATGTTTGAATAATATGTGCCTGGAGGGAGGGCTATAAATTAGAATTGAGAATCGAGATATAAATTTTTATGAGGAACATTTCCATTATGTATTTAAAAATGAAAGAATTGCCTTGATTCTGATTGAGCTTGCAATTGTGTGGAGTCCTAAAATTGTGAAAACACACAGAGTTGGCGGCCGAGGGAGGAAGAGTCAATTCCTAAAGTGCTGACTTTTGCACATTACTCTGACAAGTCTCTCATTATTTACACCTGTTATAAATTACATGCAAAAACAAGGGCTTTTATTAATGTTCCAACAACATCCATTTACTACATGATGAAAGTAGTATGCTTCTTTTTTTAGTTCTTATGGCAGCTCTCTCTCACAGGGAAAGTTCAGCGGCTCTCTGTGGTACAACAGGTGACTTTTCTTTTGACTTTCTTCAGCATAGTATTGACTGGCATTAATAGAGAGGCCTTTGAGCAGTGATTAGCTGGGCTTGAAGTCTTTGGGTCACATCAGCAATTCATCAATGCACTGTATTGACCCTGGATTGAGACATATTATCCGTTCAGCCATTTCTGTGCGCTGCCCTAATCAAAGGGAAGCAGGTAATGCCCCATAATCAGTCTGGCTGTGGCTTCTCTCCCTGGACTGAGTCTAATAAGGGGAAGCGGGAGTAGGAAGGGCACTGATCTCACCTTTCCGACGATAAAAGTGAGACTCTGTTCAAGTTCAACAGGCACTATATTTTGTGCACTAACAATTACTCCATTTCAAAACCTTGTCAGCTTTTTCAGAGAGGGCAATCCCAGAATGGGTTGTGATAAGCTCAGTGGAGAGAAAAATAAAATAAATTCATATATAAATGAATACAAGATGGCAGACAGGATGAGAGAAGTGTTTGAATATACAGCTAACTTAGTCACGAAAGAATAACGCGATTAAAATATTTTAACGCAGATAACGCACTGGCCCCACCCCCAGACCTGTTCATCACCTTGTATTTCATACATTTGGCTGTTGACAAATATGATGCAGGGCAACAACTTAACCATAAATATAGTTATGCCCTTAAATTCAAGTTATTGGTGCAAAAAATGCCCCTGTATGAGATTGTCTCATATTTTGTCATAAGCAGTGTTGGACACGTTACTTTAAAAAAGTAATTAGTTATAGTTACTAGTTACTTCTCACAAATAGTAACTGAGTTAGTAACTGAGTTACATCATTATAAAAGTAACTAATTACCAGGGAAAGTAACTATTGCGTTACTTTAAAAAAAAAAAAAGTTCAAATGTCAAATAACTTTGGCCCCAATATTACATATGTTAAAATAACTTTGCCCCCAATATTAAATATGTTAAATTAAATGAGAATAAATTATTATTATAAAACATTGTACATTAATCTACACTATTTATCTACTGACACTTAGCATCAGTCAGTGAAGCATTATAATATAATATTATATGATGATAGAACTTTAGTAATTAGAATAACCAAGTATGAATGCATATTTGTCATCAATATAAAACACACTAAGGATTAATGAGCTGCTGGGTTCAAGAATATTTATCACGTTGTCTGCGTTCGCTCGAATTGATTTGCTGAAATCAAAATAGAGACGATAATAGGTGAGAGCCAGCCAATGAGATCGTTTGCGCATTAGTTCCGCCCACTACCAGAGAAAGCGGCTGTTCTTAAAAGCTGATGAATTCCAAAGGGACTCCGTTATTTTGACAGGAAAATACAAGAAAGAATATTGTTTACATGTAGCGCGTCAATTCTGCATGTTATGAAAGACTCTCTTGCTCTTGTCTCTTTCTTTGCATGCGTGTATGTGAGAGAAAGCGACGGCGAGGCGTGCGCCTTCACACTAGAGTTTATGGTACGTCAAATACAGCTACACGCATCCATTCAGATGAACTGAAAAATAAAATTCTAATATAATATAGTAACGCCTCATTTTATTGTCAGTAACGGTAACGGCGTTGTAACGGAGGAAACAGTAATTCGTTTGATTACTCGTTACTAAAAAAAATAACGCCGTTAGTAACGCCGTTTATTTATAACGCCGTTATTCCCATCACTGGTCATAAGACGTTGATATTTGGTTCAATTTAGTTTAACGTAGCAAATGGAGCAGGAGGAAGATCAGGTAGGTGAGGAGCCACACACACACACTTTTACAGGACTTGATGAAGAGGTAAACACTTCCCTTTCCTTTCTTGTACGAAGATTGCACGACACTTGGAGACGGAGACACAGAGAGATGACTGAAGACACTGAACACTGATGGGAAATGTAGTCCGGATAAGGTGACAGAGCTGGTGACCGTGACACATATAATGAGTTTAGACGTGATTTTATAACAACAGTTCAATAAATAAGACGTTGATATTGTGTTACATTTTACACAATATTATGTGTTTTGCTCAAATTTGCAGAGAAAATATGACCTATAAAGCCACAGCAGAACTGGTGTGCGTCTTCGAGCAACACAGCGGTATTTATTTTCTGAATGAATCCACGTTTTGAACTAATGAACCAATGATTCAAAGCCCCATTCATATAGAGAGCCATTTATTTAATTCCTGAATTAATCAGTCGATTGAACGAATCGAATAAATGACTAATAAAGACATTCACCGCCACCTGCTGGCAGATTTAGTTTCTTATTTAGTGTATCATTTCAGAAAAATTAATAATAATAATAATAATAATAAAAACAACATTAAAGGGATAGTTCACCCAAAAAAATAAAAATCTGTCGTTATTTACTCACTCATGTAATTTCAAACCTGTCTTTTATGGAACATAAACAAAGGTATTTTGAAGACTGTTGTCAATGTCTTTCATTCTATGAACAGAAAATACTGAAATTTTTCTCAAATTATGTTCTTTTATGTTCCATAGTGTGTTAGGCTGTTGTAGCCTAAATGTTTATGTGTAATACATTTTATGTTGCATCATACAAAATACTTCTTTATTTATACTTCAAGTTACAATTTGCAATGTCTACTTGATACTTTCTCATTTAACACAAAAATTAGCTTTAAATAATTTTTTGCAGGTATTTTGACAGCCAAATTTACTTTGGGATTAAATAGATTAATCGACACATCATGTAATTAATTAGATTAAAAATTTTAATCGACTGACAGAGCTTATATATATATATATATATATATATATATGTATATGTATGTGTGTGTGTGTGTGTGTGTGTAAACACGTGACTCTGGACCACAAAACCAGTCATAAGGATCTTTTTTTTTGACAATATTTGTTCGAGATACAACTATTTGAAAATCCGGAATCTGAGGGTGCAAAAAAAATCAAGATATATTGAGAAAATCGCCTTTAAAGTTGTCCAAATGAAGTTCTTAGCAATGCATATTACTAATCAAAAATTAGATTTTGATATATTTACAGTAGGAAATTTACAAAATATCTTAATGGAACATGATCTTTACTAAATGTCCCTATGATTTTTGGCATAAAAGAAAAATCAATAATTTTGACCCATACAATGTATTTTTGGCAATTGCTACAAATATACCCCAGTGACTTAAGACTTGTTTTGTGGTCCAGGGTCACATATACAGTCATGGCCAAAAATATCGGCACCCTTGGTAAATATGATCAAAGAAGGCTGTGAAAATGAATCTGGATTGTTAATCCTTTTGATCTTTTATTTTTTAAAAATCACAAAAATCTAACCTTTCATTGGATAATAAGAATTTAAAATGGCGGAAATATCATTATGAAATAACGTTTTTCTCTAATACACATTGGCCACAATTAACGGCACCCTTTTATTCAATGCTTTTTGAAACCTCCATTTGCCAGTTTAACAGCTCTTAGTTTTCTCCTATAATGCCTGATGAGGTTAGAGAACACCTGACAAGAGATCAGAGACCATTCCTTCATCCAGAATCCCTCCAGATCCTTTAGATTCACAGCTCCATGTTGATGCTTCTTCTCTTCAGTTCACCCCGCTCATTTTCTATTAGGTTCAGGTTAGAGGACTGGAATGGCCATAGCAGAAGCTTGGTTTTGTGCTCAGTGACCCATTTTTGGTGCCGATATTTTTGGACATGACTGTACATACATATACACACTCACACACATGCACACACACACACACACACACACATATTATAAAATATATGCTAGCTCGACACATAACTTTATTTATTTCTAACACTTCTCTCATCCTTTCTATTTTAATTTGAATTATGTTTAAAATACACTGCATGTTGATTTCAAGTTCAACAAATACATGTTAATCTCAATATCGATCTCAATATTGCCAAAAATAATTGTGATTTTCTTTTCTTTTTTTTTCTTTTTTTTTTTTGTTTTGCCGTAATCTAGCCAGTGTTGTTTTAATATAGTAGAGATTATAATTACACTATAGGTACTATTATAATTTTTATTACTATTTAAAATTCCTTTAAAAATAAAGTAGTAATGGAGTTTTTATTTTAGTTTTAGTTAAAGTTTCATTAATTTTATTGTGCATTTTCGTCATATTTATTAGTCTTGTTTATATTAAATGTCTGAATAAATACAAGATAAACTAAATAAAATATGAAATGAAAAATTAATAAAACATGTTTTTTAAATATTTTTTTAATATCAGTTAATGAATATGTTGATATGGTTTTAATATATGTATATATATATATATAGTTCATTAAAACCATATATTAAATTGGATTATTTAACTATGTGCTGTGTACTTTTATCGATTTATTTATCTTTTTATTTATTTATTTAATTATTTTTGCTTATTAATCACAGTTTTAGTTTAGCAGCATGCTAACTTTAAAACATTAAAAATCAGTTTAGAATTCCTCGGTTTGTGTGGTGTTTGGAGTTGCTATCTGTACAGAGCATTCCAAATCACTCACTTATGAGCTTCAATGATGGTTAAGATGCTGGCTATATAGGCAGTGAGGCAGCTCACTAGGTTTGGAACAGAGCCGTAGTTTCGGACACAGTCCCACTTTAATGACTCCAAGTGCTTCTGCCCTCAGGTCTCAGTTACAGAGAGCGCTGTTTCTGAAAGACAGCAGTGAGTGGCGAGGTGAGAGAGGAAGAGGACAGGAAGAGAAAAATGGGGGCTTTAGAGAAGCCTGCTCCACCAAGGGCTTCACTAAGGGGCTTAAACAAGATGAACATTAAGGGCACAGTTATGTTGTCTCCCCGGGTCCCTGAGAGAAGCAGCCTTTGATGTTGAGACAGGATAAAAATAGTGCTGTGCTTTTCCCTCTAGTAGGGAAAGATTGCACCATAATGTAGGGCCGTACACATGACTGGCAACAGCAGTGTCAATTAGTCAACTGTTTACGGGCCTCTCTCTGTGAAATGCCGCTCTCTGAAGAGAAAAGTGTATTTTTTCTGAGGAGGGTTATTTGTAGCACTGTGCCCATTTGTGCTCCCATCTGTTGATGCTGGATTGCACCTCAAAGACCAAATGTGGGCAAGCAAGATAGTTTAATAAGTACCCAAGGTATCTTAGGCAAACACACCGGTGACAATCTGGATGGTTACTCTCTCAAAGGGGTTTCTACTAAATTTAGTAAATGTAAAACTTTCAAGAGTAAACATTGCTATGGAGTAAGAGGAAATATACATGATTGACCCACGAGGGGATCGCAGGTGCTTTTGTTCACTAGATAAGAATGTTTGCATCTTTTTTGGATGCACCAGATTGCCACATGCTCATTTTCAGATTTTGTGGTATAGCATGCAGTCTGTGAATTGTGGTTACACTTTATTTGGTCCCACTTTATATTAGGTGGCCTTAACTACTATGTACTTGCATTTAAATTAATCATTTGGTACCACGCACTTATTGTGTACATACATGTTTTTACATTGTACTTATATTTTTAAAAATACCTATATGTAATTACGTCTGTAATTACATTTATAATTACACTGTTGACCCGTCCCTTTCACCTTAACCCACCCTTAAACCTACCGATACCACCAAACCTGTCCCTAACCTCACCCGTATCCCACCTCAATAACAGCAGAAGTGTTTTTCAATACAATATGAACACAATAAGTACATTGTACTTATTTTTTGATGTAAGTACATAGTAGTTAAGGCCACCTAATATAAAGTGTGACCCTTTATTTTAAAGTGTCCTTGTTACAGTGTAATTATACATTTAAGTCATTGGTCTCAAACTCAATTCCTGGAGGGCCACAGCTCTGCACATTTTAGTTCCAACCCTAACCAAACGCACCTGATCCAGCTAATCAAGGTCTTTAGGATTACTAGAAACCTCCAAGCAGGTGTGATTTGGAGCTGGTTGGAGCTGAACTCTGCAGAGTTGTGGCCCTCCAGGAATTGAGTTTGAGACCACTGATTTAAGTACTGAGTAATATTAATTAACTACATGTATTTACTATATTGTTAGGATTAGGGTTTGGCTTAGGGTTACTTGCATGTAATTATGCATCATTTATTGTCATTATAATAGTAAGTACATGTAACGTGTAACAAGGACACCTTAAAATAAAGTGTTACCTGAATTGTCTCTTAGCACTTGTCTTAAATCCATAACTGACAATAAATGTGTAACTGTGTACAATACCAACATTAATAAGGAAGAGATGTGAAACTTTGAGAACATATCAACATACACACTAACGTTTTGCAGAGTAGCTCCCATAATTATGATTAGTTTTTACAAATGCATGACTGGAGACATTTTAATATCTGACAGTTGTTAGTAAGCTTTGAGTTGTTGCTTTTAAATGATGTGCTTTCTCTGGCTTATGGGTTGCGCCAGAATGCAGGGCTTTTGGGTGAAAATTGTAGAGGGAAAAAGGTATTATTATTATTATTTTTATTTATTGATTGATTAAATGCAAGATCCAACAATTTTGTGAAAACTTTTAAAAAGTATTATTATTATTAATGGGTGTGGTATGTATACAATATCTATAGTTTTCATTAAAAAAAATATATATATATAAAAAAGATAAACAAACAACAGTAATAATAATATTAAGAATAATAAACAGTAAAAAACAAAAACAAACAAACTATATTTATTAAACCCAAACTCTCACAACATCCTCATTGTTGACACCTGGAATGAGGTAAGGTACATCTGTTTCGATGATATTTGTTTTCTTTAGTTTGATAGCAATAATTAATAACAAACAAATAAGTAAATAAATAAATAAAATTAAACAAACAGACAAGCAAACAACAGTAATACTACTACTACTACTACTACTACTACTACTACTACTAATAATAATAATAAACAATTTTGTTGAAAAAAAACCAAACAATATTTATTGACACAAAACTCTCACAACATCCTTACTGTTGATGCCTGGAATGATGTTAGGTACATGTTCTTCGATGATATTTTTTTTCTTTTGTTTTATAGCAGTGTACTGTACTTTATACAAGATGTCATCCAAACGAAGGTGACATTACTGCATCAACAACTAGTTGTGCAGTTTAGTTCCGTACACACTATATGCTAATTTAAGTTAAGCACATAAAACAAATACGTCAGATGCATTCTTAAGAATAAAGAGTGTGATATCCCAGATATGCTAGTAAAGAGTTATAGTTTCATATTCTTGAGAAAATAGGAAGTTAAACAGGTGTTTTGCATGCGAAGCCACCCTTTCATTGAGATGAAGTGCCACTGAAGTGTGTCAGTGACTACACAAGTACAGTTCTGTTCTGCATAATAGAATAACATAACAATAGATGAAAACGATCCAGTAAAGGTGTAGCTCATTTGTGCAGAAATCCAGTTGTTCTAATGTATGGCTTTACTCCTCAGCACTTACCTATTCTGTGTAATTATACAAGGCCTTAACTCTCTCCCTCTCTCACTAATTCACAAAGGCCGTGGTGAATTGATGTACGGCACAATCATCTGCTAGGAGCTGATGTGATTTAAATGAAACTAATTAGGGAAATGTCAAACATAATTAATAAAACAGGTTTAAGTTGCGAAAACACTGTCAACGGAATGAATGAAGATGCGGCTGCTCTTCTCCCGCTGCTGCCTCTTTCTCGCGTTTCAGCGCCGTTCAATTAGGTCATGGATCCGCTCTTCTCTCTCTTTCGCTCCCTCTCTTTTTCCTCCTCTCCGTCGAGTTCCAGGGAAAAAGAAGGGAAGGGGAGGGAGGTGGGGAGGGGGAGCCACCAGTCTGAGGACGGGAAATAAATTTGCCTGTCCATCCGCCGCCTGGAAGAAATTAATTGCAGACTCCTCATCCTGTCTGGGTACAACAGGGGCATTAACATAAGCAATTTGCGTCCGACTTCTTCTGCCGGCTGCTTAATAGAGCATCAGACCTGGCCGATAAGGCTCAGGGTCCCTGATGCATTAGCATTTTCATAATATCAAAATATTATAGTGGCGTGAATCGCCCAAGCCCCATTCATTATTGATAAGAACAAAAGGTTTTATAAATTACAAAGGGAGAGCATGACCTATAATTACGGCAAGCAAATTAGGGTTGTGTGGTAAAGTCAGTTACATTTGGAAGCAAAATAATGATGCGGGAGCCCTTTTCTCTTTTCCGGTGGGATTAGAGAAATAATAGATTCCCTCACATCTACAGCTGGGACTGAAGAGCATGTTTGTGTTTTCATGAAGGACAGTGTCTGGAGATGGTGGCCCAAGGATTTTTGGCTTTCATACCAATGGGATATATATATATTTTTAGTTGTATTTTAGGAAGAAACTGGAAAAAGTGGAACAATTAAGCTATTGAGGGGGCAAAAAGAAAATAAATTTGAATTATATGGAAGGTTGTTGCCGAAATGGAAAAAACAACAACAACAACAGCATAAAAATCAACTTCTCACAATTCTGACTTTTCCCCTCACAATTGTGAGTTTATGTGAGGGGGGAAAAAGTCACAAATTTTAGATAAAAAGCCCAATCAAATTGTATTTATTCTTCATGGCAGGAATAAACCTCCATAGATTTAGGTTTACATCTTGATTTTATGTCATTTTGTAAATTTATTATTAAAAAGTCAGAAATTTTAGAGAAAAAGTCAAAATGACAAATTTTTATTTTATTTACTTATTTATTTTCATGGCAGAAATAAGTCTCCATAGATTTAGGTTTAAACCTTGATTATACAGTATATAATTTTTTTATATGTATTAAGTTATTTATTTTACTTTTTTCTTTCTTTTTGCTGTATCGAAAATGTACCGAACTGTGAATTGTGTGAACCGTTACACCCCTAATATATAAAACGTTCATGTACACAAATTTTTACATTCAGAGTTCTAGCATTGACTTCGGTCAGCTCCTTAGGTGCACAATATGCATGAAGTGACCTCTGGTTGCTAGCGTTCAGCGTTCGTCCTAGTAAACTGAAATACCCTTTAAAACAATCCTCATGTGCAGGGTCTCGCGCAAACTGTTGCATGATGGGGAGTAACCTTTTTTGCTCTGACCTAATCTGTTTGAAGGTCTTTGTCTTGGTGAGAAAAAAAGGTGAGGAAGAAAGATATCATCCCTTCAGCCCCTCAGTGATTCATCATGAAGGAAAGCTTTAAGCTTGAATTAAATATGACTTTGTGACACAGTGAAGTTTAAGGGAGGCAGGCATCCACTGAGAGAAATGGGTTTCTCTTATTGTCTGCTGACCTGGGCTCATGACTGATGAGGGCTTGGTTATCCCACCGAATTTTGTGTTCTATTCCCAGAAAGTAGAAGATCACACTCCACTTTGCCCGTGGATGAAGGATAGGTTGTGTGCACAGCTCAAATACACTGTATAAAATACAGTTTATCGTCATTAAACTTATTTTGACACAGAAAATGACCTTTTTAATTGCTTTCTGAGGCTCATACGTGTTTAAAACCACAATAGGTTCTAAAATGATCATGTCAGCACCATAATGTGTTTATGAACTAATGAATTTCAAATAAATAAATAATTGAATGAGTAAATAGAAATAAAAAGTGCATTGCTAACAATATGGAAATATGAGGAGTAGCCTACATGCTGCTAATTAGTATGAATATCCACAATGCTGAAAGGAATGAGCTGTACAGTCCCTCGAGTTTTCTTATTGATTACACAGGATGCAAATGTAATTTCTTCCTTTAATGACTCTGTCCAAAAGCAAAATTTCTCTGTTTAGGACAAAACCAAGTGCACAAAGCAAGTCCTAAGGGATGAATGCAAATACAAGCATAACATTACTGTAATAAAGCATAGAGTTCTTGCTAATAGTACATCTTAATGATTGAAATCTACCTCATCAGATAAGCCAGTTCACATTACCTAACTGGAGTACTAAACGAAGAGGTTGTTAATGTAGTGCTATATGAAAAGCACACGAGTTCTCTCTGTTTTCCCCTAGTTGCTTTAGTAATTAATCTAAATATATGGAATTACATTACCTTCTAATAAACAAAGTTTTGAGGTGTTTGGACTAATAGTTTACTAAACTTCTAATGGGCTAATATTAGAGGTGTTTTGTGAAAGCACTTTAGTTATTTTTTGAAAGGAATAGTTCACCCAAAAATTGGAAATTTGCTTAAAATTTACTCACCCTCAGGCCATCCAAGATTTTTGTTTTCCTCTTCAGAACAGTTTTGGAGAAATGTAGCATTACTCACCAATGGATACTCTGCAGTGAATGGGTGCCGTCAGAATGAGAGTCCAAACAGCCAATAAAAACATTACAATAATCAACAAATAACAAACAAACTCCAATCCATCAGTTAACATCTTGTGAAGCTGTGTTTATAAATAAAAAAACAAATTCATCAAGACACTTTAAACTTAAAAACCATTGCTTCCGACTAACACAGTTTAAAAGAAAAACAAAAAAACATATGCATATGCACAGATCAAGCACTGTTTACAACAGGAAACAGTCCAAAACAGATGGACTTTTTCACTGGAGGAAGTGTTTTTATGGATAATGGACTGGTAGTTTTTTTTTTTTTTTTTTTTTTACAAATATGCAGCTTTTCACTTCACAAGACATTAATTGATGGCCTGGAGCTGTATCGATTATTTGTGGATTATCGTGATGTTTTTATCAGCTGTTTGGACTTTCATTCTGGCGGCACCCATTCACTGCAGAGGATCCATTGGTGAGCGAGCAATGTAATGTTTCTCAAAATTACTTCATTTTCGGGTGAACTATTCCTTTGAGTACATGTTTCATTCTAGATTGCACCAGATATTTTGGTTTTAGCAGGTAAACATAATAGCAGGAGTCTAGATAATTTCAAAGTCCAATGTTAATATTGTTACCAATGTATTTTTGATCACTGTAAGCTAGTTTTGGATCCTCAAAGGGCTTGCAAGACTATAGATTAGGTCTTAGTCAAATTCAATTATTTCATCATATTGAAAATAGTGGGTAGGCTATACCTATGTTTGCTCTGCAGGTGCAAAATTTATGTTTGTTGAAATTGTTAGGGGTTTTAATATGTGCAAGACTAATTTGACATTTATATGGCATCAAAGGGTTAGTTCACCCAAAAATTAAAATTAGCCTGTGGTATTAGGTCGAAAATATCCATAAAAATATGGATATTTTTCTTACAAAAACGCATGGATTTGCTACAGGAGTCCTTTATTCATGCCCCTGAGCCATGTGAGGCACATTTTATTATGGATGTGCGTGCTTTAACTGATGTATTTTGGACTGATAAACAGAAACACGCACCCACTGCAATGATAACGCTTGGAAGACAATTTTTAATGTAACTCCGACTGGATTTGTCTGAAAGAAGAAAGTCGTATACACCTAGGATGCCTCAAGGGTGAGTAAATCACAGGCTAATTTTCATTTTTGGGCTACAGGCTAACTCTTTAATCTGTAGTACCAGGAGTGTCAACAGTGATATTGGTACCATATTGGTTATTGTAGATTATATTTTTCGGCATCAACATTGAATATATTCATTGATAGTGGATATTTAATTGTGCATGCTCATTTCCTCTATTTTTATAGTTAGTTTAAGTGTGCGTTAGATGACAGCAAAGGAGAAATTCATTAAAGCACTAATAATTTAATAACACTTACAGTAAATATAGTCATAAGCTAATTTCAACATTTAGCATTATATGTTGTGATGCCTAAGTTTACTTGTAGCATTTAAAACTATATTGCTTTTAGTTTTTACTGTTTTACTTTTATTTAATGATTTAGACAAAATCCAACAGAAGTTTAATATAGGTAATTTATTGGTTAACATTATTGGTCAGAAATATGGTTGCAGAGTTAAAAAGCAGTACTTTTTGATTCTAGATAGGAAAGCTGTGTGTGAAGCACAGACAATCTGTGTTGCTTGTGTTTTTAATTGCTGGACTCAGAATGTCAAAGTCTTGATCCCTTAGTGCAACAGCCTCTTTATCATTCATTAACCTCTATCTGTAGTGTTTTCTCCTCTCTCTCATCACATCATATCCCCATACAGTTGAAGCCGTGAAAAACGTCCCCTAACCAACCCAAGCTTTGACACACTAATGTATTGCAAGTTTGGTGCCCAACTAAAGGTGACATCATATTTTTTTCCCTCTCTTTCTCTCTTGCCAACCCTCCATCTAATTGCCCTGTGCCAATAAGAATTAATTAGTCTGCTTATTTTTCTTGGGTTTTGGAGAGCTTCCCCATCTGGCGGGAAGGCGGTCCTCTGTGAGTCTGATTAATGGCGCTGAAAGACAGTTGCTGGAGTGCCTCCGTTCGAGCTGACGGCTTGTGTTCTGGTCCGGGTCAGAACCCACAGCAAGCTGCGCGGTGCCACCCCATTATACCGCCACAAATTTCCCAGACTCAACCTCGAGCGAGTCTAAAGACCTCTTCCAAAAACAGTAACGTTGACAACAAAGGAAGTGATGACCGGGACAATTACACACCTGCTAATTCTTTCAAGGGCTATCAATCACCTGATTGGATGGTCAAGGATTTCACCTCAACCTGACATTGATATAAACAGTCAAAAGCAAACAAAATCGCTGAATGATAAGTTGACAGTGTGCGATAGGACAGCTGTCAATGTGTGAAAAAAAAAAAAAAATCGGAGATTAAAAATGCACAGTAGACGTCAAGATCACTTAACATTACACAGCCAACCTCAATCACAAAGTGAAGAACTGCGTGGTGACAACTGACACAAAGACGGGCTCGGTTTCTCTCTTCAGGTAGAAGATGACAAATCAAATAAATATAAAGTGGGGTCCAAGAGACATGCTTTCTAATTAGCATTTTTCTAATTGAACGGATTTTTTAAATTACAAATGATATTAACAACAGAACAATTTGAGTAAAAAGTTTAATTGAAAAGTTTACATAAATTTCTTATTATGTGGTACATTGCCCTTATGCTTTAATGAGAGTAGCACTAAAAGTGGCATGGATTCAGAAGTAGGGCAGAAATTAAGATTTTTATTTATTTTGTATACACTACTGCTCAAAATGTTGGGATCTGAACAAATTGACAGTGATTGTGTTTGTAATGTTACAAAAGATTTGGTAACACTTTAGTATAGGAACCAATTCTCACTATTACTGTAACTAGTTGCTTATTAGCATGCCTATTATTAACATATTGGCTGTTTAATAGTACTTATAAAGCACATATTCTGCAGGACCATATTCTACATCCCTAATCCTACTCAATACCTAAACTTAACAAATACCTTACTAACTATTAATAAGCAGCAAATGAGATGTATATTGAGGCAAAAGTCATAGTTAATGGTTTGTTAATAGCGATAATTGGACCTTAAAATAAAGTGTGACCAAAGATTTGTATACAAAAAATAAATAAATAAATAATAATAATATAAATAAATAAATAAACTGCTGTTCTTTTCAACTTTCTATTCATCAAAGAATACTGAAAAGAAATGTATGACTTTACACAAAAATCTAGCACCACAACTATTTTCAACATTTTTTTCTTGAGCACCAAATCAGCATATTATAATGATTATTGAAGGAATATGTGACAAGTAAATTACATTTTAAAATATATTAAAATATAAAAATGTAATTAAATAAAAAAATATATTATAAATACTATTATAAATATTACAAATATTATAAATAAATAAAAAATATATTATAAATAGGCCTATTATTAATATAAATACCATTGAAATAGAAAATCTAATGTGATTAAATTATAATAATATTTTACAATATTCCTGTTTTTACTATTTTTAAAAATCAAATAAATACAGCCTTGGTGAGACTTCTCCAAAACTTTACAAAAATGTCACCAACCCCAAACTTTTGAATGGTAGTTTATATGTGTGTTTACTCATTTAATGTGTGTGTGTATGCATTTTTATGTGAACATTTCTCACTTTGCACTCAAGAAAACGTGCCGCAGGCAGATGACCGACCTCTCTCACCTGTCTACACATCGAGACGCATTCACCATGAGGTAATGCAACGCCCTCCGGTCGGCGGCTGATCTTGGGCCTGTGGAGCTCTTTCTGCAGCTCTGATAACTTTAAGCTTCCAGCCAAGGAGAAGAAGAAGGCTGATAGATCTCCCAGGCCACTGGAGCTTGGACTCATTTGTCAGCCACATGTCAAAGGGAAGATGACATTTACAGCCCTGTGAAGTGACTGCCTCCAGCTCGCCGGGCAGCCCTGAAGTAATAAATGTTTACCTTAAAGGAAGAGTGCTGCCAAACCGACCTCTCTCCGACGACAGAAAGAGGGCCTTTCTGCTCTTGGGGTCCTTATTTCCACCACCCCTCACTCACGCTGTCAAAAAGAAACAGATTAATGACACAATTTGCCCGACAAATCATATTAGTGGAAGCAGACACAACGGTGAAAAACTTTTGCGGTACCTTTTCAAGGAGCGATATCAGTTCAAATAAAATGTATTCCTGTCTGACATTTATAAAGGTGGGTGGTGAGAGGGAGAGAAATATAATGATCCTCAGAGACGGGGAGATGACCAGCTTTGAACGACTATGAAAAAACGTGCTGGAGAAAAAGGCGAGTCTTTTCATGGTGGCCTCCATCAACAGCATCTTTGGCTGTTTACGTTGAGCTGATATATACAGAATGCACTCAAAAATTTTCATTGGGACAATGCAGGATACTCTAGACTGTGTCCAATCAGCAAGTCTTTTATAACATGAAACAAAGCCATCTTCTATGGACCTCACATCATTGGAAAGGGAGCGCAAGCAATGCTGCTCTTACCTCACTCTGCAACTGTGTAGAATGAATAGACTTGACAATAAAATGTTATTTTTTCCCCCTCAACCACCGTATGAACAGAGGCACTTAAACAGGAGACAACTGTCTGTGGGAGCAATTTATATGATTGTATTTTGTTCATATTCATCCTCATATAAAGCCTGCATGATTCACCGTGAGGAGTGAAGTCCTTGAAGAATCCCTCCTGACAAATCTTTGAACGCTCAAATAACCTTAATATTTAAAGGGATAAAAAGGAGCGTCCGTTGAGATGCTTTAAAAAAGACTTTGAGTATGAGAATGGGGGGTCCTCGGAGGCCACTTTTCACGGACAGTACGGCAATCCGATTAGATTGGAATAGAGCCATACAGGACAGGCTGTGGAGGTGATTCAGTAGCTCCAGGGGGAGTATGTGTAGTCTCTTCTAATCATTGGTCTCGCACTCCACAGAAGACATGGAGATGTCGAACTAAAAGACTCTGTGTGGAAGGTGTGTAGATCTGTCACGGACATCACACCCTATAATCCAGCCCTTGCGGTGAGCGAGGCATGTGGACTTAAAAAGAAGTGGAAAAATGGAGAATTGTCCCTTCCTTTTCTGGGTTTGACTGCCATTTTTTATTTATAATAATTGCGTATTTTATTGAATTTATTAAAATGAATTGTTTTTAAAATAATGTGATGATAAATTTACACAATTAATCATACCCTGACTATATATGTAACAAATTATAAGGGATTTTTATTTATTTATGGGGAATTATAAGAAAGTAAATTAACTTTGAGGTCTCAGCACTGAGATGTATTTTTTTTTTTTTTTTTTTTTTTTTATTACAAATATATATTGACATTTTTAATTCTGCAAGTGTATATGAATGCAGCATATCTTTAGCATAACTGACTGAAAAGTTTTGATGGCATTTTTCCTTCATCTTACTTCCATATGATACCTAATAAAATAGTGTTTATAAGCATGTTACTTATCAGAATTTTAATAATAATAATAAAAATAATAACAATGATGATTTATTATTATTATTATTATTATTATTATTATTATTATAGTTTAGTTTAATTTAGTTTAGTTTAGCTTAGTGCTTTGGTTTGGTTTGGATTGCATTGCACTTAACTCTTGTGCTTTCCTTCATATGGTGATAATGTGTGACAATGTGCTTCCCTTCACAAAGCCCAGCAAGCAAAGCTCATTAAAAGCTTATGGAGCATGCCATCCAAAAATCAATGCTTCAACAGTATGTGTGGGCAAAATGACAGAGAGGCTAAACTGTGAGGTTACAATGACCCCTGCATAGAGTACTGTAGGGGGGTGTTGCTTTGACACAGGCCTACAGTAGAAAGACAATTGAGATAGCAAGAGCGCGAGAAAAAAGAAGCGCACAGAAAGATAGAAAGAGCTCATGAAGGTCACAAAAAGGTAGAGAGAGACACAGAACACAGAGATCGGAGGGGAACAGAGAGAGAGAGAGAATGGGGCCGCCCAGTGGCGGCATGTCAGAGGTGGGAACAGTACTGTTATCTGCTGATCCCAGAACTTCCCGGAGGAGTGGTGGAGTCCACCCGTCTCACGTAGTGCAATGTGCATAGGGACAACTCTGCCGGCTGACAGGAAAGCTCGATTAGCGTGCCACAAAGAGGCCGCCGCACAGGAACACTTCCCTCGGCCAGAGGGGGTGCGTCCGCAGCACACACACTCCAGGCCTCCTTCCTGCGGGGGTGACAAATGCACACACGGCAGTTCACCAAAGAGACAACGCCAGGGACGCATAAAAAGAGGTGCGAGAGGTCACACACGCAAACATGTACACTTGTAATGAAATGCAACAGGTTCAAGAGTGGCTTTTGTGTACAACAAGGAAAATTGTACACAGTACACACTTGAAAATAAAGTTTCCAAAGAAGGATTTTCACAGTGATGCCTTAGAAGAACCATTTTGGGTTCTCTAAACAACCTTTCAGTGATCAGTTCTTAAAAGAACCATATTTTCCCCTTACACTCTTAAAAATGAAGGTTCCCAAAATTCACAGGAATGCAATAGAAGAAGCATTTTGGCTTCCCCAAACAACCTTTCAGTGAAAAATTCTTTTTTTTTTTATTATTGTGAAGAACATTTTAATAATCTGAAGAACCTTGCAACAAAAGCGACAAAAAGGTTCCAGTAATGTTAAAGGATCTTCATGAGACTATCATAACCAATAAAGAACCTTTGATTTTGTTAGTATGGAAAACATTTTTAAAACCTTTTTCCACTATAAAGAACCTTTTGTGGTATGGAAAGTTCCTTCCATGGATGTTAAAGGAATAGTTCACCCAAAAATGATTAATTACTCACCCTCATTTCGTTCATCTTCGTAACACAAATTAAGATATTTTTAATGAAATCAGAGAGCTTTCTGACTCTCCATAGACAGCAATGGTCCTACCACGAAAAAGGCACAGAAATGTAGTAAGGACATCATTAAAATAGTCCATGTGACATCATGGTTCAACTGCAATTTTATGAAGCTATGAGAATACTTTTTGTGCACAAAGAAAACTAAAATAACTTTATTCAACAATTCTTCTCTGCGTCAGAGTATCATGACACATGCAATTAATGATTATTTAATTTAAGAGTAATTAAAGAGTAATTAATGATATAATTTTCATTTTTGGGTGAACTATCCCTTTAAAGGTTCTTCAAGGAACCATATGTGCCAATAAAGAACCTTTATTTTTTAAAAGTGTGCATTTTGAAATGAACAACACAACTCTAGCAAACTTTTAAGTTAATTACAAAACCATAAGTGCGAAAAACACCAAATGCACTGACATAATATACCCATGAGAGTAATATACCTTTGTGCCCCTTCTTTGGAGTCAGCACAATTTTTGATTTTTTTTTACCTGAACCAAATAGTTCGGCTTTCCAAAATGTCTTTATAATTAATCCATAATGTCACATACTTCACCTCTAGGTGAGTCCATTGGCAGTCCTCCAGAGAGTGAAGTGAATATGTTTGGGCTAGCCTCGGCCCTGCGCGTGCTGCTTGGGATCACACAATGGATCCCGGTCGGGGAAGTGGGCCTGGGCCAGATGGGGAGAGAAAGATAGCAGAGGCGGGATGGGAGTTGGAGACCCGGTAAGCGGGGATCTGGCAGCCCGTTAGGGGACTCTGTCCTGGAAGCCCATTGTTCGGCAAAGGAAAAACACAACAACAACAACAATATAAAAAGCAGTGACACTTCCCGAATCTTTTTATATGATCACGCAAAGAACAATCGGCCAGGCGGAGCGCGTTGTTACGGGGATATTGGAGGAAGCCTCCCCTCTGAGGCACTAAATGATCTTTTCACACCTCTTTCGAAAAATTGTGCAGGAAGAGGGGTGAAAACAATGCAATTTGCTGACTAAGAGCAAGTGTGTTCTGCTCATTTGTGAGATTACAATGGCCTTTGGCCCAGTTCAGACACGAGCGATATTAAAGTGGAAAATGGGGAATCCCAGATTAATGGAATGTAGTCTTCCCGAAATGGACATTGTTTGATTTTACTAGGTTATGGGACGTCATTTAAACATACGACCTTAAAAGGCACAGTCTTAAGTTTGTTTGGATGTCAGCCCTCACATCAGAAGACACTTGATCGTCCACATCCTCTGTTACAAATTTGTGGCGAGGAGATATTTAAGACCTCGAGACCACACAAGTTGCATTAAAATACTATAGTTTCTCAGATAGGTCTTGAAATAAGATCATCCTCTTTAGATGACAGAGATTAGGGTGAGTGTGCATGTGTGTGTGTGATGGAGAGAGAGGGTCTTTGTCTCTCTGTCTCTCCCTCGCTCGTTCTCTTTCTTCTAACTGAGAATGCTTATCCTGCTCGGTTGTAGATTTCAGTAACCCCGAGGTCGAGCGATTGGTATACCTCCAAATCATGCTGTTAGCTGAAGTGTAAAATCCTCTCGGGGGAGGGATGCATGAGGAGGTAAGTGTCCTGCGGTGTGAGATGTAGTAATATTTGGCCTCGGAGCTTTAGATGAGACGTGGCCATTTCCACCGTGCACCTCTTACGACGCTCGGTTCCTCTCTCTGGTCCAGACGTGAAACCGTGGGTTGATTAAAGTGTGACTCTGTCTGAACTAGCCGCCAAGGGAAAACACAATATTTATGAGGGATCTCTTCACTACAGTATGTTTGGGCTGATGTGATTGCTTGTGCTAATGCTTCACCAGATGGAACAGGGTTAAATGGGCTCAAAGTGTGGCACTGTGGCAAAAAGGAAAGCATCGGTGAGAAAGAAGGGTTAGTGAGGTGAAATTTATCAAAGTGATACAGCAAAATCAGAATCTGGATAACAGAACCAAAGTGACAATGTGGCTAATTGCATACTTGATACATATCTGTCTGTCTGTCTATCTATCTATAATCTGTTTGTTTTTTTAAAGCGATTTATCAAATAATTCAGAAGAAAAAAATCACAATTTTGACAAAATATTACAGCACAACTGTTTTCAACATTGATAATAATAAGAAATGTGGTAAAACTTTAGTTTAGGGACCAATTCTCACTATTAACATGGATATTGTTAGCATATTGGCTGTTTATTAGTAATTATATAGCACATATTCTGCTTGACCACATTCTACATCCCTAATTCTACCCAATACCTAAAATTAACAACTACCTTACTAAATTTAACCTATGATATTTAAGCAGTAAATAGGAGTCAGAGCTGGGTAATAACTGATTACATGTAATCTGGATTATGTAATCAGAGTCCAAAAAAAAGTACTTGTAATTAGATTAAATTACATCTTAAAATACTCTTATTTAGACTACAGTTATTTTTTTTATTGTTTACATAACAATATAAATATATAGTATACATGTTATATATATAAATATAGTATACATATTAATATAAATATACAGTATAAGTACACTCAGAAAGTCTTCCAGATCTGTGGACATTCACACAAAGACCAGTCACTAGTCAGGTGGCTACACAGCATTTGATTACAAAAATCATATTATGTTTAAGAAGTGTTTCAACATTGCAACAGCTACTGACAGCTACTTCATTAAAATGCACAAATTGATTTATTTTAATTTTACATTTTTTATTAAATTACTTAATAGCTTTCCATTAATCTTATATTCCCTGCAGTTCCTTCACAAACCCTGGTTTGGGAAACCTTGATGTAATGTAATGTTTAATGCACTTTATGTTATGTTATAATATTCAATAACAATGAATGGAATATATTTTCTTACTGTTTATATTTTTAATCAGTATGGAACAAGATTGTCCTATCCAAATCAATGTGATAAACAAGTTCAAAAGTAATCTAAAAGTAGTCGGATCATATTACCTAAAATGTGTAATGTAATGGATTACGTTACAAACTACAATTTTTGTAATCAGTTACGGACTACAAATTGTAAGTAATCTATCCAGCTCTGTTAGGAGTTTACTGAGGCAAATAATAAGTTAATCGTGAGAATTTAACCTTAAAATCAAGTGTGACCAGAAATGTTACTTGAGCACCACATCAGAATTTTAGGCTGGAGTAATGGTTTCTAGTTCTGCCATGAAAGGAATGAATTATATTCACAATATTATTTCGTTATTTATTATCTGAATATTATTTCACAATATTACACTTTTTAACTGTTTTTTTGGGGTTTTTTTTGCTAAAAATATATGCATCCTTGGTAAGAGACTTTTTCAAAAACATTCAAAAAATAAAATGTTTTGTCACATATTTGGACGTTGAAGTTGAGAATTGCTTGAATAATGCATAAGTAGTAGTGCAACTGGTTGTAGCACTTCCATTTCAGTTGAATTATTTAGCAAGAGAAAGATGCTCTATTGCTGCCGGGGCATGACCCTGAGTGTCCCTTACATCATAACTCATTTAACTAACTGAAATCAGTCAGACGAGAGCTGCCAAGTATTTCTAGCCTGTTTGCATGTCCTCTTAAATCTTCTGTTGAAGTGTGCAGACCCTTGTCCTGCTGTTGCCCTTGTCGATGAAATGAACTATTGAAGTTCACAGCCGTTGCCTCTTTATGAAAGATATGATAAACAAATATGCATCTGAGACTTGTAATATCTGCCGTTTGTGCAAATGCATTTAGTTTTCCCCTGGAGTGCAGTGAAAAATGCTTTGACACATTCTGGCAGGTCACTGTGATCTCTCTTTTTACCAGGCAAAACATGACGTAATGGCTTGGCAGCACACTCTAATCCCTCTATTGGAGATCAGTTGGATTTCTCCCAGTCGGAAAGCACTATGTATGAAAGCTAGCGAGAGCCAAGCACAAAGCATGCGGCCCAGCAGGTGAGGTGAGAAAGGTAGCGAACACAGTGGCAGGTGTCGTATGACAGTTCGTAATACACTCCGACAACAGTCTTCCGGAGCTCGCTGTCTCTCGTTCTCTCGCTCTCATCTCTCTCTCAGGTTCACGGGGTGATCTGTGTTTTTACATGGGGAAAGAAAGAGAGGGCTTTTTTGTTGTGTGGGTGAACTTTGGGATTTGGCTCAGGCAGAGTTCAGCCGGGTGTTAGGTCAAGCCGCTTTCACTGCGCCTCGGTTTTGAAAGGCAGGTTCATATAACGCCAACTCATGACTGGGTTGCGGAAATGCTAGATTAATGAAGTCGATTGTGGAGGACCCTTTGGCCTTGCGAAGCTGGTGGCCCTCTGAAATCTCAATGAGCCTACTGACACCCAAAACAAGACCCTTTTTTTGTGTGTGGGCATCAGGGGGGAGCAGAGTCATGCGGAGATTGATTCAGAACATTTTTATGTTACGCGCAGCTAAGGGAAAAATGAAGCAAGCCGATGAATAGAGATACTTTTTCATGCGATGAAGTCACTGAACTGAATCTAACCCTCGAAACCCCGGCTGTCTGAAGGACATTATCTGCTTCTTTTGATTCGAGAGGTTTTCAGTCCTGCCTGTTAGCAGCACTTTGTAACAAACAGCATTATTTACTCAGCTCCTGCCAGTGCTGTTTGAAATGGGATGAATAACCTGCGTGTACTCTTCCATCCAGTATGCATCCCTCCCAGGAACACCGGCTAATCCTGTGGAAGGGATTTTAGTGTTATTTTCTCAATGCCTGCCATTACAGTAGGCTGACACTAAAAACAAAAACAAAGGCTCGAGAAAAAAACGCTCGAGAAAAACAGCGTGGCTTCACTGAAAGTGAGCTGCAATTTTGGGGAGTAGCAAATGGCGAAGCTATTAGTTTAACGGCATTTCCCAGTAGTAAACTCTTAGCTTCACTAGTTTTTAAATTGGAGCTTTTCAGTTGCAAAGCTGTTAGTTTTACTACATTCCTCTGTAGTGAGGTGTAGCATTATTGTTTTCTATTTTTCTTAATCGGTTTTATTTCTTCTGATATTTCAGCAAGCGAGATGTGTGCACATTTTTCTTAACGTCTGTTTAGGAATCAGAACTAGCAATCCTGTATTGGGAGATGAATTGCTCTTTTGAGTCAGCTCTCTTGTATGAATTGGTCAGTTATTCTATTGTATAGATGTTTTTCTTTTGGCAGTGTACGCTATGCATCCTTTCTTCCTTTTTTTTCCTTAAACAATACAACTTTGTAATGCCCCCATTTATATAGTTAAGTAAATGCGAGTTTGTTTTTCTGTTCAAATTAACAAATATTATATCAGACTGCCACGGTTGCCTTCTGTGGCGAAACGAGGAACGAGGAGATGTGGGTAAAATCAAACTAAAGTCTTTAATAAACAATCCAAAAACGGGGTATCACGATGCAGGCAGAGACACACAGGAACACAACATCGACGTATATGGGCTGGATTCGGGGACTGGAGCCCTCTCTGGGCTAAACTTAGGAACTGGAGCCCTCTCTGGGTTTGACGGGGGAAAAGCAGCCCTCCCTGGGCTTGATATGGAGACAGGAGCCAACTCGGGGAAAAACTCAGGAACTGGAGCCCTCTCTGGACTAGACTCGGAATCTGAGGCCATTTCTGTGCCTGACGTGAGCACAACAGCCCTCCTTGGGCTGGAAGTGGTGTCAGAGGCCCTCTCAGGGTTAGACTCAGGAACCGCTTCCATTAAGGCAACAAGAGAAGCAAGCAGCTTGAGAGGAGTCTCTATGGACAAGACAAGACAGGACTGACAGGAATTCTCACTCTGGACAAGACAAGACTTAAGCATGGCTTTAGGGGGCATGACTCGACTCTGGTCAGTGGCTGGAGCCTGCACTGGACTTTGGTTAGTGGCTCTGGTTAGAGCCTGCACTGGAGCAAACTCCGGGGCTGGAGCCGACACTGGAGCGAACTCCGGGGCTGGAGCCGAGAATGGCGCGAACTCCGGGGCTGGAGCCAACACTGGCGCGAACTCCGGGGCTGAAGTGAGCCGCGACCGGTGGGCTTGAGGGAGCTGCAGCCGGCGGGATTGACGTCGGAACGGACGGTGGGCTTGACTTCGGAGCAGCCAGCGGGCTTGAGGGAGGCGACGGGCTTGACTTCGGAGCAGCCAGCGGGCTTGAGGGAGGCGACGGGCTTGACTTCGGTGTGGCCAGTGGGCTTGAGCGAGCAGTGGCCCACAACTTGACTTTGAAGCAGCCGGCGGGCTTGAGTGAGCAGCGGCCGGCGGGCTTGAGTGAGCCGCAGCTGTCGGGCTTGACAGATGAACAGCCAGCAGACTTGACTCAGGATCGGCCGACGGGCTTGACTTCATAGCGGACGGCGGATTCGCAGTCCTCGCGGTGATCTTGCCAAATTCCCCAGCTTAATCTCTGCGGGCTAGGGCGGAATAGCGAGTGGCGACTTCCATGCCGTGGGGAAAAAAACAAAAAACAAGACTTTCAAAAAACGGGAAAAGAAAACAGGACATCTCTCACGCTACTGTTTTGATCTGGTATTCTGTCACGGTTGCCTTCTGTGGCAAAACGAGGAACGAGGAGATGTTGGTTAAAATCTAACTAAAGTCTTTAATAAACAATCCAAAAACGGGGTAACATGAGGCAGGCAGAGACACACAGGAGCACAACATCACCATATATACCGGATGCTAGACACAGGAAAACACAGGGCTTAAATACTCAAACTAAACGAGATAATTAGTACTGTTACGTGCTTTCCTGTAGCTCAAATAGTAGAGCATGGCGCTAGCAACGCCAAGATCATGGGTTCGATTCCCAGGGAAAGCAAGAGCTGATAAAATGTAAAAATTGTAACTTGAATGCAATGTAAGTCGCTTTGGATAAAAGCGTCTGCTAAATGCATAAATGTAAATGTAATTAAGAAAACACAGGTGAAACAGAATTAACTAAATGGTGACAGGAACAGGACCAAATATGGGCATACAAAAGGAAGAACTAAGTCAAGGGGAGCACGTAGAGACAGAAAACACACACAGGCAGTCCTTGGGCATGACACAGACATTGCTGATGATTATTTTTTAATGTTATATTTATGCAAAAAAAGGCTAACGTAGCAATTTTTTGCCATATAACTTGTAGTGTAATTAGCTTTAGATTTCTCTGATTTTAGTTTATCTTAGCTAATATGGTGGCTATGTAAGCTTATTACCTTTTTTTTTTTTTTTTTTTTTTTTAAAAGGTAATTGGTGATGTAATTTACAATTCTGACTTTTTTTCTCACAATTTTTTCATAAAATTCATACACTGCGTGGAAAAAAGTCAGAATTGTGAAATTAAGAAGTTGTAATTACCTTTTAAAAAATCATCAGAATTGCAGAAAAAATCTGAAAAAAAATAAATGAATTAAAAAAACTGAAAACTGCGTAAACTCGCAATTTTAAGTTTAGAAATTGCGAGTTGTATAGCTATGCTTACAATTAACACTAATTAACTGTGCTGTTTATCTTTGTGAAGTGGACTAGATTGTTAAAAAAAAAAAATCTAATTTTCCATTATTACAATCTTTAAATGGCAAATTTATCATTGCTTGTTATTAATAGTAAAACATTATACAGTTACCTGCCAACAGGTAATAAAGATTTTATCTTTTGGATTATGATGTACTGTGTTTTGGTTCATGTAAAAATGCTTGTACAGACCCTGTAAAATAAAGCTCAGTTCTGAGTCCGGATTGGATTGATCATGTCTAGGCCGAAATGAGTGCATGAGTGAAATGAGTCCTGGCTGCTTGCATAGTACTGTTAATGTAGATTTGTCAAGCTAACAGGAAGGTTATTATTTGTTTTAATTTCATTTCATTATTTGTGACATGAAAATGCACCCCAATGCATCCAATAAAGACCCACACAGGTACACACATGCTTGAGTGCAGCATTTGCACACACACAAAGAAGGCGGGGTATGATAACAGCTGTCTTTTATTCTGTGCCGAACAGGATCTAACACCACAGGAGTGAATCTGGGTCAGAATACTTGGGAGGCATGAATATCAAATGAAGTTCTGAAACTGGTGAATTAATATGTCTTTCACTGGTGACATTTTCTGCTGGCATATGGCAGCAAGCTCATGGGAGAGCAGGCCCTTTTTGATGAATATTTTTGAGTCCAAAACTAAAGGACGGTTCTGGGCATATGTCGCCGTCTGTTTTTGCCTTGTGAAATGATAATGCAGCAGTCGCGCTTCATCTGGATGGAGCGACACTAAGGAGATGGTCCAGCCAGTCATTAACCCTTGAGAGGGAGCTGTAGAGACTTTTGACAGTCTCTCTGTGTGTGTCTCTGTTGTTGTCTTACTTAATTTTTTTTAAATTATTTAAATTTAAATATGTCACCGGTATATTTCTAGTCTTGCATTGCCAGACCTTTACTAAACAACATGAGGTCTGTTCCACAAGAGAAGAAGAGACTGGCTGACATATAAAGAGACTAACCAGGAATTGTTTTGTTTTTGTGTGTCCTGAAAGGGACAGTTTATGTGAAATTAACTACCGTTCTAAAATTTGGGCTCAGAGATCAGAGAATTATTATCAGAGAATCCTGAAATAAAATGTATAATGGTTTCCACAGAAATATTACGCAGCACAACCGTTTTCAACTGTGATTGTAATACGAAATGATACTAGATCACCAAATTTGCATATTAAAATGATTTCTGAATCATTGTGAATGTGATCATGTGACAGTGAAGACTGGCAAAATGGCTGTCAAAAAAAAAATCAGCTTTGCCATCACAGGTATAAATGATATGGTACAATATATTACAATAGAAAAAAAGTTAGTTTAAATTGTAATAATATTTCACATTGTTAATGTTTTTACTATATTTTTGATCAAATACTGTAAAAACAGCCTAGTTGGAATTTGAATTGATTAGGCCACGCCCCACAGGAAGTTGAATTGGAATTTGACATTGGTCTTACTGTAAAGCCTATAAAACCTCTTTAAATGTCTTTTAAATTAATTTTCTTCATTTTAAAGATTTTGTAGTTCTCCTCTTTGACTAACCAATCCTTTTTAGATAAATTTAATTCTGCTTCTTTAAATTCAAAATTGAATTGCAATTCCACATCCTATTTGCTGATTCATTTCAAACTTAATTGGAATTTCACAGTTTAATTCAGAATAATGTTTGGACAAACCCAACGACTGAGTTGTTTTCAACCAACAGTTGGGTTAAATGCTTAACCCAACCTTCTGGGTAGTAACCCAACTGCTGGGTCAAAACAAACCAATCACTGGGGTTTGTCCATATTTTACTCAGTGCTGGGTTGTATTTAACCCAGCATTTTTAGAGTGTGGTTTTTAATTGTTTTCTATACAGTTGTTTGCGAACCCAGTAGTTATTTAGTCCTGAAAAGCACTTATTCTATTTTCCCCCCAGACTGACTGTTAAAAAATAATGCATGCCCTCAGTGACAGAAGCTGCATGAAGCCAATTTATAATATTAATGCTTGTCAGATCATGGAAATGTGTCTTCCTGTTTTGCAAGCAATATACGACTGCAAATCGACAGTAGTGGAACGGTTTGAGCCTGAAACTAATAGTCAAGTTGATGACCACAAATCCCATGGTACCTTGTGGTCAGGTGCGCTACACGGCTGATACCTGACATTTCAAGCGTCATCTCAAAGTAATGCAATTTGTTTATTAGACTTGGATCGAAGAGGTCGGGGCAAACTCTCAAGCGTCTTTAGCTGAGGTGGACTGATATTGTGATAGACAGCAGAACAGTGTGGTATTCAGCAATCTCTGCATGAGAATGGAAATTAAAAAAGGCTAAAGTCAGAAATTAATTATCCATCTGAAGCCAATGTAGTGGAAAATGTAATTTATAGAACAATTATGGAAATAACGTGCTTAAATGAAGTATATAACACACACATACACATAACGATTAAGTCAATATATTAGCACTCATCTAGCTAATGTTTTTCAGCTATTGAATGTAGTAGCACTTCAGCTGCTTGTACCATTTTCAATTAAATCAGAATTCATAAAGCCGTGTTTTTACACTCGTAACAGGTGGCGGTCTCTGACATTTCAAGTTGCTAGTAGTTTTCAGTCGTTTCAATGACTCAACCTTGACTTTCCATGAGATGTACACGGCCGTTTTTTGAAGTCTTGACAAGTGCGTGTGTCTTTGTGCAGAAGTGTCTACGTCTGCCGAAGACGGTGGAGTAAAGCTCCCAGAGAACACACACTTACACACTAACACACACACCTATTCTCTTTCTGGTCCCCTCCCCGCTCTCAGAAGCCCTACAGCACACAGAAGCGCTTTATACCCGAATCAAGTCACCCTTCTCCCTGTTCTCGCTCCATTGGGAACACTTCTCTCTTAGCACTCTCATTGGCATGCTAAAGAACCCTGATATTTTTGTCTGACATATTAAAGAAGGAATTAAGCGGAGCTATTGAGGGGCTTATGTCCTAAGCATTTTACTTTTTCATGGCTCTTATTTGAAAGCCAGCCAAGTAGATGAGTAGAAAAGATGGGGAGGGAAGCGAACAGAGAGGGAGCTTATTGACAGCGCTGTGGCCAGTCTCTCTGAGGGACAGGCCCGAACAATACGCTGACTGTTAGCCGAGGCCCTGCGATACTGTAGTGCGCCGAGAAATAAGTGTCCTTTCTGTGCTTGTTTTTTTCTCTCTCTCTCCCAAGAAAGCTGTTACAATGAAACCAAGTCTAAAGCAGCAATTTGTAAGTCAAGAGCCTGGCAAAGTGGATTGTAATGGGGGGAGGAGAGAGGCTGAAGGAGATTGGCTCCTGGAACTGCCACCACTTGTTCTAGAGGCTTTGTTCAACAGTCGGGGAAACTCTGCCCGGTGTTGTGCCCTGCTGTCCTTCACAAGACCACTAGTGTTCTCCTTGTTACCTTGCTGGATAGTTCTCACTTTATCAGACAATTATTTGTTGAAGGTCCACATTTTATGTACAAGGACCTATTAGTTAAATAATAGTTCTACTCAACCAAAAATCTAAAATCTACTCAACCTTAGGCCATCCAACATGTAGATGAGTTTGTTTCTTCACCCTCAGTTAATGTCTTAAGTGAAAAGCTGCATGTTTGTAAGAAACAAATCAATCATTAAGGCGTTTAAACCATCACTTCTTGTCGAAATACCAGTCCATAATCCATAATAACACGTCCTCCTGTGAAAAAGTCCATCCCTTGTTGTCCTCTGAGATCAAAATCCACCAACATATTTGTTTAGAACTGTTTTTGCTAACAGTGCTTGATCTGTGCATATTTCTCACCTGATTCAGAAGAGACAGCTTTTTCACTAGAGAAAGTGCTATTATGGATAGAAGACTCGATGGCAATTATTGTGTTCCACAGAAGAAAGAAAGTCATTGCAAACAAGCCTTCTATTTATGTAAATTAGGACTATTATAGATTAGGATTATAATTCACAAAAGTCAGCTATTATTTGTCTGGCGCAATTAACGCTGCACTATTACAGCTGTGTACATTTTCTAGTGATTGTGGCAGTGGTAATTCATCAAATGATGGAGAAGAGCGTTATAAGTTGTTGATTGCACTTTTATCTTTTTTAGGTGGATTTAGGAGGATTCAGGTGGATTGTTAAATAATTATATAAATTGATAAAATAAAAATGAATAATTGAGTAAAAAAAAGTATTATTATATTTTATTCCCTCTCATTTGTCTGTTTTACTTGGGTAGGCCTCAGTGCCCCTCACACCTCTTCCCTTTATAGGTCAGATGGGATGAAGCTGGGATAAATTAAAAAAGTTAGGAGAAACAAAAATAAATGCAAAAATTACTTTATTTATTTGTTTGTTTGTTTGTTTGTTTATTCATTTATTTATTTAGTTTACATTTGTTATAAATTCAATAATTTAAGAACAAATTAATTAATTGATTTTTTTATTATTTATTTATTTATTTATTTATTTATTTTGTATGGTAGGTTCTTAATACTTTCAGAATTTGTTGGGTTTATGGGATGGCCTGGCCTGGATGAGTATTAGACTCCTAGCCTTAAAATTTTGCACTGGATGCATTATTTATTTGGCAGGCAAAATCAATTTTCTCTATTGATGGCCATTTAAAATAAATATAATTTGAAATAATTTCAGAATGGCATTGTATTATGGTCCATTTTTGATTATTGTTTGGTTGTTGTTTATTTTTTTTCCCCTTAGCTTTGAATGGATGAACAATGTCTAATTGCCATAACATGAGGATTTGTTTCTATTTCAAGTGTTCCCAGGCAGGCTGTACTGGTGCACAAGCAGAACAGACTCCCAGTAGCAAGGTGATAAATCCAGTGGACTGTTCAGCAGCCAGGGAACATTACAGCACTGAAGAGATGGCTTGCCCTGCTCTTTAGGCGGCCGTTTATGACGGAGTCCCCAACCACAATTATGGGAGCCTTGGGCTGCTACCGGAAACAAACCCACTGACACGTTGACAAAAATCCCTGCCCCGTGTTTATATGGCGTTTTGCAAAGAAATCGGAAAAGGTAATCATGTATGGAGGCTGGGGTTAAGAAGCAATGTAACAGTCTATTAACTTTAATATAGATATGTGGAATAAGCATATGCAGAGGCCCATTAGCATAAATCTTGGTTACACACGAGCGGGCCGCCACAGCGCGGCACGGGCGCACTTTCTCTCAGTGGAGAGGTCTAATGACAAACACTCGGATGAAGTGAGCCAGCTCGCCGACTCCTCACTTGAGCTCTCAATTAGAGGCCCCACTGTTTAGCTCGCCCTACCATGCGTACCACTCGCTCCCTCTCAGAGCCACTTCTGAGCTGCAAGGAACAAATAGCAGAGTGAAAAACATTGTAATAATGTTTTATTTGTAAATAATGCTAAGGTTGACAAGTTGTTAGAGATGTATAGTACAGTACATGCAAACCTAATAAAATATGATGAATAGGGAGATTACTCTTTCCAAGATTACTCTTTAACACTACAGTGAGGTTAAATTCCTTAACATAAGTTATTGAATTACATTTTTTTAAATACTTTTACAGCATATATTAGATTAATGTTAATTTCTACATAAATTTGTCCTTTTTATTACATTTTCAAGAGTTATAAGTTATAAAGTTATGTAAAATTAGTAAGTAGCAACAACAATAATAAAAAACATAATCGGCAACAATAATAATAGTAATATTTATCATTTTAATAATATTAAGTATATTGTTTGTTAAATAATAATTATTTTATTAATTCTTAATTTCAACATAATTAATGTATGTAAAATTAAGTAACAACAATAGTAAAAATAACGATGATGATGATGATGATCATAATAGTAATAATAATAATGATCATATTAATATTAATATATTAAGTATATTATTTAAATAAAATGTTTTTATTTTATTTTATTTTATTTTATTTTATTTTATTTTATTTTATTTTATTTTATTTTATTATTTTATTTTATTTTATTTTATTTTATACACACTTTTGTTGCAGAGTACTCCCAAGTATAAACTTATTTTCCTCTTTAGCTTGAGAAAACAGGCTTTTCTTTATCATAATCTGTTGTTTTGCTTGATTTGTTATAAATCACAGAAATTTTCGGGAAGGTCTGACAGTACACATGGAATTTTATGAGGAAAAACAGACAATAGCGAACAAGTAATTGAGACAAAAAGGTTTGTCAGAGGAAAGAAGGCTTGGGTGTAGGAAAAAGGAACACTTTCCATTTTGTTTGATTCATCATCAAAGAGGACTGAAAGGATGCTGAAACAAGAGAGATATTCCTGACTCAACTTTCTGTAGTCCCTCACTACAAAACTCAGTTCTTAGTGTTTGATGTTTTACTGAGAGAGGCTTTCAAAAGAACAGATGTGCTTAGAACTTCCAGGAAAAAAAAGAAATAGAGAGAGAGGGAGGACACAGGAAAGAAGATTAATCGTGTTGTGTGCATGCCTTTTCTCATTGTTTACATTCAAAAACAATAGTTTGTTTTCTTCCTCGTCTTATTGTTGCTATAGTTTGCTATTGTTATAATTTCTGCAACTTTTATCGTCCAGTTAGGGCTACGGTTAGGTTGTAGTGTTGTCATTCATTACATGTGTTTTATAAAATTATTATTATTATTTTTTTTTTTATTAAAACTGAAGTGCGCAATACATTCAGTGTTAAAATACATGTTCTTTACTAAATAAATTAAGAACAAAATAATAAAAAACTAAAATATATAGTTTTAAATAGTAGAGGTATAACAACATTATATAATGTACAATATAATAAAGCAATAAGCCTCAAGAAGCCGTGATTTACAGTGAATTTATAACAGCTAAGGGGCGTTGTTAGGCACGACGCACGATGCTTAGCTGTTATAAATTCACTGTAAACCACAGCTTCACGGGGCTTATTGCTTTTATAAAACGGTTATTCCATATATGTAGCAAGGTTTCACAAAATTCACAAAAAAGCAAATAAAATGTAATGATATTAATAAAAACATTATTATTCCGCCAAATAATGTAGTTCAACGGTTGTGGTTGTAACAAAGTGATTGCCGAGCAACACACTAACATAAACAAAGGTGTATGTTTGTAGAGTAATTTACAACAGCTTTGAACACGGCTCCACCAATCAGAATCAAGGACCGGAACTATCCGTTTTATAAAAAAAATAATATTCATTTTAAGATTTAAGATCTATCTATCTGTCTGTCTCTGTCTGTCTGTCTGTCTGTCTGTCTGTCTGTCTGTCTGTCTGTCTGTCCGTCCGTCCGTCCGTCCATCCTTCCATCCATCTGAATGAATGATTATATTACTATTTGTTTAAATAGATAATAATTAAAAAAATACATAGAAATGACAGAAACTAGAATGAATGAATAGTCGATGTTTTTAAATTTCTGTAAATAATGTTTCAGATCAGGGAGTGCTTGGAAACTGTCATTATTTTTGTAGTTCAGTTTGTTGATATTAGTGGTAAAGAAATGACACACTTCACCTTTAACCATCATTGTTGTTCTTTCATCACTTCAACAGTTGCAGTTGTACTCATTCACCTGACAGGCAGATGAAGGTGCTTGAAAAAACAAAAAACAAACTTTCTAGTTACGTTGTCAAGTGGTGGTTGACTTTCTTTGCCCTTGACATAGGCTCACTTAATAACACTACTGCTTCCTCTCATTGTTGTCTGCTGTCACCCTCATATCCTGTCAGATGTCACGCAGGGTAAAAAGCCCGGCCTTTCTCTCTCTTTTCCCTTAAAGACTAACCAGCAGACATTTGCATGCTGCCACATTACAGCATCCTATCTGTCTGTTCCCGCAGCAGTCTGTGTGTCTGTGAAATTGCTACGCGGCATATCTGTCGCACAAGCCGATCGCAGCGCCACAGAAATAACAGCATTGTAAAAGTCATAAATCACATGATGGAAAAGCCAAAACTCAATTGAGTCGGAAACCATTGTGGCGTCTTCGGGGGCTAATTGGATTGGTGTTTAGCAAGACCCCGGGAGGAGGCTGGCCTAGCGTTCATGCATAAAATTGTCTTTGTTTCTCTCCATCGGCCGCACTTTTACTTCTCCCTCATTGCATCTCAGTCTCCTCCGCCGATACCACGCTGCACTGGGAGGAGTATTAGCACACCTTTGTGCCAATGCGGGAGGAGAGGGCGGGGGGACCGGGAAGAAAAAAACAGAAATGATCTGGTATTAAATTTCAATAACACATTTCCCCCAGCCCTCCAGAGTACAAGCAATCAAGGGTTAAATTGGATCTGTAACGTATGCTTGGTGACCCACAAATCGCTTCCCCATCAAACAGACTCATTACGAGCCGGCAAGCAGATGAGTGTTTGTGCGCCCCTGCCTCTGAGCGGCAGGGATTGTGTGTATTACTACTAACACGGCCGAGGTATTTAAATTTTGATTTTTTCGTAATGGGTTTTGACATGTTTCATTTCCTCCGGGGGAAGCGCCAGAGACTGCCGAAAGTAAATGTTGCTAAAAAGTCATCAAGGCAGAATATTAAAATGCCATCAAATAAGAATTTCGCTAATGTGATGGGGCTGGGGCCGCTGCAGGTACGTCACGCAGGGGTCAGAGAGGTCCTGGTTCTGGGAGAAACACTATTTGTTCCCCTTGGCTGCTTTTTTTCTGGCCTCTTAAATAAATTATTAAAGGACTTATATCTCTCGCCCTCAGCTTGCCTCTCGGGCCCCTCAAAGTTCAGCCACACCATTTGAAATGAAAAACAGGCGAAAAAGCCTGAGCGATCTGATGGACACAATGCCGTAGAACCGCAGCCTATTTCCTTTCATGGACCAAGGGACTATTGCATTTGAAAATGGACTTGAAACATCCAGGCGCTGTTGTTTCCCGCACCTAGCGTGCTTGTTTTGTTCTACCTTCGAAAGTAGATCTCTCTTTAAACCCGCCGCATTCACTCCCACACAACTCGGGTTGGAATGAATACCATAGCATAAGGCATCTTATACATGATCATTTTGAGCTGATAATTACACATTTTGGGAGTCTGGCAGGATTGGACACTCACGTCTGGGTGTTGTGACAGCATGATTATTGGAAACACTTTCTGCCTCAGCGACTAAATTAAAACATTTGTCTGCTATGGATCCCCTAGTGCGGAAGACGAAAATAAAAGACGGCACAATGTACGGCGCACACGTTTCGAACATAATCCGTTTCTTAAATGCTCCCGTTTCGCTTTCTCGCCGTGTTCCCTCTATTGTTTTCTGTATTCCTCGGGTATTCCTTTTGAGCCCATTACCAGCCTGACAACCCACCAGCTGTCACTAATTGCCCACTAATGGGCTGCGGTGGTGTGATGGTTTCTCTGCGAGGGGCGTTCCAATTCTGTACTGGAGGTCCTTCTGGCTTGCCAAATCAAAGGGGACATACTTAAAAGGCATGTCATGCACTTCCCTTAAAATCCGAATAAATCGTCAGACGGAAGGACGCATCCCCATACCGTGTTTATTTGTGTATTTCGTTTGAAACCACATCAGGCGTTCCTGCTACCTTTTCCTCACGACGCTTATGCTGATATGTGGAATCACGCGTGGTATTTGTAATCTTTGCGGTTGAGATTTTAGCAGGAGACAAGCGGGGCACGTGTCTGCCCTCTGCGTCAGCCAGCCTGCTAATAGATGTGAGAAGGTCATCTGGCATTAGCGGCAGAAGTACGTTAGCATTTGCGCTGAGCGTCTCTCGCCAGACTCTGTGCATGTTTGAAGGCGCTTGGACAAGCAGGCCCTTTCACAGTGATGAATGGCTTTTTTCAAGCGTTCTGCTCCCTAGTTATGAGAAGGGTGACCTGGTCATTGGACGACTTTATGAAGCTATAAAAAATGTATGTCAGTCTCCAGTCTCTAATGCCATCCCCAAACAGAGGAGGAGGGAGCGGAGAGGGGGAGCCGGAATGGTAAAAAGGCCATTTACCGGCGCTCTAAATAGCTCTCTGACTGCCCTTCTCCACTTATCTGACAATGTCCTTGTCGTCAAGACAATTTCTTATTCTGTTTTTTCTTCCCCCTCTCTCTCTGTTTTTACTCTTTTATAGGACAGATTTGAATCGATGGCAGACGGGCCCTCTAAACCCACTCCAACTTCTGTCTTTCTCTCAGCCCACTTGGGATCTGCAGCATAATACACCGCAGACTAAATCCGGTGATACTCCTGCAGTATTTGAAGCATGGGTGGCTGCATAATGAGCAGGTGAGAGTGTCTTTATTTACAAGGCTCGCAGGAGACGCCACATAGTGATTGTGTGAACCGTGCGTTGCGGTTTATGGTGCTGTTTTTATATTGTTCTGAAGGGCCAGTCGAGTTAGTATTATGAATGTAGATGCTTAAGAACCTTAAGCAGGGCTACATCTTAAAGCCAAGATCAGGGATTTACTCACCAACAGTTTTCACCTCATTTCCATGTAGCATAGAAAAATCCCATTAATCACAAATGTCTTCTTTTTAATAAATATGCAAATTTATATTAGCCGATTGGTGTTACTCCTAATGTGTCATTAATAAAACATGAGCCTCTCTGCTCTCAGCCTGCCAATGTTTTGGAGAACAAACATTCAGGGATGGGGAGAAGATCCTGGAATGCTAACAGTCTTGACGCGATGCAGGAAAATCTATATATCCAGGTTCTTTTCTGTTTCCGTTGTTATTTTTTTGCACATGTTAAACACTATAGCTATCACAAACCTCCCAATGATGTTCGTTTTAATTCAGTTTCAGTTCCCAGCACAGCATGCAACTTTAAATTGAAAAGTATGATCATTTATTTATGGAAGTAATTAGGTCATGATGTCTGACAAGTGCCATCCTTGCCTTTTTGAGACCTCTTAGGCCAAGAAGTGGATTACAGTCATGTTTTATTCACTGGGCCTGAGTCACATTATTGTAGTGGCTTATTATAGCTTCTTAACCTGCTTTGTGACCTGTACAAGGCCTGTTCTAGACCACAGGCCTTGGGCTTGGTGGACTTGTTAGCACAGTTAAAGGTGGATTATTGCCTTTTTTTAATGGATGTCGGTCTTTGATAGTCTCTAACCTCAAGGGCTTTGAGCCGATTCAGAGGAATTACTAAGTCATAAATGACTATTATTGTACTTTATATAAATGTCAGTAACTGTGATGACTCAAGGATTAGCTTTGTAACAATAGAGCTTGTATTGCATGACGGCAATATAGTGAAGTACATTGTTAAATATAGTGAAACTAAATTCAAAGGTTTTTTTATTTTGTGTTTAAGAAATGTCACAGATTGTCCTTCCAGTAATTATTTCATATTGTCTTTTTGACATTTATTGCATCAAAAGTTCTGAATGCATACTTTTTTAATTTTGACAAAGAGGTTAAGAAGAAGTGACAGCCAGTGAGAAAATCATTTTTAAAAATATAATTTATTACATATAGTGCTACATATCAGACTAAGTGTAAAATCATCATAAACCCTTTTTAATATTTATTATTATTTGTATGTGGAATGTCATTTCCAACACAAAATGCTGTTAAATATAATACATTTGAGATATGGTGGAAATGCTTATGACTTTTTTTTTTTTTTTAATAAATTGACAAATCTTCTGTGTTGCATGTACTGTATATGTACACTGTTGGACAATTGTTAGTCAACAAATTGAACTAGTGAGAGTTTTAAAAGTATGTTTTAAGAGGATATATTTATTAATGTCAACTGGGCATTTTGCACATAGTTAAAGAAACACCCAACTCTGATCTGTACCATCGAAGCAGCAGCCTCCAACTTCAATATGCTTTTTCATTCATGTCATCTCCTATTGAATATACATAAACAAGCATATTAGCTAATGACAAGCAGGTTAAAGGGAAAATCTGAAGTGTGAACACACTGTTAGTATAACTAAGTATTTAAAGAATGCATTTCAGGCATAGCGGGCCTTGAAATCTCCAAGGTTTATAAAGTTCATTATAATGTCTTTTACATGGGTTATCAAAAACAACACAAGGCTATTTTTCTTCAATACTAGCACACTTGTTGCCGTCAGACTATTTTAGACCCGCAGCCCTCCGTATTGTGCATTTCCCCAAATGGATAAACGAAAGAGATTATTTCAGTATCAGCGGAGTTAAAAGCAAGTGAGATGCTGGGGCCAAATTGCCCGCCTCTGTCTCTTCATGTGCAATCAATCATGGAGCTCTCCTCAGCCACGCTGTTTTAAAAACAGCTGTAATCTGTGGTCATTGTCGCCAGAGTAGATTGTTTGGCAAACTATTACCATAACTGTCAGGCCAAATCAGAAAAATAATCTCATCACTCCGGACAGATGCAGTTCCCCTGCATTATTGATACGGTCATCTCGGAGAGAGAGAGAATTATAAAACATAGTTCTATTTACAAAGGGAGATTGGCTGGGTCCTTGAGAGTGAGTGAGAGGGACAGGTACTTCCAGGAAGTGAGATATAGGCAGTCCAGAAGGGAGCAGGAAGGAAAGGAAAAACAAATTTCTTGGCTTCTTGGGGTCACCTCACCCCATGGGCTTGCTTCCTCCGTGAAAATGAATCACCCGGATACACCAACTGAATACTCAAAGTGCTTTCCCTGCCTCTGAGGCCTTGACACTTAATATTAGATTTTACCCCCTTTTTTATTGCAAAATGGGGTGACTGGGGTTGATCTCAATAGCAAGGTAATCTCTGCATTTACTCTTGAAAGCAAAAGCATGTTAGCATTCTAATATTTTTTCCTGCAACTTTGTGTTCGTGGACGTGTCCGTTTTTCGCCGGAGATTGTAAAGTGAATTTGTTGACCAAGAAAAACACCGAATGCACTTTGCAGACCCATTGCAGACAGTTAAATATTAAAACTTCATTGTTTATTTTTTTTTCTTCAAAGAACATTTTTATGTGCACTTCCAGGTGTGTTTCGTGAACGTTTTTAAAATCTCTCCCAATGACCCATGTAGCCATGCTGAACCTTGGAAAGCCCTAAATCGCAGGTCCGCCGTTTGACCGGTTGCCAAACTTTGTGTTGTAAAAACATGTGTCCTTCGCTGGCACGGGACAAAATTTGGCAGGATAGCATACAGCGGCTTACAAGATCCAGCATATGGAAGGACAAATAGTCTCTCACCCAATGCATCAGGTCTGTGCCATCTTCTCTCACAAAAAAAGAACATGATGGATGTTGGAAGATGAAGGCTGGGAAGGGTCCAAGCAAGACGTTCAGCCAATAGTTAGTAACAGCCGGGTTAGAGTTACAGCACCCTTGGCTTGGGAGGGCTTGCCAGGAATATCCGTTGTCGGCAAGTCTTGGTGTTTTTATAAAGGTAACCCAATGCCCTTTGCTTGGATTAGTATGATGTTCTCAATGGCTAACATTAGCATGTTATGTGGTCTGAGATTGATCAAAACTTCGATTTAGCTCTGACTGATTCAGATGTGTTTTAGCCTGAGGCTTGCTTTGGAAATGGAAATGACTAGCTATTTAGATATGGAAGCCACTGTTAATAGTTCAATAAACCTGGAATTCACACTAAAATGATTAGAGAGAGATTAGTTTCTTAAATTAAATTTTTTTAGCTGGTAAATTACAGAATAACTCGATAAAGATTTGTATTTGTTCAACTCTAAAATGTCACTATATTTTATAAGAACATTTCTAAATGCCTACTAAGAGAAAAAAAAAATATATATGTTATAGTAATTAACTAATATATGTGTGTGTGTGTGTGTGTGTGTGTGTGTGTGTGTGTGTGTGTGTGTATTTTATCCTTTTTAGTCCGGTCTATTTGATGTCCACTTTGCATTTTTTTGTGTGTGTGTGTGTGAAGCAGCATTATATATATGTATATGTGTGTGTGTGTGACCCTGGACCACAAATCCAGTCGCTGGGGTATATTTGTAGCAATAGCCAAAAATACATTGTATGGGTCAAAATTATAAAAAAAAAAAAAAGGCCAAAAATCATTAGGATATTAAGTAAAGATCATGTTCCATGAAGATATTTTGTAAATTTCTTATCATAAATGTATAAAAAACATTTTTGATTAGTAATATGCATTGCTAAGAACTTAATTTGGACAACTTTAAAGGCAATTTTCTCAATATTTAGATTTTTTTGCACCCTCAGATTCCAGATTTTCAAATAGTTGTATCTCTCTCTCTCTCTCTCTCTCTCTCTCTCTCTCTCTCTCTCTCTCTATATATATATATATATATATGTATGTATGTATGTATACAGTTTTGTGAAAAAGTGTTGGCCCCCTTCCTGATTTTTTATTTTTTTGCATGTTTGTCACACTTTAATGTTTCAGATCATCAAACAAATTTAAATATTAATCAAAGATAACACAAGTAAACACAACATGCAGTTTTTAAATGAAGTTTTATATTATGAAGGGAAAACAAAATCCGGTTACACTTTATATTAGGTGGCCTTAACTACTATGTACTTACATCAAAAATAAGTACAATGTACTTATTGTGTTCATATTGTATTGCAAAACACTTTTGCTGCTATTGAGGTGGGATATGGGTGAGGTTAGGGAAAGGTTTGGTGGTATGGGTAGGTTTAAGGGTGGGTTAAGGTGTAAGAAAAATCCCCCCCAAAAAAAAAATCCAAAATCCAAACCCACATGGCCCTGTGTGTAAAAGTGCTTGCCCCCTAAACCTAATAACTGGTTGTGCCACCCTTTGCAGCAACAACTGCAATCAAGCGTTTGCGATAACTGGCAATGAGTCTTTCACATCGGTGTGGAGGAATTTTGTCCCACTCTTCTTTGAAGAATTGTTTTAATTCAGCCACATTGGAGGGTTTTTGAGCATGAATGGACTGTTTAAGGTCATGCCACAGCATTTCAATTGGATTTAAGTCCAGACTTTGATTTGGCCACTCCAAAACCTTAATTTTGTTTTTCTTGAGACATTCAGAGGTGGACTTGCTGCTGTGTTTGGAATCATTGTCCTGCCGCAGAACCCAAGTGCACTTGAGCTTGAGGTCACGAACTGATGGCCGGACATTCTCCTTCAGGATTTTCTGATGGTTCCATCAATTATGGCAAGTCATCCAGGTTCTGAAGCTGCAAAGCGGCCCCAGACCATCACACTACCACCACCACCACCATGTTTGACTGTTGGTATGATGTTCTTTTTATGAAATACTGTGTTGGTTTTACGCCAGATGTAATGGGACACACACCTTCCAAAAAGTTCAACTTTTGTCGCATCAGTCCACAGAATATTTGCCCACAAGTCTTGGGGATAATCAAGATATTTTTTAGCAAATGTGAGACGAGCCTTTGTGTTCATTTGGGTCAGCAATGGCTTTTGCCTTGGAACTCATGGAACATGGATGCTGTTTTTGCCCAGTCTCTTTCTTATTGTTGAATCATGAACACTGACCTTAATTGAGGCAAGTGAGGCCTGCCGTTCTTTAGATGTTGTTCTGGGTTCTTTTATGACCTCCTGAATGAGTAGTCTTTGTGCTCTTGGAGTAATTTTGGCCGGCCACTCCTGGGAAGGTTCACCACTGTTCCAAGTTTTCTTCATTTGTGGATAATGGCTCTGACCATGGTTTGCTGGAGTCCCAAAGCCTTAGAAATGGCTTTATAACCCTTTCCAGACTGATACATGTAAACTATTTTGTTTCTCATCTGTTTATGAATTTCTTAAGATCGTGGAATGATGTGTTGCTTTTTAAGCATGCTTCACTTTGTCAGACAGGTTCTATTTAAGTGATTTCTTGATTCAACAGGTCTGGCAGTAATCAGGCCTGGGTTCGGCTAGTGAAATTTAACTCAGCTTTCTAAAATAATGTGGTTAATCACAGTTCTTTCATGATTTAATAGTAGGGGGCAAACACTTTTTCACACAGGGCCATGTGGGTTTGGATTTTGTTTTCCCTTCATAATAAAAAACTTCATTTAAAAACTGCATGTTGTGTTTACTTGTGATACACTTTTTCACACCACTGTATATAACACATGTATAGCACATTTGCGATTATTTTGTGATTATTTTTAGTTCCAGTCTATGTGATGCCCACTTTGCAAGTATATATGTGAAGCAGCATTGTTTTCTCTGTATTTGACTATAGTACACACTTACCTTCAAATCATGTTTCTAATATTACAATCTGACAATCTTTTCTTTACCATACACAAAGCGAATATACTGTATCATGTCATTTATGAAAATAAATGAAATCCTTTCATTTTCCCTTTGTGCTGATCACGTACACGTGATTAATCCCATGAATTGCATTCTTATTTTAAAATGATTAAGGCATTCACGTTGTAAAAAGAAAGAAAACAAATTAGCAGTCTGTATTTTCCCCCTGACAAAGAGCCATGCACAATGAGTGAAAGGAAATGCGCTGTGTCACAATTGATCATCCTTGAGGGGAAAAAGAATGTCTGAATCAATTGAGGCTAAGATTGAGAAACATTTGCTCAGGATGCCGGGCAGACCTGGCAGTGGGACTTCAGGACCTGAGTGTGATAAATTTGTCCTTATTATCCCTATTGATGTTTAAATTTCTTCAGGGCTGTAAGTACACAGGCACCAGGCAGTGACAGAGGTATGGCGACCTCCTTCGATCCATAATTTACACCTGTTAGTGGACTCCCCTATCGTTTGTGAGTACACTCAGGCTTAAAGGTTAACAAAAGAGACGCTGGACCGGCTCTGCTGCCGAGGCAACGGATCAATGTCAAGTAAATAACCTTTTCTACCTTATTTCCCGAGCAGTATTGATCCATTTTCCCCCCTCCCCGTTTTTCCTCTCCATTCAGCGTTTTGTCATGTCTTCAGCCAACACGGGACACGCAACAGCAGTTTCCCATTGGAAGTGCAAAGTGTCATCCCATGACAGTCCTACTTTGAATGATTTCTCTGTTATGGCACGTAAAGAAGATCGGTTCTTGGAGAAACGGTTCATGAATTATTCAGTTTTAGAGAAGAATCAGCTGTTGAACTGATATGCGGAAACTCAGTACTCAGTGATGAACAACATGCAAATAATTTGTAAGATGCTTGTAATTAAACATTAATCCTTGTTGTTATATATTATATTATTGATATAAATAAAGTGGACATATAAAAGCACATTTAAAAACTGTTGTCCATAAAACTGGTAGATTAAGACTATTTAGTGAATGTACTGTATAGAGACAGAGTAATTTTGGGAAATTTGTATATTAAGACTTAATAGGAAACACATAAACTCAATAGCAGCATTAAAGAGAAAATTCTTTAGACTCGGTTGAATAGTCTTAAGACGGACAACTTGAGAGGCTGCAATTGGTTGCCAGTGTTTTGTTTGCCTCCCATTTTTGCCTCTAAAAGCACAGAGCCATAGCGAGAAAAGATGAAAGTTATTTTCTTCAAGTGAGAGCCAAAACCGAATGAGGTCAACCACAACTTAGAATGGAGAGACCCTCTCCACCTTTTCCCATTGCTGTAGTTAAGCATGCACTGCTCAGAGAGATTTGTAATCGTACAGTCCACTTGAGTCATGGCTCTCTTTCAAGACAAGAATTCTGAATGACCAAAACAAAGTCTTTTCCTGAAAAAAAGATTGATGGTTCTTTTAAAAATGTTTGAAGAGGCAGAACCAGAAAACGTTCGGAGTTCAGATGGATGTGGCCAAGAGAGGGGGAAAAATATATTACATATCATGCATCTTGAAAAAAAGAGTGTTTTGTTAAATGGATGATTAAATGTGTTAGATCTGTTATTTTTAATTGATTTTTTTTTTTACAATTTCTAAGACCATGTAGGTTTCCCATTATTGGGAGTGTTTGCTTGGTGTTCACATAACATTTAAAAAGGGATTTCCCACAGCTGCATGTCAATTTCAAATTAACCTTAACAAACAAACTCCTGGATTATGTTGGGTTTAACAACACCCTTGTATTGAGTGTTTGTAATGCTTTCATTTCATCTTGAATTTAGATTAGTGGACAGGGCTCATTTGGACTGATGGACTGTGAGGCCTATGGGTGTGTCTCAGTCCATTCCCTAGTACTACCTAGTTTAGTAGTAAGTGCACTACCCAGGAAACAAGATAGGGCTGTTCCACTGACAAAATCGAAATGAGAATGAATACACCATAAAAATCAATGAGCATTGGCTGCTCACTATATTCACTTCCTGGAAATGTCTTTGTAGTTATCAGAGCTCCACAAATGTAAGTATAAGCCAATTAGTGTATCTAATCTATAAGTTTTCTTTATATTAATTGTCCATTAGTATGGTTTTAATTAATCATTATAAACTATTTAAATTGAGGTACTAGACATGATACAGAGTAGCAAATTGGAATGTAAGGAAGTTGATTCAAAATTAAGACATTCATATCTGTCTGTCTTTCTGTCCATCTGTACGTCTGTATTTATATTCATTCATTCATTCATTCATTCATTCATTCATTCATTCATTCATTCAGTCTTTTTAATATTAATGGTACGTTAGTATGAGTTTGATAAACTAATATTTGTATTTTATCATTTTAAATATTATTTTAAATTAATTACCATTTATAGTATCTGTCTGTATTTTCTATTTAATTTATAAGTTTTATATTAATTGTAGATTATATTTAATAAATCATTTATTTTTTACAATTTTAAATATTTTATGTTTTTTTAATTATAAGTTAATTAAGAAATTAAATTATACAATTAAATTATAAATGGTACAATTTATTTATCATTTTATTTTGAGCATATTGGCATTGTAATTTTTTAACAGCTTCAGCAAAGATGCTTGATAAACAAATATAGTGTGCTATACAGCACTTTTGTTGGTAGATATCAGCTACGTTTTAACATTCGACCTCACGATCACAATGTAGGTAATTGAACCATCAGTGTCCCAGTATTTAGTAGGTCAAGGCTCTTACCAGTGGCTGAATTATAGTGTTCACAATATACTGATTGACGTCAGGAGTGGAATGAGACACACCCTCTGGATTGTTTTGTCTAGGCTGCTGTCCAGTGAACTACTATTGATTTCCCCTGGCCTGTGCAGATCCCACTCCAACATGAGTGATTATCAAGCCTTTTCCTTGTGATGACACTGCACTTAGGTTCCATCAGCTCAGCTTCTCTTTGATGAATGTGCCCTGCGCTGCGACTCCCTCCCCCTGTGACATACACACTGGGCTGCGAGTGCTTGTTAGTCTGCAAGCTCTTGCTCTATGCGGTTACAATTCCACATCAAAGCTGTGGCTACATGCTCCGTTCCCGTGTCCGCCCACCGCTAACCAAGGGTATATGATCTGCGCAATTATTCATGAATGCTGATGTCGGCCGTGGTGGTGTTTAGAAAGGAGCATGCAAATACCAAAGGGTCAGACTCTATTTCGTGGCTACATAGACTTTGTAGTGCGGATGCAAAGCCTGTCTGTAAGAGGTGTAAATAAATGGAAGTGACATGGATGGAGAGGGAGGAAAGAATGGTGTTGGTTTCCAGATGCCATAAAATTTCTCATTTCCTACTCTCCGAGTGAGCAAATCACTCACGCGCTCTCTGTACAGTTGTCACGTAGGAAATAATATGGCTGCGGACGAATCCTCTGTGGCTGCTTGTCCTCAGCTGAACTTGTACACACAGTTGTGTACATCTGTGCCCCAGACACAGTTAGATCTTGAACTTCTATTGATTTTTAGGGGCCACTATGGGTGAGAGAAATAGCACTGAAACACAAGGTGAATGGGAGTCCATGTTCATGCCCTTGTGCTACAAGAACACCTAGTTTTGCGTGTGCGTTGGAACAAGCGCTCTCCAAGGAGAACAGCAAACCAACAAAACAAATTAAATCAGAGGGCAAACTAGGAGCAGCAGAGGAGGAAAAAAAAAACACAAGGATATTTAGAAAAGAAAAAAAAAAAGTATGGTTAAAACAAAATACTGTATGTAATATATTAGTGCTTTAGCATGACATCAAAATTCTATATTTAATGCTTTCTTCTGCCACATTATCTTTGAATTCTTAATTTGAAGGTGTTTTCTCAAAAAAAATATTGATACAAGCAATTACTTACAGTTTAGTTAAATCAATTGACTCATATAATTACATTTATTTAAAAAAATAATTTAACAGCCCTACTTAATATTTTAAAGTAGAGCCCTGCATTTCAGCCCGGGCCCGATGGGCGGTGACTTATTTACGCCCCTAGGGCCGGGCTGTGGGCCAATTTTCAAGTCATAGCTCAGACCTGGGCCTGATTTAGGCTTCTCCTTATTTTTATATTTTAGACATCCATGAATTATGGTGATGAAAAAAATTTGCCGCGCTGTGGAAACAACACGAGACCGTGCTAACGCAACTATCAAGAGCGGCTTGGACGGTGTTTAGTGTCTCCGCCAGCTGCAGCAGCAGCGAGTAACTTAAGCGCAGCTGGAAGAGTTCTTCATTCAAACGCACGCAATAGGCTAAAGCTTGCTGCAAAGCACCGGCAAAAGTAATTACCATGAATGTGTTGGAGGTGAAATAGTAAGGAGATATTTTAATTATTTATTAATAAACTGTTTACTGAGTCAGTGTTGCAAAGATGAAGTTGATGTTCCTGACTCGCCATCACCTCATTACGGATTTTATTATGAAAGAATTTTGTTTTCGATTTGAATTATTTCATTTTAAAGTAGTAATTCGAAGCTTTCTATAAATATGTTTATCAAGTCTGTGAGGCAAATATTCGCTGAGTTTTGGTTCATCATTGTGAAGCACCCCTGCTCAAGACCGCAACTGCAGAAAGTGCATCCTGTTTGTTTTCTTTATTTTATAAAAGCACAACATTTTGTTGATATTTGGAGTGCACACAAATAAAAGACCCTTTACAGTTCCGAATGATGTATTTATTTTAACTTTATGAGCAAAAATGACAACGTATTGTAAGATGTTTCCAATGCAAGACGGGATCGGGTCAGATTTGGGCTGAGAATTCTGATAAGCTGTCGGACAAGTGCCGGGCTAGGGCCTGAGCGTCGCGGACCAGGGCTGGGCTAGGGCCTAGATTTGAGGCGCATGCAGGGCTCTAATTTAAAGGGATAGTTCACCCAAAAAAATTAAAATTCTGCGCAGTTTGGTGCATTCGTCGTGGTAAACGTAAACGTACGTCGAAGACTGACACGGAAGAGAAGAAATTGTTGAATGAATTTATTTTTGTTTTCTTTGTGCACAAATATAGTATTCTTGTAGCTTCATAAAATTCAGATAGAACCACTGATCTCATATGGACTGTTTTATCAATGTCTTTACTACCTTACTGGGCCTTGAACGTGTCAGTTATGTTGCTTTCTATGCAGGGTCAGAAAGCTCTCAGATTTCATCAAAAATATTTTAATTTGTGTTCCGAAGATGAACAAAGGTCTTACAGGTTTGGAATAAATTGAGAGGGAGCCAATCCTGGCCGAAATTTCTAAATTGCCTAAAATGTCCAGGGTTTGGCTTTGTTTTGCTATTCCTATTTATACTTAGAGAAGGTAATGACTGAAAATAATTTTGACCACTAGCATGCAGGCATTGCACATAATGGACCAATCGTGGCGTGAGAGAAAGCAAACAGCCAAAGCATGCAAATATTCATACAGTATGTGCAATGTATTAAAAGTCCCGGCCAAGACATGTCCGGAAAGAAGAGGACATTTGTACACCCTAGATTAAATTAATTTATGGGTAACACTTTATTTTAAGGTGTCATAATTAGGTAATTACTCTGTATTAAGTACTTAGTAGTTGCCGTTGTACTTACATGAAACAAAATGTACTTACCATGTAACTAAGTTAGGGAACAGCCTCTAATTACAGTTTGTAATTATGTACATGTAATAGGCAGCTACTGATACACATATGTAACAGGCTGAGTCTTACACTTTATTTTAAGTAGCTTATGTCTTGTATACTTACATTTATAATTGTGTTGTATAAAGTCTGCAACACATATGTAAAAAATATTTTGGTTACATAAGTAACTGTGTAACAGACTCGGTCGATTACATCTACATAATTAAAAACTGTAAGTACAGGCTGTTTCATACCTTAGTTACACGGTAAGTATATTTTGTTTCTTGTAAGTACAACAGCTACTGTTAAGTACTTAACTAGGTAGTTACTCTTTATTATGGACACCTTAAAATAAAGTGTTACCTATTTATGTATTATGTAATATGGACATTTAAAGTTGGCTATTTAAAGTTTTACAGAAAACACTTAAAATACAAAATACAAACAGGAAATAGCAGAGCATGCTTGTGAACATTGCGGGCAGTGCTGTAACATTTCCCCATTTTAATCTGCATGTATGACATCTCAGAGCTCCCTGGCATGTGTTTCTCCCTTTTGCGTGCTTTGCATCTGTGAAAAGAAGTATTGGTTTGGGTTACAGATGGCATTAAAGTGCAACATGTTCTCACAAAAACTGCACTGATGTCTGCCATTCACAGCACCATTAGAAATGAGGCCCGAGTAGATTTATCTCCATGACCTGTAAGGCATAAGTCTGAAAGTGTTTTTTTTTTTTTTTTCCGTTCTGTTATGTACATGACAGATGTAAAGCTCGGGATGGCTTTCTCATATTACAGAATGGGATTTCCTCTTAGCTGAGGTTTATCAAAGAGTCATTAGAAAAAATAAAACACAGTTGAATGTGCGTTTGAGTGCGTTCCTTTTATGGGACTTAAAATGAATATTCCAGAGAGCCATATTTCATAGTGAACTTTTGACACGTGAGAACAAAAATGGCATTGAGCCGAAGCTACAGTGTGAAACAAAAGAGGGGGCACTGAAGGACGAGTGATGGGGCCCTTCGGCTGCTTTTCTGGAGTCTGGGAGCATGTGCCGCAGGTCCAATGACAAAGAGCACCTGCTGGTGTCACAGAGCTCTGGGGGGAGCTGGAATATGGTTGGGTGGTGGGGGGTGGAGTTGTTGTCTGAGGGAGAAGTTTATGAGAGACATGGATGCAGGGGTTATTTTCAGTAATGTGAATTGATCGCAGCGACTCCGGGTGTTTTGAAGAGGACCACCAGCAGCTCTGTTTTTGTGAGCCGAGACCTTTACTTGTCATTCACTTCTTAAGCAGGTGAAAAATGGCAAACGGTGCCCTGGTTCCTCAAAAGGTGTAGGGCCTGCTGACACAGACTAATGGGCCTAAGTTCATGAGGTTAGTGCACACCACATGTGTTGCTGGAAATGTTGGTTCCGTCCAATTACATATCAAAATATATCATCTGTCTTCCAAATGCTGTGCTTAAAGGGATAGCTCACCCAAAAATCATAATTCTGTCCTTCTTTACCTATGCCATTCGAGACCTGTATTATTTTCTTATCTGTAGAACACAGAATGTAAATTTTGGAAGCATTATCCTGGCCAATCTTCATATATAATGAAGGTGAATGAGGACAGAGGCTGTCAGACATTTTTGGTCATTTTGGAGGTCCACAATATCAGTTCCCATTCACTTTCATATATTTTTCAAAAGTTACAGGTTATTTTTAAAAATTTGGGATTTCGGTAACACTATATTTCAATGGTCCCCTTTAGACGTTATGATAACTTAATTAACTTAATTTAAGTCATATTTCAAAGACAACAGAAGTCATGATTATGAAATGAAATATAATGATGTACTTAAGTCCTCCTTAAATGGGGAAAAAGCACTCTAAATTTCAACCAATTGCATTTAATATAAATTTGAACTATAATACATGTTTATTTAGGTGAAAATGTCATGCAGTTAAGTGTCCTAAAACATTACATTCAGTTTTCACTTAGTATATTATTTTAAAGTATACTATTTCCATAATAAGCACTCTTTTTTAAATGTTAAAGTGTACTTCTTTTTCACAAGGGTATCCTTTTTAGTTATGCTTCTGTGAAGATTTCAGCATCAGATCTGCACTGTGCAGAGGAGGACAGAACTTCTAATTATGAGTTTAGATTACTGCAATAAGAGATTGTAGTGGAGAAAAGGCTTAAGTTTAACCAACCCCCATTGTATAAATATGCCTACACTCCAGGCTGAGGTTTGTACTGTGGTTTTGGCAGTGTATCAGTTGCGTTCATGCTTAAATCAAACTGTGGTTTAAAAAGAAAGAAAGAAGAAAAAAAGACACACATGAAAAGTGACAGCTCAATCTCTGAATACTGTCTGGAGGCTCTGTAAGGGAAGACAGTGTCACTTTCTGCTTCTCGGTTAAATGGTAACCTTAGGTAGCATAGCTGGTGGCTGATGTTAACATATCATTTGAGCTTGTCACCTAGAGGTTAGAGTTACATCCCTGTTTAGATCTCAGCAATTAATAGTATATTAGTGGTACTGAGTCAACCACACATTAGATAGGTGTGTCACTAATACAGTTAGAGTAGCTTTGTATGCCATGTCGGTTTGTTTTGTTGTTATACATTTAGGTGGTATGAAAGGCATTTTACATGGGACACAATAGCCAACAAGCTTTACTTATTATTTTTTTTCCACATCTTTTGTGTACACTTTACTTGAAGCCTTGTAGTGCATTATGTGAAATCATGAATAATTGTAACCACAGTTATAATATATTTTATATACACGTCTATTCATAAAGCACACAAAAATAACCAATATCAGATGAAACAAGGTGTTTTAACTCTTATTTATGAACATATATAAAGTATTAAAGTTTACATCATACATTTTTATTTAATGCATTATACAAAGGCTATAAGTGTTATCAAGTTCTCAAAATGTATTTTGTGCTACATACAGATAGTGGATAATAAAACTAGCACAATTATAATGTAAATATATTAATATATTAAGTAATAAAGGAGTGATTTTGGACACAGCTTTTTTGAAAGAAGCTAAATGATGCTTGATTGGTTGTGATTGCATGCACATATCTGATTGGTCGGTGATGTGCTTCCATTCTGATGTCAATGGTCTGCCTCCATTCTGGGGGTCTCTCTTGCCAGTTGCCAGATTTAACAGCACAATGACCGTAAAATGCTTTAGCTGGAAATTGATGGACTTTTTTTCTTTAAATAAGAGATTTCTTACTTAAAATTGTATTTTTGGAGGGGCTGGCAGTGGTCGACAGGGTGCTTCAAAACAGCAGTGGAAGCGTTGGCTGCAAAATGAAGTCAGGCCTCCAGGTTTTTCTGGGAAAAAAAGTTCTCCATGGTCCAAGGTCAGTGACCTGCTCTGTAGCACTCTCCAGTCCACCTCGGGGCACCTGCTAATGTCAGGCCTCTTTTAGATTCCCCAAATCGCAGCTCTCCACTGGTTATTTTCAGCAGCGCTAAGTGATCCCAGTGACCCTGGAGGTCTGACATGCTGCTTTTTTTTTCTTTACCAGAAGTCAAATGCCATAGCATTGCCCCGGGATCAAAGCCTTCAAAGTCAAACTCTGCTTAGGCAGCCATTGAAATCAGACCCCTGAGTCCAGCCAAGGATGCGGATGGAGTCGGATCATGGCCTAGCTGTAACTCAGATGGTAGCCAAGTGGTGGGGGCAAATGCATTTTCTCCCTCCTGTGAAATAGCTCTTTTATTGGGGTCAAAGTATAGCTAACTGTCGTGGCTCAGAAGGCTCATTAAGTTGCACCTAATGGACAGAGTGTTGAATATTTCTGTAAAACTGTGAACACTATGTTTGCGTTTGTTTTCCATGGCCTAACGACACATGTGGCTCTATTTAGGGAAATGTTTTTTGGGAAGTCTTGACAGTTTTTGTATTATTTTTCCACACTAACATGTGATGACATGCGGTCCTTGAACTCGTGTTAGCCAACTCATGGAAAATTAATAAATAGACAAAGATGTTATGACGAGTATGTGTCAAATTATGATGGCACACAAATGAGGGTGGCAAAAAAAATGAATTGGTTTAAAAATTGAAGTATAGCTGTTTTTGTGTACATGTCCATAATTTTTTAAGAATAATATTTGGAATCCTGTTTTAGACAATTAGAACATTATTCCTCAAATTGGTAACATTTTATCCCTGAATCACATAAAGTGACTTAATTTGTTGTAATTGCGACACTTTTTGCATCTGTAACTTTTTCTCACAATATGACTTAATATTGTACGTGACTTATACTGAATTACATAATTTTGACTTTATATCTCAACATTAATTCTCAAACTTGTTTTTTTCCTAATCCCCTATTATTATAATTGCAACTTTTTTTTCCATCTTTGTTTTTTTTTTTTTTTTTTATATCTCGCAATTATATTTATTCTCATAATTGCAACATTATATTCCCTTATATCACAATTGCGTTTTTTGCCCATATATATATATATATATATATATATATATATATATATACGATTAATCACGATTAATCTCATCCAAAATAAAAGTATTTGTACTGTGTATATTTTTATGTATATATAAATACAAACACATGCGTGTATATATTTAAGAAAAATGTTGTTTATATATTAATATAAATATATACATGTACATATCTATCTATCCATCCATCCATCCATCCATCCAGATTTATACGGTATCTCACAACTACAACATTTATGACAAGTATGATGTTTGCTGTGTTTGGGACTTTTTCCTCACAAGTGCGACTTTCTATCTCACAACGTGATTTTATGTCTTCATTTCATCTGCAATTTTGTTTCTCATAGTTGTGGCTTATTTCTCACTATATGTTAATCTCTCAGTTACTTTTTTTTTCTTTTTTTTCCTCTGAAATGAAAACTGGCTTTCATAATAATATTCAAAAATGTAGTGGTATTTTAAAGCGTTAGCTGTGTTCTTGCCAACTTCAGTCTCTTCATGCACTCTGACCTGTATAATTTGTATGCTTACAAACAGGCCATTAAACCTGCTTGCATTGTTCAGAAGACTGAAGCGAGGGATTACCCATCCATTGGAGCCAATTTTTGATATGAAATCCTGGGCCGAGAAACATTAACTTGACACAATCTCTCTGTTCGTCCCTCCCTGGATGTCAGTCTGTGTGTTCTTTCCCTTTCCTGTCCCCTACCCTCTTCTTCCAATATGCAGGAAATGGCGTCTGGCCTCTTGACAGATAATGTGACACACACGTGTGCGGACGGAAACTGGGGCTGTGAGCCACAAAGGGCCACAGTGGGTCCTGGCCCCTGATAACATCAGGGAAGGAGAAGAGAAGAGAGGTGTCTACGGGAAGTTGCCAGGTTTGGGAAGGCATGGAGAATCCCGGTTATCTCCCAGAGGAGTCAGGAGTTGGAGTGTGGCCCTCCCCGGCAGCAGGCCAGGCGATGGAGTGCTGGGACCTTTGTTTGTCATCACCATTTCCCCTTCATCCTGTGTCATGACCTTACAGAGTTCATTTCAAACTGAGAATTCATTGACTATTCATTGACTATGGAAGGAGTTGATCATTAGACAAGTAGACCTGACTGCTTCTTATCAGGGAATTTGATTTGTGAAGGGAAACTTGTGATTTGTGCTTTGGCTGTGGAATGCAAAGTGATGACCACAAATTGTCATTACGACTGAGACATAACAAATGTTTCCTCTACAACTTCACTTTCAAACAATGCTTTGTTTGGTGGGGTTGGGGTTGTAGAGAGAGATCCTGGTCCAGTCTGAATATATTTGAATTTATTTGATTACATAACAAAATTGCGAGTTACGCTGTTTCCTTTAAATGTTACAAATTGTGTTTGAGTCAAAATCTTTACAAAATTGTTCATAATGTACAAAGTTAATGGAATATAAAATTTTGCCACTAATACAAAGGGTTACACTTTATTTTAAGGTGTCATTGTTACAGTGTAATTATACATAGGACGATGGATTGGTTTAGGATTAGTTGCATGTAATTATGCATAATTTACTGTTATTATAATAGTAAGTATATGTAACACGTAACAAGTAGACCTTAAAATAAAGTGTTACCCTCTTTAGAATAAGATTTAATTTGTGAACGTTATTACGCTTTATTTTAAGGTAATGTTGTTACATTGTAATTACACTAGTACTTAGTAATATTAAATATTCAAATTTGCTTACTTTGTACATTATTAACATTTTAAGTTGTGAATTAACGTTTCGCAGTTTAACGTTAATAAATTCCGTTTAAGAAAAATATCATTGTTAGTTCATACATTGTTATACCTAACACATTAACTGAAGTTAGTGTATTGCATCTTATATTTAAATTGTTACCATTGTATCTAATACAAATGCCTACTGCACATGCGTTAAGACTTTTAAGCTGCGTTTTCTGTGTCCTGTGAGCATATCAAACCCAGATCTTGGCTTTGAGGTTAGCAGTACAACATCTGCATTGGTTACATCTGCAGGATTGATGACTTCAGGATGCTTGGGTCCACTGCAGAAACCAAACTTCAGGAAACTTTGCCAGATAGTTCGGTGGTTTGTTCTGAGTGCGGAAATGTATTTTCATCTTGTTATTGTTAGAGATAAAAACTTTGTACATCCCTTCCACTGCTGCTAGCCTTTCATTTTAAAGAGACCGCTCCCCTATGCCCTTTAAAGAACAACGTCCCGCCACTCGAATTTAGAGAAAGCTGTTTGCTGGAAGACACCCAGGTTCTCACTCTTTACTGGATCAGACTAATGTCCTCAAGAGCTTATTTCTGAGAGTGAAAGAATTTGATTAAAGGCTGTTTGCTGAATCATCCCTTACCCGTCATAATCTTTTGATATCCGTCGATCAGGAGTAATACAGTATTAAACTTGGCCAGTAAATCAATGTCATTTCCCCTTATCTTTTCCCGTTATCTTCAGCTCATGGCTATCACTTAGGGGCTAGATGGGTCTTTATTGTGGGCAACTTGTGGAAGAGTTTGCGTCTGGCCACCCGGTGAGGAAACTCAACTAGCTTAGCAAAAGAGAAGTAAATCATTCCTACGTTTTAGTTGCAGGCTATAAAGTAAATCTACTGACATTTCCCAACTGAGTCCGTTTACATTCCTGCTTCCTTAATTCTGTCACTCCCCTAGTTTTTCTAATGTGCCCGTAAATCTTTCAGGCTATGAAAAAAGCTAAGAGACTGATTCATGAGCCATGCAAGGTGTTGTGCCTCATCAATGTTTCTCTTAAAAATCTGGTTCCACTTGTAAATTTTAGCTAGCACAATCATTAGCGGTCTCCGAGGCATGGCAGCCACAAGGCTATCCTTTTCAGAGGGGTTAGAGAACACTGGAGCCGCCAAGTCAGTAAATTCAACTGACGTTTCTTACGTGTCTGTAGTTGTTTTTGTCATTCTGCCTGTCTTCCACTTTCAAGAAATCTTGCCCAGAGCAACAAGAGCTTGAGATCTTTTTCAATAAAGTCCGAAGCTATAAGAACCACCTTTCTCAGGGAAGCTTGATCTCATTAGGAGACAATCCCCATGTCCACACCGCTCAGAGTTTGTCAGGAAGCGTTAGGGAGGGGGGATATGACTCCGTCGCCTCCGGTCGTACATAACCGAAGTGGATGGGTCTGGAAATAAAGGTGGAGGTTAAAAAGTACAGCTGGTCTTTAAACCGCAGTACCTCTACCTTAAGGATGGCTTGATTTATGGGGATCTCTAATGGTATCTCTGTCCTGATCTGTGCTGCCTTTCACCCTTCTCTCATCCCCAGCTTTAAACTCATCAGGTTCTTTCAGGGCCCCTCGTTAATCCTGGGTCCTACAAAGGAAGGTACGGCTGCAGAGAATTAGGGATTTGGGTCCTCCACCCTCTGCTGTCCCCCACTGACTGATGAATGATAAACTGATGAGCAGGCCTAATCCAGAGAAACCCACTCCCGCTGGCTGCCTTGACATCCCCCGTACAGATGTACTTCTGGGTGGAAATTTGCCATGAAATCAGGAACTGGTTTGTGAAGAATTCCTTATATGATGCTTTAGTGAATGAATAGGTACAGTTGACCTTCAGTCTCGAGGCTTGGGAGCTACATTCCCCCGTTATGCTTTGCTGTAGTGGTGGGTGGGCCATATTTCTATTCACATTGAATACAACAGATCATGTGTATTTTTATGAGACAGCTGCGGCTCTTCTAAATGTCTTTCCTCAGGCTTTTTTTGTTTTTGTTTTGTTTTTTTGCTTTACATTTTGTTCGTTTTTGTTTTTTGCTTTGCATTTAGTTTTTTGTTTTTCTTGTTTTCCCTTTTTATTTTTTGTTTTGTGTTGTTTAGTTTTTTCTTTTACCCTAAAGTTACAAAGGTGCAAGAATTTAAAGTTAAATAAACCACATAAGTAAATAGTTTTTTTGTTTGTTTTAAATATGTTTGTTTGTTTTTTTTCCTAAATGTGTTTTTTATTTCACCCTAAAGTTGCAAACAATTTCAGTTTACTTTACAAAACATAAATTAACAAATTGTGTTTAGTTTTTTGTTAAATATAAATTGAGTATTAATTGATAATTCCTTTTATTCTTACATTTCCATTTGAAATGATTTCATCTATGTAACTTTTTCTCACTATTTACTGTATGTTTAAAACTAACTGCTGCTCTCAACCTACAGCTATGGTAAAGCCCCTTATTTTACCTGTAGGTAATAATATAGTAAAGTTGTAAAGTGTTATGTAATATGGTAATTTGAAGCTTTAGCAGAAACTTGGGGCACAGTATGATCCAATGAGAGTCCTCTTTATGGTATTACCTGAGGCTTACCGCACACACTATGGCAGGTTTATAATTCTAATTGCATGTAATTATCATCTTGTCTTTGTAAATTAGATGATAATAACATGGTTGGGCAGTAAAAGTGACAAACCTATCCCCACTGTGTGGAGGGTCTTTTGTTAGACGATATGCTAAGTAGCAGTGATGGAAACCTTGTTGACAGCTCTGCATATTGAGTGATGTAAACCCATGGCAATTTGCTGTCATCCCTAGATAAGCAGACAGGTACAAAGTAAAAGGGGGAACGAACCGTTGAATAGACTAATAGACTAGGTGGCTTCACTCCTTCGAGGACCCCTCTGGCTTTGCCTTCAGGGAACGTTTTCTCACGGCGTCTGGTAGTTTCCGTCATCTAGCGAAAGAAGAAAGCGACCTATACGTCGACGGCCGACTCTCTCCCTTTGTCTGCGTGGGGGGATACGAGAGCCAGACTGCGAGAGAGTTTGAACATATGTGGGAGATCAAAGGAGTGACCATCATTATTTTTTCCTGTCAACATCCTGGCATCCTGTTTAGCTCGTACTGATAGAAAACAACCCCTCCCCGCTCACATCAAACATATGGAGAGACAAGGACATCAGATATCCTGCGTCAAAATGTGTCCTACGGCAGATTACTCTCACGTACTAAAGCTTTCCATGATCGTATGTCGGCATACGAATCAGCGACGGGTTTTAGTCTGATGATAATGTGGTGCGGTGGCTTTTCTGCCTCTCGCAGACTGTAGGCAGCTGTGGCGGACAGACCGAGCGGTCGTGTTCCAGCCGTAAAGGGCTTATGCGTAATCCTCTGTTGTTGCTGTTCAGTGCCGCCTTTATTCTGTAACCCAAATGATGGCTGCTGCAGAGCAGAACCGGCCTACGTTCGTCTCGAGTTCTTCTCGCTAGGGTTGTTCTCCAGCTTCTGGCTGTGTGCATGACAGTCTGTTGTGATCTCTATGACAAGATCTTCTCCCCAGGGGGTCTGTAGAAGAACACACACACAGTGACACACATATGTGCATGCACACACATACACCAACCCCCCATCTTTCTCTCCTTTCTCTACCTATCTGCCTTGTTCTCTCTCTCCATCTCCCTCTCGAATACAACAATCCTTTTCCCCCCTCTCCCTCCTTCTCCCTCTTGATGTAACCTCTCTGGCTAGACACAAAGAAAGCAAGAGAAGGACCCTTTAAGTTGCAGATTGAGATCTCAAGTGCTGACACAAGAGGAGGACCGATGGGGCTCTGGAGTGATATCTTTGTATTATGCTCATGGTCTCATGGTGCTCATGGCTGCTAGATTACACTCTGATCTAATGTTGACAAAAAAAATAACCAGAACTAGCAGCTCATGAAACGGTCTCAGTCGTAGCATAGACTGCTGGACATTTCCATCAAGTGGAAATTAAAAGAGATCTTGCGTTTTGTGAAATGTGATGTGCAGCCGATTCCTTGGCGTAAACTAAAAAAAAAGAGCTGCACTGATGATTATCTAGATGGATACTAAAAGTCATTGGTTGTTTGCTAATTATCGGTGGATAAGAAATTCTATGTAGCTAGTCAGCATCATAACCTATTCTACAACTACTAAAAAGCAACATGACAACGTGACTCGACAGAATCACTCAAATATGCACTCCCAATGAAATGGATACATTTATAATCTAATCCATAATTATTAGTCCTTTTGAACATTATTAAAAGTACATACTGAGTGACTGATACCATCTTTGTCATGGAACACACTTGTTGGTTCACATCGAGTTTGCAGTTTTACCGTACATGTTTGCTTTTAATTTTATTTTTTTTCAAGATCTGAGGTAAACTATCTATTGTTGCATTCAGTATGGCCTAATATAAAGTGTGACCAAAAGTTTTACTAAGCAGGGCAAATTAGCATGAGAGCGCTAAACAGCGCCGATGCTTGTGGACATTTTGTGGAAATTGCGGGTGATTTACTCACAACCACGCAAATTAAAGAGCACAGATGCAACATCTTATTTACATATCAACCAAGGCAATATATCAAGCGTAGCGCAAATTAGCATAGTCGCAAATAAAGAATAAAGAAATAAAGAAGCCATAGTACATTGAAAGGTCACACTTTATATTAGGTGGCCTTAACTACTATGTACTTACATCAAAAAATATGTACAATGTACTTATTGTGGTCATGTTGTATTGCAAAACACATTTGCTGCTATTGAGGTGGGATATGGGTAAGGTTAGGGGCAGGTTAGGGTGGTATGTGTAGGTTTAAGGGTGGGTTAAGGTGTAAGGGATGGGGCAAGAGTGTAATTATAAATGTAATTACAGAAATTAATTACAGATGTAACTACATATAGGTATTTTTAAAAATATAAGTACAATGTAAAAACATGTATGTACACAATAAGTACATTGTGTCAAATTATTAATTTAAATGTAAGTGCATAGTAGTTAAGGCCACCTAATATAAAGTGGGACCCATTGAAAAGAACCGGAGGCCAAAAAATAATGGGTTGCAAGAAGTTTTGATAGACCTAGTATCGCGTGACTCCTAGTTGATGGCTCCAAGTCGTCTTTATTTGCGTATTTTATTTTGTTTATTTCCTGAAGCAAATTAATGCATGGTCTGGCATAATATATTTTCGGGAAAATGTGTTCTTCTGGCATTCCAAATAAATTAAAATGTGTAGAAAAAATCCTCTCCCTTCTACCACGCGCTCTCTGTTCTCTGCGGTGCCTCCTCCTAGCAACAATAATTGCAGCCATTTTGAGAGCAAAATAGTTTAAGACATGCTTTTTTTGGGTGTTAAATAATGGCGCAAATACCAGTAATTGGACAAGCACAAAAGTTTGTAAATATCGTTGCGTGATTCATTTGAATACTATCCTCCCATAAATTTTGCGTCTGAAAGGGAAACTCCTACAACTGTAAATGCAATAAGGTCAGGCGCAAAAATAACTGTGTCCATGCCTTTTCAGCGCTAATTCGTCACTGTGCATCTTTAGTAAATCCTATTTTAGTACTAGTACAGTACTATTTTAACGCCTAAAGACGGTTTGTGCTGGTGCAAGCTGTTAGTAAAACTAGCCCTAAATACAGTTACAGTAGTCTTACAAATCAGTAGTGTATGTATGTATATGGTCACGGTAAAACTTTAGATTAAGGACAGTAGTCGCTCATTAGCATATCACTAGAATATTGGCTGTTTATTAGTACTTATAAAGCACATATTAATGCCTTATTTTGCATGACCATATTTTAGATCCCTTAATTCTACCCAATACCTAAACTTAACAACTACCTTACTATTAATAAGCAGCAACTTGGGTGTTTATTGAGCTTGTTTGGAATGCCCAGACAAGTAGATCAATGTTTTGTTTGCACCATACTGTTCACGCTTTTTTGGGGAATCAACCTACAAATTACTTTCGATTTGTGTCTGCATTTTAAGATGGGACAGGAGAAAGTATTTGAAAACTTAAAAAAAAGAAAGTTAAACACCACCTTGGATCCAACAGGAAGTTTAAAAGTTAAGTTTCAGAAGAAGCTCGAAAAGAAATATTGGAATTGGACTGGCTCTTTTGGCTAGCAAATACGAAAGACCATGTCCTCCATCAGGCACTATAACTAATCTGAAATGACTTCACAAATGCCTTTGTCAAAGCAGACAATCTTGAAGTAACTTGATGATGATCTCATGGGTATAGGCACCCTTATCCAGTCTGAAACGTGATTATCCATCGGAGACTACAAAAGTGATTTTTGTGGAACTTGCATGCATGGAATGATTGAAGCTGGCGTCAGGCATACAATGTCATACTCTGTCCATACTGTCACAACCCATTACTTCTAAATGGACTTCCATCTTCTTGAGTGAAACCTAACAAAAACAGTTGGGACAGCGAGCAAATGTGCCGTCCCCATATTTTTAGTAATGCACTGTACATTCAATTTTAAGGCTGTGGGTTAGTTTCCAGCCAAACCACAGAGGACTGCTGTTTGAGTCCGCGGCGAAAGCTGATTTGACAGAGATATCTGACAGCTGTGATTGTTGGCTACTCAGCCATCAGATCAGCGCTGCGAAATCGAGTTGAGAGAGATAGAGCATAATACGAGGAGAAACAAGCCGATCGCTTTAGAACTCAGCCGGGCAGGAACGGCACGAACAAACATTTAACAGTCATGTCCTCTTCCAGCGCCGTCACTCACGGATGTCTATACTGGTCAAGTGTTCTGGTGACACTTGTGAGAAAAAAGGAGAGAAAGCAGTTCAGGAGTACTTGGAGTTCACGTTTCCTTTTCTGACATGGTCAAAGTGGATAGCCTGAGGCATGCTAACCAAAGGCTGGACGCAGGTATAATAATTACCTTACTGTGGAGCGTATTATCCGCACACACCTCTTACGGCCTGATGAGGGCCTCTAAAGTCTTATCACTGTTTTAATGTAAGCACTCGGCAGAGAGAGCAGCGCCGCAGGCACAGACATGAAAGAGGCTCAGCTCCAGTACTCCACTCCTCCGTGTTTACATAAAGCGCCAGGCTAAGAGAGCAGACTGCAGAGCCTGTTTCACACACACACATACAAACTCTTGCACTTTTCACAGTTTTTTTTTTCTTTCTTTCTTTCTTCAAAGGTAGAGGATTGTGGCAGTGCACTCTATCTGCTGAACAATTCACTTTCACCAGTGTTAAATTCACAGAGTGGCCTACCAGACCTGCTCTGATCTACAAGTTCTTCATTATTTCTTTAGTTACTTATCTTGACAGAATTGTTATTGTTTGGTGTGCCAATTGTTCAACGCAGAAGCGTGTGTGTCCAGTATTCCTTATATTATGAGGACTAAATGTCCCCACAAGGATAGTAATACCAGTAATTTTTGACCTTGTAGGAATTTTTTATTTTTTTATTTTTGGTCCCCATGAGGAAAAAAGAGCTTATAAATCATAATAAGTGATGTTTTTTGAAAAATTATATTTGGGGTTAGGGGATAGAAAATAAAGTTTGTACAGTATAAAAATCATTATGTCTAGGGCAGTCCCTGTAAAACATGGAAACTGTGTGTGTGTGTGTGTGTGTGTGTGTGTGTGTGTGTTTACACTATATATTAAAAAGCTAAGAATAAAATATAAAGTATGTGTAAAACTTAGCTGTTTAAACTTATAATTGCTTTATCAATAATGTAAAAATATATACTGTATCATTATCTTCCTTTTTATGGCCCAAAAAACACTGACGCATTTCTCAAAATATATTATTTTATGTTCCACAAAAGTAATATAGATTTGGAATGACATCAGAGTGAGTAAATGATGACACAAATTTTTGTTTTTGCAAACTATCCCTTTAATTTAAGCCAAAATATGACATATGGCATATATATTTTATAAAATCATTAAAGTAAAATCAATTAAGCATGATTAATCACATCCAAAATAAAAGTTTGTGTTTACATAATATATGTGTATGCACATTTATATGTACTGTATATATAAATATTTAATATTTAAGAAATATGACATGTACCTGTATGTGTGTGCGTATATATATATATATATATATATATATATATATATATATATATATATATATATATATATATATATATATACATAACAGTATAGTATAAACTATATACTTTTAGATATTTCTCACAGCTATCCACATACACACAACCTTTTTGAAGACATATTATTCTTGTAAAAGCCTGCACCTTATGTTCCAGAGTTTTGGACTGAAACACATCTCTTCAGATTGTTATGTTCCATCTGTTAAAGACATATCTTACCATTAGGGATCAGGGTGATAACACCTCTGGTACTGAGCTGCTAACCTTATTATACGTCTTTCAGATAGAAGACATCTATGAGCCACTCCTCTCATTAGCTATTTGATGTATGGATGCCACGGCCTGGGTTAGGACTATATAACGTCCTATTAAATATAAAAAATCATCTTTCTGATCGACGGCTGTACTTTGAGTTATTTGCCGGAGAACAACGAACAAGCGTGAGCATAGAATAAAGCATAAATCCAACACACGCGTGCTGTTTAGAACCAAGGCCACTATACTACTACAATATAGACTATCTTTCACTCTACAACTTTTTATTCCCAAGGATTTAACCAATTATACAAGATATGAAGGTACCAATTGTAAAAATGAAAACCTTGTTTTGATCTGTTCTAAAATTGGTATTTATGGCCTTGCTTCTTTATGTTGTATTGTCACGTTTTAACTCCTCCCACAATTCCCTATTCTTCTTCTCTTTTTTTTTTTATAATTCTCCTCACATATTTTGCTGTCATCATACTGATGTTTTTGTCAGGTCTGGCCTTGGGGGTAGCAGAGCAGCAGGTTTGTCCTGTGCATTTCATTTTTTTTTTCTCCATCTTTCCCCATCTTGCTGTTTTTCATTATTATTGGTATCCGCCTTTGTATTTCAGGCAGGCAGAGGGCTTGTGCAGAGAGGAGACCAGAGAGGCAGTAAAAGTCAGCAGTGGTAACCTTGTCCGCCCATGGTCACGGGTCATTTGGCAAGCGCGCTACGGAATTCATTTCACTAAGAAGGAGAGAATGCGAGGGGAGAGCGAACGAGAGGAAATAGGAGGGGACTGAGAGGGACATTGATGGAGCAAGAAGGAGATGATGAATTTGAATAGTAACAATTGTATGGCTACAACAGCCTGATGTCTCTTTTAACCTTTTTATCAATATACATGGCAGCATTAGGCTGTTTAATTATCATTTTGCAGCTATTTCTAATGGATTATCTTAGTAAACATCACATCGCCATAGTGCTTTCAGACGCTTTTGCATTCTGCCAAAATGTTTATGTAAATTAAGTGTTTGGCCAAAATTGCCCCCAAGTGCACGTCATATATATATATATATATACATAGTGCTGTCAAACGATTAATCGCAATTAATCGTATCCAAAATAAAAGTTTTTGTTTACATAATATATGCATGTGTACTGTGTATATTTATAATGTATATATATAAATAAACACAAATGCATGTATACATTTAAGAAAAATAGGTCATGTTTGTATATTAAATATATTATATAAATATATTATATAAATTATGTGAATATAAAGATATACATTTAAATACATGTAAATATTTTCAAAATATATACTGTGTGTGTGTGTATTTATATATACATAATAAACACTCAGTACACACACATGTATTATGTAAGCAAAAACATTTATTTTGGATGCGATTAATCGCGATTAATTGTTTGACAGCACTAAAATTCATATATAAATTCATGTATGGATGCCAGCAATTTATGTTTATTCTCACAGTATATTTATAATTATGTTATTTTAAACTCGCAATGAGTTAAATGCACTTAAACTTTAGTAATAATTATGCATAATTAAGGAGATGATGTTTTGAATAGCAACAATTGTATTTTTACAACACCCTGATGTCTCGTTTAACCTTTTTAATCAATATACATGGCTGAATTCGGTAATTAAATGCTATTTTTTTTTTGCTGTTTCTGATGGATTATCTTAGTAAACATCATTGGTCATACTTTCAGGCGCTTTTGAACGCTGCCAAAAGTCATTTTCAGTGTGTTAATAATAATTGCTTGGCCAGAATGGTCCCCATGTGCACTTCACTGTTTGCTTTTTCATTCAATAAGTATTTGAAATATGCCATGATTTTTTATTAATTTTAACTGTTTTGTTTCATAGAAGCAGTTTGGCAATAACACATTGAGTTAGCATAACTATTATGACTGTGTTGCCACAGCTTTTCCGATGCAAGAAACAAAAGTATCGTATTTGTTTATAATCCACATCCGGTTCTTTCTAAAACTAGCCTTCCCAGCCTGCATGTGTGAGGTTATTGTTGAGACTATGCTGAGCTTTGACACGTACATCTCTGAAAACAGAAAGGAATATTAGTAGAAATTCCTTGAGAAATTAGAGAGCACAACTCAAGTTGGGACATTGTGTATTTTACTGGCATACAGGCACACATTCCTCTTCCCTCGCTCTCAGTGGCATAATTGAGACCAATAGGCCGAGACCCAGGTGTGTAATGAATATTACAGACAAGATAGTTACAAACATCTCAAGCTAGCATTGTGGTCTCCCTCCCTAAAGAAAGACAATGGCTTTTTGTATTTACTCCCATTTCCTTCCCTAATGAAGTCACAGATTAAAGTGAAGCGACACAAAGGGTTGTCTGTTTGCAACGAGAAGCACCTATCCAAACACAGTGAACGGGGGGCAAGCCTCTGCAATTAACCCTCCGTAGCTGGAGAGGGCCGGGCAGATTAGCTTGCGGTATGTTACGTTATGACACCGGCGCTCTCTGTATGCTGTCATAAGGCATCTGCAAAAGGTGTCGGTATTAAGGAGTGAATAGCAAAGTATGTGACTGTAGTTTAGTCCTTGCGGTTGAAGTCATGTTGGTACCTTTGAGGGCTCTGCCACCTTAAAACAGAGCAAACCGTTCATACTGATTTTGTATTGATCTGCTGCATTTAAAATACTGAGATTGATTGCTATTAATAATGTTTCAGTTTCCAGAAAGGTGCAAAACCATTTTTTTTTTAGTTCACAGAGGGCTATTATTTACAGGCAATGGTGATTGATTGATTTCCTTTTCTTATTACTGGACTGGTTCTCTAGACTGGTGCGGAATTTGCTCTGAACAGTCTTGTGCTCTTCCAAGGTAAGATCTGATGCACAAAAACACCGTTTCAGTTTGTCAGTGAGTCTAGTGGTTCTCAACCTTTTTGACTCCAAGTTCCCCCTTTGACCAAGACAAAGACCCTCCTGTCTTAGCTGGTACTGTACCTTCGGCACTTCTGTTGTAATAATGTTGTACATGTTTATTTTTTAGTGTTTCATTTTATTTTATTTTATTTTTTTATTTTTATTTTTTTTTGTATTTTATCTATATTTATTTATTTATTTAGTTAATTACATTTATTTTGTTAATTTAATGTAATTATGTGTAGGTTAGGTAACAAAATGTAAATAATTAATATATTTTAAGACCTGTGGCCCTTTAAAGGTTTGCCCTCTAGTGGGCCCCCGGCCCCCCTTGTTGAGAACCACTTATCTATAGAGGATATTTAGCATTTTTATAATGTAATATTTATTTTATTTATTCATTTATATATATATATATATATATATATATATATATATCATTATTATCAGCATAAGACTTTGAGTGAAAATAATTGAGCAATTAAAAACAAACAAACAAAAAATAAATAAACATGATTTAAATGGGAAATAAATAAATAGATAATGAAAATAAATAAATAATCATAAACACATCCAATATTATCCAAATATATTTATTTATTCATTCATTTATTTATATCTATAAGAAATGTTCAATACGTATATATGCAAGCAATTTTTTTTTATAGCTAATGGTGGTTGTTCTTGCTGTCTTAAGCATGCAATAGCTGCCTTATATTTGTGACCTGCAGTATTTCAGTGTTTTGAGATCTCCAGTCACCATACACTACTGCTCATGTAGAGCAGGACGCTTAATTAAATTGCTGCAGTTGGCTTAATGTGTTATGATATGATACTGGCCTCCCTCCCCCCTGAACCTCCACTTCTAAATAAGATGTAGTGTGAGATGTACTGTAAGTCATCGCATTCTGTTTTGCGCAGCTCCCTCCCATTAGCACCTAACACTTAAGAGATCTCTGGGTAAATGATCGACTCTCGCGACAGTTATGGGTCTCTGGCCGCAGATGACAGAGCTTTTTAAAGGCGCAGTAAATTATTTTGAAAGTAAAAGCAAAGTATTGCTTCTTTTCTCGGAGAACGTGTAACGCTGGCATTTAATTTATTTTCCGTTTGCCTTTACGGTCATATATCCGTGACCTTTGGGGTTTTTCGGCGCACTTGTGCAATACAAGCATTTAATGCGCAGTTACGCTAGAGCTTAAGTTTACAGAGCTCACGCCTGGTGTTTTGAAATGGTTGGAATACATTTAATTGGAGCAGTATGGGGTTTTATGGAGGAGCTGTCTTTAGTTGCGTGCTTTCCCAACCTCTTGACCCGAAGGCATACACCTGGTATGGGGTCAGGTTACAGCCTGGCTTCCAGGCTTGCAGGTCAAGACCTGGAGCTTCACATACTCTAATCCCTTGCATGGCAACATACTTGACTGAAGGGACTGGTCCAAGCACTTCCAGTCATCCTTGAAAAATTACAACGCACACACACACACACACACACACAAAACCTCTCTCCCTCTCCATTCCTCTGTTCCTTCCCTAAAGTGATGATTTAACTCTTTAAGGATGTTGAGGGTCTTTTGTGGGGCATTAGCCTGCTGAGAATTATGGGCTTAAATGAATTATGATGAGTGCATCTGTATGCACAGCCAGCCTGGTGTGCTTTCAGGATGGCAGGGTGTGTGTACATGCGTGTGTGAGTATGTGCGTTTGAAAGAGACAGAGAGAGGGAGAGCGCACATGTGCATTTAACCCTTTGGGGACCGAGCAGCTCGACATATTTAAGTCTCCTCCCTGCAGTCCCTGAATGGGGTTTAAAGCATAAGGCTTGCTAATGACTCATAATGGCAGTCTTATGTGATTCACTGCCTTTGCTGTTCATGTATGCAGTGGAAGTAACTGATAGGTTTCGTGTAGGATTCGATAAGCGGAAAAAAAAAATGCATTATTCATTTATTTTATTTTAAATTAGAATAATAAACTATAATTAAAAGTCCTTGAATATATTCACGTTTCTGAAAAGTAGCAATTGTTAATGCTTGTAAAATGAATAATTTTTAAATAAATATGATGCACATGCAAATGTATTTTTTATTTTTTTTAAAGAGATTATATTCCTGTCAAAGCAACAAATAATTTGCACCATTGTCATTTTAAAAAAATATCACAAAAATAACAGCGCATGAACAATAACAAATCATTTTGGCACGTCCAGTGTGAAACCGTGGGATAATGGAAGAGCAGACACATATTCCTCCAAATGGGTGAGACACACTAATTGGATTCATTGAGCAGAATTAGTGTCTCCCAGCTTTCACCCAGCCATCTTAGAGCCAGCTGGGTTCACAGACTCCCCTCTGTGAACTGTGCCCCTGTCCGACTGCTACTATTAGTGCACACCAGGGGGAGCAGTTATACTGCAGTTCCAGTGTCCACCTTCACAGCACACCGACTCATTGTTTCCTGCTGTGAAAGCGGCTGCGAGCCATGAAGCACAGATTTTGTGTATAGTTTGAATAATAAATACTGCTATGCTGGATGTGCATCAAACTGCTCCTTAGTGACATGTATCAAGAGTTCTCAGAGGTATGCTACAGTGTGAGAGCAAAGAAAATAGATGTTAGATGTTGAACACACACCGTCTGCTCTGAGGTTTCCTGGTGTCTCCCTCATTGTTCCCTTTGTGGAGCCTTTTCACTTTACACTTGTTCAACCACACATGGCATTTTTCCAGTACTTTCCGTATTTTTTTTTTAATTAATTTATCATTATTTGTTTTGTTTTTTTGTAATCTTTTGTATTTTTTGTAATATATATATATATATATATATATATATATATATATATATATATATATATATATATATATATATATATATATATATACATGAACAACATTTGTATGATTTTTAATAATTTAATACAATTAAAATTAATATTAAAATAAAAATAAGTATAGATTATATATAAAATGTTATTATTGTGTTGTATTGTGTTATGTTTTTTTTGTAGCAATTGTATTTAATTTTCATATAGAGTTATTTTAACAACAACAATAATAATAATAATAATAATAATGATAATAATAAATGCATTGCACATTTAAAAATACATTTTAATTAATTAATTTATTTATTTATTTATTTAAGTTGTTTAGTTTGGACCAGATAGTGAAGGAGAAGAAGTCAACAAGTGTCCATCATGCATGAAAACTCTTTTAACATTTGTTTAAAAAAAACAAAACATCATTATGTATCTCATGAAGTCGGTTGAGAGTGCACACAGTGTGGAACGAAGATTAAAATACAAGACAAAGTTGATTTTCTCAACATTTTTGGTCACTGCATAATTCCTGTACTATGCATTATTTTATGATTTGATTTACCCCATAATAAGAAGACCTAATTTAAAAAAAAATTATAATAATAATAAAAATTGTAATGATCAAGAAGTATCACCGTCTCCTTCCAAAAGAAAATAAATCCAGAGCAAACCGCAACAACAGTAGTCTTTGTTAATATCATCATTGGGATAAAGTCCCTATTACTCGCTGTCAATCATGCCAGCTGTCATTTGATTGGCCGCTTGGTGTAGCAGTGAGTGGCAGCTGCAGAGAGATGACATAAGTGGCCGGTTTAGAATTTTCTCTCTTTTGTACATGTTCTATTGTGGTGTGATATTGGTGCCTGTCTGCTTTTAATGCAGCAGGATTACTCAGCGCTTTCACCCTGTCGCTCAGTCTGCCTCAGAGACGCCCTGCTGAACTATGCTCTCCAACCATCATCTCCAGCATGATTACCTGTTTCAACAGCACTGCGCTTCGCTCGCTCATCTACTCGGGTCTGCCTGATGACAGCAGCGGGGCTTCTGTTAGCAAATGAGTCTGTGAGAGGAATGTTCTCAGGGACGTGACAGAGCTACACGTTGCAAACGCATGTATTAGGCCGCTGACTTTCCAGTGGGTTCTTAGAACGTCGGGGCCGTCAGCAATGTTTCGAACGCAAACAGAAATTGCACAAGAATTGATCCACGGCGCGTGCATCCTTTGTCCTGTAGCCCATTAGCGGTGTGAATTTTAATCAGAGGCTGACTTAGCACCACTATATTTCCTGGCACTTCTTCACTGGCTTCCTGTCTTGTCTCATCTCATGGGAAACACGAAAAACAAGGAAACGTGGCAAGACTGCGTGTCTCCGTCTGCGTCTCACGCTGTCTTTCTCCGTCTGTCTCTCTCCCTCCCTCACTTACAACACATCACACCTTTCTGTTCCCGATCGTTTTTTGAATTCCGTGGCCAGGTATATAAATTAGGTGGGGGAAACGCACGCAACAAAATAATAGAGGCTTCATTACTAAATAAAATGTGAGATTTTTTGCCTTTGCCATTTGTCAGGATCAGGTGAATGGCTCTATTACTTCACTTCTTAAAACCTGTTATAGCGCCATATAACTGACATATGGCATTGCTTCCATTTTGATCCTGGACATTTATGGGGCCGTAGTGAGCGTGAGGAATCTCTCTGGTGCCCTTGGTTTAATAGAAAGGGTGTCATACTTCTCTGATATACAGTGACTACAAAAGAAAGAAAACCAAACTCTTGTGAAGTCTAAATATATTTAGTATGTATTTATTTAAGGGTGTTCCAAACAGCATTTCTAATGAAATGCATACGGCAACAGCATTTGTTATATTATTTTGTTTTGTTTTGTTTTATTTCATTTTAGCACGCTCCTTCATCCAAAGTGACTTAAAAAAAAATCACAAATAAAGCCTTACAAATAATTTTATTTTATCTTATTTTGCAGTCTCTTTTATCTCCAAAGGGGGGGTGGGGGGGGGGGCGGATTCCAAATAAGAACTTACAAATTATTTTATTTTGATTTATATTTTATTTATTTTAGTTTAGTTTATAACTTAATTTTATATTTTATTTTATTTTATTTAGCAGTATCCTGATTAATAATAATAATTATTATATATATATAATTTTATTTTATTTTGTTCAAAGTGACTTACAAATGATTAGACAAAAATACAAATAAGGACTTACTTTTGTAGACATGGTCACAGTCTTTACTTATTTTTATTTAGTTGTGAAGTTATTCAGTTGTATTTAGTTATTTAAGTTTAAATGTATTTACTTTATGTTGACTACAGGTACAAGATAACGCCGTTTTCAAGAGACAAAAATTAAGATAGCCTTGTTGTTGTTGTTAGTAGTTACAGGCATCGTGACCTTTTTTGCTGGTGATCATTGAACCTTGGCTTTCATGATCTCTCTTCCTCACCCCTCACTTCCTGTCCTCACTTTCCCAAACTAAAGGCAACGCTGCGGCCGTTCACCCCCTCCGTCTTCCCTCTCTCCCACTCTTTTCTCCTCTCCTGCCAGGAAAAGCTCTCGCTAGTGTCACATTTGACTGATTGCTTGTTAAGGCTTCATGCTCTGCTGTCTCTATGTAGACTATGGCCTCTAAGGATCTGCTATTCAACATCCTTTCTAAGTCTCTCTGATAGATGACATGAAATACTGTAGGAGTATTAAGAGGTTTTAGACTGGAATGCTGTCTGCCATCTCTCTGCATATATTACACACTGTGATTATTAACACATATTTTAAGGACAGCCTTGTAATTGACCTGACGGTTTCCAAAATATAAATCAATTTAATGCCCTGAACTTTGCTTTCCCCCTTTTTATAAATTCAGTTTGAGTGGGAGGACTTTTTTTTTCTTCTTGGACTGTCTTTTTTTCTGGTAAGAGGGTAAAATGGATTACAAATATAAATAGATGAAAAATATTTTATTATGAGCTCTTTCTCTAATGGTCTCATTCAGCAGGTCAGATCTTTACAAATACGTGTTTAAGTGAATGCAGACTTAATTGTAGACTAAATGATTCTAGAATACAAAACATTCTGAAGGGATTCTGAAGCATTGCAAAATGACTACACGTTTTTAACGACCGCAGATGGATAATGTTTGAGCAAGATATCAAACTCAGGGCCTGAAATTCATCAAATCTTTTGGAGTTTCCTTTTATTTTAGGCTCAGATGTAATGTATCCAAAATGTTAAACAAATAAAAGAGGTCTTTCATCAGAGGGTAAATGGCAAATTCTATTACAAACAAAGTTATGTTGAAAGTTGACAGATTTAGAAGTGTGCAATAAATGGTTTCTTTTATTTTTCAAAGACACAGTTAAACTTTTGACCAGAGAAATCAAACCAGAAAGCATGATCTCTGATGTTTGCTAATGACAAACTGTTTTGCTGATAAACAGATTGTTCGAAGGAAAGTGTAGGATGAATAATTTATTGTCAGAAAACATTTGTTCTTTAGTTTCATTCCAGGATTAAAGCCTGGGGTTGTGTTTTTGGAGTTTGTTTTACACATTTAAAATGCACTTTCTATTAATCAATTTAATATAAATTATCAAAAGGAATGTAGAAAAACACTAAATTTGTTTAATCAGAATTTTATAGAAGGATAAGCACAGAGAAATGTGCAAAATTATGTTTGTTTTTGTTTTTTTTACATTTTAAAAAGTGTTTCTTTACCATAATGTTTAACTGATTTTGCACAGTTGTTTTTCTTGTGACACTAAAAGTGTACCATTTTAATTATTAAATTAATTAGTTTAGTTATTAAACTTCTTTCAGAATTATATATATATTACAAAACTAATTAATAGTGAGAATTGGTCCCTATATTAAAGTGTTACCAATTCTCACTAGTAACTAGTTGCTTATTAGCATGCCTAGGCTGTTTATTAGTACTTATAAAGCACATATTCTGCATGAACATATTCTACACCCCTAATCCTACTCAATACTTAAACTTAACAACCTTACTAACTACTATGAACAGAAAAATAGGAGTTTATTGAGGCAAAGTCGTAGTTTATGGTCTATATGGCGAGATTTGGACCTCAAAATAAAGTGACTTTAGATGTTTTGTATTTATTTGTATAAATTTGTAATTTATTGTGTGTCTATATATATATATATATATATATATATATATATGCAATAAATCAGTAAATAAAACAATAAAATTGATAAAACAATACGATTATGATTGCAGTAACATTTTTCTTTTCTTTTTTTCCAACAATCCCACACATCTTACGCACAGTAAGGCCGGTTGGCTCTGTTGGCGCACTATTCCCACACCATAAAGCCCTGAGTAGAGGTATGTCTGTGATCATTTGACTGTGACTGCTGGAAAAAAAGGCCCAGTTTATTTTGGACTTAGACCCATTCCTCGTCATTGCCGGTGAGAGTTTGTCTTGGGCTTGCGGTGGGGGGTGGGAGCCATTTACACTTCTTATTTAGCCTTTTTCTGAAGCCTGAAATCCTAATGGTTAGTCTCCATTTTCTGCTCCGTGGCGGTACCCCCGTTCAGGAGCTCCACTGAGGCGTTTGTGTGTAAAAGGCCTTCCCTTTTCTTCGGCTCTTAACCACACAGGCTCGACTTCACAGGCCGGGCGACGGCCCGTGGACAGCACATGAAAAACTACGGCGGCATATCCTGCGCCTGCTAAGTCCTCGACTAATTAGCAAAAATGGTCTCTATTCTATTCTTTTTTCCCTCCCCCTTTTAAGCATTTAGTCTCGGGGGGTAGTGAGAGGATATAAGGGAGCGAGAGTAGAGACGCAGAAGGAGAGAGAGAGAGAGAGAGAGAGAGGAGGGAGGAGAGGCATCTGAGCTCTCAGCTGGGCTGTTTTGAAAACACACTTTTGAAATCCTCTCCCTTAATTCATGCCTTTTGTTTTTGCTCCTTTTGTATTTGCCAGTTTGACCATATAACATCATACATCTGGTCTATAGCTTGTTTGGGGCTTTCTCACCCAGGGACCTATTGCCTCCTCCTGAGCTCAAATTCAAGTGATCGTGTAACATAAAAGAGTCTAAAGTGTGGGCTGAGAGAGCGAACAGGGCTAGACAGAGAATGTGTACAAAACTTAAAAGCATTCCTCCACTTGTTTCTCTCGCTCCTTCTCGTGTACGTCTCTCTCTTCCACAGTGCCATCTCTTTTTTCCTCTATTTCAAGGTTAAAGGGAGAGTTCACCTACGAATGAAAATGCAGTCTCTCGTTCTCATTTACTCACTCTCGTGTCGTTCCGAACCTGTTTGACTTTCTTTCCTCGGTGGAGCACAAAGGGGGAAACTTTGAATAATATAGTGGTAGCTGTTTTCATTGCAGCTCCAATAAATAGGCACTGAAGCTTTCAAGCTTTAAAAAAAAAGGTAAAAGCAAAAAATGACAAATATATTCCAAGTTTATGATAGCTTTGAAAATAAATGTAAGTTGTTATTCAGTTTGATTCAGTCGGGTTTTGTAAAATCATTGAAAACATCCATATCCAAAAAAATGCATCAATGAACGAACAAATAAATAAATGAAATTGTTATTTTGGAATTTATAGAATGCAATTTTTATATATAATGACACTTTTTTTAGTGCTTTTATATCTTTTGTGAAGAAAATCGGTCACCAAAAAAAAAGTCACACTTTATTTTAAGGTCAAATTCTCACTATTAATAAACCGTTAACTATCACTTTTACAATAGTCCATTAATAGTTAATAAGGTAGTTGTAAAGTTTAGGTATTGGGTAGGATTAGGGATGTAGAATATGGTCATGCAGAATATGTGCTTTATAAGTACTAATAAACAGCCAATATGTTGATAATAGGCATACTAAGCAACTATTTAATATTGAGAATTAGTCCCTAAACTAAAGTGTTACCAAAAAATCTAATTTTAAAAGTGACCAGTGAAAAATATCTCCTTTTGTGTTCCTTGAATGAAAGTAATACAGGTTTAACATGACATGAGGGTGAGTAAACAATAGGAAATTATAAATTTTCTGATGAACTACGTCTATGATCTATCCAACTATGATTGGCCATAGTACAGCATTTATATTTATTGTATTACTTGCCTTTATTTGTTTTGCCCAAACTTTAATGAAGTCAAATCGTTTGAGCTTACAAGTTACAAGTTACTTAACTTACACAAACATATGCCTCTAAATGAAACCTCAATTTGTCAGCATTATTTTCCCTGCGGGTGAAGAGGGTCAAGTCCAAAAAAATGGAAATGCAAAATCAGGTCTTTCTCATCAATTGCAGGAAACTTCATGCGCTGCAAGAAAGCATCTCAAGGGCTCTCAGAGGAAAAAGCATTTGTTTGCTTTGCTTTGGCTGTTCACAAAGCAAGTGAAAGGATACTTTTCAAAGATCACCAGTCATTTTTTTATTTACTTTTAGACGAAGTCAAAAAAAAAAAAAAAATAGTGGGACGGAAATGTAATTATGAATGATTACATCCAAATGGAGTTAAAAAAATCACAAAAGTCTAGTTGAGTGTTGTCGGCGTGTATGACTCTCTTGGGGAAATGTGGGAGACAGGACAGGCCTCTACATGACACTTTATATTTTGACTTTGCATATTTCAAGCTCTGTTTCCTGGATCATCAGTTCTGTGTGTGGGATTGAAGCTGCACAAGCTCTAATTTCAATTAGTATATGAAGGGTTAAAATGCTCACTACCACTACAAAAATATATTGATATTGTCCATATTTCTTGTTATATTGTCCATTTTGCAAGTGCTTGCTCAGAAATAATTTTAAATTATTATTATTGTTATTATGTTCTAAATACACTGAACAAAATTATTAACATAACACTTTTGTTTTTGCCCCCATTTTTCATGAGCTGAACTCAAAGATCTAAGACTTTTTCTATGTACACAAAAGGCCTGTTTCTCTCAAATATTGTTCACAAATCTGTCTAAATCTGTGTTAGTGAGCACTTCTCCTCTGCCGAGATACTCCATCGACCTCACAGGTGTGGCATATCAATGTGGCACAGCATGATTGTTGCACAGGTGTACCTTAGGATGGCCACAATAAAAGGCCACTCTAAAATGTGCAGTTTTATCACACAGCACAATGCCACAGATGCCGCAGGTTTTGAGGAGCATGCAATTGGCATGCTGACTGCAGGAATGTCCACCAGAGCTGAGCTGTGAATTAAATGTTCATTTCTATACCATAAGCCATCTCCAAAGGCGTTTCAGAGAATTTGGCAGTACATCCAACGGGCCTCACAACCACAGACCACGTGTAACCACACCAGCCCAGAACATTCACATTCAGCATCTTCACCTCCAAGATCGTCTGAGATCAGTCACCCGGACAGCTACTGCAACAATCGGTTTGCATAACCAAAGAATTTCTGCTCAAACTGTCAGAGACCGTCTCAGGGAAGCTCATCTGCATGCTTGTCATCCTCATCGGGGTCTCAACCTGACTGAAGTTCGTCGTCGTAACTGACTTGAGTGGGCAAATGCTCACATTCGATGGCGTCTGGCACTTTGGAGAGGTGTTCTCTTCAAGGATGAATCCCGGTTTTCACTGTACAGGGCAAGATAGCAGACAGCGTGTATGGTGTCGTGTGGGTGAGCGGTTTGCTGATGTCAACGTTGTGGATAGAGTGGCCCATGGTGGCGATGGGGTTATGGTATGGGCAGGCGTATGTTATGGACAACGATCACAGGTGCATTTTATTGATGGCATTTTGAATGCACGGAGATACCGTGACGAGATCCTGAGGCCCATTGTTGTGCCGTTCATCCACGACCATCACCTCATGTTGCAGCATGATAATGCACGGCCCCATGATGCAAGGATCTGTACACAATTCCTGGAAGCTGAAAACATCCCAGTTCTTGCATGGCCAGCATACTCACCGGACATGTCACCCATTGAGCATATTTGGGATGCTCTGGATCGGCGTATACGAAAGTGTGTTCCAGTTCCTGCCAATATCCAGCAACTTCGTACAGCCATTGAAGAGAAGTGAACCAACATTCCACAGGCCACAATCAACAACCTGATCAACTCTATGGAGATGTGTTGCACTGCGTGAGGCAAATGGTGGTCACACCAGATACTGACTGGTTTTCAGACCTCCCCGGACCTCCCCAATACAGTAAAACTCCACATTTTAGAGTGGTCTTTTATTGTGGCCAGCCTAAGGCACACCTGTGCAATAATCATGCTGTCTAATCAGCATCTTGATATGCCACACCTGTGAGGTCGATGGAGTATCTCGGCAAAGGAGAAGTGCTCACTAACACAGATTTAGATAGATTTGTGAACAGTATTTCAGAGAAATAGGCCTTTTGTGTACATAGAAAAAGTCTTAGATCTTTGAGTTCAGCTCATGAAAAATGGGGGCAAAAACAAAAGTGTTGCGTTTATAATTTTGTTCAGTGTAATAACTTGTTATCTTGTGTACTTTACTCATTATTCATATGGATGCTGGTTTCCGTCATGGGATAAAAAAAAAAAAAAAAAAGGTAATTAAAATTTTTTATCACACAATTTAGACTTTTTTCACAATTCTGAGGAAAAAAAAATCAGAATTGCGTGATATGAAGTCACAATTTTGGGAGACAAGAATTGTGAGAGATAAACTTGTATATAAACTAGATATAAACTATAACATTAAAGGGTTACTCCACCCCAAAATGAAAATTTTGTCATTAATCACTTACCCCCATATCGTTCCAAACCCGTAAAAGCTTTATTTGTCTTCGGAACAAAATTTAAGATATTATGGATGAAACCCGGGAGGCTTGTGACTCTCCCAATGACTGCCAAACAATTTTCACTGTCTTGGCACTTTTTGTGTGCAAAAAAACAAAAATAACAAATTTATTCAACAATTTGTCTCCTCTGGTTCAGTGTAGTGCCATTTTGATGAATCCCTGCTGGATGCAAAGTGCATACGCTCTTCTGTGTCAGCCACATACCGGATACGGTAAGCTTTCACGGGTTTGGAACAACATGGGGGTAAATGATTAATGACAAAATTTTCATTTTGGGTGGAGTAACCCCTTAAGATATAAACTACTTTCTTTTTCTTTCTTTTTTTCTTTTTTTAAAAAAAAAAAATAATAATAATAAATAAATTGCAAGATATAAACTTAGAATTCAGGGGAAAGAAAGAAAGAAAGTTGTGAGACTGAGAAAAAGAGACTTTGAGATTGAGAAAAAAATGTTGGAATTGTGAGATATAAACTCTGAATTGGAAGATTTCAAAAAACCTTATGAATTCTGAGTTTATATCTTAGGATTCTGAGTTTATCTCACATTTCAGACTTTTTTTCCCCCTCAGAACTGAGAAAAATAAAAAGTCTGAATTGTGATGTAAAAGTCACAATTACCATCTTATTTTTTTATTCCACGGTGGAAACAGGCTTCCATACTTGTTTGCCACAATGTAAAGTCTTTGAACCGTCTTTTTTTCTTTTTTTTTTTTGATTTTGATTATATTCAAATTATGAATTGCAGTATATAGATAATTTGATTACATTTTTATCCATTGCAAATTAAAATTTTAAATCAGTTGTAAAACACACACAAACAAAAAGGATTTATGAGTGTCTGTGAATCCATATGTGTGTGTATGCCTTGATATGAAAGTGCGCTATAAGGAGCTAATCGTACTGGGTGGGAACCAGCTCATTTTGAAGGGGATTTTACCAATCGCCCTATTGGCGGCTTTACTCCAATGAGAAAAGAGGAAAGAAAGAAACAGAAAAGAAATGGATTTTGGAGGTTTCTCTCACAGTTAGCTGTCACCCACCGCACATAAAGGCCCCCATGATGGGCTGAGTTAAGCACCCCAATATTCACTCATTTGAAGGGTTTAGGCCACAATGGTTGGGCCTAAAACACCCATCACAGCCCTTTGGGACTGAAACTTTTTTTAACACCCTTTCTTTTTTTGTGTCCATCTCCCCCAGTGCATGAATAGCTTGCCAGCAGAGTAGAACAGCCCACCTTTTCTCATTAGTCTTAGTGGAGGGAATACCCTGTCTCCTCAATAGGAGAGCTGCCGGTTAAAATATCATTAGCCTACATCAGGATTCAAAAACGCATTGCCCAAGCTCAATTAGTGGACTGAGCAGGGGAAGGTGCCACAAAGCGCCCACAGCCCATTATATCAGGACACAACTATAAACCTTCTACGGACACAGAGAAGTCTAAAAACATCATCTTTTTATGTGATATGATGTTCTTTATTGCTTCCAGGCTACAGAGTGAAATAAGGTCTATTCCACTATTAGCTGCACCATTGGCCAGTTTTTTTTGTTTTTTTTTTGTAGCCAACTTTGTCCCCAACACTTTTTGAAAACCTTTCTTCTTTCTATTTTATTTTATTTTATTTTATTTTATTTTATTTTATTTTATTTTATTTTATTTTATTTTATTTTATTTTATTTTATTTTATTTTATTTTATTTTATTTTATTTTATTTTATTTTATTTATATTTTATTTAGCTGATAATAATAATTGTAATTGACAAAAAGAACAAACATGGAATGTCTTGATTAATCGACTTAATAAATTAAATTAATTAATTAATGTATATTAATTATTGTTTTACCATTAATTTGTGAAAGTGTTTCCATTGCCTCACTTAAATAATGTAATTTTAGTTATGCATTGTGTATTTAAGTGTTTAACAAAAGAAGTAATAATAATAATCATTCATTCATTTGTTTGTTGGTTTGCCATTTATCTTCCTGTTATGTATATTTTATTGCTGAGAAGTGGTTAAGTTTAGGTTAGCAGTATAAATATAAATATATCTGTGCATACATAAACACTTTTATTTGAAAATGCTATCAATATGTTTCTTATTGTATATTTAGAATATATATATATATATATATATATATATATATATCCAGTTGTACAAATATATGTTTAAGTGGTACATCTAGATACTAATTAAAACTAATTAGGTCACAAGCAAAATATTTTGGGGTAAAAAAGGGTATTTCAAAATATACTGTCGAGTGTAAATTAATAACACATTTTGCTCTACTTAAAACTATTTAATTTGTCCTTTGAAAAATATAGTTATTATTTACTCTTTAAGCGGTCTGGCACCTGAAAAAAGAACCACTGCTCTAGACCAATACGTCATCCGCTCTTTCATTCTGCAGTGGTGTTATCTGGAGATCAGCTCATGTGCCGTTCCGACTGATCTGAGAACATTTAAGAAGGGATTCAGACGCTTGGGCCTGAGGCCTATAAAACCCTGAGCCTACACAAGAACAGAGCCCCATAAATCAATAGTGGAGAACAGCGGGTCCCCCTTCAGAGAGACACAGGCCCTGAAACACCGCCCAAAAACACACACACAAGCAGATATACGTATAGACACACTGATACATATATCCATGGAATGCAAACTCCATGTCTCTCCTCCATACACAAATATACACACGCTCTCAGCCTCAAAAAGGATCCCCCCAGACAAGCAGGGAAGGGAGAAAAAATACTCTCCACCCCGACAGAGGGGTTATAAATTAGGAGGTGTCAGTATTACAATGTATATTAATAGTCACACCTCTTTTTAATGAGTTTGGCATTGAGAGCTGAGAGGAAATACAAGTCATCATGGTGCTGCTCATGCACACCCCGATGAAAGAAGCTATAATAAATCTTGTGAGAGCAGGGCTCACCATAAATATGTATCGCATAAGGCATCTGTTTTACATTCTGCATATAAATCAGCAAGAGTGCTGAATAGCAATGAATCAGGCGGCCGACGCTTGATTTGATAACAAATTGACTCTGAACTTGGGAGGGAAGAATTTAAAGCTCCCCCCCACTTCCCAGCTGAGGAAGAACAGGTAGGAAGCCCAGAGCCCATTCCCGTCCCTCTCCCAAAGCGGGATAGAAGGGAAGCCCCCATGGAGGTGATGCTGGGGAAAGGGGAAGCAGCAGAGCTGTGACCCGGCTTTCTTGTATCACCTTGCCGCTGCTCTCAGTCAGATTCCGGGGCAGCGTAATAGAGTGTCTGCCTCAGATATACAGTGCTCTCCTGAGGGGGCGTTAGACTAAAAACGACACCGCCTTTATCTCAAACAAAACAAAACATGGTTTGTGGCAGCCTTTTTCTAGATATCACATTGATTTATGCATAATTCATAATCAAAGAAGGAGAAGACTATGACCTTTTTGTTAGTTTAAAGGTAGAGAATATAAAAATAGAATATAGCTTAGAAATTGTTTGTTACCAGTCGCAGTTTGTTTTATGTAAACATACACTACTGGTCAAAACTTTGGAATAATTACATTTTATAAATACTTTTGAAAGAGGTCTCTAATGCTCATCAAGGCAGGGAAAAAATATATATATATAAATATAAATATAAAAAATATATATATATATATATATATATATATATATATATATATATATATATATATATATATATATATATATATATATATTGCACTGAAAAAAAATGTTACGGTAAGTGGTCGCAAACTATTTATTTTAGCTACATTTAATTAAAAAGAAAATATGTTGAAAGTTAGTCAACTAAATTTGTTTATTTAAATGTAGCTAAAATAAATTGATTGCAACCACTTACCTTAAAAAATATTGAGTAAATTCAATTAATCATTTTTTTTTCAGTGTGGGAAATATTATTAAAATCTAAATTATTTGTTTGTTTGTTTATTTGATTTATTTATGTGGCATGAACCTTCAGAAATCATTCTAAAATTCTGATTTGGTGCTCAATTATTATCAGTTATTAATAATGTTTTTTTATTATTATTATTATTATTATTATTATTATTATTATTATCGTCGTTGGAAAGAGTTTTTGCTGATTAATATTTTTTTGTGGAAACAGTGTTTGTTTGTTTTTTCTCCAGGATTCTTTGATCATTAAAATCTCAAAAGAACAGCATTTATTTGAAATAGAAATCTTTTGAAACATTGTAAATGCGCTCACTGTCAAAGAAAGAAAGAAAAAAACCACTGCATCCTTACTGAATAAAATATTAATTTCTTGAAAGAAAGAAAGAAAAAAAAAGAATGCTCCATAATCTTTTAAGCAACACAGGCATTTTCAACACTGATAATAATATATACAGTATATATATATATATATATATATATATATATATATATATATTATATATATATTATTATTATTTTTTTTTATTTATTTTTTTTTTTGAGCACCGATTAAGCATATTATCAACATATAATCAGCATTTGTTAATATTTGTTTTTATGTGAAAAGATGAACAGTTTCAAATTTGATTGAATTATTTGATTGAAAAGATGTACAAATTCTTATATTATATTTATATAAAATAAAATATCCATAAATACACCCCTACCCTAAACATAACCACTTCTCGGTGATGGATGGATGGGTGGATGGATGGACAGACAGATTGGATAGATAGATAGATGCCTATAGTGCAGGTTTGACAACAATGTCATGAAATATTTTTTTTTTTTTTTAGATTTTTCAGTGTTTTGTAACCAAATGGCATCCGATATTTGATTTGAGAGCATACAGATTTGGTACAACATGAATGTAACTGAAAAAGTAAATAGTGACAGTTTTTATTTTTGGCTGAATTATTGCTTTAAATAGCATGTAAAAGTGCAAATGTCTGCAAATTTGAACTTGATCTGCTACATTTTAGACAAAAAGCACCCCTAAGAAAAGTGTAATTCTTTTTAAGACAGCAATCCCCACGCCTTCTGGTTGAATGTGTACAGTAGGTGATAGATGATCACAAATTTCTCGAAGGACTGGCTGATCTTGCAAGCTGCTGCAGGCAGAGTATTATATTTGAGTGCTGTCTTATCTTGTTATTTTGAATACCATTTTTTTTATGCATTTTCCAGTTTTTGTGCATTGAAATTTGATATACTGTAGTCATTATGTCACAAATTATGTGATAGATTATCACAAAAGCGAACCCATGAGACTTACTTCAAAGATGTAGCATGACTTGCTTGCCAGATTCCCTGTCTTTCATTGTAGGCATGTCGAAACAGAGGTCTCTCTTGGGTAGACGTGTGTTAAATCCTTCTGACATGAGCACAATACATGTAAAGTCAGGTTGATTAGATGGTATAACATACTACACAGGACCTAAAGACTGGAGTTATCACACTACTACTGTAGATGTTTATGTGTGTGAGTTCAATTTGAATCAAAATGGCCTAATCTGGGTCTTTACACATTCAAAAGATTGCTACACTCACATGACACTCCAGCAAGACTCTAATATGACTTACAAGACAATGCATGTATTGTGCAAGAGACAACTATAAACAACATAGTGCCAAAACTATATCAGTCTTACATTTGAGGCAGTATAGTGTTATTTAAAAGAGTACAAAACAGATTGTTTGGTTTTTCTTTTGGATTTTAGTCCAGGTTATAAATACATTTCCATTCAAAAGTTTGAAGGCATTTATTTATTTATTACTAATTACTGTAATTAGTAATAAATAAATAATTACTGCTTAGTGCTCAGCAAGTCAAAAGTGACTTTAAAGACATTTATAATGTTAAACAAGATTTCTGTTTTGAATAAACGCTGTTCTTATTCATCAAAGAATCCAGAAAAAAAAAAAAAAAAAAGATGTATCGCCTTTTCTACAAAGATATTAAACATATGTGTTTTCAACATGGATAATAATAAGAAATGTACCAAATCAGCATATTAGAATGAGTAATGGCTACTGAAAATTCACCTTTGGAATAAATAACATTTTGAAATATATTACAATAAAAATACAATTATTTAAGTTTAATTCATAATATTTCACAGTATTACTTATTTTACTGTATTTTTGATTAAATAAATGCAGCCTTGTGGAGCTCAAGATATTTCTTTCATAAACATGTATATATTTATTATATACTATGCATTATTTTATTTCATTTCATTTTTTTCGTTTGAATTCAACAGTTCTGTCACAGTATTCACCCAGTCTGTTATTTATCAAATTCAATACCGTTTTTTGCTACAACGTGTAGATTTTCTTAATAATAAAGCTCACTCAGCTATACAACTCTAAAACTGTACCAATAAAATGTATAGCCTAGATCTTTACACCAACAATTAATTGCTCTTTTCATTGCGAATTTATGTAGAGGCGTATGGTGTAAACCCTTAGAGATACCAAGCATGTACATACATGGAAGATAATAGGACTTCCTGAGCTCACTGCTGCAGGGTGGGCCTGAAGTACAGTCAAGCCATAGTTGTTTTCACAGTATGTGCGCTTACATTAGTGTCTCTCTTTCTGTGTGTGTGTGTGTGTGTGTGTGTGTGTGTGTGTGTGTGTGTGTGTGTGTGTGTACATGCGAGAAGATGAGAAAGAGGAAAATAGACAGCAATGGAGCTGTAGGAAGATTATTGTGAGAAGAAGGGGGGAAATAATCATCAGAGGAAGCCCAAATGGGATCCCGCTCCTCAAACATACAAATGATCTTGTGTTAACAGCTGGGCTCCAACATCTGTCTGCAGAGTCACATGCCCGGAGAGCAGATGCTTCTGCTGCCTGAGCTGTTTGTTATTGTGCTTTGTGTTGCCCTTGGGCTGGGCAAAAGGAAGGTGGGCCTTTTTGTTACATGTTGTATGGCTGCAGGGCTCAGACTGTACATGTGAGACAGACACCGCAATCAAGTTATGATCAAACATTCTTTGAATCACGGGCTTTAGCGTTCCGCAGTGTTTTTGTCTTTGTGCTTTGCTGTTTCTTGCTATTTTATCTCTGTGAAGAGATTTAATTATTGGATTCCCTGCATTTCTTTATCTTGTTACATCCAAGCAGCCAAAATGAGTAGTTCAAGGCTGACTCAGTACTTACTATGTATTTATTTATTTAGATTATTGTTACAACTTGAAATAATTATTTTCTATTTCAAATATATATATTTTGGAAAAACTATGCTTTTTCTGGATTCTTTAATGTGAATCCTTAAATTTTTCAGGATTAATAGAAAGGTAATAATTTTTATTATAATTATTATTATCAGTGTTATTACTGTCACTTTTGATCGGTTTATTACTATTTTATCTCTATGAAGAGATCGAATTGTTAAATTCAGTTCAAGGCTGAGTCAGTGCTTAAATTTGTTCTCTATTCTGAGGATTGTTACAAATTAAAATAACATTTTTCTGTTGTAAAATATTTCATAATCAAATTTATTCCTGCAAGGTAAAGCTACATTTTCAGTATTCATTACCCTTTCAGGATTATTATTTTTATTTTTTTATTTTTTTTAATGCTGATTTGGGGCTCAAAAATATTATTATTATTATTATTATTATTATTATTATTATTATTATTATTATTATTGTTATTGTTATCAATATAGAAAACAGTTATGATGCCTAATATTTTTTGTGGAAACTATGATGGATTTTTTCCTCTCTTTTCAGGAGTCTTTGTTGAGTAGAAAAGTTATAAGAACAGAATTTACTCGAAACAGAAAGCTTTTGTAACATTATCAGTGTCTTTACTGTTACTTTTGAACCATTTCTTGCTTTTATCTTTATGAAGTGGTGGACTTATTGGATTCCCTGCATTCCTGTATTTATCTTGTGTAGCCAAAATGAGTAATTCAAGACTGAGTCAGTACTTACATTTTGTCTATTTTGATCATTGTTGACACAGTCGTGCTTCCAGAGAAAAGCGGAAGATCTCTAATGAAAATGATGTATGTAGGAGGACGATACCGATCGGCGACAGCTGTAAGACAATTCGGCAAGCGTCAGGGTGTGAATTTCACATCCTACCTTCTAACATGTCACAGTAGGGTGTAATGATATGAAGTGGGCAGCGAAATGCCTCCCCTGATAGATGGTGAGGCTAAAAGTTGACACCCATAAAGCTGCCCTATAATCAGATAATAAACATCTTTCTCATCAAGCCAAGCAAAACAAAATCATTAGGCAGGGGACTGCAATTTACTTTCCTTGACCCCCGTATCGATTACGCAACGGCTTCTACACAAATATCAAAGTAATTATTGATTGCTGAAGGAGAGGAAAAACATAACAGCTGGATCCAAAATAGCTGAGTGTGGGAGAGAGCAAGAAAGTGTGGAAAGAAATATGATGCTAGTTCTGTGGTCAGACCATCACAATAGGAGCAGCGCAGGGACATGATTAGGTGTATTAATTACCCATGCTGGCCCTAAAGTGTGTTTGGACACAAGGGCTCAGTGGGGAAAGAACCAGGAGGAAGTTTAGCGGCAAAAACATCAGACGCTGTGGAGACCGTCGGGGGAGACTTCTCCCAGCTCCGTTCTCCTTCCTCTGGTTGTTTTCTTCAGACGTTCCACATGCTGAACAAGCCTCGGGGTTCTTGTCTGGATGCTGGAGAAAGCGGGTTTCTTTCTATTGTTGATGAGGATCAGCTTCTTAGTTAAAAGGTGAATTAGAGGGTTCAATAACACAAGAGGACCTGAATAAACACAAAGATTTTAATGTTGGCCGCAGTCGATGTGTCAGACGAATTCAAAACGTCTGTTTGGATTGGAGACAATCGTGGAAAAGTGCTACAGTGGCGTTGTTGTAAATGAATATTGTGTTGCTCCTTTTTAATCTCTCGTGGCATTATCAACAAGTTATAAAATTGTCCAGAGAGATTTGTTTAAAAAAAACAAAAGATGGATAATGTCCCTCCCATAATTTTTCTGAGTATAGCTGATTACTATTGACACTTTGGCCTCGGCCTCAGCATGTTCAGGCTAAAGCAACAAAGGATATGGTATGCCAGCCCTATAGAAGGCTAAATGTTCTGACGTTACTGTTAGTAATTCATTAAAAAAAAAAAATGGTTATACACTTTACAGTACATGCACTTATTATAGTAATAACAGTACATTATGCATTACTAAACCATAATCGTAACCCTTACCATATAGTAAGTGCATGTAGTTAATTAATTGTATAATTTTATATAATTGTATAATTCCTTACATTTATATGGCGCTTTTCTAGGCACTCAGACCGCTTTACATTGTGGGTGGGGGGGTCTCCTCATCCACCACCAGTGTGCAGCATCCACCTGGATGATGCGACGGTAGCCATAGTGTGCCAGAATGCCCACCACACACCAGCTTATTGGTGGAGAGGAGACAGTATAATATATATGTATATATATATATATGTATATATATATATATATATATATATATATATATATATATGTATATATATATATATATATATATATATATATATATATATATATATATATATATATATATATATATATATATATGTATATATATATATATATGTATATATATATGTATATATATATATATATATATGTATATATATATATATATATATATATATATATATATATATGTATATATATATATGTATATATATATATATATATATATATATATATATATATATATATATATGTATATATATATATATATATATATATATATATGCCAGGGTAACTAACGGCACAAGTGGGCTATTTTCAAAATACAGTCATGGGAAAAATTGCAGAGCCGTGGGTTGCTGTTTTTTGGGCTACTTTTATAATGTACCACGGCCGCCCAAAGTGTATAAGACAAATAAAAATTTAAATAGATCCTTTTACTAATGTGTATTATACTTGGAATATATACCTGGCAACTTAAAAATGAAGAGGCGGTTGTAACATCACAAACAACGTGAGTTTCAGCCAGAGCATACATGGCTTTTACACAGTAGAAATAAACATGACAACAGCCACTATAGATTATATAAGATAATAAACACACAATTACGATAGAATATGGTTTGTATGTGATTTTCTTGATGTGAATGTGTACATCTGAAATGTTCATTTGTGCAGCGATATAAAAGGCTATAAATAGCATATTTTAAAAACAGTAAACGACCAAATTCCACATGTGATTGTAAAAGGAAGTTATTACAAACACTCGATGGTGGTTTGAAGTGAGTTCTGAGTAAAAGTGCACTATTAATCTCATGAATTGTCTTATGAAGCATAATGCTAATATTAGCTCTAATGCACCTGCAGAACAGGTCCAATTCTTCTTATATAATAGCCTACTTCACGTAAGGTCGCAAGAAAATGTTTTGGTGTATTTATTTAGAAATGCTTTTGATAATAGTTGGGTAAATGTATACTGGGATTGAAACGATGTAGCTTGGTAAACGTTTTATTGCCAGTATAAAGGCTGATAATGGCTGAATAAAAACAAAAGAATAATGATAAAAGAATAATAAGGATTATGTCTCATACCTGGCGGAAGTATGAAAGGTTCTGTTTCCTTAAACTAGTTTGTCATGCATTTCTTTTTCAACACATTTACAGGTAAATCCTAGTATTTTAAATGTGTGATTAATCATGATTAATCACAGTCCATGACTGTGATTAACGCGATTAATTTTTTTAATATTTGATCGTAAAAGAATTGAATATTTCCATATTTGCGATGTAACATATCTGAATGCTAAACTATTATTTATTATGTAAATTATAGGCTTTGTACTTCCAGTGGTGACACAGAGGCAGGCGCGCTGATGTTTGGTTCACTGTATTTTATTTTGATAAAGTACCAACTGTGCTGTCAAGTTAGAAATGCTGGAACTGCTGTGTTTTGTTTGTGTGTGTGTGTGTGTGTGCTCACACTCTGGCATTTCCTTATACCAGCAGAATCAACCTTAAACACTTATTGTCTATTAATAATGCATCACTGTATAAAGGTCTGCTTTTATTTGTGTACACTCACAATGAAAACAAAACATTCTGCTTTTGTAAAATAAAGAAAACAAATAGGATGTTGCTTTCTGCCATTTGAGGTTCCTTTCTGTGAACAAATTAAGCGTGTCACAAAAATGAACTGAAACTCAGCATATATAGGCTACGTTACGTGTCGCACTGTTTTTTCCCCCTTGTTTATCTGTAAACTAAATCAAATATATACGAGAATTTATTACTTGTATGTATATATGTACTGCAGATTTTATATATATAACATCATGTAATAATATTTAGTATTTTCACATCTAGGTGGAAAAAATTATAATTTGTACTACTGTCTGTTCAAAATAAATGAAAAGAATGTATATGAAATGTGTGTGTGTGTGTGTGTGTGTGTGTGTGTGTGTGTGTGTGTGTGTGTGTGTGTGTGTGTGTGTGTGTGTGTGTGTGTGTGTGTGTGTGTGTTTATGTATGTATGCCATGAGACCAGGTAGATATATGTATATATACACGGTATGTATGTATGTATGTATGTATGTATATATATGTATGTATTTTTGTTACTTCTTATAAACAAATAGGCACTATCTTACAGTAGAAGGCCTATGAATATGCTTAATAATCCATGCATGTAGTAAAAAAAAAAAATGTAGCTACGTACAGTACATTAACTTGGTAATGCTGTTGCTGGCATGAAAATAACATGCTGTAAAGAGTTTAAAGTGCATCAAAGGTACTGTCTCTCAGAGCAGAGCATGACTTAATTTCAAGGTGAACACTAGCAGAGGTCATTCGCAGACTGAACTTTGTTGGAAGATGAGTAAAAGGATAGATAGGGAATCATAAAAAAGAAAGCACTGACTTAGAGGAGTTTTTTGAGCAACTTGATTCACACCTGCACTCTCTCCGTGGCAGCACGTCGGGCTGGGGTCGTCTGTTGCACGGCAGGAGGATTTGGGGATGATTAATTGCGCTGTCTGCTGAATGGAGCTCTCGAAACAGCGGGATCCTCTGCATATGTAAATACAAGCAGTCTCAGCACAGCACCGAGGAGCAGGATTAACAAAACGACTCTGCTCCCGGATTCCGACCAATTCACCAATCTTTTCTATTAGCACTGACAACCCACAGGCGTGTGAGAAATCCCACAGCCCTTTCATCTTCCCAAATAAAAAACACATTAAATATCAGGAAACCTTTGTCGTGCACAGTGGAGTGGCCTGAGAAATGAAAATCCACAGCTTAGCGGCATTTCTGCACAATCCTGTAATGAGACTATAACGCCAGTGAATGCAAACCAAACGTACAAGTTGGAAAAATACAGTATTTATGCATTATTATTATTGTTATTAAAAATCTAATTTATTTAATTGAATAAATAGTTTTTCAATGAAGATAATAAAAAGTTTGGATATAATAAAAAAATATAGCATTTTGGATATAATATATTGCATATAATAAAAGTTTGGATGCATCTACTGATCATGGCATTTTAGATTTTACATTATTATTAATATAAATCTTCTACTACTACTGCTGCTACTACTACTAATAATAATAATAATAATAGGTATACTACTAATATTACTATTACTATTATTATTATTATTATTATTATTATTATTATTATTATGCTACCACCACCTACTACTACTACTACTACTTCTACTAATAATAATAAATATATTTTTTTAAATAATAGTTTTAGTTTATTATTAATTATAATATCAGTAATAATAAATTATTATTATTATTTAAATGATAACCTTCTGTTTGCAACAAGAAAATAAGACAGATAATTATTTCTACTGTTAATTCTGGCAGTATTATTCTGTACTATTCACTGAATTTAAGGCACATTGGGGACATTTGTAAATTGTTTTACATCCTAATTTAAAAACCATTATTGCACCTTTGTTTTAACTTAGATAGAGAACAGACGATTATGGATTATTATTCACAACTTTAATTAGGACTGTAGGTTATGAATAGAGAATACCGTGGAGTTACAGTCAATAAATTAATCCTAACAGCTTCTGGTCTCCTCTTAACCTGCTCTTTGTTTACAGAAAATCCACCTTTTCCTTAAGTATGAATTAAGGGATTTCTATATTCCCTTAATAGCCCATTCATTTCTCCTCTATGCATCCCCAGGGTGCATATCACCCCAGAAATTATTAATTTTGACCAAATGTCACAAAAATATACTCTATGCAATATAAGAAGGAGATTCATCCCAAGATTTCTTTTACATGACTAAAAGTGTGTGTGTGTGTGAGGGAGAGGAAGAATATATGTGGGTTAGAAAGTGAGACAGGAATGGAGGATGTCAGGAGGTTGAGAGTCTCTTTAAATTACCAGTGCACATTTTACCTTTCATGATATTGATTGTACATGGAAGGGATCATTTAGATTTGGCGTTTTTCTTTCTTCTTCTTTCTTTGTCACTGGATCCTGGGATCTTATAAATTCCGGGCTACTTTCATCAGAGGAATATACTTTTCCCCCTCATGGTGACCTTTAGAAATCCCTCTGAAACGCCAGACACCCCCAGAAGTCAGAGATATCACATTATCACGTTTTCGGGGTTTTTTTGGTGAGCTTTTATTCTTTTCCCTTTTCCTTTTCTACTGGAATCTATACTTTTTCATGGCATTTGGAAAGGTCAGACATGTGTTGAACATCCAAGTTGCTAATGTTTGCAAAACTTCCTTTTTTCATTGACGGAGGGGAATATGGCTGGTGGCTCCTTTAAACACAGTCAGTATATACTTGTAAAGAGGAGACATGTAGAGTTATGGTCATTGTCATACTGGCATGCTTTCTGTGCTCTAAAATATTGTTTTAACAGTATTCACATATTTATTTTATTTCATTTAATTTTAAAGGCTAAAATGCTTTGTTTTAAAGCCGGACTGAGTAATTTTATGTAGCAAATGAGGCCGCATGTTAATTCTGAAGCAATTAGTGACGCTGCAGCGGTTTGATCTTTAACTGGACATATTATATCTCCTCTTATCCTCCGGAAGCCCAGCACGGTGACTCCCAGATGATCCCTCGGCAGCCAGAGCCCTGAACACTGGTGCTTGCGATGGGAAGGCCATGAATTACTGTACACTGTGGATTTCATTTTCTTTATGGTAACTATTAACCTCTCCCCAAATTCACCCCGTACTCTCAAGGTCAACAACCCATATGCGCAGCCTTTGTTTCAGCCCTGCTCACCCGTCCTTTACCTCACACGTATAGCCAATATGCATGAAAATACTTTAGAATTTTGCAAAACTGTTCATAAGATGTGGCATACTTTAATTCCTAAAGCTTATTAGCATATGACAACACTTTATATTAGCTTGAATTAATACACTAAAAAACAGCAATTGTAAAACAAAAATAATTGTATGTTTAAAATGTAATTTAATTTAATGCAATGCAATGTAAATTATTATATTTTATTTTCTAAAATAATAAAAATGAGTAATTGTACTTTTTAAATATAATATAATTAGTATTATATTAGATTAATTGATTGTATTATAATATATCTTGACTTTATAACTTTAATGTTTATATTCATATTTGAATTATATTAAATTATTTATATTATATTATTATAATTATATTGAAATATATGAATTATTAATGGTCTGTTAAGGATTATGTGATATTTGTTAAGGAATCTACTACAGCACATTTTATTAATTTACTCTATTATTTATTATAAAATTGTGTTTAATATGTGATTAATGTACATCATCAGCATTCAACAAAAGTAGCTAATTTAACATGATTTATGAGAAATATCAATCTGTCCTGTTTCAGGGTGTAGTATAAAATACATTATAAAATAATTATATTATATTACATTATATTATAAACAAAATTTCATGATTAAAATAATGATCATGAGTTATTGTATCTTTAAAATATATAACATAATACAATTTGTGTATTATCTTATGACTTTATAAATTGAATACAATTTTCATGTGTATTAATTAAGGATCTGTTAAGAAACATTTAATGTTTATTAATGAACCTACTACAAGATATTTTGTTTACTCTATCATTCATTATAAAGTGTTACTAAATATGTAATTAATGTTAAAACATCAGCATTCAGTAAAATGAGCTAATTTACAATTTAACAGAGGATTTGTGAGAAATATTAATCTGTCCTGAAGAAAAAGAAAAAGAAAGCAAGCAGTTTTGCAAAATTAGGTCATCGAATGATCCTGAGCCTAATATACACTTTATAAAGGGAATATTGTTTAATATTTAAATCTAAGACGCCAACACAATACAAACAGCAGGTATGTGTGTGGCATGCATGCTGGGAGCTTAATTAGTTTAGTTCGGCATTCATCTTGGAGAAAGCCGCTGTTCCTTTGATGCGCCGAAAAAGGCAGACACGTATGCGCATGCGCGCACACACCACCTCTCGGTGTTGTTAAATCACTGCTTCACCATAATTTGACAGTTTAGTATTAATTAGTGAAACACCCCATATAGTTTAACACACTATTATTGATGACCAACCTCACTTAACTCGCCCTCCCTGCGCAAACCCCAGTTAGTTAGCCGCTCTCTGGAGTATCTCCTACTTTAGCAGACTGCCACTAAATGCATTATATTCTCACGGCTCCATCTCTCATACACCCGCCTCGCCCTGGGAGTCTGAACCAAATGCATAATTTAAAAAGTCCTTAATCTGCGATGGCATTCCCATTTGGTCGCCAGCAGACTGCACTTTATGATGTCAGCTTTCTTCCACAAAGGTCAATAGCAGTTTTCTCTAGCCCTTCTCTCCCTCCCTCTCTTTCTTTCTCTGAGGTCTGGTGTAATACGCTTTATGGGCTCGAGTCCTGACACCTGGTGACATGATAACCTTCCCACTGCTCCAGCCTCGGCTTTTTGCTGCTCTCTTGTCACTGTTCTTTCTGATGTTGAAGCCGGGTCATTATAAACCAAACACACACCGAATACCTTCTCTCTTTTTATGTTTTATCATTTTCTTTTTCTTCGCTTAATTGCAAAGCAGTAAACCTTGGGTGCATTTTCTCATATTTTATAAACCGCTGAGTTATTTATGATACACTTTAAGCTGATTTAATCATTTAATTCATTTGATATTTTCTCCTATCTCAAGCTTACATTTTCCTGGAAAAGTGTAAACCTTTTGGCTCTGGGGCACTATCAAAACATTGCGAAACATATTCGGGACTGGTTTGGCCATACCATTACGGATGAGGGCGGTTTTTGAAAAAGACTGTTTTGTAACTATATACATACATATTTTTACCTGATTTGGTGCCACTAGTGTGAAAACGTTTTGTAGCAGCTTTAACCCTAGAATGCATCACCAAAATACCTGCATGAATATATAAAGGAGTTAATTTTGTACTAAGACATTGTGTTTTTGTTTTGAATTCATAAAAACGAATAAAATATTAATGTACACTGCTTCTTTGTGAGGAAATTAGGAAATATGTATATGTGTGTCTATATATATGTATATATTAGGGCTGTCAATCGATTAATTTAAAAAAAAAAAAAATCACGATTAATCGCATGATTGTCATGAGTTAACTCGTGATTAATCGCAACTTAACCGCACATTTTTATTTGTTCTAAATGTACCTTAAATTAATACTTTTCAAGTTTTTAATACTCTAATCAACATGGGCATGGACAAATATGGATGCTTTATGCAAAAATGTATGTTTATTATTACTGAAACCATAGTCAACATGGAGCATGAAGAGTAGACATGTTTCAAAGGTCATAGATGTTTTTTCAAAGAACTTGTTCATGTCTATTAGACACATGAAAAAATAAATTCCAAGTTCCCATTACTTCTCTTTCTCTGCACTGAGAAATTTACTTTCACAAACCTGATTACATTTTTGCACAACAGGGCAGCTCACTTCTTCTGAAAATGCAAAATGTACATTTATTATTTATTATTAGATTTGTTTGCCTCTCTTTGTCCACATACTGTATTTTGATGCAGCTAAATTCTCAATAAAACTGTTTTCATTGATATAATTTACTGTTTCTGTTGTCAGACAATGGAATGAATATGAAATAGTGACTGAAACGCGACCCATTAAGACTACACAACCAGTTCTCCCTTTCAGAATGTTAATCTGCACAAAAATAAGTAAATACATAGTATAATACACACACACACACACACACATATATATATATATATATATATATATATATATATATATATATATATATATATATATATATATACATATATGTGTGTGTGTGTGGAAATTGTATTATGTACTTACTTATATAAATATAGCGGGACTATCTACAAGTATTTGGAAGACGTGAACGGTTTTATAGTTTTGCTTGTTTTTGATGTTGTAGAAAATACTGATTTATGATAAAGAAATATGAAATGTGAAATACAATAGTCAATAAAGTGATATGAAATAAAAACGTAGTTCATTAAAGCTGGTTTTTTAGAACTCAAGGCCAACAGCTTTGAATCTTACCAGAGCCAATGTCTCCATCGCTTTGTGTGAGAAGACGCTTCTCATTTTCTAAAGTCAAATAAGTACCACTGAAGTTCACTTCACTTCATTCCTTAAACAGGCTTATCTTATTGTCAACCCATACCAAACCCACCAACACCCCGCCATAAATCTACTGAGACTCAGGACCCTGAGAGAGCAACACACTGGGCTCCACTGAAAGGACATCAGATGACACCCAAACTCCATCACAGAGAGAATAAAAAAGACATCACCTCGCAACAAGCTGGTGATAAAGGGTGCCTGGGCATGGGCGAAAATTAAGACTCTGTAACAAGGTCCCGGGCTCCCAGCCTGACAACCATTTTCCCCTGTATTTATCATCCCTCCATGCCATTGGCTATTACGTGTGAACCTGCTGTCTTGCGGTAGACCTGGAATTTATGGATGCTCCATTATTAGGGGATTGTGGGTAGAGGGGGAGGAAGGAAGGGGGCGCAGCTCTATGGTTTTCTGAGGATGTTACGATTGCCTCTTAGATTATGCCACTTGACAGGTTTGTCATCCCTGTGCACTGATGTGCTCTGCAGAGTGCTCTGATATCATTAGCTTCATTGCTCTTAATGTGTCTGCTCCCCTCCATAGCAAGACAGGTCATATATTGTGCAAATAGGTGGACAGCAGCTGAGAGCCGGGGATTACGGAAGGCAAGAAACTGCCGGCTGGTTTATTTCCACTCACTTTGGTGAGATGTTAAGTATTATTATGGATATGGTTCTGAGGTTACAAGCAAATGTTATCACAGTGTCAGAATGTGGTTGATTTAACTATTAGTTAAATAAGTAAGTATTATAAGTATTATTATTATTATTATTATTATTATTATTATTATTATTATTATTATCATATTTAAGCATCAAATTATGAGGAGCACAAACTAATCAATGTCCGTAATCAAATGTTTTTTGGATAACTGCTTTGACATTTTGCCACAATGCTGCCAGTCTCTGTGAGGAGTGTCGGAGCAAACACTTGTCAAAACCGAGTCTGTGACCTTCAGATACTTTATATTTTCACATTTGCATCAGGCTGTATTTCTGAAACTGACCTAGTCGCTGAGCTAAGCGCTAATGGCTTGTTACTGAGCCCATGTGAAAACATATTGGCCCACTTAACAGCTGGGTGCAACTGAAAAAGATAGCAATTAGACAAAATATAAAAAGTAACCAGTTTTTACTGTTAACTAGTTACTTATTAGCATGCATATGACTAGCATACTGGCTGTTTATTATACTTATGAAGCACATACTAATGCCTTATTCTGCATGATCATATGTTAGCCTAAACTTAACTACTGTACCTTACTAACTATTAATAAGCAGGGAGAGTTTTTTTTAAATTATTATTATTAATATTTAGTAAGGTACAGTAGTTTTTAATTCATAGTTAATAATTACTTAATAGTGAGAATTGGTTCTCAAACTAAAGTGTGACAGAATCAATTAAGGCAACCCAGAGTTTTATTTTAAAAGACTAACAAAGAAAATAAGAACAATAGAAAGAAAAACAACAAAATAATATATATATATATATATATATATATATATATATATATATATATATATATATATATATATATATATATATGTATGTGTGTGTGTGTGTGTGTGTGTGTGTGTGTGCGTGTGGTGTTGTTGTTGTTGTTATTATTATTATTATTATTATTATTATTATTATTATTATTATTAGTCTCATATGCTCACCAAGCCTGTATTTATTTGATTAAAAATGCTGAAAAAATTGAAATATTATTACCATTTAAAATAGCTGTGTTCTATTTTAATATATTTTAATTTTTAATTTATTAGTGTCATTTTCAGCAGCCTACACTCCAGTCCTCAGTGTCACATCATCCTTTAGAAACCATTCTTATATTTTGATTTGATATGTATACAAATCTTTACAGTTGGGCATAAATTCATAATTAGACCGTCATGCTTTGTTTAAAATGGAAATAATGCCTTTTTGAAGCTGTTCTGTGAAAATAAATAAATATGAATAGGTAAATATTCTACCATTGTAATAAATTCTATAAATAATGTGTAAACTCTCTATAAACAGTGTAGTAAAAGATTAGAATTAACTTCCTGTGTCTCAGGGACATTTTTGTCTTCACAGAGTGCTGTTTTGATTTGCTGTATACAGTAGGAGGAGCTGCCGGAGTGGCGGGTGGACGGGGGATGATTTGTGAATTCGGGACATGTGGTCAAATGGCTTAAAATGCAGAGCTGCATGAAATAGGTCAAGTACTGGTTATGTAATGAGCCACGCTAAATAAGAGTCCAGTGTAACCCCACCGTCAAAGCAGCAGACGTTACCCTGGGCTCACATAGAGCTGACGACATTCACATGCAAAAATTGTTTTATCATCCCAAAATGTGATATTTGAAAGAAATCATGTTAAAATTGCCTGAAACGTTAGTTGCAAAAAGAACAGACACTCTTCGGTACATAAGCGAATATCAATCCGTAGTTTATTGTGCTGTTCCAGGCTTCCTTTTGGCCTGCGCTAAGCAGACTGGGACGCTCCCATCCGGGCCTCTCTCTCTCTCTTGGGTGATTCCACTGGCAAGGTCCTGTAGGCCTGATGGAAAACGCAAGATAAGGATCCGCTGAGGCCAGTAGAAACGGCCGTCCAGAATCTGGTGAGGGAAATTAAACCAATTGAGGAAGTCGCTATTTTTCTGGGCCCAACGTGAGTTATTGGACCAAGACAGGGGGTGTATATTTTTGTTCGGATGGAGAAGGGAGTTGAAACGAGCGAATATTGCTGAAAGAGCGCCGCTCGCATTCAGGCCCAGACAAAAGCTGGAAATGAAATAACTTCCTTTCCTCAGGAAAACACTGCAGCTCCTGACAGAATAATAGCATCGCAGGAGAGGGAGAGGGGGCCGACAACGCTCGCTCACAAACACAGGAAACCGTCCGGCTGCCTGCTCAAGCGCACGGACACACACGTACAAGCACACACACACACACACACACACACACCGACACATGGCACAGTGACAGTAAGAGGAGCCGGCTGAAAGTCCTTGGAATGGCAGGACATTTACCTTTGAGTCAATGATAAACAATTCATCTCTGACCTTCATAAATATTCACAGCTCTCCCTGGACCAGCTCAAAAATCTGTCCCTTTACCACTATCTAATGTAAACCTCTCTTTTACTGTACAATTTTATTTTCTAGAGACAGCTTTTACTCTTGACAGAAGAATAAACACTTCATAAAAGACAAAGTTATATATAATATAATATAATGTGCACATGCAAAAAAAAAAAAAACAAAAGTTGACAATATATTAATTATGGTAAAAGCTGTAAAATCCCTTTTTTTAGTTGTACAATTTGAAATTAAATGCAAATGCCCATTTGAAGCATTTTTATTCAAAAAATATTATATATTAATGTAAATATTATATAATAATGCTCATGTAAAAAAAAAAAAAAAAGTTAACTATATATTTGTGTTATGGTAAAAGCTGTAAAATCCCCTTCTATGTTGTACAATTTGAAATGAAATGTAAATGCTCATTTGAAGCTTTATTTGTCACACATTTGATGGAGAGGCACACGAGGGTGAGTATAGCAAGAGCTTATTAAACAAACTGAAGGCAACGTCAAAAGGTAAGTGCAATAACTCCGAGTTCGATGAAGCTCAATAAACTGAGGAATTAGCAGTCTTTATCTTGCCCTTTTAGGAGAACCAACTGGAGGAAGACATCCACAGAGATCCAACAGGTAAGTGACGAGGAAGAGCTTGCAACCTCGAGATCAGACAATGAGCGTATGGATGGAGTGTTGTCTTATAGGGAGCTTGATTGGCAGCAACAGGTGAGGAGGATTCCCTGATAGAGGTCAGGTGTGAGTGATTTATGACGGAGTGCAGGAGGGATGCTGGGAAATGCAGTGCAGCTTGACTGGTGACTGACATTATATTATTCAAATAAATTAAAACCAATATTAAATTTGATTCTACTTTATTTTATGTGGCCTTGTAGTCCTTATAGTGTAATTATAGTGCTGAGTATTATTAAATAACAACATGTACTTACTATAGGGTTAAGATTAGGCTTGGTTTAGGGTTAGCTGCATGTAATTATGAATAATTTACTGTTATTATTATACAAAGTACATGTAACGTTTAACAAGACACTGTAAAATAAAGCGTGACCTTTCATTCATTCATTTTTTTTTTTTTTTTGGCAACACTTTATTTTAAGGTGTCCTTGTTACACGTTACATGTACTTACTATTATATTAATTATGCATAATTACATGCAAGTAACCCTAAGCCAAAACCTTTTAAATAAATATATCAGTTGGTGCAATTAGGTGGTTTCTTCACACTTATGCAATTCGCTGACTAGCAAACCACAATGAAATTACAGTAAAAATATTTTTAGCCCTTTGCATAATTTGCGTTTCTGTGTGTGCACCACTTCGAGAGACAGATTATATTTTGGCATTTCATTGCCGTGGACCTTTTTTCTTTAACCTTTGTGACCTCAACTGGGGCCTAGACCTCCTCAGTCAGGTCCCTATTAGGCAAATAAGGTCTGATAAATCTTTGGCACATCTTTAATGAGGACTCCTGAGCAAAGTGATGTTAATTAAGAGAGGTTAACCAAGATGTGAGTCGTTCTCTCCTCTCATATTTCACCCAGCTAATTTCTCCTCATTGCCCTGGCCTTGGTGATGTAATGCGTTTACTGTATCTGGGCAAGAACACACCCTGTTCATCTCGTCTCCAGTGAGAGAAAACATGCAGATTTATGTTTTTTTTTTACTACTTTCGGGTACAGCGTGAAATGTTTAGAAGGGCAAAAGTGTGAAATTATTCCAAACTGAGTTATATATTTTTTTATTATTTTTATTTGTTATTTTGCTTTGAATTTGTAACTATTTTTCTTCACAAAATGTTTCACCTTTTTATCCTTTAGACATTATTAAAAAAAAAAAAATGTTTTCCCCTCAATTTTCTAAACTTGGTGTCATTTGCATATGAATGTGAGTTTACAAACAAGATCAAGAGGTAGGTTTTTAAAACGTAAGAAGAAATACAGCTTTAATGACGAATGAATGGGTTTGAGGTATCCATCTTCTGTGTGTGTGCATCAGTGTGAGTCATGTAAGTGTTTGAATGCATTGCGGTTTCTTTCAGCATAGTCTTTAAAAGCTGTTTTCAATCAAGCAAATGATTCCTCTCTTGCAATATGTTAATGCAGGACTGATTTATCAGTGTAGTAAAAGTTAATTACCATATGTTTGTGACTCCTGTAAGATGATGTATTTAATGTTTATAAGTGGGATTATTAAAATGTCCTGACTGCTGATTACAGGAGACTCGATTCCTGAGACTACAGCTAATTATGTCTTTACCTCATATATTTTAGTTGTGAACTGGACAAACATTAAAACTTAGCGTACATTATATCAAATAAGGTAATTCCTTCTTGCTTTCGTAAAGCCAAAATAGTGGCATGCTATATTTTTTAATGTGAAATGTGGAAAGTAGTTCACTGCCAAAAGTCGTTTAGAGAAACATTCAGGCATTTAATCTTCCTCAAATGTTTCAGCGTGAGAAGGGCCCTGGTGGATAATTTTAGCTCCGCTATCTAACTAACTTGCCTTTTTGTTCTTTTAGGTGGGTTTTAGCTGGGAGTTTTAATTGCAGCACTGTTTATGGACGCAAAGGTTGATTCTTGACCTGTGTGGGTTATCGTCTTCACATAGCCGGTTTCCCCCCGTTCCAGTGAATCAATTGTCTGGTAATCTCCCACCTCAGCCTTCAATTGTGAGAAAACGTATCCATTACAATATACCCAGTTTAATCACTTGACCCAATGCTGCTCTCTCTCTCATAAGAAGAAAGGAAAGGTTAGGAGACAGAGGGGCCGTTCTAATATGAAGGAAGGTTGACATATTTTTCTATGTAAACTACTTGGCTTACATTGTTGTAGGATGCCTGTCTCCAGAGCCTGTGAGAACAAAACGCAATTATATGAATGCTTTTTTAATGTGTGAAAAACACTGAAGTGTGGCGTCTAGTATGGAAAACCTTTTGGCCCCCGCATTGTATTTGCAGTGTTTTTAAAGCATTAGAAGTTAATGATCATAATACTAAATAAATACTTTTTTTTCACAGCTACACCATATGCAGACTCCACGCAGCTGCTCTGTTATCGTAAGAAGATTTGTTGCATGTACTGTAGAGCGCTGGAGATCACTGTATCAGTTGTACGACAGAATGTGGTTTGCAGTACAGTATCAGATATCACGGCCTGTCCTGTGAAACATAAGCCTCATACAGTGGACACATTGTGCTTCAGAGCAACCGAAGCACTAGAGCAGCTCCGGCGCTTTTGTGTCCCACAAATTGCTGCGGTTCCATCCACTTGTGCATTTGTAGGCGTTTCAGTCCCTGCGCTCCAATCCGACGTGCGTGTGAACGATCCAAAATTTCAGCAGCATGTCCATTACTTTGATTTGCTGACTTTTATTTATTCACTTTTTTGCTTGTTCATGCCAGCTTTTATTTTGAGCTTCTCACTGACTCAAATTTAATTCAATGAATTGATAGATATATATATATTTTTTTTATTTATAATGTTGCATGCATCTAGAAGAATCGCATATGTTACAAACAATACTTATTAATGTAACTCTGAAGACATATAATTGTTAGTGGTTAACAATTCTGTTATTTCTATAATAGCTATAGCATTCTTGCCTTTTCTTTACAGCAGCAGTTTAAGCTTTTTTCACTGAGATTTATTGAAACATGTAACTAATTTAACTACATTATTACTTTTTATGGCAATGAATGGGCTAATTTACTGTTACATTTTCAGCTGACTGAGACTCTCTCTCCTCCAGAATGGAAGTGTGTTTCCCTTTTTAATGTGGCGTTAGTGTATATATTTAAAGGTAATATAAATGTACTTTTAGGGTAGAGCAGATCGACCCAAATTCAATACCTATTTATTGGGTATATCATTTTAATTGTCATATTTTGTCCACCTAAAATCCAAGTGAGTCAGTGGAATCTTGTTATTCCTGTTACTACGTATTTTCATTAATCAGTAGTATTTTTTAAGTTGTAAATCTGAAAGAACTGTATGGTGTGTCACTATAAGCATGGCACACTCTAAACAACTACAATACATGCTCACACATGGTATGCGTTTTACTTATGAATATTATAGTATACATTACTGTTCATAAGTGTGGGGCTGTTTGATTTTTAAATGTTTTTAACTGAATAAGTCTCCTATGATCAGAATTACAGTAAAAACAGACATGTTGTGCAATATTAGTACAATGTAAAATAGCTCTTTTCTAATTTCACATATTTTAAAAATCTAGCTTATTCCTGTAATGGCAAAGCTGAATTTTAAGTAGACATTACTTCAGTCTTCAGTGTCACATGATCCTTCAGAAATAATAATAATAATAATATGCTGACTTGGAGCTCAGGAAATATTTCTTATTCATGAAAACAATTGTGTTGGTTAATAGTTTTGTGAAAATCATGATACTTTTTTCCTGAATTCTTTGAAGATAAGAAAGTTCTTAATATCAGCATTTACTTGAAATAGATTTTTTTTTCTAACAATGGAAACATATTTACTGTCACCTTTGATTAATGTAACCGTGCTGAATACAAGTATTAATTTCTTTAAAAACATGTAAAGTTAGTGTAAATTTAACAACGTTACTTTGCTTTACCTTTGATAAAAGTGATAACTTGACTTAATATGTATCCCTAACGCTGCTGACGCCAATTAGATGTTTATTCAAAGCTGAGCATCTATGACAATGTGGTGTTTCTTCACTCAACCTTTGCGTTCAATCCTTCCGCCTGTTTGCATCACGTAGGCGGCAGAATGATGAGCCGTTAACTTGGTTAAGAGGATCACTGAAAGCTTAAAGTGATCTATAAACTGAGGGATGCCAAGGTTCAGGCTTTGGTCAAGCCTTGCATATTTAATTTACCCTCTAAGAAAGGATGTGAATACATTCTGTTGCCATGCTTAACAACTAGCACAGGTTTAGGAAAATCATGTTAGCTGTTAAGCCATATGTACATTATTTTGCCATATATTCATATGAAATATAGTATAATGTTAAATTTAAAAATGATTTAGTTATTTAAGATTATAATATACGCATTTGTATTATTATTATCATACCACAACACAACTTTGCTTCACAGCGTTCTCTTAAATTACATCATATTCATTCTTAGAACTGTACAAATATATCATACTACCTCTTTTGTATCAAAATCATATTTTTTAAAATATAAAATAAAACTGATTTTACTGTAGGAGACACCACAATTTCATAGAATTCATATATACACATTTAAACCGTAGAATGATGTAACACGCATGCAACGCATGTTCTTACCTACATTCACTCGATTAGCTGATTTCTGATATTTGCTTCTGTGTTCTACTTTTGCTGTCATAATATGCCATACCCTTTATTTGATCTAATTTTAGACAACTGACTAGCTAATTGCATTCTCAAAAGAGCAATATGTTTTTTTAAGCTTACTTAAGGGTTAGAGTTACTGTAACAATAACAGTGAGGTGTATGTAACTCCCTTTGTTTTGATGTTTTGTGATGTACAAAAATATGTTATCACAGGAAAATCGAATTCAAATATCTAACCAAGTATTGGATTTTTACTCTAAAGCCTATTTCTAATTTCTCCTCCCAAAATGTAATATTTATAGGCTATAGTTTTATTTCGGTGTAAGTGTGCCACATGCAAAATACTGTTCATCCTCTATGGCTGAGACTTGATCTGTCTAATGAATAAATGTATATTTTATGCAAATCAGTCCTGCATTGAAGATTGATGATCTCAGCATATTCAGTGGTGCCGCTGGAAACCAATCAGACAACACGCTTTTAATAAGACACGCAGTGTTTTCCTTGAAGCCAAGGAAGGTGAAATACAGTTATATTGAACTGGCTTCAGGAGGAATGATTTAGCATCTAATAAATGAGGAACAAACAGCTAAAAATGTCTCATGAAACCTTTCGGTGCATGTTTTCACAACACAGGAAGTATTTTGGTTTTTAGACTTCTCTAAGGCTCATTTACTAGAAGGCACGGTTTCAGTTACTGTATGTATTAAAATACCAGGTTAGGAAATGCAGAGTAAAATTACAGCAAAACTTGTTTGATGCATAACTGCTACGTTAAAACATCAAAAGATCTTGTGTTTAACATCCTATTAATATACATATAATCTAAAACATTCAAACTCTAGTATTTGTTTTATTTAAACATGGAAATAAATGACTTGATGACTTGACAGTTTGTAGTGATACTTATGCACAGCGAATATGCTGATAAATATGATTTTATCTAGTGGTTGAAACTATAAACCTGCCTAGTAAGGTTAAAGAGATCCAAAGGTTGCAAAAAGATACTTGATCCCTGGTACTAAAGCACCCAGAGGCTTGCTATCTATAATAAAAATAATGCTTCAGTGGCAGCAGTGCTAAATTCGCATGAACTTTGGGTAAAAACAGATGATCGCGTGATCCATCTTTTACTTTTTTAAATCAGTGTGTAAAAAAGCCCAAATAATATTTTACCATATCCCGAAATCATCAAGAGCACATTGATCTAAAAGTGGTCTCACACCATTAAGAATGTAACACTGTTGGTCAGCATGCCCACAGGTACACTTGTAAATTACTGGCAAAGAATGAAGCAAATGAAAAAAAAGAGAACACGAAACCTCTATTTAGTGGGCTTAAATCTTTTCCAAAGGTCTCTCTGCTTAGCACCAGCGATGTGCTATTACAGCGGATGAGCTACTAATTGCGAGCTGAATTATTGCTATTGATCTCAGCTCAGCCAGAGCCAAACAAACAAAGGCCTGAAATGCTAAAGGGGAGGGAAGTCTAGGAAATATGAGAGGTGACATTTCTGTTCAAACACATATTTCCTCCGGTATTTGGCAGGCGTGTGGAGAAACAACCACCTTTCTATTGCTATTTGCATCGTTATAAGGCCATAAGGGCAATGTTAGGTATGTCATGCGGTTTTGTAGGTTGTCACTAGTTTATACTGTCAAGTCAGAAACACCTTAAGTTATTTTTATTGTAATTATCACCTAACCATTGCATTTTGCCCTCATGCAGCTAAGTTTGAGTTTAGCGAGAAAATCGGATTTGTTAATGATGATGCTAACACATGCTAATGTTTTCAAAGCGCTCCAACTTAGTTTACATAGTGACATTCAATATACAGCTATTTATTGAGTTAATTAAAACGAGTTAAATGCATCACAATCATTTACGGCCATGAATATCACACATTTTCCCTTCTAGAAAGCATTAGATCAAGCAAAGTATATAGTTATAGTTAGAGACATAACTACATTTTACTATTTCAGTAGTTTATTGTATGTGTATGTTATATACTATGCAGTTTTGATTATGCATGGATAATCTGGATGACCAAGTACTTTACCTTTGCTAATATTTTTAGAGTAGAGTAGTTGTACTGGAAGTATTATTTTTCTTTTTACCTTTTTATTTAGAGTAGGGATGTGCCCGAATATAGCATAATATGTTTAGTATTCGGATTTATTTATTTATTTTTAAAATAGTATTACGCTGTATTCAGTATACACTGCGTTCTTTTTTAATACAACCTAAAGGACATTTGTAGAAGATTAAATGTCTAAAATTCTCCAAATATAAGATTATTTTTTAATCCATGTGGTGCCCAGTCGAGCTTGGGAACACCTGGGGGTGAAGCATCTCCTAATGAAGACCTATTATACTGGTTTCTAATTGTGATATGGTCAAGGCAGACATTGCTCATTATGTGTTTGTCCCTAAGTAAATTAAATAGTTTGATGGTTCACAAATCAGACAGAGAGAGAGATATACAATATACAGTATGTTAACTCCTAATGCCTAAGGGCAGGATGCTTTATTCTGTGATTGTTGACTTTTCCTCTGTTTCTTACAACCTGAAAACTCATCATTAAATGGCATTACAGAATAAAAAAATACAGTCACATTTGATTTGATTTGTATGTATTGGTAGTTCCAAAACATATTTGTGGTTTGGAGTCATCACCATCTTCAATCTGATGGATGTAGCAGCATGAAAAGATCTTTTTTATACTGTATTTGACGTAGAAACAATTTTGAATGTAGTCCATTTCACAAACAATTAAAAACTGAAAAAGGATTTTCTTGTGAAGCATACTCCAATAATCTTTTTTCTTTTCTTTCTTTTTAACTGTGTACTGCTGTATTATAACATCACGCAGTTTGATGACAAGGTTAGCTTAATACGCTGTGTTTGTTGTGAACAGCATGTGTACCTTCCCAAGATAATATCAAACACGTGCCAAGAGAGAGGTCGTTTGACCTTTGGCAAATTGTGCTATACAGCACTTAAGATCTCTCAGTGATACAAAGTGAGTTAATGAGGATGTGGTCTCACGGTTTCCACACCTCGTTCCTTTAACCACTCCTCTCCTCTCCTATCTTTCCCTGTTCTTTTTTTTTTTTTGTCCTCTCAAGCCAGAGACAAATCCCCATGTCTTGCCTGCTGCTTTTATTAAATTCTCCTCAATAAAAAAGCTCAGACAGGATTTATTAGGTACTCAGCACAGACGTTTAGTATTTCCCCCCAGTTATTAAGTGAAAATCAATAGAAAGCAAAGAAAATGGAAGTCATACAAGTGTTGTCGCCCTGATATTATGTCGGCTGTCGGGTTAGATTCATGACAGGGCCTCAGAGCGCTTGTGAGGTGGACTTTCTGCTTACATTGCAAGACCTAAAGTGGAGGTTATTCATTAGAGTAAGCCAGCGGTCAGATACATTTCCAGGCCATTTCACTCATCTATCTTTGAGAGGCCAGTATGGAGTGGGGAAGGATGCTGATATACCCTGATAGAGATGTCAGGTTTTATGCACCAATCCTCCGATTTATCGTTATTTTGTTCCCAAGACCTCTTTAACAGCCGAGAGCTTCTATTATGAGGTGTAAACTCTGTATGGAGCCATATGTTGTTGCTGTATTTATCACAAGCAGAATGTAATTGATACTTTACCCGTTAAATCCTTTTTGAAAGTGGAATAAGATAATAATCTGCCATACATTTATACTTATGAAGAATACGGCGTGCTACATGTGTAAATAACTGCAAAATAGCTTCAACGTATGTATTTAAGAAAGACTAATATTTTAGAATGGTTCATTTAACAGCTAGCCGCTATGTCAGTCATTTGCACACTGGAAGCGCAATGAACGGCACTTCCATTTAAGTAACACTCTGTGCCAACGAAATTTATCACGTGGAGACAAAGCCTTTGTCTCTGTATGTTAGTCAAAGTGAGCACAGTTAATATACATTCAAGAGAGGGGAGAAAACCTGTGAAATAAAGAACTTAAGCGCCGCACTAATTTAATTACTCTTAAGACCTCCATGACAGTAATGTAAATATTCTAACGCCTGGACCCGAGACACTTGGAGTAATTACTTAAAGCTTTCCCTCAGATCTCGGCCGACTTTTTTATTATCCAAAAGCTTTTTAACATTAGCACTGTCTTCCTGACAAATTAAATGAAATTTCATTACTCCAGCCATCCTAATGGCATGAAACTGTCTGCCGTGGTGTGGCGGCCCTCCTTGCCGACTACCCAAGCAGATTAATCAAATAGTCAGCTTCAGAGTCAAACTGAAGAGAGCATCGATCCGAAGGTCTGGGTGCATTGAAGGATTCAAGAGAAGGGAAGATTTGAACTTTGAATGAGAGACACCCACTAACTATCGATCTCCATATGTTAAACACAGAGACAATTTCAGGACAATTATTTAGTGTCAGACTGGAAGCCAAAATGTGGAGCTGAGCTTTATCATTTAAAGTAAGCCAATTATGCAAAATATAAATTAGGGCTGACAATTATATTATATTATATTATATTATATTATATTTTTAGTAGTGTTTTTTTTTTTTTTTTTTAACTGTTCATCCTAGTGAAAAAAAAAATACTAAAATGTATTTGAAATACATTTATTTTGGGCGAAGTATACTATAAAAATGTATACTCAAAGTCTGCTAAATTGGAACAACTAATTTTGTGCTTTAATTGTGCAGAAGTAGTGCTGAACGTCAGGTACACTTTAAATATCTTGCATTTAAAGACTGATATTATACAGAGATCATGCGATTCTTATTAATAGTGATATGTGCATTGTGCAATAAAAAAATACTCCAAATTAAGTTGAATTATAATTTTACATCAGTAAGTCTTAAGTGATATTTTAATAAATATGTTAATTGATTTGAAGTACGCTTAGTATGAAATACATATATTTTAAATAAATAATGGCATAGAATTTATGTTAATATTTATATTAGTTATTTTTTGTGTTTTAACCACTGACCTGCAGTCGTGCGCTGGTGTTCACATGAAAAATACTTGTGAATTGACAGCTTTCTAGTGTGAGCAGATCAGTTTGGTATGGTCAATCCCATTTTGTACCTATAATTATCAGCTGTCAAAATATTTAGTTGTATGCAGTGTGTGTGATTATGCTTATTTCTGTAATAGCAATAAAGAGAGAAGAAACATTAGGGGGAGGTGAACTTATCTCGGACGGAGCTGTGTTTTGCCATTAGTTGACGATGTTTAACACCTTTAGGTTTTGTGGGGGTTAAGCTGCTTGGCCTTTGATCTCTCTGGGGTAAGGTCCTGCCAAAGGCCCTCTCCCCCTTCGTGCGGCCCTTCGGGGACTTTCAATCCAATTGCTGGCCCTCGATGGATGCAGATCTCAAGGTTACACCTGAGTGTTCAAGGGCAGGTCCAAGTGTAATCGGCACTTAGATCATAGATTAATCTTATTTGCTATCTATTAGGCTTGATTCTACCTTCCCTCGCTCCCCCTCCTAAAGCCAGGATTACGGTGATAGTTTAAGATAATGGATTCTTATGGAAGGGGAGGTCAAGAAGGCTTCGTGTTTCAGAAGCAACAGATAATATGATTAATCTAAAAGCCTCTTTCAAAGGGGGTCCCACCTTCACAGGCCTAATTGCCAAAGAGGGATGGAGGAGAGAATAAATCTGCAATGTTGCCCACAAACCCACCGGATGAGACGCTTTAAATTCAACTAGAGTGTTTCATTAATTAGGGCTTTATTGTATAACCCATGTGTGGGTGATGACAAAGACTTTTTTTGATATCTGAATGTGTTCTTCATCCACTTATTCTCCATTACGGATAATCCACAGAGACAGGTTTTCCTAGATTCCTAGACGGCTTGTGGGTAATTTTCATTTAACCCCCTGCAAAATGAAAATGCTGTGACCTGTTTGTTGTTTACAGGACTATGTGTAGATGAATATTGACATTATTAAGGGGTTTTACGTTGGTGCCATTGACATTTCCTTAATACAACCAAACAATAGCAGACATGCTTTGATGGAGAGCTTTCATTACTATATTTACTCCGCTCTCAAAATTCACTATTAACATTTATCCAATATGCGGCTTGGGGAAATGCAATGCGTAATCATTTCACTGAGATACTCAAAGGTTATGTCAAGTCGCATGGATTCCCTCCGCTACAGCTTAACTCCGGGGGGGAAAAATCCTGTTCTTTCTGTGATTTCTATAGGTAGCCACTAGCCAAACTGATAAAAGATAAATAGTGATAAAAATATCCTAATGTGACAGCCCAGCAGATAACCTCAGGAGACACATCGGTTATCGGAGCCAGTCATCAGCAAGTGAATATTTATCACAAAGAACAGACTCATTGCGGCATCACCGCCTGCATGTTTACTAGCTAATACAAGAGGGAGACATGTAATCTTTTCAGGTTAGAACAATTCCTGCTTCAATCTTACAGAAATACAGGGGGCAAATACATGTAAGCACAATACACACAAACAAGAATCCAACAAATGCCCCAAATGATAATACACTATATTCCGCTGTCTCTGTGGATTGTCTTTTCACTGTGGCTATGTAAATGACAGTATATGTATAAATACAATATCGCTGTATGTAGTCAGAAAGCAAAGCCTGCTAGATCATCAGGCATTAGACAATCTAGCCGGTGAAAGTCTCTCTTATAAGGATGATAATGTGCATGTATGCATTTTTTGAGAGGCTGTTTATAACAAGAAATAAATTCTTCTTTTTTTTTTTATTCTGAAGGTCACTTATAAATAATACATAAGTGTAATCTATTATTAAACTATTGGAAATACCTAAAAACATATTCTAAAAATATCATTACCATAAAGTGGGAATGATGTGTGGCAAATAATGTTCGTGCCTTATTTAATGTTTCCCACACCGTTTTATAGAGAGGGGTAAACAATCAAATATAGACATTCTTTTATTCTGTCAAATCATGGAGCAGCTCAATCATAAATGACTGACAAATCCAGGGAAGTGAAAAGGTCTTAGAGTGTGCCCTCGTAGGCAGGAGAGCTTTTTCTTGTCAAACATAAACCAAATTAATGTTAGACCTTGTGGTGCCTTTAATATGAGGGCTTTATATAGTCATAAGATGGGAGGGAAATAGCATGGAGGGCTATTGCTCAGAGATTTACCATAGGTTAAATGACAGGGCTTTTTCAAAGCACCGTTGACATGCTATCCATAACACATGACATACAGTAAGTGGAATAGCAGTGTAAACTAGTATGTGATAGTATACAAAACAAAACAAACAAAAAACACTAGCTTAAATTACAATTTCAGTACCTTTTTGGTTTAGGAGCCTTATCTAATTTGCATTTCCATTTATGATTTTTCATTGAAACTTGTCTTTGTACACTGTAAAAAATATTCCGTAAAATTTACGGTAAAAAAAAACAGCAGTTGTGGTTGCCGGAATTCTACCATAAAATATACGGTAGCAACATTTTAGGTTTTACGGTTTTAACTTAAATTTACAGTTAAATACCGTAATTTTATTAACTGATATAATGTTCAACCTATTGAAGTACTGAAATCTGTTTTGTACTTTTGAAATACACTGATAACCACCAAATGCAGGTGGTGATGAGAAAGTCACATGATGAACCAAAGCCCATCACAAGCAGCTTTTAAATAATAACATATATAGAAGGTGCACAGAGTCATTCACACAAACATTAAACACCATCATGGTGTAAACTGATATATGCAATAAACATTAATTTAACAACATTAGATGTAACATACGACCCTAATAAACATAACTGATAAGAAAAAAACTAAGAAGAAACCTAGTCATTTCAAAGAAAAAACATCAAATTCAAACAAAATTTGAAATGCAACGCAGGGAATTCTGGTAACGTAAATTTACAGTTTTTCCCTGTAAATTTTTACATTCTTTTTCAGTTCCAAAAGCGGTATTTCACCGTAAAATTGTCTGAAATGTCTATTACAGTTTTTGGTTTCACTTTATTTTGATGGTCCCTTTAACACATTCTGTTGACTATAAGTAACATTGCACCTACATTTCTACTGACTCTCATTAGATTGTTAGTAGTGTATTAGTTGACTGGTAGGGTTAGGGTTAGATTAAGTTGACACGCTCTTGCAAAGTTACTTATAGTCAGTGGAATATCTGTTGGGAGACCATCACAATAAGGAGTTAGTAGATATGAAGCAGACAGTCTACTAATACTCTAATGAGAGTTTGTTGACATGTAGTTGCAACATTACTTAGTGTCAACAGAATGTTCAAAAGGGACCATCAAAATAAAGTGTTACCCAGTTTTTCACCGTATATATTAGGGAAGCTTACCGTTAAGCTTTTTCACAGTTTTTTACCGTTAAAATCACGGTCGTTTTTTTACCGTGTATAATTAGGTATATACAGGGTTAAAATGGCATGAAGGTGAATAAATGATAAAAAAAAATAATAATAAAAAATACAGTGAAAACTGTACTATTTTGAAATAATATTATTGTTTGTTTTTCATTTTAATATTTTAAAATATTTAAAAATAATTTATAAAATAATTTCATTACTGAGTTGACAGATGAATTTTCAGCAGCTATTACCAAAATCTTCAGTTCTATCAAAAACATTTATTATTAGCATTGTTGAAAACAGTTATGTTGCTTCATATTTTTTTTACCGAAAATTAAAACAAACCTGTGTGTGTACAAAAAAAATAAAATAATAATTTGGTGTAGAGTCACAAATAAGCAAATGTCATAAATAATTACAAAGAAATGACAAGTACAGTAATAGACTGAATTAGTGTCTTCTTGTAAAATGTACTCCCTATGTACAGTGAATTGGTTCGCGAATCAATTTGAATGATTCGTTCAGTTCCCTGCCGCATGTGCGGAGTCGTCTGAAGCGGTTCTCACTCAGAGTTGTAACAGAAAGTTTAAGAACATCAAGAGCGTTGAAGACGTGGCTTTGGATCTACAGTCAATTGAAAGCAAATCTGTTTGCTAGCTATGCATATCTTTAGTAGATGAACACCGTGTGTGCTGTCTACGGTTCCACAGGTAGACTAGATAGGCTACATTTGATTACAGTACACGATACCACTATGACCTGTTTGTTGTCCATGTACCTTATACATTAAATATAATGTATAATTTATACATTAAATAAGCTGTCACAAAGTATGAAATGAACACCCGCCAAATCCGTGCGACCTGTTCCAGACCAGGAGGAATGCCTATTTTCACAATATACATTTGTTTACATTTTGCAAAACAGACGGAAGAACATCCGTCAATGTGCATCTGTTTCGTTATGTTCAGATGTTCAGTAGCAGTCATTTGAGGAGTTTTCACTCTTCTCCATGTCATATATATATATACATATATAATACAAAATTAATTTACTTTAAAATATAATTTAATTCAGTGATGCAAATCAGAGTTTTCAGAGTCATATGATCCTTCAGAAATCATTCTGATATATTGATTTATTACCAGTGTTGGAAACAGTTTTGCTGCTTAATAGTTTTCGGAACCTGTGACATTTTGTTCAGGATTCTTTGATGAACAGAATTGATAATAAATCAACATTTTGGAATGATTTTTGAAGGATTATGTGACACAGAAGAATGGCATAAAGGCTGATGAAATTCTATTTCACATTACTGAAATTATATTAAAAAAACATTACACATCTTTTGAACGGCTATTTGTGTGTGTGTGTGTGTGTGTGTGTGTGTGTGTGTGTGTGTGTGTGTGTATGTATGTGTGTATATATATATATATATATATATATATATATATATATATATACATATGCACACACACACACACACACATTACATAAATTTTATCTATATAATAAAAAATAGATAGATACAGTATATGATCCAAAGTAACTAGTAACTACTTGAGTAGTTTTTTTATCCGATACTTTTATACTCTTACTCAAGTAACTATTCAGACTTTTACTGGAGTAAATATTTCTGGGTACTCTACCCACCTCTGCAGATGAGTCATTTGTTTGTTTGTTTGTTTGTTTATTTGACAAAAAAGTAGTGAATACACTCAATTCGTCAAGGATAACACAATAAAGTTTAAAATAAAACTTGTTTCCATTGTGGTCCTTGATGTAAAGCACAAACTGCACTCCCGGTAACAGGTACACTGGCACTGCATTATAAATACAAAAATTACAATAAAATTCCACATTTACAAAAATTTACAATCACAAATAACCACGTACATAATACAATTTCATCAACAAAACACCCTGCTTAAGAGCCAACTTTTAGCTTTTAAACTAAAACTAGCCATAGTCGAAATACCCTTAATACTCAAAGGTAATCTATTCCACAAAAGTGCCCCAGAATATCTAAAAGACCTACGACCATACATAGTTTTAAAACGACATAATGTAATATCCATAAGACTTTGCCTAGTTTTATAACAATGTTGCTCATTTACCCTAGAAAAAAGTGCATTAAAATATAAAGGAGCTCTATTATTGATAATCTTATGTACCATTTTTAATTTAATATGTTCAAGTCCGCTTTCTATAGGTAACCAATCAAGACACTTAAAATGGGAAACCTCTACATGTGTAAAACGACTAAACCCTGAAACTAACCTTATCAATTTATTCTGAGATTTTTGTAACTTATCCAACCATCCACAAGTCAAATCAGACATCCAAGAAATACATGCATATTCAAAATGACATGACACTAAACATGATGCAAGTAATTTTATCATCTGTTTATCAAGAAAACTAACATGTCTGGCAAGAAATTTTGTTCTGGCATTAACCTTACCCAGGACTTTCATAGCCATGCTTACACCACTTAAATCATTGTCAAGGATACACCCAAGATAATTAACTGAAGTTCTATTTGATATTAAACAATCCCCCACCTTAACAGACAACTTTGAAACCTTATTCAAATTTTTTTTAGACCCAAATAAAATGGATTCCGTTTTACCTAAATGCAATATCAGTTTGTTTTCAGAGAGCCAGTCTCTTACCTTACAAAGCTCCTTACCTAAATTCACTTGTATCCTACCAACATCCTTGTCTGAAATTAATAAAGCAGAATCATCAGCATATAAAAACAAATTACAATCACAAACTGCTTGCATGTCATTTATGTATAAAAGAAACAAAAGAGGGCCTAAAACACTTCCCTGAGGGACTCCATTTATAACCAGAGTTTCCTCAGAGAGAACCCCATCAATTTCTACCCTCTGAACTCTCCCGGTTAAATAAGATTTGAACCAGGTTACCGCTTTACTTGAAAAACCCATGACACTTAACTTGTCTAAAAGTATTGAATGATTTACTGTGTCAAATGCTTTCTGGAGGTCTAAAAGTACCATACCACACATTTTACCTTCATCTATCTGCTTCCTTATAAAATCTGTTAAATAAAGTAAAGAAGTATCAGTCGAATAAGATTTCCTAAAACCTGACTGAAAATCATAAATTAAACTACTCTTACTTAAATACTCATACATCTGTTTATACACAATTCTTTCTAAAATTTTTGAGGCCACACTAAGAATGGAGATTGGACGATAGTTTCCAGGATCGCATCTGTTACCTTTTTTGAATAACGGAATGATTTTAGCTAACTTCATATCAGATGGAAATATACCATTTTCCAAGGAAAGATTAACAATAAATGTAATAGTTGGAGCTATAACATCTGCAGCATCTCTTAAGAATCTAGCTGGAATATCATCCAGCCCAGTTGACTTAGACACTTGAAGCTCTGCAAGCATTTTAGTAATTTGATTTGCATTAACTTTAGCAAAAGAAAAACTATTTGGCAACACCCCTAGTTTTGAATAAAATCTCTTAACAAAATCAATCCCATAATTTTGTTTGGACAGAGGAAGCTTATCAACTAGACTATTAGCAATTAATGAAAAGAATGAATTAAATTTATTAGCAACTTTATTTTTATCAAATTCTATCTTACCATCAATATCTAAACCTACCTTTGATACAGAAAATTTTGATTTACCAATTGAATGAAATCTATTCAACACCTTCCACAGAGATTTAGGATCTTCTTTGTTTTCTTGAATTTGATCTTTAATAAAATTACGTTTTGTCTCCTTTATCTTTTTCTGTCCTAAGTTTCTAAGTGCTTTGAATTTTAGATAGTCTTCCTGATTCTTAGTTCGCCTATAGACTGAAAGAGCCCTATTCCTGTTTTTTAAAATTTCCAATATTTTCTGATCCATCCAAGGGCTAGCTCTTTGCTTAACTCTCACCTGTCTGAGGGGGGCAATTTTGTCCACTACTTTAAGAAATAAAACTTTAAAAAATTTCCAAGCATCATCAACTATTGAAATATTTTGAATATCATTCCAATTAACTCCTTTAAGATAGTGTTTAAATACTTCAGTATTATATTTTTTCAACGATCTAATTCGTACTGTTTTATGATTATTAAATTTTATTTTACTACGTTTTCTTGTACAAAAAATTATATTATGATCACTGATACCAAAGTCAATTACTCCCTTCTGGGAAATATATTTTTCATCAGATACCAAAATTAGATCAATGGTACTTTCCCCACCTTCCCAAACTCTAGTAGATTTGTTTATTATTTGGGTTAAATGGAATAATTGGCATAATGACTGCAAAGCTTTAAAATTATCCCCTGTTCTATTAGATATATTTGTATTAAAATCCCCCATAATAATACATTCTTTTGCCAAATCATCATTATTGTTATTCAGAACAAACTCAAGTCCCTCATAAAAATTGTTTTGACTGGGTGGACGATAACAAACTCCAAACAATATAGGCTTAGTCGCAGGCAACAATAAATCCAAGAACAATAACTCCTGCTCCACATTAATGTCTAACACATTAAAATTAATATCCGATCTAATAAAAATACAAACACCTCCTCCTTGTCTATTTCGATCCTTCCTAATAACATTATAATTATCTACTTCTATTTCATTATTAGTTACAGACGAATCTAGCCATGTTTCTGTTAAGCAAAAAATCCCTACTTTACAATTCTTAAGTAAGCACCTAATTTCATCGATCTTAGGTAACAAACTCCTTATATTTAAGTGCACAAAATGTAAACCTTTTATGTTAAAATAGTTCCCAAACAAATCGACAGAACCTCTTGTTGCTGGAAGAGTCTCTTCACCAGCTAAGCTCTCTTCGTGTTCGGCGCCCTTCTGATCCACGACACGTCCTTCCCGGAAAACTGTCCTCTCCAAACCAGACCTCGCAGCCACCTCATCGCCCATCACAACCACGCCAACATCCATGAAAAGGTGGGATATATTATTAGCCACGCTGTTAATATTTGGAACCCTGTCACTGCATGACACTCGTACCTGTACAACAGCGGAGTTCCGTTCAGCCAAGTACGATTTGTTAGAACCGGGACAAACTTCCCCATTGGGTCCAGGACAAGGGTGAATGTCGCCTGACAATAACAGGCATAGGATGATAACGAATTTTCCAGCGTTGGAGTGGTGTTTTGAGATCGAGGGCCTGGACGAGTGTAAATGTAATAGGGAAAAAATAATATTCCGCCCGTAGCCAATAGATATCACGTCGCATCTTACTTCAGATAAAACACTAAAACATTGCTTATTATCAGAGAAGGTTTCGCTTGATGGGCACAAATTACAAACGATAACAAGTGCCAAAAACGAAATCACAATGCCGTGTCCTCCTGCCGCCATGTTACCGGAAATGGCGAGGATATTTAAGTGCCTAGAATATTTAAAGAGTGCCTATCCCTTTAAAACCAGGAAGCCAAAAACCTTTCCTCCACAAATGGTATTTTTTTCCCTCTGCTTCCACAAATCACACTACAGAACAGAAGGAGTACCTGTGATGATACAGCTCTCACATAAACAAGAGACAGAATGGAAATACATCACAACTACAGGTCTCGCCCTTGAGGTTTTCTATGAGGTTGACTTCTGTGAATGGACATCTATGACCAATTTAGGAGGAAAGTTTCTGCAAAGCCAGCATTTTTTTCACACCAAGTCAAGGCAAATGCAATGCTTTTGATATTGCATATCACACGATGAAACATGTGTGAGGGTGCAGGACATGTCCAGACATTCAATTTCAAAGCATTGTATACTTCAACCCGCTTGACATATTCTATTATTCTAAGCCCTCATCAGGCCATCAAGCCACACTGGAAGACATCTTCACTATGATCCATGGTTGCAATATGGAAGGATAACCTTGGCCCACCAGGCTATTCTTTGATATTAGTGCTTTATAATAATTTGCGCCAGCGTTTATGTTGCAGGTTCAACAGTTCAAACCTCTCCGAAAAGAGTGTGATTTGGTAAAATATGTGTTCGCTTAAAAACATATTTTAACCCTGAGAATATGCGTACAATTACTGCGGATTTTATAGGAGATATATTTATCCTTGGGGACGCCCATTTGTATCAATAACCAAGTCATGTACTGAGCACTATTTTTACTATTAAATCATCTAAAATGGTCTAATGGGAAAATTCATATATTACTCGAATGTGGAGGCTTCCTTACAGTGGACTGTGGAAATAAAAACCATGACTGAGACCATATTTAAGACAACAAGCTGTACTAATGCTATATTTTCAATAATGTTGTATATTTTATTTTTATTTATCAATTGTATTAATAAAAAGTGTGTGTTAAAATTATTTAAATGTATTAATATAATTATCTTTAAAATATTTGTATAATTGAGTGCTGTCAAACGATTAATCGCATCCAAAATAAAAGTTTTTGTTTACATTATATATATATGTATGTACATGTTTATACATTTATATATTCATATTCTTATATGTTATATAAATATATTTAATATATAAACAAAACATATTTTTCTTAAATATATACATGCATGTGTTTGTATTTATATATACATAATACATTTACACAGTATTCACATTTATTATGTAAGCAAAAACTTATATTATGGATGTGATTAATCCCGATTAATCATTTGAAAGCACTAATATAATTATATATTTATATTATTATATATCAATTTATATAGAATATTATGCATTTTTACTATACAATAATTTATTGAATAAGTAAGATGGATATGTAAATGTGAATTTGTATGTTACACAGACATTTTTCATATTTGCTTATCCGTTTTTCTCATCGATAATTGATAGATGCATCAGCTATCATAGTCAATTGATTTACAAGGGATGGTTTGGAATTGAATAGCTCAAAGATATTAGATTTAGCAGCAACCTCGCCGCTTGTTAGCATATTCATTTACCTATGGGAGTCCCATTACGTTTTGTTAATACATACTGCTTTAGTCATCCCAGCTCCCCACAAATTGCATTAATGTTGCTGTGTTATGTAGCCACAGAGCACAATAATTTGATTGAGTGCCTATGTTTGATATAATTAGATTATCGCTTGAGAGAGGGGTAATTGTCATGCCTTGTCACAACCAGATCACTGTAAAAAGACGGAAAAGAAGCCATATATTACTGTCTTAGCCTTTTAGTGTCACAACAGTGGCACTTTAGTGTTACTTAGAGCTGACTGCATTTCTTCATCTCCTTGTTAACACACTGTACGATGTGAAAAGATAAAAATGAAGAAGAAAAAAAGGATTTTTATTCGCACGATGTGGCCCCTCTTTCTTGCAGTCACTGCAAAGGAGATATGACTGTTGAAAGCAAAATATGTGATGTGTAAATTCAAACTAGCTCAAAAAAAGGAAAAAATCAATTAAGCAGATATGATTGTCAGGTGAGCTCTTATCATCAACCGTTAACTGCGTTGTTAAGAAAAAAGGACATAACCTTTGCAAAGGTAAAACTAGGCCTCATTTCCATCAGCACCTGACACTGTCACACTGCTGCTCTCATTAAAACCTGTCAGTCATCCCCCCCACACACAGCCTGGCACCACCAATGCAATTTATCAATGTCAAAACTGTCACCAGCTAATGTGAAATAAAGTTTCACACATGAGGAAAATGGACAATTACTAGATGCACACTATGGATGCAAAATAACAAGAGAGTTGGCTGATGTGTTACGGGTTATGTAACAGTGGTGGGCGTCATTGTACGGGAGACAATTGAGCATCACTATATATACACGCACACACACATCGAGAAATGTGATATCGCACGTATGATTCACAGGTAGAGACCAATCGGGAGGCAGCTGTTGTTCAGAATGCGTGAACCAGCACTAAAAAGATCCTAATTTTAAAAACAAGGTCACTTGGAGCGATATCAGAGATGCTTTTAAATATATTACCGGCGAATTTGGTCAAAAGAAATGTTTTGCTGAAGTTGATAAACGTGGCCACGGGAGCTGAAGGGATGAATCTTTTAAGCTGGTCATTACAGCGGCTTGGATTTCTCACAGCTCCTTGCGTAGTGTCACACAATCACCGGGGCAGAATGAAGGCTGAATATGCTAATGACTCTAATTGGACTACTAATAGAGCATGTCTCTGTAGTTTTTAAGCTTGCGGATGGCTGTGTAATCAGAGCAGACAGTCGTTAAGAGAATGAAGAGGCAACTAGCAATGTCAGGAGAGGGCCTGGCGGTTCCAGCTGACACTACCCCAATCTTCCAGGACCCATTAAATGGCTGTTTCAACGCATTACCTACCATAACATCCTTGAATATCACTGATTTTATTTGCAGTATCAAACATTTCATTTCACGCGCCATTAATGGAAAAGTGCTGAGGTTCTAATGCTGCCAAAACATTTAGTAACTACCTGGACTCTGAGAAACCAATTAACTCCGGAGACAATATGGCCAATTACACACAAAAATAGGTAGGTCCACTACCGCTTTCTGTCTGGCGATTCATTCGGTTACTTTGAATAGTAAAACAGTGGTACAGGGTTTGATGCTTATGTTTTTATCAAGGAGCACATGCGCTTCTAAGTTGAAAAATTTAAAACAACGCAATGAAAATGTATAACTTCTGTAATAAAGTTTTCCCTTAATAAGTACACTAGGTATTTAAATAGTTCTGCTTCAAACTGTGTTTAAATATATATATAATATATTGTTGTGCCTATATGATTATTATTCCCTCCTGTGACAGAAGTTAAAAGGATTTACTTTTTTTTAATTAAATGCTGGATACAGTTTATTGTGTAATCAAAATACCAATAATAACCAGGTAAAAAATTATGAATGATGCGGAATCATAAAAAAGCATGAAATACATTGGACTCTTATTTTGAAATGTCTATGCTTTATTATTGCCAGCTGCTCAGTGCTTATTCAAAAAGATGGGAGAGGTAACCACCAACCATTTACAACATATTACAACATAAACATTGTCATAATCCATCAACAGTAGATTGTAAGTCGAATCTATTTGCATAATTGCATTGTATTCTTTGAACGGTCATTGATTTTATTATTGATAACTGAGTTTCTTCGAACTGTGCAGCACTTATATTTATTTAATGAAACCATAGCCTTTTGAAGTATTGTGATTCCTGTTTTTCCATTCAATAACTTTAAACTCTTAATATGATCATTATTAAATATTTTTACATTTCATGAACATGCGAGGACTTTTTTATTCACACATGTGCTTCTAAATACATTTGAAGACATTTATTTTTAGTGGCAAATGTGAGTGAAACGCTCTCACTGTTAAGGCCTGTCATAAAAAAAGAGAGCGAGAGAATGTATAAACAGGACAAAACTAGCTGCATTAAGCTGGAAAAGAAAATTAAATAAATAAATATCCCATGCTAAGCTCACTGTGCCTCTGTATTCTTTGAAATACTTTGGTCGGTACTTCAAAATGCGAAGCAGCGCTAAATTCAGTTTTTTGTCGTCACTGATAAAGCTAGACACATTTCAAAGGTCAGCTTGGGTCACTCGTGCTTGCTTTGTTAATGTCCATCTAAATTGGCGGTTAAATTGATCAAATCTCCGTATCCCAGCATTTCTTATTACCATTAGGATCTTTTCTTTTTATTTCATCACATTAAAATTATCCATTTGCTCTGCTTAAAAGAACGAGGGACGAAGTAATTCCATTTTGCAGCTTTAAAGTCACTGCTAACTACCAGAAACACTTAATGAAAAGACTCTTGGCTGCAGAATGAAGTGATGAGGAGATCACCATTACCCATCCCTCCTCTGACCCCTAATGTAGTTATGCCCAACAGAAAATTCAAGTGGCACTTCAGGAGATGGGAAATAAGCAGACCTTCCTCAAAATCAATTACTTTATCCTGTGTGTGTGTGTGTGTGTGTGTGTGTGTGTGTGTGTGTGTGTGTGTGTGTGTGTGTGTGTGTGTGTGTGTGTGTGTGTGTGTGTGTGTGTGTGTGTGTGTGTGTGTGTGTGTGTGTGTGTGTGTGTGTCTGCAAGAAAGAGGCTTAAGCAATCAGGGTCTTTCTTTGTGCATGAGTTTATGTGAATTTTATTTATGTTTAAAGAGTTTTGTTCTTGAACGGGCCTAGCATGCATTTTTTATATATATCTCATTTCTCCATAAAAGCTTGTTATGAATGGATTTGTATTATCTTTAGAGCGAGTCTCTGTTTAAACAACAAATTATCATAGATCTGTCACTTACTGTAGATAAAAGATGGTATGATTTTAAAATCTACTGTATAATATCCATATTCATGGCAAAAAAAAAAAAAAAAGTGTCTGTAATGGGACTTTAAGGGTCACTGTGTAGCGGGTACTTCACAGCCTAAATCCTAATGGTTATTGGTCATGGTTAAGGCCTGTCAGCTTCACTGATGTAATCCAGCATGTACTACCAGCCCTCAACTGTGTTTACACCCCACCATCTCTGTCTTTGTGTTTTGAAGTTCAAAAAAAGCACAGGTGTTGCTCTGTGAACCTTGCATATTGCCCACTAACCTCATAACCCCACCTCGACCAGCTAATCTTATTTCTATTGATTTTCCAACCAGCTTTCAATAGGTCCTGATGGAATGATGTCAACATGAAGCTAATGACTCTAACACGCAAGCAAAGAGAAACATAAAATATTATTACCGTTGCTTTCTTCATCAACGGCCTCTGATTACCTCGTGCCATTATATTGGGATTGTAATGACCTTGTGTGCAGAGAAGGTGAGAGAATATGAGGGTGAGATGCTATAAACACTGCTGAACTGCGAAAACCCCTTTTAACATCTGTGTGATCTTAGTGGATGATGTGCATGCTGTATATCTGAATGTAATGGACACAATTAATTATTTAAATTATTGTATTGTTATATGTATTATATATACTGGGAGTGCACACTACCATTTCAAAGTTGTTAGTGTAAAGTAAGATTTTTAAAAATACTTTTATTTAGCAAGGATACTGTAAATAGATTTTTTTTTTTTTTAATGACAATAAATGCTTTTATGTTATAACAGATATCTGTTTTGTTATAATTTCCACAAAAATATTTAGCAGCAAAACAGTTCTTTTAAAATAAATTACATTTTAAAATATATTAAAATAGAAAACATGTTTTAATTGTAATAATTTTTCAAAGTACTACTGTTTTACTGTATTTTAATTAAATAAATGCAGCCTGGGTGAACATAAATATATATATATTTAAAAAATCAAACTTTTGACCTGGTGTGTAATAAATATAGGTGTATAAATATAATATTATAATAGTCTGTGATAATAAATAATGACAATATATACATATAAAAGCATATTATTTTACTTTTTTGACAAAGACATTTATAGATTTGAATTTGAATTTACACATTATCCTGTTAAAATGCTTTTAACAGCTTGATTCTTAATATTGTGTGTTGCCTCCTCAAGCGTCAATGCATGTGGTTTGTTCTGAGCAGTCAAGCTGCCCACTGTTCATAACAAAAAGCCTCCAGGTCCTGCAAGTTTTTTGGTTTCCAAGTGTTACGTTTGAGTTGTTTGTACAGTGACTCAATGCTGAGATGCGGCTTTACCGCTCAGAACAATTGACTCAAACTATTACAAAAGACTACAAAATCATATGCTTGAGGAGGCAACACACAAAGAACCACAGTGCCCTTTTGCATAATATTTGTAATAGCATCATTGTGTGGGACATACTATAATATACATCAATATTTAGATTTTTTTTTTTTTTTTTTTTCTGGGCTGTATAATGCTTTATGACTTTTTAACCATTGCACCACAACACTGTCACTCTCCTGAATGGCATTTGACAACATTAAGAGGACTTTCTTTATTACTGTGTTGACTCATTAAGATGTGGGAGGGGCACAATGAATCAGTGAGCTCAGAACTCAGTGGGACGACCCATGTAAACCGTATACTTTGCTGAGACACTGACCTTTCTTTGTACCTTTTTCAGTAGCGTACTCATGGTGTTCTTTTAATTAAAATGAAAGAGACCACATACTCAGATGCTCAAGCCCTGCAAGGTGATTGCACGTTTCCCGTCTGTGCTGTTAATTACTCCCCTTGTTTCACAACACGGGTGTCCAATAAATTTATCGTCATCGGGTTATAGGCATGTATTGGGTGGGATAAAAAGTATGAGTTGGGGGATGGTCTGAGGCTAAACTGCCTTTGATTACTGTACCTGCTAATATATGCCTGATCCACAAAAAGGTAGGGTGTGTGGCTGCATATTTCAGAGAAGACATCCCACCAGGAGTCTAATGCGCCAAATCACTCTTCTGCCAGCCTGGCCTAGTTTTGCTGTTGCCTGGGCACCTCTACGCGCCCCCACCCCCAGCCTCTCCCACATTCATTAATTGGCTGGATTAAAATCACTCTCATTCTCAATGTAATTTGATCAAGTCTTGAAAAAGCATCACATTTATAGTATACTGCCAAGTGCCGACTGAAATTAAATACATGGTGTGACAATGCATATTTGCACGCACACTTGTCTCTTTCAAAGAGATATTTCGCTCAAAAATGAAAGTCATTTACTTAACCTTTGTCACCTGATGGAGCTTGGGTTCCTGTTGCCTTTGGCTTGCTTAGATCGGAAATTTAGAAGATGCTAAATATTATTGATTTGACTGCACTGACACTATCAGTTAGAGTAAGAACAAATCCGGGAGGAATAGTTCACCCAAAAATGAAGATTTGCTGAATTTTTTATTTATTTTTTCACCCATAGGCCATCCAAGATGTTGATGGATCTGAATGGGTGCCATCAGAGTCTAAACAGCTGATAAAAATATCACAATCCACAAGTGAGCAACACGACTCCAGCCTTGCGAAGCAAAATGCTATGTGTCTGTAAGTGTCTGTCAAAATACCCATAATCCATAATAATAGTTCAGTAACACTTTACAATAAGGTGTCATTTGTTAACATTATTAGTTAATGTATTAACTAACCAGGGATGTGAAGTAACGAATTACAAATACTCGTTACAGTAATTAAGTCGTTTTTATCAGTAATTGTACTTTTTTTGAGTAGTTGTTTAAGTAGAAATTTGTGTACTTTTACTTTTACTTGAGTACATTTTAAGTGCTGTATCGGTAGGCTACTTCGCTATTTTCCTCCATTTCTGGTCGCTACATGCTTATTTTAATTTTATTTTTATCCATCAATGTGATTGGATAGAGAGATAGTAATCGGTCTCGTGACTTTCTTCAAATCAAATTGTGCATAGAAAACTTTAACCGCCAACTTATCATGGCTGCTGGAAGTGCATTCTTCAAGCATCAATTCAGTCGCATCTTCCTCTAATAGGCTATGTTAAAGTAAATGTCGGATTTCTGCTTAAATGATTTGTATACGCTTGCCTACCTACACGGCCTGGAGTTTGGTGTGAGTACATTGTTATGCGTACAGTGTTAACGCCCGCAAGTGCCACGTTCGGTAAATTCCCGCTCACTTATGAGACTCGCGATCTGCGCTGCTTCGTCTCTCTCGCGCGTGCGTTCTGCAGCAGTCACTTGGATAAGTTTGAGCGAGTGATGCGCGCTGTGGACAAAGTGTGTTAGAAACACTGTAAAACGATTTGAAATAATGTATTCAAATTGAGGACCAGTCTGCACCTTACTGCATCTGTGTCAGCGCGTGATGCCATAAAACTTTAGCTTGTTAATAAACGTTTTTTTTTTTTATATTTATTTATTTATTTTTATCCATTTTATATAATCCGCCTTCATTTAGCAAGTGCACTCGCACAGTTGTGGATGCTGCTGATTCACCGAAACCGCGCGCGCTGAACTATGCTGAACTATGAGTTTCTAATGGTGTTTGTATTGGCACTGTTCTAAACATTAATATTTTATGTGCAACAACAGCATGCTATCTCAGTGGCCTTACACATTATTTTAAATCTATTTTTTCAAACTTTATGATTTAATTGGGGATGACTGTACTGAGAATAACTTTCATCTTTTCTTCAACTGAATACTGATTCCATGCTGTTTTGATGTATTTTAAAGAGTTGGCAGTCAAAATTGCTGGATGATAGATATTCTTCATTCTTTATGACAAACAAGATGATATGAATTACAGAATGTACAACATTTTTTAAATGTATAAATTGCATGTGTTCAGCATTTATTATGAGGGGGTAGAATCCACAGCTCAGTACTCAATACTCGTGAGTACTTTTAAATAGGTTACTCTTTTACTCTTACTCAAGTAGTTTTTTGGGCAAGTACTTTTACTCTACTCACACTACATCTTTTGGAAGGTAATGGTACGTTTACTTGAGTATGTTTTTTCAGTACTCTTTACACCACTGTAACAAGCATAAACAAACAATGAACAATGCATTTATTACACTATTTATTAATATTTGATAATGTTAATGAAAATACAGTTGTTCATTGTTTATTCATGTTAGTTCACAGTGCATTAACTAATGTTAAAGGAATAGTTCACCCAAAAATGAAAATTACCCCATAATTATACACACCCCCAAGCCATCCTAGGTGTATATGACTTTTTCTTCTTTCAGACGAACACAATCGGAGTTGTTTTAAAATTTATCCTGGCTCTTCCAATTCTTTCTTGGTAATGGTGATGGATAGTGGCTATTATTTTCAAGCTCCAAAAAGTGCATATTTCTATCGTAAAAGTAACCCATACGCTTCCGGGGGGTTAACGCGTCTTCTGAAGCAGATTGATGGGTTTTTGTAACAAAAATATTTATTTTTATATTTTTAAAATTATAAACTCAAATCACTGACTTCCAGCAATGGCCGTATGCGTGTTCGCGAGAGAGTCCAGTTCCGGCTTCTCTGACCTCTGACTCGACGTATGACGTAAGCCTCATTCATTCTTATAGTGAAATCCTCTGACACTTTTTTTTTAACTTCTCGTTTTCGACTTTTAATTCGTTACCGTCATTTAGTATTGCTCTATCTTCGTTTGTTTATTCTCACTTGAGCTTACGCTACGAATGCAGCTTACGTCATACGTTTAATTTGTTTCATTATGAGCTATTTTGTTCTATTATGCACTATATAGTAAGCCATACGTTTTTACATTAATATCTTTATGTATTTATTTAGGTAATGGAATCACTCGGGGTCCTAAGCGGACCCAATTTCGAGGGGGGACTCTCTCACGAACATGCATTCGGCCGTTGCTGGAAGTCAGTGATTTGAGTTTATAATTTTAAAAATAGAAATATTTTTGTTACAAAAACCCATCGATCTGCTTCAGAAGACATGTGTTAACTCATATGGGTTAGTTTTACGACGGACATAATTATGCACTTTTTGGAGCTTCAAAATAATAGCCACTATCCACCACCATTACCAAGCTTGGAAGAGCCAGGATAAATTTTAAAACAACTCCAACTGTTTTCGTCCGAAAGAAGTAAGTCATATGCACCTAGGATGGCTTGGGAGTGAGTAAATTATGGGGTAATTTTCATTTTTGGGTGAACTATTCCTTTAACAAACACAACATGTAATTTTAATAATGCATTAGTAAATCCTGAAATTAACATTAATTAAGATTAATAAATGATTAATAAAAGTATTGTTCATTCTTAGTTCATGTTTACTAAGTTAACTGCTGTTAACTTATGTTAAGTAATGGACATTATTGTAAAGTGTTACCAATAGTTCCTCCAGTGAAAAAGTCCATTACCTTGACATATATGTTTTCACTTGATCTGTGCATATTTCTCTCCTGATTCAGACAAGATGACATTTCACTAGATAAAGCAATATTATGGAGAGAGGAATTTACCCAGAAGCAACAATTTCAAGTAAAAAATGTCTTAATGATGGATTTGTATATTACAAACATGCACCTTTTCTCTTTACAGTACATTAATTAAAGGATTTGTGTGGATTACTTATGTTTTTATCAGCTGTTTATTCTCATTCTGACGGCACCCATTCACTCCAGAGGATCTATTTGTAAGAAAATGATGTAATGCTAAATTTCTCCAAATATGTTCCAGTCATGAAACAAACTCATCTAAATCTTGGATGGGGGTGAGTAAATTTTCAGCAAATTTTCTTTTTTGATTGAACTATTCATTTAAACTGAACTGAGTTGAACGATAACACTATTGTCTTCTGTAGAGATTTTATATCTGAATCAAACTGGTTTCATAATTGACTATTTTGCAACATTGATATTGTTATTGAACTGAATTGAATCAACACTGAGGTGACTCTAGCTGAATTTTTGACACCATTCACTCTTAAAAATAAAGGTGCTTCACGATGCCAAAGAAGAACCTTTTTTGTCTAAATAGTTCCATAAAGAACCTTTACCATCTGAAGAACCTTTCTATTTCACAAAAAGTTCTTTGTGGCAAAGAAGTTTCTTCAGATTATAAAAAGGTAAGAAAGAGATGGTTCTTTAAAGAACCTTTGACTGAATGGTTCTTTGTGGAACCAAAAATGGTTCTTCTATAGCATCGCTGTGAAGAACCATTTAAGCACCTTTATTTTTAAGAGTGTTGTCTTCTGTAGAGCTGCTTATAGCTGAATTGAACCTGTTTCATAATTGATGAATCCATTTGTCCATAAGTCAGAGGGGTCCTGTTTTGTTTCGTCCGTCAAAATATCTTCTTTTGTTTTCACAGTAATACAGGTTTGGAACGTCATGAGGGTGAATAAATGATGAACTATCCCTTTAAGATAGTCGTAATACATATCACATACCCAAAGTGGTGTGTCTCATTCTAATAAATTCAGTTTATGTATGTAAATTTAGTTGCATTAGAGTGCACACAAATTCTCTTGAAACCCAGCTATTGATTTCGACTAGCATCTGCAATGCCCATGTTCAAAGGCTTCCATTGCACCTAAACCCTACAGCAAGTGATGGCCGAACATAGGCTTCATTCATCTAGCAGCATCCTGGCTTATTGTTTGGGTGCATTGGGGTTGCTATGAGGCACCTCGCTTGCATCGGTCTGGTGTATTCCTCCATCCCACAGGACCCCAGATACAAATCAAACTGCTCTGACCCCAGTGTCCTCTCCACACTCTCGGTCCCCTAAAGGCGAGACAGCAGTGTGAGATCCTGTCTTGCCCTTATTTATTTTCCCCTTTGTGGTTGTGCAGCTAAGGGCGTAAGGCATATATATTTCCTTGGGTAAACTCAACCTACATTGAGCATCCAATGCCATTTTCATTTTAAATAATGTTTGCTAATAATAATACCTGAATATCACGGGTTTGAAAAGGGGAATGAAGGTTATTTCAAAATGGATGTGCGAATAGGGTCGCATTTTCTTTCCACCACCTGAAAGAGAAAACAGTGGAAATAATAAAAGTACATCAGACAGCGATCTGCATTAAGATCAAAGAGCTTGAGCCATTGTACAAAAGTACAAACATGTTTACTCGTGAAGCAGATGGCCGTAGCTTGCAGCCTGAAGAAGAAGCTGTTGTCGAGTGAATAATGACATGGTTAGTAAGCCCAAGTGTAAATACGCAAGTAAACACAGGCGCCTAGAGAGCAAAGCAGCCACGCTAGCACCAATGAAAACGAATCCCTTTTTCATGTCACATTGACCTTTTCCAGGCCAGATGAAATCAGTCTTGGCTTAAAACAAATAGCCACATTTCATCTGCTGTTACCCTTCAGACCGGGCCATGTGACCTTTGAACTTAATTTTCTATCTAAACCCATTTCCATGTGCCGCATCCCCCGCTCCGCTGTGATAAGTGTCTGGGGTCCTGCACCACAGAACAGTGATGTTTAAAATAGTGTTTGAAGGTGGAGGCTAAACTCTACCTTTACGTGTGAAGTTACATGACTGTATTTTTAGATTCACTTTCTGACTTTTGAAATTAGGGTGCAGTAGGGGAAGCTACTAGCTACTCATAGTTTTACTTATTGTCAAGCTACCATTTTGAAAATGGAATTTCATGTAAACTATCAGATGATATACAGTATTTGTTCGTTGTTTAAAATGAACACTCAAAAAAGGCCTAAATTTGAATTGCATATAAAATGACCATATATTTGGATTACACAGTCTTAACAAACTAATAAACTTAATGTGATGCACACATACATAAATGACACAGGTAATATTTCTGTAATAGTACTAATAAACTGAATATGTTTCAAATGCACAATACCCATGTACATAAACCTAATTTCTTTCAAACTTGTACATTTATATAATTGAATATTGCTTATTCCACAGCTAGCCATTTGTTAAATGTTTATACTTTATTCTGATTTGAATCCTTTTCAATAAATTAATTGTGAAAATTAATAATAAATAAATAAATAACAATAAACCATGCTGTTTTATTTATTTATTTTTGGAGTGCAGTAATCTTACCTGTTCCATTTATGTATAACTGACGGACATACCTCACATTAAGGTCATTTGTTTGTGTTAAAATCTGTCCGTGTGTCTGTCTATCTATCAATTTTAAATATATATATAGTTTTTCAAAAATGTCAAGTAATGTCTTTTTTTTTTTTCATGCTAATCATTGGAAACAGTTAAGCTACTTTTGGTACTTTTAGTTAACATTCTAAAATCATTGTACACCATAATTCATAATATATCAAATGGCATGGTGCCAAAATAATAATTTCTTATTTTCTGAAGTACATGCTTTGTTCTGAAATAATTGGGTACACACAGAGGCAAGATTCTGTGAAAAGCAATGACCTTCTAAAAATGTAGAAAACAAATATAGAAATTTCTGTCACTGGGAATGATAAGTAGTTCAAATTTAGGCTGCTAGTATTGGTATTTCACCTTAGAAGAGTTCATGGATAAGGAAGGATACCGTGCACTCTTTGACCGCGTATTCACACCAAACAATTGAAACCATTCTAACTATCCACTAAATTTGTATGTACTTCAAAAGAGGTGTGAGCTGGGTGCAATTTTGTGCAACCACCCGTGGCAAATGCGAGTCCTACATTCATAAAAAGAATATGAATTTATAGAGAGCATTGTGGCAGACAGCACAAACCTCAAGGTTTCCAGAAGCGGCTTGAATAAACAAACAAGGAGAAGCTATCTGTCCCCCCTATCTCTAAATACACAGACAGCCACTTAGGTCACTTGAAAGGCTAATTTTCTGGAAATGTCACGTTAACTCTGAAGGCCTCACAAGGCATGAGAAAAAGAAGATTAGCCCAGATGGAGACATTTGCAACACCAATCGCAAAGGAACTTGGGATTAGGCAAGCACCTTGTCTCATCTTCAAACATATGCACACATTCACAGACACACAAAAAGGTCATTTCATACTCATTTCCCCCAACTCTGGTTGCACTTCAGTAAAAGCGAGGATGCATGGGCTTGAATATATTTGACAGACACAAGAGGATGCTTATCGGCACTCTTAAAAGTGCTGCGTCAAAAGCCATTTCATGTCACCACGGCTTCACTCCTTCCTTTGAATTTGTTTGATTGTCACACTTTGCATTCGGTTTTCTCCTCCGAGATGGCTCTCACAATGGCTCACAAACACACAAACAAACAAACAAACAAACAAAAAAA